>OW387134.1:51331961-51957659 GCA_936440205.1 Lepidonotus clava | reverse complement strand
CTAAAGCAAGACCATTTATATTAGTTTACTATTATCAGATTTCTTCTACCATTATGAAATCTAGTATTGAGACACAAGTATGAGTAGTCAAAGGACTAAGAGCAGTCGCTATCAACCAAGATTCAAGCGAGAAGAAGAAGGCATTGAGAAAAGAAATGAGGCTTCTGAGAAAGAAATAGAAGTGAAAAAGTTGAGGAGAATGAAAGAGCTCCTTCTTAGCAATGATGATGGAAAAAATATCTCAGAAAGGCAAAGAAAAACAAACTTTGAAGAAAGCATGATCCAACAGATAGATCACATTGTTCTTTTGTGGGATAAAGGCTTTGCATTCCGGAGTTCCACTACAAGGATTCAAAATAAATTAACACATTTGTTGGAAAGCATTCTTGAAAATTCTACTGTGGATTTAAAAAGGTTCGCAAGAGACGCGCTATGCATCATGTATGAAGAATGAGGTTCCAATTTTTAACTGAAGATCTTTATATTACTAGGGTAAACAAAACAATTAAGTATGCAAAAGTTATGGCTGTAGTATTGGGTAGCAATGCAGAAGGAAATTTTTTCGTGGTGTACTCGTGTGTCAATCAAGTTTCAAGCTACAACACATTCTACAGTGATGACACACCTCCAGAGGAAGAAGCACATAGCATACATCTTAGAAATGCAGAAAACTCTAACTGTTTCATGGAAAACATGACTAAAAGAATAAGGCCATTCATATCCTCCAGTTCTCATTTAGCATTTCCTTCCACTTTTTCCAACAACATGACCAGCAAGGGATGCCCGTTTGAAGAATTTTATTACAGTTCTTGTCATAGTGCACTTTCAACAGCATCATCAATGAAAAGGTACTCCCACGTGAGAACTCCATGTCGAACAAACAATAGAAATTACACTACCCTTCTTCATGGAATAGAAAACCGTTTTAGTTTATTTGAACAACTACGGAAAGACGATTCTGTGATATTTTCAAAAGATTCTTGTTTCCCCCCTTTAAAGTCAGCATCAACTTATATTGGAGGAAGTGGCAATGAAGTGATTTGTCAGAATCAACTGTATAATAACTCATTTTCAATCAACACTCAACGTCAAACCAAAGACTCCTTACTCACCACAAGTCACCAGCTTTTGGCTCCTTTGTTGGAATCAGCTACAGTGGACAGGGCACTTAACTACCTAAGTTGTGAATGGGAGTTGACCCTTAAAAAGAACTTGTGCGCACTAGAAAAGTGTCAGTTAATCATCTGGTTAGAACTCATTCGATATCAACAACATCAAAAAGATGAAGGTAGCACACAAATTGACTTTCAAAATGTTTGCAGTTCAATAAACATCATATCAGATGATGATTCTTGGTCTAAAAACTTATATGGAATGAGGAGGAAAAAAAGGTGTAACCCTGAAATATCTTGTCTTTGGCCGTTTCTCCCAGAATGGTTCCAATCCATTGTCATGCAGAGATGGGAAAGAGAAGGCAAAATTGATTGCCTCAATCATCACAGAGGCTCCTGCTCTAAGAAGGTTCTGCATCCTCACTACAATCCCTCTCTTCCTATTCCTCTCAATTCTGAGCATATCATTAGTCTTGCAAAAGAAATACTACTAAAATGGGCTCTTTTGTGAGAGGAGTGATTAAGAGCTTGACGGACTTTGTATTAGAATGGGATAAATTAAATCAGAGCCAGGATTGTGACTTTGGGGGGAAACATGCAGTAGACTATAAAGGAGGAGAAGAAGAAGATGATGATGAGGACAAGTATGCAGCAACGGATCCTTGGACAAAGTATTTGTTTGGTAAAATGTCAACAAAAGCTTTGCAGGACTGTGTACAAAAGCTAAAGTTTCAACTCAACCAAATCAGGCAACTGCGGAATTCAAAATCAAAGCATCTGAAAACCCTTGAGGGTGATTTTGATATTTGGCTTGAGTCACATGGGATATCTAGAACAGGTGACATTTAATTATTTGTTTGGCTATAAATGGCATGCGAATCTAAGAGATGAGTTCAGATGGATCAAGAGAAATTGATAGAGCCTGAGCAAAATCAAGAAGAGTCACAGAATAATCAAGGGTTAGAAGAATTATTCCAAGAAATGCTGAAAAAATTAGATGAAGCAGATGAAACAGAACGTTTCCAAGACTTACTTAACTATTGTAATGGGAAACCAGATGAAAACAATGTGATTGAAAAGGAACTTAGAAAATGTGATCAATGATAGAGCAGAAATAACATAAATGAATTATTCCAAGAACTGCAAAACACAATAGATGAAGCAGATGAAAAGGAACAATTAGAAAAGAAGGGTGATAAAGATGTGGAAGAGAGACAAAAATGAAATGGACTTTACTATTATTTATACTTTTTTTCTTATGTTAGTTTCTGCAGAATAATTGTAAATGATACAGGAATCCAAAGGATGATTTGAAATGGACCAAGAAAATTGGTTAGAGCATCATCAGAATGAGTAGAATCAAGAGAAGCAGTCGAAGAGGACAATTTGATTAAACAAGTAGGATAAATATGCAGAGGAGAGACAGAAGCAAAATAGATATTGACATTATGTATACTTTTTCATATTTTATTTCCAAAAGAAGAAAATGATTACAAACAATTCTATGACCAATAAACTCATAAGTAGCAAGAGTAGAATCTGCAACATCCTGTCAATAAAAAGCATGTTGTTATGATTGTGTGCTTTCTTTAATTTGAGTCTGAAAATCTTTCGGGGCTGAACAGCTTGCACTTGGAATTGCTCCTTTTCTTCCTCCCCCCTCTCTGATATGAACTGTACTACCGTCTCTAAGATCATTCTGATCACATCTAATCACATCAGGCAGAGAATCAGATCTTTTATACTGTATCTCTGCATAGTATGATCTGATTGGTTGTTGAATTTATATGTAAATGAGTACCGCTGCCTAATATTAAAGAAATGGATTACACCACAATCATTAATCAGGTGTTTGACTGAAGACAAGAAGCATAATGGATGAAGCAAAAGTAAAGTTTCTGAATTCTTTGAGGTTGCAGTTTTCTCAACAAAAACAAAGTAAGAGTGGAGAAATGGATCCGTTGCTAACAGAAACAAGGAAGATGAAGAAAAATGACTTGGATGTGGAAATGGGAAACTATGGTGCAGTTGACACATGCTATGAAGCTGGCCGTGGAAAGAATCCAGAAAAAGAAGAAGGTGGAGATGCAGACAATGAAGAGATTACTATCTTTGATCTAAATGAGCTATATAGTCTTGTACCAAACAAAACAGAACGTTTCCAAGACTTACTTGACTATTGTAATGGGAAACCAGACGAAAACAATGTGATTGAAAAGGAGCTTAGAAAATGTGATCAATGATAGAACAGAAATAACATAAACCTAGGTAACTCAATTTTTATTACACCTCTGTCTGCTTTATTAACAATCGCTCTATTAGAACAAGAGTTGCATATGCAACAATCACATCTTTCCTCTCAATGATATCATCTTCTTTAGTTAGAACTTGGTTGTTGTTGTCCTGTTTCGGTTCTGATTGGTTGTAGCTCTTTTGCTCTACTGATATTTTGTCATGCTCCATATTGAATTAATGTGTACAGGATAATTGTCACGTGCTACTTCTCAACCAAAGGGTAAAGATCAAACTTTTGTTAAATAAGTGGTGGCCCAAAAATGGGCCGGTGTTGGTTTGTAGTTTTTTTTTTCCTTTCCCAAGTGCCTCCTCCTCAGTCTACGTGGTTCCTGACAAACACACCAGAATCGCAGCTACAACAGTGAGATGCCTTTGCTCTATATAGATTATCTTTTTCAGGTGACCTTACTTTTGTTGCAGAAAGAAAAACGTCTTTGAGTATCACTGTTTCCTTGTCTTTTTCTGCTTCATCTATGGCTACTAGATTCAGAGGTTTACAATACGTGTGATCATCCATGATAGAATAATTGTTCAAACATGAAAGCACATGCCTTTTATATAGTTTGGAAGCTATATATGCAAATTATGTTTAAGATGATTAGCATATTATTAAGCCAATCACATCAAGTATCTGTTTTGATAATAAAAAATCAAAATATGTTGAATCCCCCAATAGATTAGTGTCTTTATTCATGATTTAAAGTAGAATTAAGGAGAAGGCAATGATAAAGCCTTAGTTGATTCTGACATAAATCCATGGACTTAAGAAATTTAGAAATTAACAACTTTCCCGTTTGGTTAAGAACACATTTCAGTAGGTCCTCCTGCAAGTGGTCACTTTACTTTGTCAATTGCATCATAACAGACATCACAAGGATCAGATAACTTTGCAGCATAACAGAGTGACGGACACACTAGTACTGCCCTGTCATTGTCATGCCTGATGTGCAGTGATATGGTTTGAACACGCTGTTCTTCAGGAATGATGATCATCGGAGTAGTAATTCCCTTTATTCAAGACCACCTGTAAATGACAAGAGAGAAAGCTCCATTTAAAAGTATATGATTCACTTCTGCCCTTAGGTGACTTTTAAATCCTAGGACGATGTGGATCATATATATCTAAATGGGCTAGATGCATAAAAGCATATTTCTTTAGGTCCTCCGACAAGTGGTCACTTTACCTTGTCAGTTGCATCATAACAGACATCACCAGGATCAGAAAACTTTGCAGCATAACAGAGTGAGGGACACACTGCCCTGTGATTGTCACGCTTGATGTGCAGTGATATGGTTTGAGCACACTGTTCTTCAGGAATGATGATCATCGGAGTAGTAATTCCCTTTATTCCAGACCACCTGTAAATAACAAGAGAGAAAGCTCCATTTAAAAGTATATGATTCACTTCTGCCCTTAGGTGACTTTTAACTCCTAGGACGGTGTGGATCATATATATCTAAATGGGCTAGATGCATAAAAGCATATTTCTTTAGGTCCTCCTACAAGTGGTCACTTTACCTTGTCAGTTGCATCATAACAGACATCACCAGGATCAGATAACTTTGCATCATAACAGAGTGACAGACACACTGCCCTGTGGTTGTCACCCCTGTCGTGCAGTGATATGGTTTGACCACACTGTTCTTCAGGAACGGTGATCATCAGAGTAGTAATTCCTTTTATTCCAGACCACCTGTAAATCACAAGAGAGAAAGCTTCATTTAAAAGTATATGATTCACTTCTTTCCTTGGGTGAATTTTAACTCTCAGGAAGTTGTAAATCACATATACCTAAATGGGCTAGCAGCATGTCCATGTTCCAGAATAACGTCAACCAATTTGGCTACCGAATGGAGATTATTTGCTGATACTACTACTACTACTGCTGCTGCTGCTGCTGCTGCTGCTGCTGCTGCTGCTGCTGCTGTGATTAGAGAATCCTCTGAACCAACAATTCGGTTAACATTGATGTTGTTTGAAAAATCTTTGGTACTGAAATGTTGAATCACTGGAAGAGTAATCATCTTCAAAATTGCCTACTTTTGTAACACTGATCTTATGAGTACATTTAACAACATAACAACCAGGATCAGGTAATTTTGGTGAGAGAGAAAGTGATTGAAACACTGCCATGTGCTACAAATTCCTGATGGTAAGTGATAAAATTTGAACTTAATGACCTTCAGGACATTTGAAGCACTCGAATAGTACAAATCTTCAAAACTGACATTCAACAATGTACTCAATTTTGAGTGACTTTTAATGGTTTCAGGTATCATGACCCAAGTATATCTAAATGGGAAAGGCTGCATTTCCATTTTCATTGATATAAAGAACAACATCAACGAATTTGACTACAGGATAAAGATTACTTGATAATTCTACTGCTGCTGCTTTGATTACCAAGCAGAGAGTGGGGATGGTCCCCAGGCCTTATTCTGGCAAAAGTAAATATTGGAAAACATGGTTGTTCACCAGGTACTAAGTGGAAGTTTTTAACCAAATACGAAAATCAATACTTTGCCAAAAGAGACTCTGGAGCCTTTGCCCATTTTTCTCTCTGCCGACACGCTTTTTCTCTCTCATTTTTCTCCTCAGATTTTTTTTTTCTTTTTACAGGCAGAGAGTCCAATGCAGATGGTCCCCAGGGCTCATTTTGGCAAAAGGAGATAATGGCTAAATGAACAAGTCTAGCGATACATAAGGACATATAATTTTCACTAAAATAGGAAAATCAATAGTTTGCCAAAAGAGACTCTGGAGCCTTTGTCCATTTATCTCTCTGCCGACACGCTTTTTCTCTCTCATTTTTCTCCTCAGATTTTTTTTTCTTTTTTTCAGGCAGAGAGTCCAATGCAGATGGTCCCCAGGGCTCATTTTGGCAAAAGGAGATAATGGCTAAATGAACAAGTCTAGCGATACATAAGGACATATAATTTTCACTAAATAGGAAAATCAATAGTTTGCCAAAAGAGACTCTGGAGCCTTTGTCCATTTATCTCTCTGCCGACACGCTTTTTCTCTCTCATTTTTCTCCTCAGATTTTTTTTTTTCTTTTTACAGGCAGAGAGTCCAATGCAGATGGTCCCCCGGGCTCATTTTGGCAAAAGGAGATAATGGCTAAATGAACAAGTCTAGGGATACCTAAGGACATATAATTTTCACTAAATAGGAAAATCAATAGTTTGCCAAAAGAGACTCTGGAGCCTTTGTCCATTTATCTCTCTGCCGACACGCTTTTTCTCTCTCATTTTTCTCCTCAGATTTTTTTTTCTTTTTTTCCGGCAGAGAGTCCAATGCAGATGGTCCCCAGGGCTCATTTTGGCAAAAGGAGATAATGGCTAAATGAACAAGTCTAGGGATACCTAAGGACATATAATTTTCACTAAAATAGGAAAATCAATAGTTTGCCAAAAGAGACTCTGGAGCCTTTGTCCATTTATCTCTCTGCCGACACGCTTTTTCTCTCTCATTTTTCTCCTCAGATTTTTTTTTCTTTTTTTCCGGCAGAGAGTCCAATGCAGATGGTCCCCAGGGCTCATTTTGGCAAAAGGAGATAATGGCTAAATGAACAAGTCTAGGGATACCTAAGGACATATAATTTTCACTAAAATAGGAAAATCAATAGTTTGCCAAAAGAGACTCTGGAGCCTTTGTCCATTTATCTCTCTGCCGACACGCTTTTTCTCTCTCATTTTTCTCCTCAGATTTTTTTTTCTTTTTTTCAGGCAGAGAGTCCAATGCAGATGGTCCCCAGGGCTCATTTTGGCAAAAGGAGATAATGGCTAAATGAACAAGTCTAGCGATACATAAGGACATATAATTTTCACTAAATAGGAAAATCAATAGTTTGCCAAAAGAGACTCTGGAGCCTTTGTCCATTTATCTCTCTGCCGACACGCTTTTTCTCTCTCATTTTTCTCCTCAGATTTTTTTTTTTTCTTTTTACAGGCATAGAGTCCAATGCAGATGGTCCCCCGGGCTCATTTTGGCAAAAGGAGATAATGGCTAAATGAACAAGTCTAGGGATACCTAAGGACATATAATTTTCACTAAATAGGAAAATCAATAGTTTGCCAAAAGAGACTCTGGAGCCTTTGTCCATTTATCTCTCTGCCGACACGCTTTTTCTCTCTCATTTTTCTCCTCAGATTTTTTTTTCTTTTTTCAGGCAGAGAGTCCAATGCAGATGGTCCCCAGGGCTCATTTTGGCAAAAGGAGATAATGGCTAAATGAACAAGTCTAGCGATACCTAAGGACATATAATTTTCACTAAATAGGAAAATCAATAGTTTGCCAAAAGAGACTCTGGAGCCTTTGTCCATTTATCTCTCTGCCGACACGCCTTTTCTCTCTCATTTTTCTCCTCAGATTTTTTTTTTCTTTTTACAGGCAGAGAGTCCAATGCAGATGGTCCCCCGGGCTCATTTTGGCAAAAGGAGATAATGGCTAAATGAACAAGTCTAGGGATACCTAAGGACATATAATTTTCACTAAAATAGGAAAATCAATAGTTTGCCAAAAGAGACTCTGGAGCCTTTGTCCATTTATCTCTCTGCCGACACGCTTTTTCTCTCTCATTTTTCTCCTCAGATTTTTTTTTCTTTTTTTCCGGCAGAGAGTCCAATGGAAATGGTCCCCCGGGCTCATTTTGGCAAAAGGAGATAATGGCTAAATGAACAAGTCTAGGGATACCTAAGGACATATAATTTTCACTAAAATAGGAAAATCAATAGTTTGCCAAAAGAGACTCTGGAGCCTTTGTCCATTTATCTCTCTGCCGACACGCTTTTTCTCTCTCATTTTTCTCCTCAGATTTTTTTTTCTTTTTTTCCGGCAGAGAGTCCAATGCAGATGGTCCCCAGGGCTCATTTTGGCAAAAGGAGATAATGGCTAAATGAACAAGTCTAGCGATACCTAAGGACATATAATTTTCACTAAATAGGAAAATCAATAGTTTGCCAAAAGAGACTCTGGAGCCTTTGTCCATTTATCTCTCTGCCGACACGCCTTTTCTCTCTCATTTTTCTCCTCAGATTTTTTTTTTTTCTTTTTTCAGGCAGAGAGTCCAATGCAGATGGTCCCCCGGGCTCATTTTGGCAAAAGGAGATAATGGCTAAATGAACAAGTCTAGGGATACCTAAGGACATATAATTTTCACTAAATAGGAAAATCAATAGTTTGCCAAAAGAGACTCTGGAGCCTTTGCCCATTTTTCTCTCTGCCGACACGCCTTTTCTCTCTCATTTTTCTCCTCAGATTTTTTTTTTCTTTTTTCAGGCAGAGAGTCCAATGCAGATGGTCCCCCGGGCTCATTTTGGCAAAAGGAGATAATGGCTAAATGAACAAGTCTAGGGATACCTAAGGACATATAATTTTCACTAAATAGGAAAATCAATAGTTTGCCAAAAGAGACTCTGGAGCCTTTGCCCATTTTTCTCTCTGCCGACACGCTTTTTCTCTCTCATTTTTCTCCTCAGATTTTTTTTTCTTTTTACAGGCAGAGAGTCCAATGCAGATGGTCCCCAGGGCTCATTTTGGCAAAAGGAGATAATGGCTAAATGAACAAGTCTAGGGATACCTAGGGACATATAATTTTCACTAAATAGGAAAATCAATAGTTTGCCAAAAGAGACTCTGGAGCCTTTGCCCATTTATCTCTCTGCCGACACGCTTTTTCTCTCTCATTTTTCTCCTCAGATTTTTTTTTTCTTTTTTCCAGCAGAGAGTCCAATGGAAATGGTCCCCCGGGCTCATTTTGGCAAAAGGAGATAATGGCTAAATGAACAAGTCTAGGGATACCTAAGGGCATATAATTTTCACTAAATAGGAAAATCAATAGTTTGCCAAAAGAGACTCTGGAGCCTTTGCCCATTTTTCTCTCTGCCGACACGCTTTTTCTCTCTCATTTTTCTCCTCAGATTTTTTTTTCTTTTTACAGGGAGAGAGTCCAATGCAGATGGTCCCCAGGGCTCATTTTGGCAAAAGTAGATAATGGCTAAATGAACAAGTCTAGGGATACCTAAGGACATATAATTTTCACTAAATAGGAAAATCAATAGTTTGTCAAAAGAGACTCTGGAGCCTTTGCCCATTTATCTCTCTGCCGACACGCTTTTTCTCTCTCGATTTTCTCCTCAGATTTTTTTTTTCTTTTTTCAGGGAGAGAGTCCAATGCAGATGGTCCCCAGGGCTCATTTTGGCAAAAGTGAATAATGGCTAAGTGACCAAGTGTAGGGGTACCTAATTATATACAATTTTGACCAAATAGGAAAATCAATAGTTTGTCAAAATAGACTCTGGAGCCTTTGCCCATTTACCTCTCTGCCGACACGCTTTTTCTCTCTCGATTTTCTCCTCAGATTTTTTTTTTTTTTCGTGTCGGCAGAGAGTCGAATGGGCAAGGTCTCCAGGGCTCATTTTGGCCAAAGTGAATAATGGCTAAGTGACTACGTGTAGGGGTACCTAATTATATACAATTTTGACCAAATAGGAAAATCAATAGTTTGTCAAAATAGACTCTGGAGCCTTTGCCCATTTACCTCTCTGCCGACACGCTTTTTCTCTCTCGATTTTCTCCTCAGATTTTTTTTTTTCGTGTCGGCACAGAGTACAATGGGCAACGTCTCCAGGGCTCATTTTGGCCAAAGTGAATAATGGCTAAGTGACCAAGTCTAGGGGTATCTAGGGACATATAATTTTCACTAAATAGGAAAATCAATAGTTTGCCAAAAGAGACTCTGGAGCCTTTGCCCATTTATCTCTCTGCCGACACGCTTTTTCTCTCTTATTTTTCTCCTCAGATTTTTTGTTTCTTTTTTCAGGCAGAGAGTCCAATTGGCAAGGTCTCCAGGGATCATTTTGGCAAAAGTGGATAATGGCTAAGTGACTATGTGTAGGGGTACCTAGGGACATACAATTTTTACCAAATAGGAAAATCAATAGTTTGTCAAAACAGACTCTGGAGCCTTTGCCCATTTACCTCTCTGCCGACACGCTTTTTCTCTCTCGTTTTTCTCCTCAGACTTTTTTTTTTTTCGTGTCGGCACAGAGTACAATGGGCAACGTCTCCAGGGCTCATTTTGGCCAAAGTGAATAATGGCTAAGTGACCAAGTCTAGGGGTATCTAGGGACATATAATTTTCACTAAATAGGAAAATCAATAGTTTGCCAAAAGAGACTCTGGAGCCTTTGCCCATTTATCTCTCTGCCGACACGCTTTTTCTCTCTTATTTTTCTCCTCAGATTTTTTGTTTCTTTTTTCAGGCAGAGAGTCCAATTGGCAAGGTCTCCAGGGATCATTTTGGCAAAAGTGGATAATGGCTAAGTGACTAGGTGTAGGGGTACCTAGGGACATACAATTTTTACCAAATAGGAAAATCAATAGTTTGTCAAAACAGACTCTGGAGCCTTTGCCCATTTACCTCTCTGCCGACACGCTTTTTCTCTCTCGTTTTTCTCCTCAGACTTTTTTTTTTTTTTTTTCAGGCAGAGAGTCCAATTGGCAAGGTGTCCAGGGCTCATTTTGGCAAAAGTAGATAATGGCTAAATGAACAAGTCTAGGGATACCTAAGGACATATAATTTTGACTACATAGTAAAATCAATACTTTGCCAAAAGAGACTCTGGAGCCTTTGCCCATTTACTTCTCTGCCGACACGCTTTTTCTCTCTCATTTTTCTCCCCACATTTTTTTTTTGTCTGAAAATGAAAAATTCTAGATTCATGTGATCACCATGTGGTAGTGTATTTGCATATGGTGCTCACCAAAGAGTGATCACGTGACCCTGTTTCCACAAAGTCTATAGACTGTAGCACTATTAAGTAGGTCATGACCTAGTTTCAAGGTTCAGTATAAAAAATGTTTTGTATTTACTTTAATGTGTTGGCAGAGAGTACAATGGGCATAGTTGCCAGTGGTCATTTTGGAGAGAAAAAAAATAGATGCGGGGGAAAAAAATGGATGTTTACCCGATACTAAGTTTACACTTTAACCCAAATAGGAAAATCAATCATTAATTTTTTTATTAGCTCTAGTAAGTAGGTCATGACCTAGTTTCAAAGTTAAGTTTAAAAAGGAGACATTTGGCCCAAGTAGACAGGCTCCTCGGTGGCCCAGTTGGTTAAGCATCCGCTTTCTGTGTGAGAGGTCCCGGGTTCGAATCCCAGTGGTGCCAAGTGAGAAAACGAAAAAAAAACACAGGAAAAAAAAAAAGATAAGTCACGTCTGTGAGTGTCAGTTGACAGACCAAGGTTGGCCTTCAGTGTTCTGGTTCTAAGACTTGCACTGACCCGCTTCTACCCGCAGAATGGTTTCACTTGCGACAGGTAAAAAGGATAGTAGATATCAGTGTTGTTGAGAATGGTCCTGAGCCGGGAGGGAAAAAGGCAATGATGGACTAATGGAGACACTGAGAAAAGGTTGTGACACAAGCAGCCCTCCCCCACTATCCTGACTTGAGTGTATGGTCATAGTACATTTCGCCTCAGTCACCTGTTGGTTATCAAGTGAGATATCAATTCGCCAGGGCTTTAGAAGCTTAGGGTGTGCCGATCATGGTTGACTAAGACTATCATCACTGGTGCTGTAAAAAAAACCTAATGTAATTTGGGTTCTAATACTTCTGCAACAATCTAATGAGCCTATTATAAATTTGCTCTCAGTTTTCACTATTTATCCAATTTTGTATTTTCTTTAATTCTTTTTTAATTTTTTTACTTCAAGGTGGTTGCCAGTGGTCATTTGGGCAAATAAGAATATATGCAGGGAAAGAAATGGATATGTTTACCAGATACTAAGCTTACACTTTTACTCAAATATGAAAATCAATTGTTGGTAAAAAGAGACCACACCCATATACTAATTTGCCAACATTAATTTTTCCTCCTTCTTCTCCCGAGCCTTTCATTGAACATGTACACCTTCTAATTTGTATGTAAAAATCATTTAGGTTTTGTCAGAATGACTGAAAAGTTATTTTTTTCTGAGGCATGAACATGTAATTTTTAATTTTGTTTCGAGAAGACCAACATTTTTAGACTGATGGTTAGCCCTGAAAAGGGCTTTTTTGTTTGTGTTTCTTTCTCTATTTAGTTCCAGCCATGAGCTCCTACAGATGGCCGACGTGGTGGTGGTGGTGGTGGTGGTGGTGGTGGTGGCGGTGGTGGTGGTGGTGGTGGTGGTGGTCGGGCTGCCCTTCTCAACGGTGGTGGTGGTGGTGGTGGTGGTCGGGCTCCCCCTCTCAATGGGGGTGGTGGTGGTGGCGGTCGGGCTCCCCCTCTCAATGGGGGTGGTGGTGGTGGTGGTGGTGGTCGGGCTGCCCTTCTCAACTGTCGAAGCTCCCTTTGTTGTTGACAATGAAGGGCTAGCAGCTCCTCAACTACAATAGCTTGGGTTCTCCGAAGCATGTTGGTCGATCACAGTCCAAGTTAGAACTAACGCTCCTTGGTTCAGCTACCTCTATTTATACTGTTTTTGCTTTAACATGGTAATTAGCCATAACATGCAAATGAGGTTCATAATGTTAGACCAATCAGATTGCTCCATTCTATGTTCTAATGTTATCTGTTTCAAAGATAGAGAAAATGGTGTACTGTATGACCTATTTAGTTGTTTAGAAGAACTTAAGAAAATAACCTTTTTTTTTTTTTTTAATTCCTTCAAGGAACTTTTATTTTTTTTCACTTTTTCTTCATCAAATGAGCCATGGTCTTCGTCCTCTTTTGATAGGATTACATTCTCTGCAGCGAAGCATTCCTTCTTGATTCTGATGATCATCAGCAAGATAACACGGCACAATCTTGTCCAAAACAAAACCAATTTTTTTGTTAACCCTCTGCATTAACTTTAACATAAAGAACCATTCTTCTTTGGTGAAACAGACTTCTTCTACTATTTTAACCTGCTCCTGACTTGGTCCAATTATTTCATCGTCATCTTCATCGTCATCATATCCATCTATATATTCATTGTCTTCTGCCATTCTTGATGAAATGCAGACCTCCTCCTCTCCTGATGAGCTGCTTGTTACATGAACATAAAATGGGCCTCCTAAATGTACAGAGAACGTATTTCCAGTTTCAAGAGCTTTTGTCACATCCTCCCTATAACTAGTCAGTTGCTTCCATCGTTTGAGGGAAAGTTTCACACCTTTTCCTCCTTCAAGATAAATTTTTACTTCCCTTAAACTAGCCATTACTTTGATTTTACGAATCATGCTTCTTGTTTCTATGACAATTTCGTTTGACACATCCTATATCTAATAAACTAGTAATTGTGCGTAAAATTGGATTTCATTATTAGCCAAAATCTTCAATCCAGAAAAAAGAAAATACCAGAGTTTACAAACCATGATAGTAAAAGGCAAGATTTCATATTGCTTGTTAAGAGACTTTGTTTATGTAAAGCTTTCAACAAACTTGTACTTTGTTTTAATCAAATCAAATGAGCTTTGTTACTTTTGCAGTAATGTTGAAAAATATGTGATCGGCACAGTACAATTTACCCGATGGGATTGGCTCTGTAGAAAACAACATATGATAAGTCAATTATTCCGCACTTATCAGAAAGTAAGTGTAATTGGTAAAACCATACATTGTTGGAATGGACCATGGCGTGGGAACCAACAAATCATAGAAATCATAGAATCACAATGGAATACACTCATGGAGCACATAGTAGACATCCAAATGATGATGAAGCAAGGGATACATGACAAAAAATATGATCCACCTATAATACATCCAGACTATGGAAAGGAAATCACAAACATGACATTCAATGACCCTAATCACTCAGATGTAACAATGAAGCTGCAAAACGGTCAGCAGTTTTATTTGTCAAAAGATGTCTTGGGGTCACAGAGTAAAGTTTTTGAAACGATGTTAACCAGCAACTTTTGGAAGGATTCAGCACTTCCTGTTGTAAGTATCATTGAAGAAGATCTGTCCCTGCCTTACATGAAAGATTTCTTTCAGTATTTTTACGACAATGACAACATAGATTTCACAAGAAAGAATGTGTTGCCTCTCGCTATTTTGTCTGACAAATATGCAGTCAGCAAGTTGCAATGTATGTGTGAAAGATACATGGACAGTGTTCTCGAACTCTCAACAGAAGTAGATTCTGTATTGATTTGGTGGCAACGAACTTCATATATGATGAATTATGAAGAACTGAGTGCCAAATTAAAAACATTCTTACTCTTGAACTTTTCCAAGCTTGTGAGTTCAGAGTTGTTCCTTGACATATCTTATGACCAGTTGGTTTCCTTCATAAAGGAAGAAAACATGGTGATTGAAAGTGAATACATTCTACTTCAGCACGTAAGAAACTGGATGAAATACAATGCATTCAATGACCACTCTCTTTTTTCCTACATCAAGTTCTGGACAATGAGTCCAGACCAGCTTTTTCGCCTTGAAAAACAAATGCCACCTCTACTGTTTTATGAAGCTTTGAAATATCATGCTGGAGATACCCATGTGAGGCAATCTGCCAAAATGGAGCAAAAGAGACCACGATTCTATTTACATAGATCAGTTGAGGTCAACACAACTGGGGGCATCTACCAGTTTAATAGTTTTGGTATCCCTGTAAGTTTTTCAAATGCAGATCGGTTCCAAAACAAATGGCTGAAAATGAAATATTCTCCAAACAGTCTGTACAGAGATGGTAGGGCACTTAATGAATTGTGCATTGTGACAGATACTTACAACGAATCACAATATGTCGACCTCAAGATTCTCCTCTCTACCGGTCCTCTTTCTATGAATCAGGTAATCATTATAGAAAAAGTCAATATGGTAGGAACACAATCTGGTCACAAATTATTGTTTGAATTCAGTAACTCACAACCACCTACAAAAATCTGCAAGATCCGAGTAATGGTTGATCAGTATTATTCAGATGATGCCTATCCTTCAGTAAAGAGGAAGTTATCATTTTGATTTGGATTTATCTCGAGTAAAATGTAGAAAGAAGAAAGTGTTTTCATTTTCATTCATCTTTATTGCTTTTTATAAATTCTGGTTAACATCAATGCAGCTGCTGCCAAAACCAAGAGTGACAACGAAATCTGAGTCTTTAATGACCATGATTCCTTGGTAGGAAAAAGTGTTTGTTCAACTGAGATCCATGTCAGATTGTTCTCCTCCAAGTAGCCATTACATTTGTTATACATGTACTTTCCCATAAAGATCCCAAACTCTTCTTTTCTGCTGTCGTCTGCTCCCTTTTTCTCCATCACTAAAGCTCCAAAAATGAATAGAGACACAATTCTATTCACTGTGATTCCATCAGAGAAAAGAGAATCACCGATTTCTTCAATGCTGCCTTCTGAATTGCTGTCTTCCAGGAACTTGTTACACATACTGTCATATAATATTTGATGTCTAGCATATAATTCATCAACAAGCGAACAGTCTCTAAATTGGTGAACAATTCTTTTCCCAATCCTTGTTGCATCTGTCATGTTCATCTTGTGACTTAATGAATCAATCTACAGTCTTTTGTGTCTCTTTATACTCCATCTAATGTACCTAATTAGCATGTAAAAACACTTGGCCAATCAGTGCACACTAAAAAACAACCATTTTCAGATCTCCACCCATCATATTGCTCTACCTTATTTGCATATAGATTTTACAACCAATCAGATAAGCCTGTGTGATTAGCCCAATCAGAATGCAGCTTGAAATTTGCATTTACATAATGAGGTAGTATATAAAAGCCAAAAAGAAAACATCAACATCAACAGATCAATATGAGCAGCTCAAAGAAGAGCAACACAGATCCAAAGACCCAAAGAGGAAAAAGAAAGAAGACCACTATCATCAAAGTTGATGGCCCAAAAAAGAGGAAACAACATGATGAACAGTGGAGTGATCAGCAAGAAAAACCTGAGGAGCAATCAGAGCATCAGGAGAAGGAGCAACAGAATGATACAGGATCAAGAACCATATCACAGACTACAGCTCCCATATCAGAGCAGTCTATTGAAAGTCAAATAGCTGAAAGGAAACTTGGATTCAGAGCAGCAACAGCTCTTAGAAAGAATCGAATCATTGTGAAGATTCTACCAGAAAACCCAGACCTTGTCACTCGAAATGACATGTCGGGATTCTTTGACTACAAAGACAGATTTGTCAGAGTCACAAATTTGACACAGTTCTTATTCAGCTATCCTGGTGAATTTCTGCAAAGGAGGCCAGAAGACTTGCAGGATAACCCATCACTGAAATTGGCCCATTTCATTCATCAAACTGACGCATGGATTACAGAATCGAACAAAATGACACGCTTTTCACCAAAGCAGTTTTTTGCACCTGATAATTCAAAATGCAACACCAAATTAGTTGAGCAAGACACCAACTTTCCACAATTGAGCCAAGGCACAAGAGGTGTGGTGATCGGAACAACAGAAGGAATCGCCAACCATTTGAATCCAATGCTCCCTTACGCAGAAGCTTGTGATGCCTTCATGAAGAAAGTATTCGGAGTTAGCGGGAAAAACAGGCAGGTCGATGAGCAATTTGGAAATGAGAGCGAAGATCAAGATTGGTTGATTCACTCGCCATTCAGGAAAGGAGTTGACTTTCCTGTCTTAGCTGCAATGGACCATCAAAAGGTTGTCAAAGATGAAGTGGGAAACCTTCACTTGGTGGATTTCTTTGAGGAAACCGCAAAAACTGGCCAGCCTCTACTCCCGTTCTTTCTGACAACTTGCAGTGAGATCATGCTGCGCCTACAATTGCAATATGTTCAAATACTGTATGAAATTGGCTCAATCCAACTCGACCCAACTCCTTTGGATGACAGTAAGCTTCTCTACCAGATAAGTGACACAGATCCTGTTACACTGCAAATGGGCCTATTGAAGTCAAATTCAATCATGTTCTCCGTGATGATACACTGCTCAGTCTGTTCAGCTCAACAAGATGATCTCTGGTTTCCTGGGATTGAGGCTGAAAATGCTAACTGGCTGCAAGAGAATGACTGTAAATCATGTGGAAGACACAACACGCTTGTTAACAATTCTTGCTTCTTCACAAAGGACTCAGCATGCCGAGCGGCCTTGGATCCAGTCTGCATGAGACAGCTCAATTATGATGTGGCAGGAAACAGAAATACAGGCTACAAACTTCCGACAGGAATCACCAACAAAGAACAGCTTCCAAAGTACGAACATGCTTGCCATTTGGCAAATGCCAAAAATGCCAGACTTTACATACGGGAAGATTATGGGAGGAAAAACCAGCGCACAAAGGCCCTGTGCACAACATTATACATGCCTGTTACTTTTTCAGCCAAGAAAACAGCTGAACAACTTGGATTAGAAGGAGAAATCCACCCAGACGAAACACTCAAGGTGCATGTTTTCTACAAAGATCGGGAGCACATTGTTCCAATGGTGGCAACACGGCTAAAACTTAGCCTCTCCTGCAATAAAGTGGTGACTACTAAGATAAAAGATCACCACACAGAAAATCTACGCCTCAAGACAGCCCATCTCTCAGAAGCATTTACGATCTCACCAGAGAAAGATGGAGAAGGAAGGAGGGAGATAACTGTGCACTTTCCCTCGCATCAGGCCACAAAAAGGATCGGAGTCCAGACCAAAGACAGTGAGGGTTTCATAGAGAAACAGACTGCAACTGTCATGGTTCTAGATTCTATGAGAAAAAACTCTTCTAGACCTGCACCAAAGAGAGTAGAGCTACAAACTGGCATGTACTCTTGTCGTAACTTTGCAGTGAAACCAGACCCAGACAACAAAACCAACAACTTTGTCCGCTTTGGAGCCAGTGTAGTTTCTGGACTTGTTTACAATTTGGTCACTTCAAGTGAAACTACACTGAACAATCCAGAAACAGACACCCCAGAGAAGTTAATCCGGTTGCTTGATTTGGGAAAGTATGTGTGGTGTGATGTGGATACGGTCATCCCAGCAATGCAAACAGAAGAAGCTCATCTCCTCTATAACAAATCACAACACAAGTTAAAGGGACTAGAAGAAAAGATCCTAGAGAAAGAGAAGGAAATAAACATGCTGAAACAGAGAGAAGAACATCTACAGGGACAACTACAGAATGTGACACAGGAAAGGGATGAACTGAGAAGAGAAAAAACCCATTTGCTTGACCAAATCGATGAGCTGAAATCCATGGTACAAACTCTTGAGGAGAAAAATGAAATGGTTCAAAAGCAAATGAAATTATTGGATGACAACTTCACACGCAAATTGAAAGAACTTGAAGAATCGTTGGATTCCAGAATGAACTCTGTGGTAACAAGCGTAGACGACGGCCTCTTGACAGACATTTTAAATCAGAACTTTATATCTTTTGACAGCACATTCGATTTTGGTACACCTGATATCCCTGTTCTATGAGGAAACTGGCAGCCAAGGAATGCAAAAAAAAAAAGCTAAAACACTATGGTACGAAGAGACAAGGAGAAAAGTGAAATGGTACATTCGATTTCGGTACAATTGAAATCCCTGTTCTATGAAGCAGCTGGCATCATAATTTTTTATTTAGATGAAATTTTGTTTTATGTGCTTGCTGGAGGAGAAATATTCATTGTTCATGTTACTGTTACTGATTACTGTTTCATTTTGTTTTGGGAAATAAAAGGATATGCAATCTTAAGATGAGAGTTTATTAATCACAGAACCTTAAAAAGGAAGTAGAAGATGTGGTTTGTTCCTCAAAGCCATCATGTTTTCTGCAAAGAAGAAGGAAGATGGGTTTCTGTAAAGTGTTTAGCATCCAAAACTACAAATTTATTCGACCTATGGAATGGCACAGGATATGTTCCTTTTAAGATAGAATATGCAGAAAAAAAGCCTAAATTCATTTACAAGGCAGATGAAGTGACATTTTTCGGACTCAACCAGGATTCTAGTGTTAGATTTGATTTCCAAATTGGAGTTCCTACAATGCAACGCAAAAACACATGTTCTTGCACTAAAGCAAAACACACACTGTTGGCACTGAAGGATTTTTGTAGTCAGTATACTTTAAGGACATCAAGTAATAGTCACCCATCTGGAGTTTTTTGTAAAGTCCCCAAGAGCAGAATTATTAGAATATCCAAACAATTGCCCAAAGAGGCTGTAGTATTCGATTTGAACAAAAGATTCTCTGTTGTGCAGTTTCCGAGTGTTGTGCTGCAAGGTCCCTGGTGTGATAACGATAAAAGTCATTGTTTGGAATACATCAAAACAGTGATCAATTTGTGTGGGGACTACTTTCCCAAGTCAAAATTTGGTCCTGCTCACATAAGAATATCAGATAACGGATTGAAACGGGAGCTTAAGGCATTCAGAAAGTTTAGAAGAATACTATCTGCTTGTAACAACCATGGGAGATACTATACGTTTAAAGTGTTTTTGGCCAAAAACGGAAACCAAAAACCAAAAAGACAGGTAAAAATAACACAGAAAGAAACATGCAATTTCTCTGTTAAATACTTCAAACCAAAAAATATCCTAATGGAAAAATTACCACCAGATGAAGAACATAACCAGTGGATTTCTATTTCAGCACCACAACCAAGTGAATCAGCCAAGAATTTTGCAAAGATTGTAATTGAAGGAATGCGCTTTAAAGTTGAATGAATACAAGCAGAATAAAACAGTTGTTTTTTTTTTACCATTTATTTTAACCGAAAATATCTCCATCTTCTTTATCTGCAACTACTTGCTTGTCTTCTGGCTGCTGTATTGCATTTAAAATATCTTTGAGTATTCTATCCTCCTCTTTGGCTTCTTGAGACATACTTGTGTTATCGTTACTTGTACTCCTAGTACTGTTCGTTCTTCCATTGTATGTGAATGGCGCAGAGGCGATTCTTTTAAGTGGCTATTTTTGGAAAGGGAGGGGACATGTCGTCATAATGAAAGTCACACCAGATGGTAGGGGGAAACCTGATAAGATGAACAAGTTACACTAGGTGGCAGCACAAAACCAGATGAGACAGGCTGTGTCAGTGTCATGGGACTCACTATTAGGGAAGCTACTAGAAGCTTCTGGATCCTTCTAGAAGAGAGGTGCCTATGTAGATGTAATGCCAAGCTCTGACTCAGCACGATACCGCAGAAAACAGGGGTGGGGTTTCTACCATGGTCTTGGTCTTGGCTATAGGGCTAAGTGACCCCCCAGCAGGTTGATGGAATGACTTTAACGATTACGTTGTAATTAAAATGTATGTATCATTAGCATTACTCTTTTCTATTCATATATTCATATTGAGATAATGGTTAATTCTGAGATGTGTTACTTATAACATTATAAACAACAAGACAAATTTATCAGTTAATTTGTATTTATTTCTGTTTTCCTTTTTAAATTCCACCTCAAACATGTAAAGGAATTTTATATCGCGGGATTCAGTGCAAGAGACTCCAGCAATCAACAACAATATATATAATAACATTATATATATGTATATACTTGCAATATACATGTAATATCTTCACACTTTAATATTAAGCCAGCGTCGGAGCCTTGGGTTTGCGGTAGCTATAGCCGGCCACAATGTAATTGCAGTTCTCCAAAATACTTTCACAAACAGTTCATTTGAGAAACTGAAATCCCTTCTGATGGAGCTGGGAAAGTCTTCTGGCCTCTGCTCACGTACCTTTGCAATTACATAATTGTCCGTGAACTCCTCGACTTGAGTTGGGTCATTTTCATACCTCACTTCCTTGTTTAATGTTATTCTCATTTGGCATTTGGCTGTTTTGGGGAGGAACCCACATGCAGGACATTGTGGCATTTGCATACTCTGCGTGTTCCTACACCTTTCCACCTGTGTCTGAGCCAAGAGGACGACACAATCTTTGCACATATACCTTTGGCAACACAATGTTTCTGGCAGGCTTTCGAGCAGTGTGTACGGATAATAACCTATTTTTATCACTACCTTGAAACAGGTGATGCACCTTTGTCCTTGCAATGAATCGTCACGACGAATCAACGCTGTGGTCAAGCCCTTTGGCCATTTCCGCCCTAGCCTAGTTGGGTGAAGTGAAACTGCACGCCTTTCTTTCTCCGTTTCGCCATATGCCTCCATCTCTTCCCCCCAGTCATAGAGGTCAGACGGTATGTTCCCAAATCTGGCATAGCGACCCCCAATGGCATCCTCTTCCTCAATCTTCTCCTTGGTATCCTCTTCCATCTCCACCCCTTGCTCATTGTCTTGGAGCTCTGGCTCGGGTCGGGCCTGGAGTATGTGTGGATTGTCTGCTCCAGTGGCGGCAGTGGCAGCAGCAGCAGTGGTGACAGCAGCAGCAGTAGAAGACTCCATGGCCAATGTCAGTGATGGTAGTTTGCCAGTCAGATGTCGGTGATTAGACTGATGCTCTGGAGTCTTGCACACACATATATATAGGTAACTTAAATTAAGATTTCAGCCTACTTGCAAATTAGTTCAACGTTGAGTGGGTAATTATTTTTACAATATGCAAATTATATATCAGGTGATTGTAGTAGTATTCAAATTAGATGACAATTCTCCTCCTTATAAGTTCAGCAAGCAAAGATGAGAATCATCATTTGCCTAGCTTTAGCAGGCCAAGATGAATCAGACAGAGGCAGTTCAAAATCAAGGAACAGTTGAAGACGTTGCGAACGAGTCAGTCAGAGGGCCATTGTACATCGTTCTTCCATCAGAGCTACAACCACCGGCTATTCCTGTGCCAGTCTTAGAAAATGAGAGCGATGATGATGATTCTGCAGATACTCCTCCACAAGCTAAGAAGCAAATCCTGGAAGAAGAATGTATGATTTGTCTTGAACCCTTTTCAACATCTGACATTAAATTGTCCTTGCCAAGCTGCTTTCATGATTTCCATTGGAACTGCCTTGGTGAATGGCTGAAGAAGAGTCAAACTTGTCCTTACTGCAGAGAGAATACTGGTGAATGGTTCTTTGTCTGCAAGTGGCCTACCAAAGATTGACAAAAATAAATGTCTGATTCAGTAAAAGTTTCAAAAAATACCAAAAACACTGTCTTCCTCTCTTTTTGTTACCATAGCTATGTATGTAATCATGGTCAATTTTATTGGAATGAGAGGGAAAAACAACAACACACAGAAGTAACATTCGTTCATCTTTATTACTTAAATTTTTTCCATTTCCATCTTAAGCTTGGCAAGTTTCTCATTCATTGTTTCAAAATCTACAACCCCATGGAACTCTTCTAGCTCTTCAGGTGAGCATTTCACCTGCAAGTTTTCAAGAATTGAACTTTTCTTCCTGGCCAATGTTTTCAAAATTTGTCTCTTGCACGCACTGCTGGGATCTCTGACAAACAACAAGCTGATGATGCCTTTTTCACCAGGTTTCCCTCTGTTATCATCCATGTCGATGCCATACACATTTTCACCATCATACAGAGCATTGTACAACCCACTGTCACCAATGCCCAGAGCATAGCGATATGCAAAATGCAACCACACAGTCTCAGGCAGCTGACCAATCACCTCAGCTGAAAGTGTATTCAAATGGTCCACTCCAAGGCATTTGACATCTAACACCTTTCCACAAGTGAATACATTTTTCCCTTTTATGAAGTCCTCATACATTTCATCCTTTATGACATATTCCTTGCATGACTTACTCTTCACTACTGGAAATACAATGTATGCATTCCCTCTAGATACAGCGGGTAGGGTGTGTTTGTCTTGGAATACCTTGTGCATCATGGCATGTCGTTTTACGATCACGTCACGTTTGGAAGATTTCCTGTAAGGTCCCTTCATCACTACATCTTCTTCTATGTTCAGCCTGGTATAAGTCTTGTTATGCCCATTTGGAATTTGCAGCAAGGGATTCTCATCTTCCTGTGCATCACGTATCACAAAACAACCCTTTTTGGGTTTTTTAATGGACACCTGCAACTCTTCTAGACATCGCTTGTTTCTAGACTTCTCCACCTGTACTGAATCCATTGGCATGGTTATTGTGAACTGATCACACCAGAGTAGTATCAGTCCTTTTAACATACCCCGTTTATATGCAAATTGGTTACTGTTGAAAATCTAATCTCTATGCAAATGACCTGTTGTTGATTTGATCTATATGCAAATTACTTTATTGATGAGGTCACTTATATGCAAATCAGATGGGATCCTTCCCTATATAAGTGTAGCTGCAGATAGAAAAGTATTGTCATTCAACTGACATACTCCAATCAACATGGATATAAGAGAAGAAGCTCACATTGCTAGGCTGAATAATGCCTTCAGGGGTATTGGAACTTGGGTCTCTGATATAAGAAGAGATTTTGAGATCAGCCACCTCCTAGAGGATTCCCAAAGAAATAGAGGAATTGGACAGTTTCTTGAGCTGTTTAAGGCCACAGAATATTTCACTCAGTATGACAACAATCCTCTTCTGGAAGAGGCTGTTAGAAGAGCAATGCACGGTGCAAGAATTGAGGAACCACATCCCGCTGATCTCCCAGCTCAGGAACAGATTGTGGAGCAAGCAGAAGAGGAAGAGGAATCTGATGGTGAATTGCCTGACATCCCTCCACCACCACCTCAAAGACCTGATGCTGCACCTGTTCCTGAAAACAATTTAGATGAGGACATGGAAGATGGTGCTCCACCAGCCATGGAAATAAAACCAGAAGAAGAATGTGCAATTTGTTTGGAAGATATCACAAAATCTGATATCAAACTCAGGCTGCCACGTTGTCTCCATAATTTCCATTGGAATTGCATTGGCGAATGGGCAAAAAATAATCAAACTTGCCCATACTGTAGAGAAGATACTGGAACGTGGTTTGTTGTGAGCCGTTGGCCAACAGCAGAGAACATGTGAGGGAAGAAAATGGAAGGAAGGAACCCCTTTCCACCCACCCCCAAAAAAATGGCCCTTTTCAGGGCCACTACATTGTCACAAAAGTGATAGATCTGTACTCAAATGATGCATATGAAACAAAATGAACCCTGAGGACAATGTCCATTATACTCTCTGCCAACACACACACAAAAAAAAAAAAAAAATCTGAGGAGCAAATTGAGAGAGAAAAAGCATGTAGGCAGAGAGGTAAATGGGCAAAGGCTCCAGAGTCTATTTTGACAAACTATTGATTTTCCTATTTAGTCAAAATTGTATATAACTAGGTACCCCTACACTTGGTCACTTAGCCATTATCCACTTTTGCCAAAATGAGCCCTGGAGACCTTCCCCATTGTACTCTCTGCCGACACGAAAAAAAAAAAAATCTGAGGAGAAAATCGAGAGAGAAAAAACGTGTCGGCAGAGAGGTAAATGGGCAAAGGCTCCAGAGTCTATTTTGACAAACTATTGATTTTCCTATTTGATCAAAATTGTATATAATTAGGTACCCCTACACTTGGTCACTTAGCCTTTATTCACTTTTGCCAACATGATCCCTGGGGACCTCACCCATTGTACTCCCCGCCCAACCGATAAAAAAAAAATATCTGAGGAGAAAATTGAGAGAGAAAAAGCGTGTCGGCAGAGAGGTAAATGGGCAAAGTCTCCAGAGTCTATTTTGACAAACTATTGATTTTCCTATTTGGTAAAAATTGTGTGTCCTTAGGTACCCCTACACTTGGTCACTTAGCCATTATTCACTTTTGCCAAAATGAGCCCTGGAGACCTTGCCCATTGTACTCTCTGCCGACACGAAAAAAAAAAAAAAAATCTGAGGAGAAAATCGAGAGAGAAAAAGCGTGTCGGCAGAGAGGTAAATGGGCAAAGGCTCCAGAGTCTATTTTGACAAACTATTGATTTTCCTATTTGGTAAAAATTGTGTGTCCTTAGGTACCCCTACACGTAGTCACTTAGCCTTTATTCACTTTTGCCAAAATGAGCCCTGGACACCTTGCCCATTCGACTCTCTGTCGACACGAAAAAAAAAAAAATCTGAGGAGAAAACTGAGAGAGAAAAAACGTGTCGGCAGAGAGGTAAATGGGCAAAGGCTCCAGAGTCTATTTTGACAAACTATTGATTTTCCTATTTGGTAAAAATTGTATGTCCCTAGGTACCCCTACACATAGTCACTTAGCCATTATCCACTTTTGCCAAAATGATCCCTGGAGACTTTGCCCATTGTACTCTCTGCCGACACGAAAAAAAAAAAATATATCTGAGGAGAAAACTGAGAGAGAAAAAACGTGTCGGCAGAGAGGTAAATGGGCAAAGGCTCCAGAGTCTCTTTTGACAAACTATTGATTTTCCTATTTGGTAAAAATTGTATGTAATTAGGTACCCCTACACATAGCCACTTAACCTTTATTTACTTTTGCCAAAATAATCCCTGGACACCTTGCCAATTGGACTCTCTGCTGACATCAACAAAAAAAAAAAAAAAAAATCTGAGGAGAAAATCGAGAGAGAAAAAGCGTGTCGGCAGAGAGGTAAATGGGCAAAGGCTCCAGAGTCTATTTTGACAAACTATTGATTTTCCTATTTGGTAAAAATTGTGTGTCCTTAGGTACCCCTACACGTAGTCACTTAGCCTTTATTCACTTTTGCCAAAATGAGCCCTGGACACCTTGCCCATTCGACTCTCTGCCGACACGAAAAAAAAAAAAATCTGAGGAGAAAACTGAGAGAGAAAAAACGTGTCGGCAGAGAGGTAAATGGGCAAAGGCTCCAGAGTCTATTTTGACAAACTATTGATTTTCCTATTTGGTCAAAATTGTATATAATTAGGTACCCCTACACGTAGTCACTTAGCCTTTATTCACTTTTGCCAAAATGAGCCCTGGACACCTTGCCAATTGGACTCTCTGCCGACACGAAAAAAAAAAAAAAAGTCTGAGGAGAAAAACGAGAGAGAAAAAGCGTGTCGGCAGAGAGGTAAATGGGCAAAGGCTCCAGAGTCTATTTTGACAAACTATTGATTTTCCTATTTGGTCAAAATTGTGTGTCCTTAGGTACCCCTACACGTAGTCACTTAGCCTTTATTCACTTTTGCCAAAATGAGCCCTGGACACCTTGCCCATTCGACTCTCTGCCGACACGAAAAAAAAAAAAATCTGAGGAGAAAATCGAGAGAGAAAAAGCGTGTCGGCAGAGAGGTAAATGGGCAAAGGCTCCAGAGTCTCTTTTGACAAACTATTGATTTTCCTATTTGGTCAAAATTGTATGTAATTAGGTACCCCTACACATAGCCACTTAACCTTTATTTACTTTTGCCAAAATAATCCCTGGACACTTTGCCAATTGGACTCTCTGCTGACATCAAAAAAAAAAAAAAAAAATCTGAGGAGAAAATCGAGAGAGAAAAAGCGTGTCGGCAGAGAGGTAAATGGGCAAAGGCTCCAGAGTCTGTTTTGACAAACTATTGATTTTCCTATTTGGTCAAAATTTTATGTCCCTAGGTACCCCTACACCTAGTCACTTAGCCATTATCCACTTTTGCCAAAATGATCCCTGGAGACCTTGCCAATTGGACTCTCTGCCGACACAAAAAAAACAAAAAAAATCTGAGGAGAAAACTGAGAGAGAAAAAACGTGTCGGCAGAGAGGTAAATGGGCAAAGGCGCCAGAGTCTATTTTGACAAACTATTGATTTCCCTATTTGGTCAAAATTGTATATAATTAGGTACCCCTACACATAGTCACTTAGCCTTTATTCACTTTTGCCAAAATGAGCCCTGGACACCTTGCCAATTGGACTCTCTGCCGACACGAAAAAAAAAAAAAAAGTCTGAGGAGAAAAACGAGAGAGAAAAAGCGTGTCGGCAGAGAGGTAAATTGGCAAAGGCTCCAGAGTCTATTTTGACAAACTATTGATTTTCCTATTTGGTCAAAATTGTGTGTCCTTAGGTACCCCTACACGTAGTCACTTAGCCTTTATTCACTTTTGCCAAAATGAGCCCTGGACACCTTGCCCATTCGACTCTCTGCCGACACGAAAAAAAAAAAAATCTGAGGAGAAAATCGAGAGAGAAAAAGCGTGTCGGCAGAGAGGTAAATGGGCAAAGGCTCCAGAGTCTCTTTTGACAAACTATTGATTTTCCTATTTGGTCAAAATTGTATGTAATTAGGTACCCCTACACATAGCCACTTAACCTTTATTTACTTTTGCCAAAATAATCCCTGGACACTTTGCCAATTGGACTCTCTGCTGACATCAAAAAAAAAAAAAAAAAATCTGAGGAGAAAATCGAGAGAGAAAAAGCGTGTCGGCAGAGAGGTAAATGGGCAAAGGCTCCAGAGTCTGTTTTGACAAACTATTGATTTTCCTATTTGGTCAAAATTTTATGTCCCTAGGTACCCCTACACCTAGTCACTTAGCCATTATCCACTTTTGCCAAAATGATCCCTGGAGACCTTGCCAATTGGACTCTCTGCCGACACAAAAAAAAAAAAAAAAATCTGAGGAGAAAACTGAGAGAGAAAAAACGTGTCGGCAGAGAGGTAAATGGGCAAAGGCGCCAGAGTCTATTTTGACAAACTATTGATTTCCCTATTTGGTCAAAATTGTATATAATTAGGTACCCCTACACATAGTCACTTAGCCTTTATTCACTTTTGCCAAAATGAGCCCTGGACACCTTGCCAATTGGACTCTCTGCCGACACGAAAAAAAAAAAAAAGTCTGAGGAGAAAAACGAGAGAGAAAAAGCGTGTCGGCAGAGAGGTAAATGGGCAAAGGCTCCAGAGTCTATTTTGACAAACTATTGATTTTCCTATTTGGTCAAAATTGTATATAATTAGGTACCCCTACACGTAGTCACTTAGGCTTTATTCACTTTTGCCAAAATGAGCCCTGGACACCTTGCCCATTCGACTCTCTGCCGACACGAAAAAAAAAAAATCTGAGGAGAAAATCGAGAGAGAAAAAGCGTGTCGTCAGAGAGGTAAATGGGCAAAGGCTCCAGAGTCTATTTTGACAAACTATTGATTTTCCTATTTGGTCAAAATTGTATATAATTAGGTACCCCTACACTTGGTCACTTAGCCATTATTCACTTTTGCCAAAATGAGCCCTGGAGACCTTGCCCATTGTACTCTCTGCCGACACGAAAAAAGAAAAAAATCTGAGGAGAAAATCGAGAGAGAAAAAGCGTGTCGTCAGAGAGGTAAATGGGCAAAGGCTCCAGAGTCTATTTTGACAAACTATTGATTTTCCTATTTGGTCAAAATTGTATATAATTAGGTACCCCTACACTTGGTCACTTAGCCATTATTCACTTTTGCCAAAATGAGCCCTGGAGACCTTGCCCATTGTACTCTCTGCCGACACGAAAAAAGAAAAAAATCTGAGGAGAAAATCGAGAGAGAAAAAGCGTGTCGGCAGAGAGGTAAATGGGCAAAGGCTCCAGAGTCTCTTTTGACAAACTATTGATTTTCCTATTTGGTAAAAATTGTGTGTCCTTAGGTACCCCTACACATAGTCACTAAGCCATTATCTACTTTTGCCAACACGATCCCTGGGGGCCATCCCAATTGGTATCAGTACCTACAGGTTGAACAGTGTCATGTTTGCCAAAGTGACTCCTCGGGTGACTCTGTGAGATCCTTTTTTTCTCAGAAACTGTTGGTCTCTTTCTTTATTAAATTAACTGTACCAGGGAATTTGTGTTTAACCCATGAATGGTGATTTGCCTATAAAAAGAGCTTTTTCCCACCCTCTCTGACTGGATGAATTTGATTGGTGGACTGTATATGTTAATTAGTATAGTTTTACCAGTTGTATGCAAATTAGCAGTTGCACATCATAAAACAGGTCTGCTTCATAGAGAGTTCATCACTTGTTCTTCTGAGCCACAGTGAAACAACCATGACAGAGATAGGAGACCAAGCACGAGTATACAATGCCTTTAGAGGGATGCAGGAATGGATAAAGGGTGTCAAAAGAGAGTTCACTGAAAGTAATTCCGTCACCTCACTCCAGACAGAGAGAGGTACTGGGTTATTCATGGAGCTGTTAAGGTCTGTGAAATCGTTTCAGCAAGAAAAAGAAGTCCTGCAACCAGAACTAAATGAAAAGGAATCAGATGGTGAGTTGCCAGATATCCCTCCAACCATACAACCACAACAACAACTGCAGCAGCAGCAGCAGCAGCAGCATCAGCAGCAGCAGCAGCATCATCAGCAGCAGCAGCAGCCTCCTCCTGCTCCTATTCCAACCCGGGACAACTTCCAAGATGCCCTTCCACCATCAAAAAAGATAAAAGCTGCAAATGACTGTGCCATTTGTCTGGAAGAGTTGTCAGATAAAAATGAGATTGTGGTGCGTTTACGCAAGTGTTCCCACAAATTTCACCATACATGTATAAAGGAATGGACCAAGGTAACGAAGACTTGTCCAACATGTCGAGCAAGAACAGGTATCTTCTTCAAACGCTGCTGAAGAAGGAAAAAAAAGACAACCAACAATACTAAAAGGCCCTTTTCAGGGCCACCAAACAATCACAAAAGTGATAGATCTTTACTCAAATAATGTGAAATGTGTTTTCACAACAAAAACCCCTTTCATGCTTAGGGGTTTTTGATAATTGTTGTCCCAAGTACTTCAATTCTATAACAAAAACAAAATATATTCATTAAACTGTCCTCATGGAGGAAAAGAAAAATCCACAGAGAGAAAAAAAGAAACTAAAAGTAAATTGTCAATTTTACTTAGTGTTACTTTGGACTATCTATTAAAATGTATATATACTATTATGTTTACTAATACGAATATTGGATATGTCATATCAACTAAATTTTGGGGAAATATATGCATCTCCTTATGTCTCTCAGTCCATCAACCTCGGTTTCCCTCCACAACAAAATCAAAAGTTTCATTTCTATGCAAATGAGACAAAGTCATGGTTTATATGCAAATGATGTGATTCTTATTGGCTGACTAATTGTAATGCAAATGAGATGATATCCTATATAACAGACCCAAAGGAGAGGATTCCTTCATTCATTCATGCTGAACGACAGCAATATGAACACCGATGAACATTCGAGATTTGAGAGAAATGAAAAAGACGATGCTGCTGCTGCTGCTGATACTGCTACTGTTACTACTCCCGCTCATAAGAGGAGGAAAGTAGAAGAACAAGAAGAAGAATGCCTGTATATACACAAACAGGAGGAGGAGGAAGGTGCAGAAGTTCCTGACATCCCCAAAGCATCTGCGGTTGAAGTTGCTGCTGCTGTCTCTCCTATAGCTGGTTCCTCTGCTGATGAAGAAGACAAAGAAGTGGAAGAGATTCTACAAGTGAATGAAAAACAGGTTGTAGAAATTCAAGAAATGAAGCGAGATGCAACAGAAGAAAGTCAATCGGTAGTTGAACTTGAGTGTTATGAACAGGATGTAAATGTTGATCCAGTACAGGGCAACAAATGTCCAGTTTGTCTGGAAGACTTGTGGACTCTGTCAACTGGTGCCAAACCTTGCGTTGTGCAAATGTTTGATTGCTATCACAAGTTTCATTTAGCTTGTATCGGTGACTGGATGAACGTACAATTCCAAAAAACATGCTACTTCTGCCAAACACCACTCAACGAAACAATAAAGATGATGATCTGCCAGTGGCCAACCCATAGTCATCAGTGAAGAAATATGACAAGCAACAACCACAAGAATAAAAGCCCTTCTCAGGGCTAGTTAACCTTCAATTACAATTACCTGTGTCTGAAAAAGTAAATGTAGCTTTTCTAGTTTGTATACTATTATTGACACTTTGACTGTGTTCCTATAAAATGAAAGATATGTTTCTGCCACATCCAACCGAAAATTTGTATGGAGCAAACCGTCAGGGTAACATTGTAAAAATAAACTCACAGAATGCACATATTGGATATGACAACCCGCTTGGTTTTTGTGTTGTTAGGGTAAAAGGTCTAGGAAAAATGGGAGTTAGAACAATGATGGCACACAACTTTATATGGGAAGTTTTCAATAGAAAATCTATGCCTAAACGTCACATCATTTTGCATCTTAATGGAGACAGAAAGGACAACAGGATTGAGAACCTTTGTCTTTTGCCAAGATCACAGTTACTAAGGAGTAAGGACAGCAGCAAGAGAAGCAATTGTTCTCTTCTCCCCGTACCCTTGAAAAAAAGTAATTGTGCCAAATCAGTGGTTGCAATTAACCTGAGTTCAGCAGCCAATGAAAACCAGCAGGGGGAGCAGCAACAAACATCAAGCAACAAGTTTTATCACTCAATGTATGCTGCACAAGAAGACTTGGGAATAGATAGGGGGATGATCAAGAAAATATGTGATCAAATTAAAGGCCATAGAACAGCTACATCAAAGAAAAACAAGCAAACATATACCTTTAGGTACAACCATTAGAATTTGATGAATAAAAAGATCTCAACTTTTGTGAGTGTGAGGTGGTGGCCCTGAAAAGGGCCTTTTTTTTCAGTATTGTTTCTCAGCCATGATTCTTCATCGTCTCTGGACAGGAATGGTGTCCATAACCTGCCTCAGCCTTCTTTCTCTTGCATAATGCCATAGAAAAGCACACAGTAGATAAACACATGGCAGAGAGCACAGCATAATGTACAGAACTACCAGATTGTGGTAATTGCCAGTACATCTCAGCATCATAGTGTTTCGGGACCATGAACTCTTTGGTAGAAATTCCTTCTCAGCATAGGTGTTGTTGGCCATGGTGATGTGCAATTGAATGGCAAGCATCTGCATTGTCCATGCTTATATTGTCCCAGCTATATGCAAATTAAGTCACGTGATGCATTCATTTGCATAGAGACTGGGCTTCATGGCTTCACTTATCAGTTCCCAGAGAGAAGAAAACGTATAAATAACTTCACTTTCATCTACCTCAACTCAGATGCTGGCTGACTTCCTTCATTGAACAACATGACCTCCTCCTCTGTCACTGAAAGTGATGCCTTATGTTTCGAACTGAGGCCAGAGACAAGAGCTGAAGAATGGATCTCTGCTTGTCTGAGTCTTTTTGGCAAAAAAGCTCAAACACACTCCACTGGAGGGAAACTAGTTTTAAACACTTTCTTAATAGCTGACACACCACTTTTGGTTCACATTATTCTCTGTGGTTTCCTGCAAAGCAAGCAGTTTTGGATCAAGAACTTTCTTTTTCGGTGTCTACAATCAGAGCAGGAGAGGGAAGAGCTAAGCCAACCAATGATGGAAATATTTGAGTGGTTCATCAGCTTCAATGACAGTCGATTTGGAAGGCAGAACACCCAGGTTATCAATACAATTAGAAGAAGAGCAGGAATGATTATTAGGAAGTTTAATTTCGCACGACGCTTTACATTAGAGGGTGCATGTAAAAATGTTATTCTGTCCCACTTAGTCTCCCACAACAAAGAACCTGCTGAAAATCAGTATGAACTGATCAACAGACTACAGATTCCGTGCGGCTTAAAGGAGTTACTTTGTGATGGACTATCTAAGGGATTTGACAGTGCGAATTGTAAAGTTTACAAGTTGCTTGTCGAAGCATCAAGTGAAAATGGCAACACCAATACACTTTGTTCTCATCACCATACAATGAAATAAATCAAGTCACGACTAAAACTTTGTTTGTCAATTTATTCACACCATTTCTCTACCTTTACATGCAAAATTTTCACATATTTGATCTCTCTCTTGCTTTTTTCAAATTTGGAAAAAAATGAGGTCCTGATCAAGTTGGAACTGAACAAACGAAAAGCATGAAGTCACACTCGAGAGCAGAAGCCTTATGCTAGTAACCCCCCATGTAGCAACTCACTTTGTGAAACAGGCGCGTTAAATTGGCCACTTCGAGGGCAAGCCTGGTACTTTCCTTTTATTTTCATTATCCTATAAAGAGCACTGTTCACTTTAGGTTACGTTCTCTTCATGCAGATAGAGCAGTCTGTAACATCCTGATGGCATTAGCAGAGGAGGGAATATGTGTCCGTTCCAAGCTTGAAATTATGAGGAACATGAATTGGTTAGGAAAAACTTCCCTACCCTTTGTTGATAAATGAGTTTCCAAAGAAGAGTAAAATGGTTGGGGTCTTTGCTGCAGTACAAGGTTGCAAGTGATTCTGACTTCTTTTTCAGGTATACCACTAGTCTGTTTTACCCTTTCAACTCGGGTTTGGTAGAGGAAAAATTCCTGCTCTTCTGGTGGCGGCTTGAAGAAAGCCTCTATCTCTGTCTCTATTAGTTGTTGCACATCTATCACAGGAAGGTGTGCAGAAACAGTTGCAAGGAAGGTAATGTCGTACAGTTCCATCTTTTTTGACACATAAATGCAAAGTTGAGGTTGCCTATAATGTTGTACTCTGTGAGTATTGAAAAACCGATTTCACTTTGCCCTCCTAGCTCCTAGTGATGATTTTCAACTTTTGGAAACAAATCGTGATGGATGTGTTCAGTCTTTGTAATCTGTAAGTCATGAAACCATTGTCGGACTGAATTTTCCATGTTGTGCTTCAGGTATGGTTCCAGCTGAGATGATAGGTGAGGGATTTCATGTATCAGTACTAAAAATGCTTCAAAGTCCATTATTTTCTTATCGTACATGATGTTTGTTGTGTGTTCCAATGAAATGAAGGAAAAGAACTGCTCGGTCTTAAACCTCAGGAATTGATCTATTTCCTGTTTCAGCAGTACTTCCAATTGTCTATCTTTGTAGTTGTCAGAAACAATAGTTAATACAGTAATTTTGTAAAATTCCATGTGTTCCTCTCTCCATGTGAGGCATGTGTAAGTGCATTAATAAAGCGTGCAGATTAGAGTTGGGATTTCTTTATTTACCAGCACTGGTGTGCAGTTAGTGTTGCAGGCTCAAAGTAGCAAGTGAACTTGTTCCTTTCATATGTGGCACAAATAGCCCATAAACCAACTGTACTTGTTTACATGGACTTTTCTGCACACATCTGCTCCCGTTGCTTGAGGGGTTCTCCCGAGAGCTTGCCTGGCAACCTGGAAAATAAAATCATATCCATCGTCATGTGGTACAAATAGCCCCTGAACAAACAGTACTCGTTTACATGGGCCTGTCTGTGTGACGGACGAGCGTACTCATGGTATTTGTTTACATGGACCTATCTGTATGATAAACTGATTTGATTGTGACATTCAATAGTGGCGGTAGTTTTTTTGACACTCCCCATGGGTTCTACTAGAGGGCCTCCTTACTCGACTGATTCATATCCATTCGTATGTTGTTAAAGAGCAGACATATTAGACTGCAGAGTCTGTTGCAGATGTAGTCTGCTCATATTGCTTGAGACACTCTCGCTAGAGTGTGTCTGGGTACCTGGTGCATGAAATTATATCCATTGTTATGTGGTACAAATAGCCCATCACCAAACAGTAGTTGTTTACATGGACCTATCTGTATGATAGACTGATTTGGTCATGACATGAAGTAGAACCAGTAGTCTGTCCATATTGCCTTAGGGTTTTCCTAGAGGTTCCCCTGACTCATTTGATCCACGATCTGTATCCATTCATACCTGTCAATAGTTCAGTCATGTCAGAATGTATAGACTGTCATAGATGTAGTCTCCTCCTATTGCTTGAGGAGTTCTCCCAAGAGCTTACCTAGGGACCTGGAACATAAAATTATATCCACTGTTACATGCTACAAATAACTCATAAACAAACAGTAGTCGTTTACATGGACCTATCTGTATGATAGACCATCATGTTCATGACATGAAGTAGTAGGAGTAGTCTATCCATATTGCCTTAGGGTTCTCCTAACAGGTTATCCTAACTCATTTGATACATGATTCATCTCTGTTCATACCTGGGTCGAGTAAAGACACATTGAACTGTATAGTATGTTGCAGATGTAGTCTGCCCCTGCAGATTGAGGGCTTCTCCATAGAGCTTGCCTGGCAACCTCGAATGCACAATCATAACCATTATTATGTGGTACAAACTACCCATAAACAAATTGTGGTTGTTTACATGGGCCTATCTGTATGATAGACTGATTTGGTCATGACATCAAGAAGTACCAGTAGTATGTCCCCGCTGCATCAGGGTTCTTCTACAGGTCCCCATGACTCACCTGAAACGTGATTCATATCCAATGTTACATGTGTCGAGTACAGACATGCTGGACTGTATAGTCTGTTGCAGATGTAGTCTGCTGCCATTGCTCGCGGGGTTCTCACAAGAGCTTGCCTGAGTACCTGGAACATAAAATTATATCCACAATTATGTGCTACAAAGCACTCATAAACAAACGGTAGTTGTTTAAACGGACCTATCTGTATGATAGACCATTATGTTCGTGACTTGAAGTAGTAGGAGTAGTCTATCCATATTGCCTTAGGGTTCTCCTAACAGGTTACCCTAACTCATTTGATACATGATTCATGTCCGTTTCATACCTGTCTCAAGTAAAGACACATTGAACTGTATATTCTGTTGCAGATGAAGTCTGCTTCAGCAGATTGAGTGGTTCTCCCTAGAGATTGCATGTGTACATGGAACATAAAATCATATCCATTATTATGGGATACAAACAATCCATAAACAAATTGTAGTTGTTTACCTACAAGAAATTCTCCTTCCACTTGGCACCATGTTCTGACAACATCATACTATGGTGGTTCACAAACAGCTCATGATGTGCTGCAAGCTGTGCTGAGGCACCTGTGTCAGGTTTGATCTAGGTAAACGACACATAGTGAAAGCTAGAGTCCTTTCATATAGGTCCCCGTAACTCATCTGATATGTGATTCATATCCATTCATACCTGTCTATAGTACAGATACATTGGACTGTATAATCTTTCTGAGAAGTGGTCTGCCTCTATGGCTCGAGGGGTTCTCCCTAGGGCTTGCCCGGGTACCTGGAACATAAAAATCACATCCACTGTTATGTGGTACAAATAACCTACAAATAAACTGTAGCTGTGTACATGGACCTATCTGCATGACAGACTTGTGTGTTTATGACATTTAGTAGTAGAAGTAGTTCGTTTGGCATTGCCTGTCAGTTCTCCTAGAGTTTTCCCCATCTATCTGATATGTGATTCATATCCAGTCATACCTCTCTATAGAACAGACATGCTGGAATGTAAAGTTTGTTGCAGATGTCGTCTGCTCATACTGCTTCAGGGGTTCTCCCAAGAGCTTACCTAGGGACCCGGTACATAAAATTATATCCACTGTTACACACTACAAATAACTCATAAACAAACAGTTGTCGCTTACATGTACCTATCTGTATGATAGACCATCATGTTCATGACATGAAGTAGTAGGAGTAGTCTATCCATATTGCCGAAGGGTTCCCCTACAGGTTACCCTAACTCATTTGATACACGATTCATCTCCGTTCATACCTGTCTCAAGTAAAGACACATTGAACTGTATGTTCTGTTCCAGATGTAGTCTGCCCCCGCAGATTGAGGGCTTCTCTGTAGAGCTTGCCTGGCAACCTGGAATGTAAAATCATAACCATTATTATGTGGTGCAAACAACCCATAAACAAATTGTTGTTGTTTACATGGGCCTATCTGTATGATAGACTGATTTGGTCATGACATCAAGAAGTACCAGTAGTATGTCCCCACTGCATCAGGGTTCTTCTACAGGTCCCCATGACTCACCTGAAACGTGATTCATATCCAATGTTACATGTGTCGAGTACAGACATGCTGGACTGTATAGTCTGTTGCAGATGTAGTCTCCTCCCATTGCTAGAGGGGTTCTCCCAAGAGCCTTCCCGGGTACCTAGAACATAAAATTATATCCACTATTATGTGCTACAAAGAACTCATAAGCAAACGGTAGTCGTTTACGTGGACCTATCTGCATGATAGACCATCATGTTCTTGACATGAAGTAGTAGGAGTAGTCTATCCATATTGCCTTAGGGTTCTCCTAACAGGTTAACCTAACTCATTTGATACATGATTCATCTCCGTTCATACCTGTCTCAAGTAAAGACACATTAAAACTGTATGTTCTGTTGCAGATGTAGTCTGCTCCCGCAGATTGAGGGGTTCTCCCTAGAGCTTGCCTGGTAACCTGGAATGTAAAATCATATCCATGTTATGTGATACAAAAAACCCATAAACAAACTGTAGTTGTTTACATGGGCCTATTTGTGTGACATTTGTTTGGACGTGACATGAAGTAATATAAGTAGTATGTTCCTACTGCATCAGGGGTCTTCTATAGGTCCTCCTGACTCACCTGAAACGTGATTTATATCCATTGTTACCTGTCTCGAGTACAGACATGCTGGACTGTATAGTCTGTTGCAGATGTATTCTGCTCCCATTGCTAGAGGGGTTCTCCCAAGAGCTTGCCCAGGTACCTTGAACATAAAATCATGTAAACTATTATGTGCTACTAAGAACTCGTAAAGAAACGGTAGTCGTTTACGTGGACCTATCTGCATGATAGACCATCATGTTCTTGATATGAAGTAGTAATAGTAGTCTATCCATAATGCCTTAGGGTTCTCCTACAGGTTACTCTAACTCATTTGATACATGATCCATCTCCGTTTTTATACCTGTCTCAAGTGAAGACACATTGAACTGTATATTCTGTTGCAGATGTAGTCTGCTCCCAGGGATTGAGGGGTTCTCCCTAGAGCTTGCCTGGCAACCTGGAACATATAATCATAACCATTATTATGTGGTACAAACAATCCATAAACAAACAGTAGCCGTTTACCTACAAGACCTTACATCTACTGGGCACCATGTACTAACTACATCACACTATGGTGGTTCAAATACAGCTCATGATAAGCTGCAAGCTGTGCTGAGGCACCTGTGTCAGGTTTGATATAGGTAAACGACACAAATTGAAAGTTAGAGTCTTTTTATAGAGGTCCCTTTAACACATCTCATATGTGATTCATATCCATTCATACCTGTCTATAGTACAGACACATTGGACTGTATAGTCTTTCTGAGATATAGTCTGCTTCCATGGCTCGAGGAGTTCTCCCTAGGGCTTGGCTGGGTACCTAGAAGATAAAATCACATCCACATCTATGTGGTACAAATAACCTACAAACAAACTATGGCTGTGTACATGGTCCTATCTGCATGACAGACTCGTGTGTTCATGACATTTAGAAGTAGAAGTAGTTTGTTTGACATTGCCTATCAGTTCTCCTAGAGATTTTCCATCCATCTGATATGTGATTCATATCCAGTCATAGCTGTCTCATGTACAGACATATGGGACTGTATAGTTTTTTGTACATGTAGTCTACTCCCATGGCTTGAAATGTTCTCCCTATAGCTTGTCTGAGTACCTGGAACATAAAATCATATTCACTACCATGTGATAGAAATAACCCATAAACAAATGGTAGTTGTTTACATGGGTATATCTGTATGACAGACTGGTGTTCTTGACATGTATTAGTAGCAGTATTATTTTCTCATTGCCTATGGGTTCTCCTAGGGTTCATCCCAATCCATCTGATGTGTGATTCATATTCATTCATACCCATTGATAGTATAGACATATTGGATTGTATAGTCTGTTGCAGATGTAGTCTGCTCCCATCGCTTCATGGGTTCTCCCTAGAGCTTGCTTGGGTACCTTTAACATAAAATCATATCTATTGTTATGTGGTACAAACAGCCCATCACCAAACAGTAGTTATTAACTTGGGTCTATCTGTATGACTGAATGGTATGTACTTGACATTTAGTAGTAGAAGTAGTATGTTCCCATTGCCTTAGTGATCTACTACATGTCCCCTTTACTCATCTGATACTGGATTGATATCCATTCACACCTGTCTTGTGCACAGACATATCAGACTGCATAGTCTGTTACAGATGTAGTCTAATCATATTACTTGAGGGCTTTTCCCTAGAGCTTGCCTGTGTACCTGGTACATAAAATCATATCCACTATCATGTGGTATAAATAAACTATAAAAAAAGCGTAGTTGTTTACATGGACCTATCTGTAAGACAGACGTGTATGGTCATGACTCATGTAGTACCAGTAGTCTGTCCCCATTCCCTATGAGTTCTCCTAGAGGTTCCGCTGACCCATCTGATAAGTGATTCATATCTACTCATACCTGTCTATAGTCCAGTCATGTCAGAGTGTATAGTCTTAAGCAGATGTAGTCTGCTCCCATTGCTTGAGACATTCTCCCTAGAGCTTGCCTGGGTACCTGGAACATAAAATCATATCCACTATTATGTGGTTTGAATAAACCATAAACAAAGAGTAGTTGTTTACATGGACCTATCTGTAAGACAGAATTGTATGGTCATGACTTGAAGTAGTACCAGTAGTCAGTTCGAATTCCCTATGAGTTCTCCTAGAGGTTCCCCTGACTCATCTAAGTCATTATTCTTATCTGTTCATACGTGTCTATAGTTCAGTCATGTCAGACTGTGTAGTCTGTTGCATATGTAGTCTGCTCCCATTGCTTCAGACGTTCTCCCTCGAGAGTGTCTAGGTACATGGAACATAAAAATATATCTGATGTCACGTGGTACAAACAACCCATAATCAAACAGTAGTTGTTTACCAACACCACGTTCTACTCCTACTCTGCATCACGTTCTTACTACGTCACACTAAGGTAGTCCACAACCAGGTCATGATGTGCTGCAAGCTGTGCTGGAGCACCTGTGTCAGGTTTGATATAGGTAAACGACAAAAATGAAATGCTAGAGTCCTTTACCGTGCCCTACTTTCTGACAATATCACTCTACCATCCCCCCTCTACAAAACCTCTTTTGAAATCTCTAGAACCACATTTTCACAAAAAATGTAATTTAGTTTAAGGAATTCTCAGTGGCTTGCCCTCGAAGTGGCCAATTTAACGCGCCTGTTTCACAAAGTGAGTTGCTACATGGGGGGTTACTAGCATAAGGCTTCTGCTCTCGAGTGTGACTTCATGCTTTTCTTTTGTTCAGTTCCAACTTGATCAGGACCTCATTTTTTTCCAAATTTGAAAAAAGCAAGAGAGAGATCACAGACAGCAAGGTTAGTACTCTCCTCATGTCAACATGGATGATGGCAGGAGGACCGCATCAGCATCATGGTCATAAATCTTTTTGTTTCTTGTTTCGCCAATAACTCCTTTCCTAGTCCACATATTTAATCGATTTGATATTATATGCTCAAAATAAAAATGAATAGACCAGAGTTTTTTATTGTTTTATAACCATGTGTGAATCTATAAGATCTACCTGGAACCTTGTGATGACTATCCTTCAGGCCTGTTTCTTGAGACTATAGATGAAATCTGTACACCTTATAGATGTCATACGTTGTATTTCTTGGACTTGAAAAGCTTGTACTACTGGTTGCTATGTTGAAAGAAATAAAAGGAAAACAAAATTATGATAAATTTTGAGGTCATCTTTGGTTTCTATACCAACTGGATTTCAGTCCTCTATGCCATAGAATGTTTTGAGTGCATCTATTTGACAAGACATTTGTGTTTCTATCATGTATATTAAGAAAGATACAGCCCAAATATTGATGAATTTTAGCTAACCTGATTTTTGGGTGGTTTCCATGGAAACCAGTCATTTACTATATTTCCTAGCATGGTTTTGAAATGACTTCATCCAAATCTTTAGGGAAGAGCATTTACCCCTATGATGAGATAGTTGTTGGTTGGTTATACCTTAAATTCATGGTTGCTATGGTAACAGAAACAGGAGGGAAACCTGAAATTATGGTAAATTTTGAGGTTATTTGTGGTTACCATGGCAACTGAGTATCCAAGACAACCAATTTCAATATACCATTCAATAGAACTCCCAGAGTGCTTTAATTTGATGTTTCACTTGTGCTTCTATCTTGAATATTAAGGAAGATATGGCCCAAATATTGATAAATTTTAGCTAACCTGATTTTTGGGTGGTTTCCATGGAAACCAGTCATTTACTATATTTCCTAGCACGGTTTTGAAATGATTTCGTCCAAATCTTTAAGGAAGAGCATTTACCTCTATGATGAGATAGTTGTTGGTTGGTTATACCTTAAATTCATGGTTGCTATGGTAACAGAAACAGGAGGGAAACCTGAAATTATGGTAAATTTTGAGGGTATTTGTGGTTACCATGGCAACTGAGTATCCAAGACAACCAATTTCAATGTGCCATTCAATAAAACTCCCAGAGTGCTTTAATTTGATGTTTCACTCGTGCTTCTGGCTTGAATATTAAGGAAGATATGGCCATTTTAGTCTTTATTTTAAGAAACCCTTATTTTTTTGAGGCGGTTACCATGGAAACTAGTCATTTATTATATTCTATGCTCAAGATATTTCAGTACAAACCCTAAATATTCACACAAGAGACTAATACACTTCAGATAAGATAGACTGTACTCTGTTATACCTTAAAATCTATGTTCTTGGTTGCTATGGTAACGGGAATGAGAGAAAAAGTGAAAAAATTGTCATTTTTGAGGTTATTTTGGGTTACCATGGCAACCGAGTGACAGAAACAACCAATTTCAGTTTCTTATCCAATGTAACTCTCAGAGTGCATCAATTTGACATATCATTTGTGTTTCTATCTTGTATATTAAGGGAGATACTGCCCAAATACTGTTAAATTTGAAATAACATGAATTTTGAGTTGTTTCCATGGAAACCAGTCATTTACTGCATTCCATATCATTGTTTTGACAAAAAACACTCGTTTCCATATAGAGGGGATATGTACTGTTGAGATGAGATATGTTGTTCCTTGCTAAACCCATATTTACGGTTGCCATGGTAACAAGAAGAGAAGAGAAACTGAAATTATGGTCAATTTTGGAGTTATTTCTGGTAACCATGGCAACCCAGTAACCAAGACAACCCAATTCAGCCTTCTATCCCATAGAACTCTAGGAATGCTTAATTTTGATATCTTATTTGTGCTTCTACCTTGATAATTAAGGAAGATATATAAAAAATAGTGTTGATTTCAGAATTACCTGATTTTTGGGTGGTTGCCATGGAAACCAGTGATTTACGATATGCTGGGACGCACTTTTTTTAGTACAAACTATCAGGCAGGCTGCGGGACATGGTGTACAAATGGAAATAATTGGTTTCAGCTTGTTATACCTCCGGTTGGGGTCAACTCCCAAAAAGCCTCCTTGGCTGCAGTACTATAACGTGTTAATTAGCGTGTTATTGTTTGAACTGCAAGTGCAGTTTGGATCCCAAGATTGCTTGGATTCGATGGCTACCCCCAAGGAGCGTGAGGAGGCCGTGGCAGCAGCGCTAAATATAATTGTTCGGACTAATCTTCATGGCGGCGCCAACGACGATCAATGGCGAGAACTCGTCGAGGATTACTTCGTCTTTGCCGAGGACGATGGGGACTTATCGGAGGGGGAGGAGGATGCTACCCTGTCTGGAAAGGACATAGAGGATTTGGAGGGGCCTGAGGATCCACTGGAGGATGAGGATGAGCCCCTGGTTATCACTGATCAGACGGACCACCTGCTGCAGGAGGAGACTGACAGTTGCTAGAAATTTAGGTAGGCCATGCTTGTTTGCGACTTGCGATCGAAATTTCCCAAGTTGTGTCGTTTGAAAATTCCTATAAATACCAAACAGTTAGACCTGTCCGGCCATCAGAAGTTGCCCAAACATGTTTTCTAAGATATCCCGTAATTATTTTCATGTTTCTATCTGTCTTTATGTTCAAAATTGACAATTACTGAAAGTATGCCGCCGTGACCTACTTAATGGCGTCTCGCACTTGAACGATGGACGGCCTTGACCGTTATGCTCTCTCAGGCCTAATTAAAAGTTCTTAGCCGCCATCTAATGAACCTAATTCAATCTATAGGGGTGCCCTCACATATCTTTGACATTAATGTGGACTTTCGTCATGTTTAGGTGCTCGTGTAAGTACCACAACGACGGCCCGTGTTGTGTCCAGTTCTCAGCGGCGGAGCGTTTGGACAAACGGCAGGAGGTCGCCCAGCTGACTCCAGGTGCTGCCAATAACCATGCTATTAACCATCTTAAATGAAGATAGTTTGTCATCTATAATACCTGTATGACCGCCTGGAGGCTGTAACTTTTCCTCTGTGGCATTGACATAAGGTTTTAGGCCAAGTAACCTCGGTGACCTCGGGGGTAGACCCGGCCGAGAGTAATGTTCTTAAACTTTCTTAAACTTTTTTTTTTTCACAAAGTCGGTCACTCATACATCACTAAAGTTCTGTGTTGGATTTCCATTCCAGGGGAGAAGGACATGCTCCTGTTGGGCGTTACAAGTGCCTGTACTGACACCTCGGCACAGCTGTCAACCTGGAAGAAGGGGAAAAAGGGCAAGGGTGCCAGGCAGCACCAACGGAGCCACTACACCGTCGGGGGCAGGAAGGTCTGCCGGGACACCCTGCTCTTTCTCTACAGGTAATTATTCATCTCTGCACCTAACATTCTCTGTTTAAGTAGTTCCTAAACCTGTGTCCTGCTGTAACTTATTAACATGTACATAATATTTTATGTAACCAAACATTATTTCTATGTAACCGAACCTGCCATGTCCAACATTATTCCATTTCCAATTGTAAGTTGTGTGTTCTTGTTTTTCAGCTGCAGTATCAACAAGATGACCGCCCTTAGCCAGTGGTATCGGGAGAACGGGGTCGTACCCCGTACTAAGAAGTCAGGCGGACGCAAGGCCAACACCCATTCCCTCGACCTCGCAGACATCCGCCGCGTGGTCGACTTCATCAACTCCTACGCCGAAACCTATGCCCTCGTCCTCCCCGGCCGAGTCTCCAAGCACAAACGCGACGACATCCTCCTCCTCCCCTCCAGCACAAGGAAGGTAGATGTGCATAGACTTTATCTACAGGCCATCGGGGACGCCCACCGTCAGGTTGCCGTCACCACCTTCCGTAACCTCTGGCGCCAGTTGCTACCCCGTATTGTGTGTTCTCGCCCCATGACTGACCTGTGCTGGGAGTGTCAGAGGAACAACCGTGACATCTCCTACTCCTCTAACCTCCCCGAAGTAGTTAAGCAGGCAAAGTTAAAGAAGCAGCAGAAGCACCTGGATGTGGTGGCCAAGGAACGGGAGTTCTACCAGGAACTGACTACCGCTGCCAAGCAGGCGTATGCACACTCCCTGTTCCTCTGACATCCGGGTGCATGTATCTTTCGACTACGCACAGCAGGTCCACCTCCCCTCCTCCCCCATGCAGCCAGGGCCCCTCTACTTCCTCGTCCCATGCAAAGTAGGCATCTTTGGCGTGTGTGCTGAAGCCATCCCCCGTCAAGTAAACTATCTTATTGATGAGTCCCACTGTGGCAGCAAGGGTTCAAAGGCTGTCATCTCCTACCTCCACCACTACTTTGCCACCTACTCCGGTGCCAACCACTGACACTGCTGCTGATGGCCATGTGAATCCATATTAAGCATGTTTCAAAATTGCTGTTGGGGTCAGCTGTCAGTATCGGTAGGCCATTTAGGGGAGGCAGGGAATGAAGGGATAAAGGGGTAAAAGGATAGAGCATACCTTAGACATCTTAGGGGGACTTTCAGGCATAATTGTGGGAGGTTGGATGCATCATATGCAACTTGAGTGCATAATAGGCACATCTGGGAGGCTATTGAGTGGATCTATTAGGCACACCTGTGGTATATCTTAGGCATTTACCAGGGGAATCCTTGTGGGATCTTAGTGGTTTTATATAGAACATAGGCTACAGGGTCTATGAATTTTGAGGCACATCTTAGGGGCATCTTATTGGCATCTTAGGTGGTCCTTTGGGGCATCTAGGTGGAATCTTAGGCACATCTTGGCACATCTCAAAGAGATTTTAAATGCATCTTAAGGGGGATATTTATGGGATCTAAGGGGTATCCTAATGGTATCTCAAGTGCATCTTAGGCATATCTAAGGGGATCTTAGGACCATCATATAACATTTTAGGGGATCAATTTTAGGATCTTAGGTGCATCTTTTAGGGAGATCTTTGTTGGTTCTTAGGGTGGATCTTTGTGGAATTTTAGGTGCATCTTTAGGGCATTTTGCAGGATCTGTTTTATGATCTTTAGGGCATCTCTGGGAGATCTTTGTTCTAAGGGTGCATCTTTGTGGAATCTCAAGTGCAAATTGGGCAAATGTTATGGGAATCATTGCATCATTGAAACATCTTAGGTGCATCTTAGGGAATTATTATTGAATCTTGTTGCCATTCAGGAGGTATGAAATATCCAGAAATTAGGGAGGATATTTCCAGATTTTTAGTTCATGGTTTAAATGGATTAGAAACAACAGATGTATACATTGAAAAGCAGAACTGGTGACTTGGGTTGAGAAAAAACTCATGTTCATACTGAACTGGCAAAAATCTGGAAATCTCTGAAAAAATAAAGGGAAAATGATATCTCTGATCTTAGGCACATCTTCTGGATTACAGAAAAATATTAGATGCATCTCATGTGAATCTTTCTGGGATCATACGGTGATCTTTGGTGTGTCATAGGCAAATCTTATATGCAACTTAATTGCACCTTATGGGTAAGTTAATGGCATCTTAGGCAGATCACAAACTGCTCATTGGTATTGTCAAGACAGCATCAGCTGATGTCAACATGGTGTGGTCCTGGTTGGTACGGTGGTCTCAATCCTCCATATTTCAGCCCTTTGTACACCTTTAAATCAGTATTGACAGGCATTATAGAGGATATATTATGGATTATTAATATTTAGAGTTGGTCCAGGTCAATATGAAATGAAGAATTATGTCAATATTCATGATCAGCATCGACAGCAAGGTTAGTACTCTCCGCATGTCAACATGGCAGGAGGACCGCATCAGCATCATGGTCATAAATCTTTTTGTTTCTTGTTTCACCAATAACTCCTTTCCTAGTCCACATATTTAATCGATTTGATATTATATGCTCAAAATAAAAATGAATAGACCGGAGTTTTTCGGTTTTATAACCATGTGTGAATCAATAAGATCTACCTGGAACCTTGTGATGACTATCCTTCAGGCCTGTTTCTTGAGACTATAGATGAAATCTGTACACCTTATAGATGTCATACGTTGTATTTCTTGGACTTGAAAAGCTTGTACTACTGGTTGCTATGTTGAAAGAAATAAAAGGAAAACAAAATTATGATCAATTTTGAGGTCATCTTTGGTTTCTATACCAACTGGATAACCAAGACAACCCATTTCAGTCTTCTATGCCATAGAATGTTTTGAGTGCATCTATTTGACAAGACATTTGTGTTTCTACCATGTATATTAAGAAAGATACAGCCCAAATATTGATGAATTTTAGCTAACCTGATTTTTGGGTGGTTTCCATGGAAACCAGTCATTTACTATATCTCCTAGCATGGTTTTGTAATGACTTCATCCAAATCTTTAAGGAAGAGCATTTACCCCTATGATGAGATAGTTGTTGGTTGGTTATACCTTAAATTCATGGTTGCTATGGTAACAGAAACAGGAGGGAAACCTGAAATTATGGTAAATTTTAAGGTTATTTGTGGTTACCATGGCAACTGAGTATCCAAGACAACCAATTTCAATATACCATTCAACAGAACTCCCAGAGTGCTTTAATTTGATGTTTCACTTGTGCTTCTATCTTGAATATTAAGGAAGATATGGCCCAAATATTGATGAATTTTAGCTAACCTGATTTTCGGGTGGTTTCCATGGAAACCAGTCATTTACTATATTTCCTAGCATGGTTTTGAAATGATTTCATCCAAATCTTTAGGGAAGAGCATTTACCCCTATGATGAGATAGTTGTTGGTTGGTTATACCTTAAATTCATGGTTGCTATGGTAACAGAAACAGGAGGGAAACCTGAAATTATGGTAAATTTTGAGGTTATTTGTGGTTACCATGGCAACTGAGAATCCAAGACAACCAATTTCAATATACCATTCAATAGAACTCCCAGAGTGCTTTAATTTGATGTTTCACTTGTGCTTCTATCTTGAATATTAAGGAAGATATGGCCATTTTAGTCTTTATTTTAAGAAACCCTTATTTTTTTGAGGCGGTTACCATGGAAACTAGTCATTTATTATATTCTATGCTCAAGATATTTCAGTACAAACCCTAAATATACACACGAGAGACTAATACACTTCAGATAAGATAGACTGTACTCTGTTATACTTTAAAATCTATGTTCTTGGTTGCTATGGTAACGGGAATAAGAGCAAAAGTGAAAAAATGGTCATTTTTGAGGTTATTTTGGGTTACCATGGCAACCGAGTGACAGAAACAACCAATTTCAGTTTCTTATCCAATGTAACTCTCAGAGTGCATCAATTTGACATATCATTTGTGTTTCTATCTTGTATATTAAGTAAGATACTGTCCAAATACTGTTAAATTTGAAATAACATGAATTTTGAGTTGTTTCCATGGAAACCAGTCATTTACTGCATTCCATATCATTGTTTTGACAAAAAACACTCGTTTCCATATAGAGGGGATATGTACTGTTGAGATGAGATATGTTGTTCCTTGCTAAACCCATATTTACGGTTGCCATGGTAACAAGAAGAGAAGAGAAACTGAAATTATGGTCAATTTTGGAGTTATTTCTGGTAACCATGGCAACCCAGTAACCAAGACAACCCATTTCAGCCTTCTATCCCATAGAACTCTAGGAATGCTTAATTTTGATATCTCATTTGTGCTTCTACCTTGATAATTAAGGAAGATATATCAAAAATAGTGTTGATTTCAGAAATACCTGATTTTTGGGTGGTTGCCATGGAAACCAGTGATTTACGATATGCTAGGACGCACTTTTTTTAGTACAAACTATCAGGCAGGCTGCTGGACATGGTGTACAAATGGAAAAAATTGGTTTCAGCTTGTTATACCTCCGGTTGGGGTCAACTCCCAAAAAGCCTCCTTGGCCGCAGTACTATAAGGTACCGTGGCAGGGTACCGTGGCGGATCTGGGGAGAGAGATGGGGTTGACAAAAGAAAAGGTCGGATACCCTCATTTTCCTTCCAAAATTCATCGATACGTGACAAGACAACGAATCGGGGACATGCGACAGGCCACAGGAGCATTTCGTTAAGGGAAGGCTAGTTATTTTAAACATTAATGATTATTGAATATTGTCATGATCCTGATAGCCAGCATCTCTGGAAAATATTTTTCTAGGAAATTTTGCTCCTTAAATAAAGTAGGTGTCCGCCAGGGTGACGTCTATCGTAACGGGCACGGTATAAAGAACCTCCCCAAGTCTATAGGGCGGAGGGGAGCTCTTTTCTTCAACCACTTTCAGGAGCCAGGGTCATACAACCCAGGGCTCCGGTGCTCCTTCGGGGCGCAAACCACAAAAAAACACACAAAAAACCACTTATCATGCCTTACCTCCTCTATACTCCGTATGCGGGTTCAACTCTCCTGTGCGGGAGGCACCGGAAGTTGGGTCCAGGCTCACTCGCATAAGACGTTGCGTCGTCGACGAGCGGAGGAGAATAGAAGCCCCTCCCGCGCAGAAGAGTTGAACCCGCCTGCTCCGTATAGGGAGTTATTGTCACCAATAATGGCGGCCTGATAAGGAAACCATGCATAGCAACAGCCTATGCCGACCAAACCAATAGCCCTTTTAGTTATAAAAGTGAAAAAAGAAGGTTAGGAAATCTTTTTTTTAAAAAGCGATCCGCACCGAAGGCACCGTGGAGCATAGTAATGCAATGATCTTGCACATTAAATAGCTTTGACCCCTGTTCAAAAATCATGGGCAAGCCAAATCTTCAGGTGTCACATCAGAAAATTGCAGTTTATGTATTTGAAAAAAGTAAATGCATCATTCCTACATTATTAGAGAGTATTCTTCAGCTGATTACATTTGTGGGATACATTTGTATCCTAGAGTATTTTTCTAAATGCTTGTGAGGATTAGATCTAGTTATGAAGAAAATTCTTTTACAGTATTGTAGATCTACCTGAGAATTTTTTTACAATATCTAAATTTAATAAACTTGACATTTCCCCCCCCCCCCCCCCCCCCCCCACCCCTATAGGCTATATATATACATAAATGTAGGACCAAGAACTATATGCTACTATTTTTGACACTTTTGGCTTGCCATAGCAGGTGGCTCATTTGAACCTCAAGGGGGCGCCACCACATCAGGTCAGCTGGTAGCCTGGTCGCCGGCCCACTCGCGGGAGGGCGAGTAGCGCTAGCGGTCGGCCTCGGGAACCAGGGTAGTCAGCTGGAGGTTACGGTCGTTGCAAGTCTGTCGTGTATCTGTGATAAATATGGCTCTTTCCCTGGTTAAGTGAGTATTCTGTAAACTTTAAGCAAATGCACTTTATTATAATGTGACCTCTTTCCTCTTCTTTTTGTAAAATTGCCGTAATCATGCATTGTGTAATTGTGTTTACTTTCGCAAGGAGTAGAAGATGAGCGATAATATAATAATGTCTACTAGGCCTAACCCTTTGACTCTTTGAGGGGTTTCAGTCTTGTGGTTGAGATTCTCTGCTTCTTGCTTAGGGGCAGAGAATGTCTATCCCCCCCGCCCCCCATCTCCACGCCCACCACTGCAGCAATCTGTGATTTGTGTGAAAACAGATGCGTCACTCTAAGGATCGCAATATTGTACTAATTAAGGCTTAGAGACCACACTATCTTGTAGATCTAGAATGTTATGGGGTTACCGGTATGGCACAAAATTCAACGTAAGTCTAGGTTAGGTTTCTAATACCAGAGAGCTATCTGAAACTACTTTTCAGTAATTTTGCCAGATTTACTGTGCGTTTCTGGGTGAATAGGCTTTACAGATTTAGGAACAGTCTATTAGCCCTTTAGGGCGCAGTCATCCAACTGCCCCTCTTAGCCAAATGGCAATACATAGCTGTGAGTAATGACATCACTGCTTTGGGTGACTTGTCACATCCCTTTTCCCTCTTTGGGGGTGAGCCTATTTAAAAGATTTCAGAAATTTTGGACAAGTTAATATATATGGGTTAAGTTTACAATGCTTTTTTTGTCAAACCAATTTCATATTGGTTCTCAGCATGTTCACAGCAATACTACAACATAATGGAACCAAATAAATTGATAAAGTTGTGAAAAATACATCCAACTCGACGACGGCTTTGTGTAGACTTGATATTTATTATGACATTAATATCATTGCCGAATTAACATGTTTCGGATTATAACATCCTTCATCAGAATTCATCAGAAAATTAATTAATGAGATATATAGTGATGAATAGGCTCCTTTCTTGATCAATAATCTTTGATTTTTCTTGGTGTGCCGTTGGTGTTGGCTTATCAACACATGGACATTGAATGATTGTTAAAAAGCCATTAACAGTCTAATGGACTGTTAAATTATGGCGTGTCTGGATTCTATCTAAGACGGTCATCTCCACAAGTTGATGGGCAATACAACAAATCAATGGCCAACAGAACAGATGGTCAGATAATATTTCTAGGATAGCTCCTGTATATATCTTTATGAGTTGTGGATGACTTTAACCTGCAGAAAAAAAAGATCATAACACAGCATTACCTGATAAGTATCTGAAACTAGCTTTAACTATTTTTATTCTTTATTTATTTTTGTTGTGTTGGTACATATAAGTATAGATCATATAGGTATTAAGTGACCAATGCAACAAAGGTATAGGTCTGTTTTTGAAGTGGGTTTATTGTGGTGGACCAGTGGACTGTGTAATTGTTTAATTCTCCCTACCACGGATAGCTGATTTACAGTATTTGAGGCACCTGCAGGCTAATTTGGACTGATTTTGTCGACAAAAGCCCTTGAAAAACTATAGAAAATATACAAAAAATTGCCATATCTTTAAGTGTAATGAATAAATTTTCAAACCAGCCCCAAAAAATATTGGCACGTGCAAATAACAAATGAAAAAATAGTTTATGTTGATGTCAATCATTTTAAAGCACAAATAATGCCATGATTAATGAAAATTCCTATACATAAGCCTTGTGACTTGTCGACATATTACCCAGCATGCACCTGGATCTAGGCTAACCTGCAGGTAAAAATCAAGTAAATTACTATCCGTGGTAGGGAGAATTGGTGGGCTTCCAACCCCCTCCTCCCCCCACCCTGGCCACTGGCGGGTAAGGCACTCAGACCTGTTCTCATTGGTCAACCTGATTGACCAATAGGACTCCCTCCTGTACCACCGTTCGTGTGCTCAATCAGCCATGACCCTGGCGGTCTGGGCTGTACAGGGGGAGGGGGGGGGGGGGGAGAATGCAGCGACCTGGATAGCCCCTAGTCAGGTACCTCTGACCTCGCTGGGGTGGGTGGGGGCCGTGAGTAGGTAGAGGTGGAGGTGTCGCGCACCAGATCAATGAAAATGTTAGGGCCGCGCCATGCGCCCTGGGCGCATTAAAATTATAAATGTCACATTAATTTTGAGACCAATGCGCCAATGGAACATTAGGAATTTTAATTTAATCAAAACGAACCAAAAATGGCGCATTAGAGTGAAAAAGTCTCCCTCAAATTAATAGGGAGTGCGCCATTGTCACATGCAAAATTTTTCTAACATTATCACTGCCAGATACTACATTATGTGTTGGTGTAGCTGGATTAGGCCCAGGCCAGGGGGCCCATACACGACGGTGTGTATGGGAGGGGTGCAGGCCTGCCAACATTTCACCACAAGTGAAATCTACAGGACAATATTACCAAAATCTGATAAAAAAGAAAATCTTGAAATCCGGGACATTTTCAGCTTTGAATGAATTTTCAAATACCATCCGATGGATGTGAATATTGACACTAAAATGAAAAAGTTTTCTTGAAGAATTATCTTTTTTCTGTAATAAGAAACTTGGATGATAAGAGAAATTCTGAGAAATTTTTGCGAAAACATTGATGTCAAATACAAGCTTTCTTCCAATGTAGCCGTGCAAGTCTAATTTGATTCCTGTTTAAAAAACGGGACGTTTTTAGTGTCCAAAGGGACAGTCGCCGACTCGGGACAAGGGCTAAATCATGGTTACTTGAGCATACACAACGCACCTGCCAAACGGGAGGGGGGGAGGGGAGAATGCAGCGACCTGGATAGCCCCGGGCTGTACACTCATTGGTCAACCTGATTGACCAATAGGACTCCCTCCTATTCCATCGTCCGTGCGCTCAATCAGCTGTAGGGGGGGGGGGGGGGGTGCTGCAGAATGAATTGGACAGCATTCTCCTTATCAGGGTTCTTATTTCTGCTTTGAGGGGGCGCCACTCTTAGCAAGAAGGATGTATATGCCATGTTCCCTTTATAACATTAAATGTTATATTTGAATATATTTAAATTTTAAAAACCACCAATGCAACATGGGCCAGATTCTGGCCGATAATCTTCAGATTTCTAATTATTTATCTTAACATAACACAGATACTAAAATCTCAGAAACAGGCCCACCTGCAGGCCTAACCAAAGGCAGAGCAGGGGAAACTGACCAATCAGTAAAAGGGACACAGGTCAACTGAGGTCAGTAAACAAAACTGACCAATAAGAATGTGTAACAGATCAGAGCCCCTTGGCACCTTGAGATATCTCCAAAGAAAGAGAGGGAAACCAAACTATCTCCCAAGAAAGAGAGGGAAACCAAACTCACTTATTTCAGAGCGGTATTGCAGCTGGGATCAATCACAACCAACGCATCTTCTCTACTTTAATTTATTTTCACTGGTCGGCATTCGATTTACTGTTCCTTAATTACAGAGACTATTTTCCATTCTTTTTCCGGAGTTTTGCCTGTTCAGTTTAATTGTGAATCTATATTTTTCTTTACTTATTTCACCAATTTTGCTTTTCAAATTACTGCTATATTGTTTCTAAGCCATTTAAACCATAAATTTGCATTTCTCATGAGTGGCATCTCTAATTATGTTAAAACTTACATGATTTAATTTCTAGGTGATTTTTATTCCTATTTCAATAAGGGCAAATAAAGAAACAGAAAACAATATACTCATTTGGCTTTGACTGGCTCCACTCCCACTCCCACTCAACCCTCCCCCCTCCCCTCTTTCTTCCACCCTACACCTCCTCGATTGCCCACCACCACTGGGCATTTGAAGGACACACGGGGCCCAGATAATCTATCTACCACATTGTCAATCCATTTTTCAGTCCAAGGGACTGGAAAATGTGTTTTCTTGCTCTGATGAAGAAATAATCATAAAAGTTTCTCAAAGTAAGGGCTTGCACACACAAAAGACTGACTACATTGCCCTTTCTCTTGCAGAACAGCGAGCAAAGTGGCAATTGGAGCTGGGGCCGTGTATGTCACCTTTAACCAGGGCGTCTGGAGCACGACCCAACAGGGCTCCCGTGCCCTGCAGAATGTACGCACCTCGGTGCTACCTGCTGCGGACAAGTACATTCAACAGGTATGGCAGTAATAACATCGGGATCAGTTTAATGTACAGGACTTGTCGTCACTCATTGAGAGAATGATACTCCGATGTTTTAAAATAACCATTTTTCTCTTTTCTTATTGTGCCCCCCATAATGAATAAAAGTAAAATAAGATAAATATAATGATTCCAGAAATCGACAAATTATTACCAAATGTTAAACCAGGGCTTAGTTCTATGTTTCAGTTATGGGCTCACCTATGTTGTTACGTTCAATTCCTGTGAAAGGTTTCAGATGAGAAATCTGGCTCCCCGTCATTGTAATGAAAGAGCGTTGTTAGCGTTACCTGCATTTAGTTACACAAGTAAAATCCTATTGTATTTATGAATAATACCTAAAGCAAACTCGTAGTCCCAAAAAGTCTCCATAGCCTGGAAGTCATTAAACGTTCCATCCCTAAACTCTCGATTCCCGCTTCCTGTGTATAAGAAAAGACGTACATGTGTACCCGTATACAATGTTCATGCAAGGTGCCCACACAAATAAGAAAATGTCTCAAATGATTTTTGGCCAATGAAAGGCCTTAATAATGACTTGAATTAGACATGTTTCTAGCAGTGATTACTAAATCGAATATTATTTTAGAGTTAAAATTTATTGCAGTCTTATCACATCATATTTCCGAAGTTTTCTCCTTACTGTGTGATGAATAAGCCTTACATATTAAAAACCTGCCCTAAATAAATCTAACAAACGTCCTTATTTACCAGTGAGGATCAATAGCTTGTCCTTTAACATCGTCTGTTTGTTTTATCATAGGTTCCAAAGTCTGAAGAAGTAGGCCGTAAAGCTGTGGACACATGGAATACAGGTTTGTGAGATTTGTGAGACAAACAAGAAAGATTTGTCCTTGATTCACAGTAGCCAAGTGCATCTGGAAATTTTCATGATTTCCGAGCCATATTTTATTGGTTCAAAAACTAGTCTTATTGGGAGGCGGGCTTTAGGCCGCAGACCTTCTCTACACTCCTTCTACACCAGGTTGTCTCAATGCATTTCAATGGGGGTCAAAACAGTTGTTACAATTTTGTGACAAATTTTTCGTTCCACTTTTCTCAGTAATGCCAGCATTAGAATCTTCAAACTATATGTATTTCTCTACTTCTGTTTCTAGTATATGGTGGTTTGGTTCTTAAGAAAGTAGGTCATCACTCTCCAGGCACAGCAAATCTTTTTCCCATAGGGATACATGGAGATAGACAAAGAATGTTTCACTGTCAAATTCCTCACACTCTCCAGGCACATGTTTAGTACTAAAATGGTAACTTGTTATAATGATTGCGCAATCCACCGCCCGCCTTCTTCGGTACAGCAGTACCCGAAAATCTAATATAATTTGATTGACTCTTTTAAAATGACTATATGGTATATATATTCATATATAGGGCTCATTTATACCAGTAATGTTAGCTCAGTAATTAATGATAAAAAAACTTAGTCTTTACCTAATTCAGTTGACTTTTGGGGGGAATTATATATGGTATCCATGGGTCTCCTTGATACCAGTAAAGTTTGCTCAATACTTAGTCGGATAAGAGATGTCCTAGTCGGTGTCAACACTGGGGGTTCAATTCCAAAACTGAAGAGACACTCATAGTTTAAGATACATAATGTTGTTTATTTCTTCTATCCATACATGAACATGTCAAAGTCTCCCGTCTTATAACACTGAGTGAATGTATGTCTGCTTAGCCTGCACTATAAGCAGCTCTTACTGCTAGGCTATTTCCGACTGTTTTTCATCGACCTCAGTTATTTAAACAGGGGATACCGGCAGCCAACAATGAAAGTGTATCCGCATAGGACTTTGTTTAATTGATTTTCACTGATTTTCACATGTTTTTCAAAAATGTCTTGATGCATCTTTCTTTCTTTTTCAGGAGTACAAAAAGCCTTTGGTGGCTTAGCGAAAACTCCAGAGGTAGCATCAGAATACACGAAAAAAGCGGTTGATACGATAAAGGACAATTTGAAATGAAACAGTTTTCTGAAACTGAGACATTAACTGTAAACCTTGATGTCATATAAACGATAGTTAAAATAAGAAAACTTGCCCTTGTTCAGTCATTATAAAAACAAGAAGAAAAATAAAAAAATAAAAAAATGCTGAACATGCATGCATCTTTTTATGTATATCTATGAAATAAATTGTTATGTACAGTGCGTTGTCTAAGTACTTTGTTCATATGTCATAAGATCGTGACGCATAGGTAAACCAGTTGTAAAATTTCATCTCACCTGTTGACAAGATATTATTTTCATTCGTTTTGCCATTTAATCTTCAAGGAAAGACGAGTTCTTTATGAACAAATTTGTATCATCATATTTGGTCTGTTAGGAATGTCTTCGGTCTTCTAAAAGTTCATAGACAACCACATGTTGCGAACTTCTTGAGGGTTGGGGTAGGGTGGGGGGTGGGGGGTAGTAGTCGTCCTTCTCGACTTGCACAGGAGAGACTCTTGCTCGAGACTGGGCTGTGCCTGTGACACCATTCCTCGGAAGACCCATGGCCTGATTCTCAACTATTGGTGTCTGCTACGATGACCGTTACGGCTAGGCCACCTATGCTAGGTAGCTATATTTAAGGATAGACACCAGTAGTTGAAATTAATGTAGATTCAGGACATCGTCAATGGCTCAGTAACTAGCGCTTTGATCCTATCATGCTGTACATTATATGAAATCTCGTATTTTTCTCTATCCGTCGATATAAAGAAATTATAGTAGAAATAGAATTGCAGGTTTTCGTAAATAGAAATAGATTTTTCTGATTTTTATTTTAACTTCGATATCACGGTTAATATTCAACTTGCATGAACGAAATCTTTAGACACTTTGATAATATACAGGGAAGCATGTCTAAGATTATGAAGAACCTAGATTTGATTCTATGGTCAAAAATTGGGAACTTTCTGACATTTTTTCCCGAATTGATTTTCTTTCTTAAAATGAGGACTAGAACCTCTATCAAACTTCTGAGACACAGTTCACTCAATTGTTAAATAAGATCTAAGAACATCTTAAATTAGGGTAAATGTCAAGTGAGAAATTAATGTCAACAAATATATTTGAATATTCTGAATTTTAGTTTGCGGGTTCTTACAAGAGCCCTGCGGATAAATCCACCTGCCAAATATTTTGAATTCAACTGACCATACGAGACTTTAGGGTTTGAACACAAGGTTTTTTCTACCAGATTGAGTAGTTGGCTGTCAGGATTAACCTGTCCCTCCTACGTTTTCTCCGCCCCCCAAAAAAGAGATGAACACAATATATTGCTTTACACTGTTTATTAAGGTGACATACAACAAGTAACATTTCTCTGTTTTTTCAGCAACTGTCTTGTTGGATCAGCGCCAATTCTAACAACCTGGTCATCTAATATTCCAATCTTATACTCTTAACTCCAGGTAGCATATTTACACGAACTGAAAATATTGACACATTTCTACACGTCAACCACAATAATGGCTCGAAAACAAACCATTTTATAATTCGTGCTTGATAACCGTTTACACAATCACTTGGGTTAAAAGTCTGCAATATATACCTGTCCCGAAATATACAAAGCAAATTATTCTTTAATCTGTTCATTTGTCATTTTGGCAGTGGATAACCCCTCCGTCAAGAGCTTATAAGGATGTAGTGAGGTGTATTTTGAGAATGTAAACTGATGGGCAGAGGGTGTATCCCGGCTGGGTCGAGAAGCCCTGGTAACCAAACAAGGCATCCTCAATCTTTTCTGAGACAGCTGTTCCAGCCTGTTTGGCTATGGTATGTATTAGAATTCAGTATATGGATGGATCATTTACACAAACACTAGATCTAAGTTTGATCGTTCATAATTTCGCCGTCACAGTCGTGAAATATCATAATCTTTGAATGTGCCAATTTTTTCATTGCATCCTCATTTCACACTTTTGTCTGTGCCACTTGTCATTCCAAAGGTTAACTGCTTACAACCACTCAATTGAATAGTTCCGCACGGAGTAACTTAAAATGGTAGTACAGAAATGCCTATTTACGAGTTTACAATAAATTTAACGGTGGATATATATATACAAATTACACTATATTACATATACATACAAATTATAGTAACACCGAAGAGTAGATTCAGTACGTACAATCTGACCAGAGTTGAATTCCCTTACATTACCTGATACTCAGCACAGTTCAATCATACCTAGGTGAGTTTTCTAAGGGCCTTCTGTAGATAATGTCTATAATTGTAGTGAACAAATTATACTTACTGGAAATCACAATTTAAAAAAGGAATACAATGCCTGATCTGTGGATCTTAGTGTTACCTATTGTTATCTAACATGAGGATCTAAGAATACTTTTAGAATAGGACTATTATATTGTGTTACTCTACTCAGCACTGGCCAGCAAACTACTGTGCGACAAACTTAGCTGAAACGGGATACATACCCCTATAACAGTTCAGACAGCTAAAAGTACATGAACCTTCTAGTCAGTGCTATTGGAAATGAATTACTGGGAAAATAACAGTGTTAAATTTTAGGGGAATGTAAAATTCCCAATGACTGATAATTCAGCGTACATTATAATTAAACGCCGCGGGTTATGGTGACGCTTTCTGGTCGCCTCTTCTACACTGGAATGTGTCCTCACATTTTTCTATGCGTTGTTACCGCGCCCTCCATAACTGATGGTCTCACATTTCTGGAAGGATTAATCTCCTGGAACTTTGTTGCCCATCCTCGCACTGGTTGTCTGTTAAAAGTAAACATAACCATTTATATTCTAATGACATAACTGTGGTACTACGCATTGAGAATCTATAGGAAACAGCTACGATAGCTCATTTTAAATATTTCTTATTTCGGCTGATTCTTTGATAGTTCTGCTGTGGTCTCTCTTTACATCCAGGGGATATGAGTTTCAGGTTGTTTCAGAATTTTTGACCGACATCTGAAGCAATTGGTAACAGTGGTTTGCGCCCAAATGTAATGATAATAATTTGTCAGCTCTTTCAAACAATTTCTCTGTTGTCCCTGACTTACGCTGCAGTATAGTATATATATATATATATATAGTATATATATGAGTTGACTAGGTGATAATATCTATCAGTGGGGACACATCGCCTTTACACACAAGCTTGACTCTGAGAAAACATGGACAGAAAACGTTTAGAAGCGCTGTGTAATTTGTGTCTTCTGTATTATTTGATAAACTATTTTAAAACTACCAAACTTCTTTTCAGTAATAAAATTACCTGCAAAATCCCTACAATGACTCCGAACAGTCCTATAGCGCTTCCGAAGATCTCAATGATGAGGATCTTCACGAACAAAGACCCGTTTTGAGCGTCTGCTAGGGCGGCACCGGACCCAACAATGCCCACACAGATTCCACAGAATAAGTTGCACAACCCGACAGTGAGGCCAGCCCCAAACATCATGTACCCTAGAAAAGACAACGGACAGAAGATGAATATTTACGAAAGGCTTGATTAAATTTCTAATCAACAACATAGAAAAACGTTTCCCCTGACAAACGTGACATTTACAAGTCGCAGGCACAAAAAGATCCATACCGTAATAAAGGTTTCACTTACATTACAACCAATCTGTCCCACTGTTACTGTTTATCAGAACAAACTTCATTTTATTAACGAGAATGCAGAACACATGCACTTGTTTTACTTCATGAATTCAAAGGCATCAAAGAGGACGACCTACCTGCTTTGGCATTCATGTTAAAAACCTTAACACTAGCAGTGTTTGGGTCATAGGCCTGAAATAAAGTAAATTCTCTATAGTACAACGTAAAACGCACAGGTTGTCGTCAATATAGTCGCAAATAGAAAGACCGGTAGTACTGAGCTCCAATGTTAGTGCTGCGCTTCGTATAAAATGAAAAATGAATAACTTAAAGTATGACAATAATAGTATATGGTATGCTCGAAGTAATAAAATGAACTTGGATTTACTTGGAATTGAGCAACCGATACGAGTTATTGCTTATGGTACCCAATATATTTCTTTTCCTTTTATTTATTTATTTTGTAAGGGATAGGGGGTGGAGAGTCTGCAAGCATAGCACCTACCTCTTCCGCATTGCTAATAACGATTGCCATGATGATGCCATAGATGGCAACGGCTTCACAGAAGATGATGCTGACCAAGTTTTTCGTCCTGATGCGGGGAGCCTTAACTCCTCCTCCCAAGATGCTTGAGCCAGTAGTGTAGATACCCCTAAATTTAAAGCAACCAGTTTAATAACAGTAAGAATATGATTCAGTTTACTCATTTCACACGTTTTTCCATTCCCTTCTATTCTTCTGGTCCTGATTCATGTGTTCCTGATCTTCTACCGGTTCAATATATGTAATTGCTAGTTATTTCTTTAAAGTCTAAAACAGGTAAGCAAAAACATAAATCTAAATATCACAGTTGATCCGTAAAACAAGCAATCTACATATCATTGGAAATATAATCCATAAAACTACAAATTCCTCATCAATTTTACCCTTTATATATTTATACGAAGTGATAAAAAGAATATGTGAACTTCGATTCAACCAAACTTACCATGCCGCTCCAACGACAGATAACGAAATTGACAATCCGATTCCAAGATTAGCCCATAGGTATGGCGATGTCTCCGAGAGAAACCTAACAATGCAAGAAAATACAATTTCACAAAGTCCATTAACTCTTATTTTTAAGCATTCTAAAAAAATGTCTGACGTCGCATGCGTAAACGTCGGACATTTTGTTTGAGGAAACGTTGGAACCAGTTAAATGTCAGATGGCCAATGATATCTCTCTAAGATTATTTAAAAGTATTGTTGTATCTTGTATTATTTACCTAACAACAGAAGTGTGTTTGTTACGTTTTAAAATCCATTAAAATAGGATCAAATAACAATATTCGTTATAGCTTTTGATATACTGGTCAACTCAGCATAGGTAGCTAGTTTTTGATCGGGTAAATAAACAGTGTTTTGTTTCATAGATCTGTTTTTAGCGATTGAACCTACTTATAGGAAAATATAGGCCAGTACTCCATGGTTTACCGCCCTTAATACCAGATTTGGCCATAGGTACAGCAAATCGGCTTTTTGAACTTAGTTATTTAAAAAAAAAATTTGTATACACTCTATTAGTGTAACGATATCTTTTTCTAAACAAAATACTAATTTCATGATTCTTTCAAAAGAGCCATTCGGTGAAGTACATACCATCCTATATCGAAGCGATATCCTTGACCCGTCAGGCAATAATACAGTCCTGAGTGAAAACAAAAACATCAGATTGTTATCGGACAATGCACACAAAAGAGCAACGTTGCACAGGAGGCCCATTCAGCAATCGATTATCCCCTCGAATTCATATTGAAAAAATACAGTGCACCGTATTAGTGTATAAGAAGATAATAGAATAAAAAGTGATTTTCAGTGGCTAATAGAAAAATAAGATTAATTAGCATGGTTGGATTAGCATTTATATTTTCTTTATATATGATTAACTGTGTCTGTGCCCCAGTGTAACATTTTCAACAGTGACTACTGGGTACTAAGAAGTAGACAGGCTAGTACCTGCCTAAACAAAACCATGTTTACAAATCAAATTCATAATTTCTAGAAGCTGTCGACTGTTATGTAAAGAAGGGCGAAGGCATTTTAAAGAGATACATATAGATCTATAGTCACTGAGATTGAGTATGATCTAGGCTAAAGATAACAGTAAGAATTCACTTTTGATTTTTGACAGTTCTTTTCATTTTGGCTTCACCTTCGAAGATTTCACTGTGTAGGGGGCCTAATAACCTGAAACACATAGATCTAGATCTAAACGACTTTAAATGTTGCGTATTTTCTAAGTAGTAAGTAGCCTAAAAAAAAAAAAGAAGAATCATATGACTAAGACAGTAAGAGTAAGACTAGAGTCTAGACTAGACTTAGATGCTTATGCATAGATTTTTAACTTCGCTCATCTATAGCATTCTTTGAAAATGTGCTAGGATATGTGCAGATGAAGCTCATAAGATGTTATTCCGGCCTATTATTCGGCTCGGAGTGCCCTAGGCTACTGTCAATTTGAGTCCGACTGTCAGTGACATCTCCGGAGGAAGCCGCTTCGCCTTCACTGCTTCAGTTGGGGCAGTCACTGACTGAGGGATGGTTCCGTCGGGGGGACTGAATGACTGAAACAAATACGGTAATTGTTCACTTATATATCGTACTTACCTATAATAATCAAGACTGATATAACCACAGACGTGGAGGCATAATATGCAGTTGCATAGCCCATCTCGAAATATTATTTTCACTGATGAAGGACCAACCTTTCGGCGATCATCATATGACCCGATTAACAACTTCCGGCAACTGTGCGCAGCCGCACGATTGACGTTCGCAGGTGCCCGAGAAAGAAATAGATTTTGCATGTGTCAAGTCGGCAACCAGTTAACTGAGCTTTCTATGGCAAGCCGTTCAGGTAAAATAAATTCTCGCAGTCGGGCGGAAGGCTTTTTGAAAGCGAGGTGGGGATTCCCCACTTCCGGGAAAAGTAGGTCAAACTTTAAAAAATCATAACTTTTTTAAACAAAAGCAAAAAAATCTGAAAAAATATGATATGTAAAGATAATGACCGGTTCTATCGATATGCATAATATAGAGTTATAATTTTTGAATTAATTGCATTTTGACAGATATTTTGGGTCTGGCTTCTTTCCCCTGTTGCTAGGAAATCCCCTAAGCCCCGCCCTCGTTGCTACGGTCCTCGGGGAAACCCCTAGGGTCCTCGGGGAAACCCCCCGCGGAAATACCCACAATGCCTCACGTGTGACGTCGGCCCGACTGCGAGAATACTCTTTCAATTCCCTGTTACATGAATATAACGTTACAGACTTAGTATTATCAAAGTTTATGTTTTTCTTTCAGAATACATAAGCTAACGCAAACGTGAATTACGCAATTTCCAGGCGAGATCTTTTCGCGGAAAGAAACTGTGGAATCTGACGTAGGTACCTACGTGCTGCCACATGGTGTCATCGATAGGAACCATCGCGCCTGACGAAGCCATGTGCAAGGTAAGGATCTAGTTTAATTTTGTTTGTTTCTCCATCTTTACCAAATAGTAAAGTTCATGGTAAACGTCACCTACCGTAAGGCTGTTTACTATTACAATTCGACATGAAGCAATGCATGACAGTAATGAGCTAGTTTACGTTGATCTTTTACGGTTGCAAACAGCTTGAGCGATAATGAAGGTACAAACAGTACACAGACATAGGAACCCAGGTAGCAGTCTGACGTCCAAAATACGTCAGCAAATGGTTGGAAGACGTCGGCAAATGGGCAGTAATTTGGTTGGCAGGACGTGCTGAGGACATTGGCTGCCCATCGAAATGATGTCTCTTGGAATTTAGATCTATGTCATTTTTCTCATCAGATTACGATAGATCTCAGCTAGGCCTAGTGCATTCCAATGGTTTTTGAATTTTTCTGCTACTCCAAATATTAAGAAAGTTAGTCTATGAGGATTCAGTTCTCAGATTTTGTTCTTTTTTCTGACTGTGTTTTGCCTTTATTCAATACAAAAATGTGTCACAGTTGTGTCACCTAGTGATTTTCATGATTTTTCACTCATATTTAACAGGCTTTAACTTGTAAATCACATTGAAAACATGAACACCTCGGTCCTGGGGCTAATAATCAACATATTTGGAAAATTCAAACAGTTTTGTAAAGCTGAGACTTGTGGCTTTTAGATTCCAGGTGATTCTGTCAAATTCTGAAAATTTGAAATATTTTTCTGGATCCTCAAATTTTTAGATTACATTTTTGACCATTCGCCAAATTACAGTGCTGTCAGAAACGTCATGCGCTGGGCTTTGACCACCCAAGAAATGGTTGCATTCAAAATTGAAAAGATGTTTTAGAAAAATTGTTAATTTATCAAAATTACATAGTTTGAGGGCAACTTTTTTTTTATATTTTCATGATTTTTTTTAAGATAGTTGCAAAAGAGTTAAAAATCAGATTTTATATTGATATGTAGACAAAGTATTCGTCCCTAGATGTTGCCATTCCACCTCCCTGGGCGGGGGTGGAGTAGCAGGGGAGGGGATGCATCGCAGGCTAATCGATATGAAGATCTGTTATTATTTGTTATTATACACCACACCGTCATGTAGACTATCTAGATTATGGAATTTTTTTAAAATCAATTTTCCAAGTGAATTACATTTAAACATTGATTTCTTGATATGCAATATTTTCATAAACATTCTCAACAAGAGCAATATGTTTTGAGTATATATTTCAGGGAGACGTGGCTATGTGTGTTTGTTTCTTGTTGATGCTACCGCTTGTGGTGCCTGGATCAAGGGATCCAGCTCTGATTGGTACTCCCCAAACTCTCCATGGTTACAATTGAGATTGTAGCCAAGGTGACTTAGTCACTCTGCAGTGAGGCTCCCAGGCACCAGTCTGACCAGGATAGCCTGCAGGTTGGTTGTGGACCCCGGATCGAAGAAATAAAAAAAAAAAAAATGTTTTGAGTATATATACCCCAAAACAATATTTTGGTCAGTATTTGGATGGCATGATTTGGATCATAGATCTATTTGGTCCAAATGACATGCATCATTTGGATGGGCAGCCGACGTCATTTGGACCACTTTTTGAACGTCCTGAGGCTGTCCTAAAAAAAAAAAACTCTGTTTCCGGTCGACCAGCCGAGTGTACATTTTGGGGCCGGGTGGGAGGATGTTTTTTGTCAATTTAAAAAAAAAAATCAAAATTTTCGTTATATATCCTTACCAACGGATAAAAAAAAAAAAAATCAAAATCCTGGCCTCCCGGCTCATCTTTATTTACACCACCTGCTGGACCGGAAACAGATTTTTTTTTTCAAGACAGCCTGAGGACGTCATTTTGCTACCTGGGGTTCCTTGGTCTGTGGATGCAAGGGCAAGAGTTATCAACGTAGCAAGCTAGGATTACTTAAGTTTTATATGACCAGACATTAAGACTAGGTTGATAGAATAGTCTAGAGTGTTGTTGGGGTTTGTCTTGAATTTTGTCTCTAAAATTAAATACATATTCAGCCTGAAATTCAGACCTGCCAACATTTCAACATCCATCCTAGCTCTGTTAGCCTTCCCTGTACCGTCGGGAAGGCTCTGAAGCCCTCCATAATGATTTCGGCAAAGGGAGGTGAAAGTAGCTCTCCTACACTAAAGTAGCTCTCCATTGCACCAAATTTTGGACAGTCACCTATTGTCGGACACTTGCACCAATTTCTCAAATTATTTACTTGACTTTCAATATTATAATTGTCTCAAAAATGCTGATAATAGGACTAAATTAGGTTAAGGGATATTACCCAATAATTTGAAGTGAAAAAAGAATGTTCCGTGATATATTTCCCTATACAGGGAGGTAGAAAATGTGATAATGGTAAATCTAATTGAAGAAAATGGTAAAATTGGTGCACTTTGAAATGTTTACACCATTTTATCCATAAAATTGCTCACAAGTCAGAAATTACATAAAAACTGATGACAAATGTTTAATATTTCACTCAATCCCACTAGGGAACTTGGAGATAATGGACAGATGAAAAATCTCACATTTAATTTCATTTTGGGAAAGTATTATTATTTTGTTTGGAATTGAAAAGTGTCTTGAAAATTGGTGAATTAGTGCACAAGTGCCAATTTATTTAGTGCACCATTGGTACATTGGATGACCTTCATTAAGGCTTAAAGTTTAACATTATTTAACCAAATCCATTTGAACAGATTTTAATGGGAAAATAGTAGATACGCAGGCAGTTCTATTTGCACCTCCACGAAGCTCCACACCTCTGCATCTCCATGCGAACCCACGCACACTAACAGAAATCATTGACTGTGGCTATGCACCTCCACACCTCCATGTCTGAATGCGAGATGATGCGACGGCCATGCGCGATGATTTCCGTCAGCGCGAGTTGTTTCCCATGGACACATGGAGGTGTTGGCACCCCACGTGCGATGATTTCTGTCAGTATGCATGGCTACCCATGGAGGTGTCGGCACTCCACGTATGATGATTCCCGTCATCACGCATGGGCGTGGAGGTGCGACCATGCGGGATACTTGGTATGGAGGTGGAAATAGGCGGTCCCTATAGATATGAATCTCTTGGGGGAAAATGCTTTAGTTTCTGATGAAAAAAAAAATCAATTGATTTACATGATTTCCTAATAATTAATTAAAGGAAAGAGGTATTTCTATATATTTAAAGTGGGTGAGACTAATTAGTCAGAAAAAAATAACTAAACAACAGGGTATTGATCTATAAGGCCAAACAAAAAAAATTGTTGTGTTCAGGTAACCCTACCTACCCTAAATTTTTGGCCCTACCCTAACTTTTTTTAAAGGAAATTTTTAATTATTTTTTTTCAAAATCCAAAGAATTGACCTAAGTACCATGGAAAACCCTAAAACAGCACATGGATACTCAGGGCATGTATTTTAAATGCTAAAAATGCTTTTTGAGAATATTTGGAATATCTTTTTTATTTCCAACACTGGTCGGGTCTCTTTGGCATGTAAAAAAAAAAAGAGCAAAAAAAAAAGTTTTTTCGACCTACCTACCCTATTTTTTTCGACCTATGTTACCTGAACACAACAATTTTTTTTTTTTGGCCTAAACTTTCTAGGCTATGTGAAATTAAGGTGCATTTTGTTATGTTATCATTTTCGGTTAGAAGATAACAATCTTATAAAATTCTGTTATGGAAATATGTAGTGTAATTATTCATGCCTTTAGACCCTTTTAACTCAACTGTCCAAAAATTGGTGAACCTATCTGAAAAATGGTGCAACATACTAAAACATTCAAAAAGGGTCTCAGAAAGCTGAAGAAATTGCTTTCATTTCTAATTTGGTAAAAATACATGCAAAACCTATTTGTCTTTAGATAAGGCCAAATTTTTTATATCGAAGTCATTTCTGTGGGTGCTATGTAGAAGTGTTCAAAAATTGGTGCATCTCCGTTAGATTTGTGTAACGAGTCCCCATATCTCTTATTCTTCGCGTTGTATTAAGTTTCACAAATGGTATAAAGTTTGATTGGCGAAGTATAGGATGGCTGTTTCTTTAAACAAGTGAAAGAACCTGTTCACCCTATTATCACACATTTAATCCCCTGGTTCCTGTTCTATGCTTGGAGAGTGGATGCATGGGTTTTCTTGTGAGGGGACATTTAGTTACATTCAGTTACATGTAGATGTGTTCTATGGCTTTGACAATTCTTACATTAGAATGGATTTTGTGTTGTTATAATTCTTTAAAAACATACCTTAAAGGTATTTTACATAGTTGTATTATAAGTTTATATGTATTTTGCTTGTATTCATGTTATTTTGTTAAAATCTACAAGTTCCAGGATAGTTAAAACAATAATAAACAACTTTGAGTTTTGGGCAACTCTAGTAGGAGAGTGTGGAACCCAGGTGAAAGTCAATTGTCTCTATAGGGAGGTAGGGAGTTGTGGGCTGGTACATCTTTTTGAATCCCCCATTCTGGCCCCAGTGAGCTCACACCTCTCAACAGATAAGGCTTGTGTAGACAGAGGGATGATAAGGGTGGCAGACCAGGGTTCTCACCTCTCTGTGGTGGTAGCCAACCCACTCAGGCATTGTCTTACCTGATGACTAAACCCCTAAAACAACATTCTCACCTGATTACAGATTAGACACTGTGCATACTACCTACTTAGGAGGCCCTCAGAGGGAAGGGGCTGGGGTAAATTTTACCCATCTATAACTACCTTATTATTCAATTTTATCAAAAAATTCCAAAAGGGGTATGGGGATTAATACTGTAGCTATTGAGATAAAATGATAAAGTTATCTATTCAGATATTGTTGTCCTACAATAGTGAACTAAAGACAGTAGGTTTTTGGTAGGTTATCAGTAGTGGAGGAGTGTGGCTTGTCCCCTGACAAACCTGAACTGGGGGACAATGGCTGCCCCCATGGTAAATCTCCCTACAGGCCTATAGCTGACCGGCAGACCAGAACAGAGGTGTCAAATCCCCTACATTCTGTTGTTATGGTGTGCCAAATGAGAAAAAACAAGTTCACTATTTTGAATTTGTATGAATTTTTTTTCTCAGTTCGAGCATTTATAGAAGGTCATCAGACATGTTTGTCAGCATGACGGCCATGTTGTTATAATGTGCCAAGTGCCCAAAAATGACTTCAAATTTTTAATTTTCAAGAAATTTCTTTTCACTTCTAAGTTTTAGACAAGGTCATCAGACATGTTTATCAGCATAGCGGCCATGTTTTTATGATGCACCAAGTGCACAGAAATGACTTCAGATTTTTTGATTTTTACGAAATTTCTTTTTACATCCAACTTTTAGACAAGGTCATCAGACATGTTTATTAGCATGGCAGCCATGTTTTTATGATGTGCCAAGTACCCAAAAATGACTTCAAAATTTTCAATTTTCAAAAAAATATATTTCACTTTAAAGCTTTAGACAGGGTCATCAGACATGTTTATCAGCATAGCGGCCATGTTTTTATGATACGCCAAGTACCCAAAAATGACTTCAAAATTTCTAATTTTCAAAAAAATTCTTTGCACTTCCAAGCTTTAGACAAGGTCATCAGACATGTTTATCAGCGTAGCGGCCATGTTTTTATGATGCACCAAGTGCACATAAATGACTTCAATTTTTTTGATTTTCAGGAAATTTCTTTTCATTTTCAAGTTTTAGACAAGGTCATCAGACATGTTTATCAGCACGGCGGCCATGTTTTTATGATGCGCCAAGTACCCAAAAATGAGTAACCCCCCTTGGGACACTTGACCAGCAGCCCTCCCCTGGGAGGGGGCCCTCGTGGGTGACATCCAACAGTTGCATGCTGAATTTAAGAATATATACATAATATATATATATATATATATATCAAAAAACAGGGACTAGGTATGAATCCTAAAGAACTATCAGAAGAGGGGGATATATATTTTGTTTAGTCCCCATTACAAACTGTGGAAAATAGTGACTAAGAATAGGGACGAGTTAGCCTTAGATATGAATCCCAAATAACTATCAGAAAAGAGGGATATACATTTAGTTTTGTCCCCATTATTAAAAATTATGGAAAATAGTGACTAGGAACCCAACTCTCATGACCCCAATTCGGACCGGGGCCACCGGCCCTAAGCACTCACATAATGTACTGGGGGTTTAGTTGCCAAGCACCAGATGATAAAGCTTAGATCTCTCTCTGGGTTTCACACCAACATTTTTCAATCAAAACCTCAGAATATTTTGTTGGCTTTATCATTATTAGTAAAAACAAAAAAAAGCAAATAGGAAAACGGTACATTTATGTACCTTTAAGGTACACCCGGGACAGGGGTGGAAAAAAGACGGTACAGCACCTGGAAATATGGTGCAGTTGGCAGGCCTGTATATTTGCATTGGTTCTCAAGTTCTAGATTCTAGATTCTTTTATTGGCATTTTGATGCTTTTTTTCCTCCATTAGATTAAGTATTATTTTGACCACCCAGAAATTTGAACTCTCACAAATTCACTTCTAATTAAGGTAATAACAAAATCCAAAGTACATTTATAGATCTAGTGTGATAAAGATTGGGCCTTACCTGTTAGGTAGATTTAGATGTTAAATGGTAACATTATTGAACACTTTCATCAATTAACCATTGAATGATTTTGGGGAATCAATTTTCTTTTTATTGACTTTACACATATTTTGCAGATATCATAAAATGGCTTCCAGTATGAAGGGGAAAAACGGGTCTGGCGATGGAGGTACCGATGCACCAGCAGGTAATATCATATTTCATAATACACAAAGAAAATGAAAAGAAATAACTAATGTGATGATTTCATTTAATCCACATTCATTCAAATGCTAAATAGCTTTTACTTCTTGGCGAAAGTAACTCGGACTTCTCACATATGTAAAGTAGATAAAGGGAGGAAAACTCCCATATAATGATTCCATATCAGTATACTGTCATTAACGTTTTTCCAAATATAACTACTTCTCTGATATAAATATTGCTACAAAACATCACCAAGAAATACCTTAAACTTCCTGGAATTATTAGTTACGTTGAAAGAATTGCCCATTTCTTGCTGTTTTAAGTAGGATACAATATTTCTTGAAATGTTTCTGGTCCAGCTATTGATGTGGTGGACTATGCGGGCGCAAGGGCCCGGGAGATGGAGGCTATGGCTACCGTTTCACGAAGAGTTTGGGGGAACAACAAGGCCATGCAGACCCTTCCCCGTCATATGAGGCGACGTGCGGCTAGCCACAACGTCAAACGCCTTCCCCGCCGGCTGAGAGACAAGGGCCGAAGAGAAGTAAGTTGTTCTTGGGGTGTATGTCATCCCACGCTGGTGTAATTCTCAAAGTGATTGATTCTCTGAGACAACCAATCAGAAAAATTAAAAATTAATGCTCCAAGGGCACGACCTATCTTGAAGTATTTGCTTCTCCTTTAAAAAAGCTAAATAAAAATATCCAACATGAAAATATATATGAATGAAAACTATACTGTTTGTTAGCCAATGACCCTGTCGAAATGCATTACCTCGGTATTCATTTTTGATCTTGCATCACACAAGGTATTCAATATCAACTACCTCAGAAATGTTAGCTATGAATTACAGATAATTGAAGTGCTATACTTCATTTAGTCGAATATTGAACACGGAAAATTTGATCTGTTTACATGAAAAGAGAATTATTCAAAATATTTGTTGCCTCCGCAGATGGCCCAGTCAGGGACGCCAACCAACACCAAACGTCCGTCTCGCCGCCACCGCCGCCGACCTGGTAACTTGCTGGAGGAATACAGCCGGAGGGCGCGGCAAAATGTGTGGCTCGAGACCCACATTTGGCATGCTAAACGCTTTCACATGGCCACACAATGGGGTTACAGGATCCCGCTCCATCCGAACGACAAGGGCGTAAGAGCCGCCTACAGAGGGGCAGCCAGATACTGTATAATGAGGGTAAGTAAGTAGGGATGCAGTTTAAGCGGGTTACATTAAGTTGAGAAATAGGAAATACGAGACAAAATATTGCATCGGTGAAGGAATGCAGAATTACAGGGTCAGTTTCTCTCGATGTCCCTGGATTTCTTTAGTTCCTCACACAGTACATTACAATGATCAATAGAATTAAGCAGCCCCACAGAATTGAAACAAAGTATTTTCGATAATCGTATCTCAAGTATGGTAAATGTTTCTTGCGGTATATTGCAGGATATTTCGTATATGTGCTGCCTTGAACTGGAAGGACCACAGTCGGACATCACACAAGGGCTATCCAGACTTTGTAGCTCAGAAACAGGTATTCAAAGTGTTACCTTCATCTAGCTTTTCAAACTACGTCAGTTGTTAACATGGAACTACACTTTCGGGATATCTTTCCCGTGTATGTACAGGCAATATTCAAAGGAGTAATAAAAATGCGGACCAAAACGGGACTAGTAAAAGTCCTTATATGCTTTAAATCTGTCTTACATGGATTTTAGCAGCAATCATGATGTGCACATGTTGACAGTTAGGAGAACGGTGTTCAGGTTACTTTGCAAAAGTACTTCAAGTCCGCGTTGGTTTGATATGTAGATTCGGCTAGTTTTGCAGTACATTAAATTCGTATGAAAAGAAAAGACGAGAACAAGGTGATAGATATATAGTCTATAGTTCCTTTACTATATATATAGATAGATAGTCTATAGATGATAGATATAATAGTCTATAGTTACTTTACGATGCAATGTTCTAGTGATGGTTGATTGTGAAAGCATGTGTGTATTAGGTGGGAGACCCACAGGGAATTCAGTGGCGGATACAGCTTTTTGAAAAGGTGAGGGCGTGCTAATAGAAAGTGGGTGGGCGCGGCTCCCCATTTCCAAATTTTACATCAAAAAAAGCTAAATTTGCCCACCAAAAAAGGTGGGGGCGTGCGCCCCCGCACCCCCTCTAAATCCGCCACTGGAATTTGTATTTCATGCACATTTGATTCATTTTCTGTTCAGAATAATTCGCGCACAGTAAGTAAACCTATGCACTTTCTACCAACAGGTCCTACGCCCGCCGCAGCCCGATGTATCAGTGGAACCCGCGAGGGAGAAGCCCTATTCTACCGGCACGATCAGTACCCAAATGGAACTCTCGGACCAGTCAAGTTTTTATGGAAACCTTGTCCTGATTCAGAAAGCGCTGATCGTCACTTATGGATGTGGGTTCATCCTGCTTGTTATGACGACATTGTAGACGAACTGAAGATTGTGTTTAACTTAAAACAGGAAGGAAAAATTGAAACGCAATCAGCCGTCATTGATAGTGCGACAGCGGTGACGGAGGCACAGGCGAAGAGCGGCAAGGATATAGACCAAACAAAATGCGCCGACACAGAGAACAACGGCAACACGAAATCGGTGGATGATACAAGACCTTCATCGTCGGAGAGCGTGCGTTACAGTAACGGTCAGATCACGCTGAGGTCCCTTAAAGACCTTCTCTGTCGATTTAACTTGTGCGGTCCTTTGTCCCATTCAATCCTTCTAGATCTGTTAAAGATTGCAGACGTGGGCGTTGTGCCACAGAGTGAAGAGGACATAGATAAATGGTGGAATACGTATTTCTCGGACCCTGGGCCTAGTTCGGCCCACCGCCTGCAGACCTCGCTATGGGAGGAGCTGCGCGGACTGCAGTCGGCCGGGGAGCTGACTGACTCTGTGGTGCTCGGCCTCACCGTCCGCGATCCCCGCATCTTCCTGCCCAGCAAGAAAATGCGAGTAGCTGATGACCCATCATGTAAGAGGGATACACGCTTTTCATAGTGATTTGTAAAACATGTGTGATATAGGCTGTGTTATTGACATAAGCAAGTCCTATAAAGTACTTTTGTGAGGAAAAACATGAAAGAGGATTTAAAAAAAAAAGTAATCCAGGAATTTCAAGCTTGAGTTTCAAGCATGAACGAATAAACTTAGGTTTAGCAGTGTGAATAACTCAAATTAAAGTCAGGTGTTCGACTTAGGTCTTGGAAAACCATCAGTAGGGGATAACTCTCAATCAGAGTTCTATTTGTAATTGTATTTTTGTTTTTAAAAAATGAATTCATAGGAATAAGGGGCTTAATGTATAGACATAATTAATTTGTATTTCCTACCTTCATATGAATAAGGGGCAAAATGTATTGACAGTTTTATTTCCTACCTCCATATGAACAAGTGACGAAATGTATAGATGGAAGTAACACAGTTTTATTTCCTCCCTTGCCAACAGCGGTGTCGGAGATGACCCTGGAGGCGGTAAAGACATGGCCGTCGGGGGTCGCCACCTCCCCGATCTGGGACCATCATGTACGACGACAGGTCAAGACCTCCAAGATGTCGGAACAGCAGATGAACAAACTGCGGGCTCAACATCTAGTCCCGGGTAGGTTAGGAAACAAGCACAGTTTGTGCACAGAATTTAGAGGGAATTTAAGAAGGAGGATAAGGGCCATCTTAAAATGTTAGTAAATTTCCATAATTTGGTTTGTGTACATTTCCACAGTTCCTTTGTATTGCACTTTTACTTTTGAAATGGGGATTTGTATCGATCCTTTTTACAGACCTTGTTAAATGTTTAGGCCTATTGGGACCACCCGTTTTAATAATATCTAACCATCCCAACAACTATAGTTACCCAGATTCTTTGGAATGCTTGATTTATGAGTTTGATAACTATTGTTCCTCTATTCTTTGGTGCTGATGAACATGATATTTGTCGTTCTTCTTTGATATATCACTACTCATCATCTCGCGAAAGATCTTGGAACCCTCATGAGTTTTAGATTTTAAATCGAGTTGTTTACAGGGCACAATAAAAATAGCATCTCCAATGATAACGGACACATCCAAAGCAGGGATGTCAGTTTTCAGACTTTAGTCTGATTTCAGATTTTCTTAGACTTAAGGAAACTGGCATAAAATTGATCAAATATGGTCAAAACATGGACAAAATCTCAATAGTATCCAAAGACATGTTTGACAGTGACAATGGGCTTGATAATCCACTTCTGAATACAGTTTCTAAACATTAAAATAGTTCAGACTTTCTTCTGATTAAGTTCAGATTATCAGAATAGTCTGAAACCTTTCTGAGCAGTGAATAAATACTGGCCTCTGATTGGTTGATATTAATGCAATTCTAAGTATGACTCCTAAAATTTCTTTGATAAAAAAAATCCTATAAGAGCAAGAGTTAAAGGCTACAATTTTATCAATTATTATGTTGTTTGAATTGAGAATGAATATATATGCTCCACTCTCCACTCTCCAAGCACAGGCAACCACTCCAAGCAGAGATTTGCACACTCATCATATAGTTTGGCATTAACTGTAAAGTTTCAGACTTTTTCATCAAGCCCGACTTACATCCCTGCCAAAGTCACGTATTATCAGTAAATTCCATACTGCTGTATTCCAGGTACTCAACTGGAATTGGGTGAGGAGGAGTCACGCATCCCGGTGCTGCTGATCCAACACCCAGGGCCCCGACCCCGCAGCGGCCGGCCCCAGCAGACGTCCAGTCAGGCGGGGGTGCCGCTGGGCTGGGCGGCCGGCTGGGACCTGGTGCTGCCAGCCGCCTGGGGCATGGCCTTCTGGGTGGGGCTAGTCTATAGAGGGGCGCGGGCGTGTGGGCTGAAGGAGTCCCTGAGCACAGCCACTGAGATGGGCCAGCTGCACTTCCCAGAGGGTTTCCCCGACACCCCGACCGGCCAGCAGATTGAGACCGAGCAGCGGACCGCACTAGAGGGCAAGTATAAGCGGATGCCTCCCGCGAAACGCCCAAACTACATCAAACTAGGAAGTGTGGCACCTTTTCATTACCCCTGGACGCAGCTCATAACCGACTGGGTGTCGCCGCAGACAGGGGCACGGGGGATAGAAGAAACTGCTGCAACTGAGCCTGCTGCCGATAAAGTTAGCAGTGGTGACATCGTCGTCTTGAGGAACAGACGTCTGCTCCAACAACTGGACGAGGTGTGCTCAGGACAGTACAACCGCCGCAGGAGTAAAGTGCCCAAGACGTCGACAGGACACCACTCTGTGCACGGGGGACTCGGGGAGAAGAAGGAGGCTGTACTGAGAACGTGCAGCCTGAACGGGGCAAGCCTGGTGGCGGTACGACTTCGGGCCCTGCAGCGGGGGGTACTGGAGACATTCTCAGTCATCTGCATTCCCACCGAGGACGACCTAAAGGCCTTGCAGCAAAATGGCCAACACGGTGGACCATTAGAGCCTCACCATAACGACGAGGAGCAAAAAGAAAAAAGGACGGAGGCCAAGGACCAGGTGAAAAAGACCAAAGGACTTTGTGAAGACATAATTGACGTTAGAAGCTACAGCTCCCGAAGCACCATTGGCTTTGTGAAGCAGGGAGGTTATCACTTGTGTGACGGTCGGGGAGCAGGAATAGGTTTTGTGGTTGTTGAAGGATTAAGATCTTTGTTACAAGGAAAATGCACAGATAATTCCTCTACCACGGCCCTAGTTAGGTCGCCAAGGAGTAACCAATACCGTTATGCAATGTTATCAATATTGATTTAGTAAAACAATCAGATGTGTCATCATTTGCAGTTTTTCCATTTTTGTTGTCATAATTACAATGAAACATCCAGGCCTCAAAGCGGGACCTTTAAAACTTTTTCTTTTGCCTTTTGAACCTTTAAAACCTTTATTTTCCTCTCAACGACCTTTAATGACCTTTATTTTCATTTCAAGTGACCATTGAGTGTAAAAAATGGTAAGGACATAAGATTCCTGAAGAATATGGACTGATCACAGAAAATCATTGTGAATCTGTGAAAAATGATGTATTCTAGGGTTATATGACTCATTTAGATGTATAGTGAGTGCCTATTCTGCATTCCAAAATATTCTGACCTGATAAGCCCATCCGAGATTGTAGATGTCCCAGGGTTGGACAAAGGTTAGACAAAAAGCATACAAGACATTTCCAGTCTTCACATGTTAAGAAATTGAAATAACATCAATTTGTTTTTCTACATTCCCAAGTGCTTCTAAAACATAATAATTTCTTAAATTCGATGCAATGCCAGATTTTCAGTATTTCCAACCAGGCAAAATGATGTATTTCAGGGCAAAATAGGGTTGGGCATCATAGGGTGTGCTGGGAGGCTTTAGCATTGGTTCCTATGGGAAAAAGGCTACAGGTACTCACCAAAGGGATTGTTTTGCACCTCAACTTGAGTGGGTGTTTAGGGGTCCTGGGCTGTGGAACTGAACTGGTGTGAACAACCACAACTACCCCCTCCTTCCATACATACAAACTGTGAACTACTAACAATTACATACCCTTGGCCATCTGAATGATCACCAGTTCTCACTTCATTCTGCTTCAAGTATAGTGGCCAAAGCTGCAGACTGAATTGGACAGCACTCCCCTCACCAGGGTTCATATTTCTGCCAAGAGGGGGTGCCACCAAACTACTTTCTCGCTTCAGATTCCCGTGTAATCATGATTACAAGGGAATCTGAAGCGACGTGGAGTATGGGGGTGCCACCTTTAGTAAGAAGGGTGTATTAGACTGCATACGACCAATGTGTCAAGACAATTTTGATGATGTTTCATCGTAATATTTAATGTTGGTGGAAACTGGGATGGACTTAATCATTCTTGAAAAACCTAAGTGGAGCCTACAGCCTTGGGCAGGATGTTTATTTCAAACCAAATGTGAAATTAACATTGAATCCTTTAAGGTAGTTCATCATAAAATTAGTAAGACCTATGATTTTTAAATGACCTTTTTCTTCTTCTTCTTATCAAGCCTTTATTTTCCAAAATGCGACCTTTTAAAGGGACCTTTTTTTCACGAGTAGGATAATCATTTTTATGTTTAATGTTTGGCAGGTAAATCATTTCAATAAGCACTAGATAAAATGGTTTTGTAGCTAGGAAGATACATTTAGTCAGATTACGTCACGTGACTTCGCAATAGCCATCCACAAGTTTGAATGTATAAATCATTTATTTCACGAATTAAGGTTAGACTATGGTGATGAGAGGCCTTTTTTTTGAAATTCTAAAATCTCCGGGAGTAATAATGGGATCTAGATGGTTAATACATCAAATGAAAGGTATCAATTTTCTCTAACATGGCCGAGAAAATATTCGCATTGGATTTGAATAAGAGAAAATATTTTTGTAAAATCTATTTTGTCACTTTAATTTTTGAACCAACGTACTCTAACTTAATAGCATATCCACAATTCTTTTACGCATAAATGTTGAGTAATTTTTAATGCTTTTCAAAATTCAAACATGAGGTAACGATGCTGTTCAAGGTTCTGCAATATATATGAAACTTCAGTAACTAAGTTATAATTTATTTCTCGAATTACATTTATCATAATTTGCTCTTATACACATTAATATGAGATGTTATGACACACCGAACCCAACGACGTTTTTGTAGACTGTTTGTTCTTTAATGCAGCGAATCAACATGTTTCAACCCATTAGGGCCTTCATCAGGATTGGTAAAATGCTGTTGAAATAAATATCAAGTAATTTTTAATGCTGTTCAAAATCCACATATGAAGTAAAGATGCTGTTTAAAGTTCTGTGATATATTAGACCCCTCTCAAATGGCAACGGTTCCTATAATTCCAGATCCCATACTTTGGGGTCTTGGACACAATTTCGTATGATTGCAAATCCTGGAAATATAATGTTTACATAAAAATTTCAATTTCAGCACTGCTCTCGGTTGTGATCTTTATTGGGGGGAACCCAGAGATCCCTTCAAAATACTCAGTGGTGCTCAACATGGATACTAAGAACCTCGGCTTCTGCCCCTCTTTTTCTGGGCCCGGAGTGGCCCCGATGGTGAACCTTGTAAAAGTTATCATTCGGACACAGATAGGAACTGGTTTTGAGATTGCTGGTGTCAGCCTAAAACTGTCAAAGTGCTATGCATTAGCATGACTGTGGGAACCAGCTTTCAGAACATTTCTACTTCCGCTTCCAGTTCCTCCCAAAAGACAAAAGAAAATTGCATTATTGTTGTCTCACAGCATTGTGGGAATGCAAGTCTAATTAACATAATGAATATATCAATGCCACACTAGGTCTCACTCAACCCTTTTATTTTCATATGGGGGTAAGGGGGTGAAGAGGGTGAAGGGGTGAAGGGGATGCCATGGGGATGCCATGACCCACATGACCCACAAAAACTTACTAAGAGGGACTAAGTCAGCAAACGTCAGTCACAAAAAGATAACTAGTAACGAATTAGTAGTTAAAGGAACACCGACATAATAATCAATTAATGATAAATAATTAGCAAATGAACGTCAATAATTTCATCACTTAGTGCCTTTTTGTACTTAGTACTATAACAAATGTCATGTCAACGTCGTTGCATCATCACAGCAATGTAACTTCATATTCATAATTAGTAAGATGTACAGGTATGAGTTTAACATCTTTAAATCTAAATTTTCCTCTCAAACTTTTTATTCTTTCATGATTAGGTAGGTCTCCAGGAATTAGTTAAGAATTTTGAATCTTTAAACTTTGCAGAGATTTGTACTCATTTCTAGTCACTCAACTGAAAACTAGGATTTCTTTGAAATTTTCTATACTTCATCAGGGCCAAGGCTTTAATTATTGCAATAATTAACCTATTTACTAAGTTTGTATTTATTGCCTTTTTAACTTGTTTAAAAGAAATTTGTCTCTTTTGATGATTCTAATTTTCCCCTTAAGCATATATAACAGGGTACCAACTGAAACTCCATTTTCAAATTCCCTGTGTTTTCCCTCAGATTTCCCTGTCCCGGGGCAATTTTTCCCTGTGTCATATCTAGCAAGTTGTTCAAATTTAAAAGCCTCTGCATGCAAAATATTTGGACAACCCAACAACAAAAAGTTGAATCCCTAATATCTTGAGAATCAGGAATTTCAGAATCTGGCCGAATGAAATTCCCTGTGTTTTGGCAAAATTGACAAATTCCCTGTGGTTTCCCTGTGAGGGAATTTTTTTGGCCGTTTTCCCTGTGTGGTTGGTACCCTGATGTAAGTAATTTTAGATTTCTTTTACAACACCTTCAAAGATTATCGTTGCGTGTGCTGTGTCCAAGCTTATTATAATTATTATGATCTGTTTTCTTTCACCTTTTCCTTTACTTGTCGATTAGTCCTACTCCTACATGTTGCTACCTTAACCCCCAGGATATCTATGTGAAGGGTTGACAGCTGATACTTTGTTTTCTGATTATAACAAGAACGACATTGACAGTGTAGGACAGTATAACGCTGCAAGGGGAGAAGGTTTGTGGTTTAGGTATTTCAAAATCGTCAAATGAAAAGCAAATTCTTCAACCAGGGAGAATTTACGAGAAAGAAATCACGTTTTTTCTGATTCATAAATTTTACTAAGCCCACAAAATGCTTCATGAATGCTAGAATACATATATGAATATGAAAATCGGGTACGTACATTTTTTAACGTCAAAATTAGACATGGAAACTCTTCAAAAATTATAGAAAGATATAGTTGTGCTCATTTTGTAAATGTCCATCAAAGATCACAATATTGAAATTGATTTTTTTTTTATCTTTTCAAGTTCACAAATTATGATTCGTATATTTACAAACATTTACCAAGCATTTCGTAAATTGTCCTTAAATTGCCGCCCAGATTCCTACACACTTCTCACTTGACAAAATAGTCCTATCCATCTTAATGAGGACCAATTTGTCAAGACAACTGACTGCAATCTAGACCACCTGCGAAATGGACCACAAACTGGCTACTGAATTTACATCTGAGAAGACCCCAAATAAAGTTTGTGAAGACGCTGATTTGAAGAAAAGACGCTTTTTAACACGTTTTCAGTTATCAGGACGTCTTCTCTCCCAAAAATTGATGACATTTACAGCTTAACTTGCCCTCCCCTTCTCCCCTGCGAATAAACCCAAAACCACATAGCATTTTTTTTCTCGGTTGATCAGTAATTGATGACAGAATTGCTGACCAGTAAAATCGGTGGGCGACTTGAGAATTAAGTAAGTTTGACGTTGGTCTGCCGATTTTACCAGCGATCTTGCTGCCGATCCCCCATTACCAGTCCATGCTTCATACAGGTTTTCAGGGGTCACTGGGCGACCGGCAACTACCGATTATGCCACCATCAATAGTCCTTTGTCGCCAGACTTATCAATATCAACGACATGATAAACCAAAATGAATGAGTCGTTAGTTTTTCTATAGTATGTCTGCAAACAACCTTATAGTAATGTAACAAGAAACAAACGAGTAATATGATTTTCAATACATCTAAATACGATTTTTTATTTTTGCTCTGTACACTACATTGCATTCTCAATAGACAATCTCAGGAGGACCAAAAACCTTCCAAGCCTGACAAATGATAGCTAGGACTTGCGCACATACCTCTTAAGACAAGCCAACGAGCGGCAGAAACACTGGACAAGTACAGAACCTGATAGATTGGTGAAGATAAGAAGCTGATGGGCACCAGAAGCTGAAAAATCAAGCCTCCCAAATAAAAGTAAATCCGGTCATCTGACCTATTTGGTGTTTTCAATGGTCTCTAAACGTTTACTATCCATTCACAACTATATACAACTGTCTGAGAGAATCTACCCATTCAGTATCTGTGCAGATAAGAGTATGAGTACTTATTAAGAGTATGCTAGATGTTGAAACATGAGTTTTGGCTAAAGATTGGTTCACATAACCGTCCATTTTGTAACTGACTAGCTGCCTATATATAGACAAGAAGTGTCACTGTAGATTGAAGCTCTTCGTCTTCTTAGAGTGAACAAAATATTTCTATATATGAGACAAAATGAACTCTTCACGCCGGACAGACCTGCTTTGTACAAAGTAGCGTACAAACTCTATAAATCTGGATCCTATGAGTTGTAGTTCATTTACACCAGTTTTACAAATAAAAATCTTATGAATTACCTCACAGACCTATAAACATGTAGTTTGTTGTACGTTTCCTGTGTCTGTTGAACAATTCTCTGTTGTCACTTCTCCAATGGTATACTGTATGATTGAATGATATGAAGATAGAACATGTTGGACAATTGTGTTGTTAGTAATCAAGATATGAATTGTCGTTGAACGTTTTGGTATACTTTAAAGAGCATTTTCTGTATGGCAGTAACATTTTTATACAATCCACACTTAAATTTCAACTTGTTCTAATAAACTATCTCTTTACTAAAATATAGTACATTCCGTATTTCTAATTAGGAGAAAATTACAAGACAGGCTCTCAGATTATGTGTTCCCTATTAGCCCTATTTAATGTATTAATGCTAACATATGAAAATGCACAGATTTCATTACACTCTACTCTTTTACTCAATGAAAGTATCTTGATTTAGAATACCTGCCTCTCTAACATCATTAGTATATATTAGTGATTTTCAAACAAGAATCAAGAGATGATTATAACTTCAGGAGTAGATCGCTGAGTGAAGTTACTATGACGCTAACCCCATCCCACCTGTACCCTTTCCCCTAACGATGAACGATGGCAACATTGGTGTCACCGAGACTTGCCAGTCTCTTTGGGTTTGTGAAATACTCAGATTGGCTTAAGATGCTCATCTATGAACTTCTTCATGTCTTGCATTTCCTGAAACGGTAAGAAAAAATTGATTTAGATATTAATATTTTGATCGCATTATCATGGATGAAGAAATATCTACCTTGCGGTAAATTGATATCGTTCAAAGTTCACAAAGGGCGAGCGTAAAAAAAATCGTTTTGATAAGAGAATAATCGATGAGTAACTCTTTTCAAAACTGCTTTTGTCTAATATCATAATGCTTAATGGCTAAACAACCAGTAGTGACTTCTCTACAATAGCAACTGACCGGGCAGCAAGCAGCACCATTATTAAGAACTGCCTCATATTGAAATCGATTACACGGGACACCTAACCCAACTGACTGGGGTAGGTGGTTATGTTTTCGCTAGGGGGAGCAGTGTTCAGGCTGGCTTCCAAACACCAGAGGAAGCCAGCAAAGGTTTTCTGACATGTTACCGGCCACGACTCGGCCCATTTGTGACTGCTCCCCCACAATTTTTTTCTTTTGTGTTATGTAATAAATAGGCCGGGGTAATAATCTCCAGGTTAAGTGCCCAACTTAATTGACTATTGTTTCCCTATTATTATTACTCGTTATTACTTGTTATTATTTCCCACCAGTCCTAGAATATGTTTAAAGATGGTTGCCATTCGCTAGTCGGCCAACCACAACAACTAGGGATTAGGGTTGGGTGGCTGTGCCAGTCAAAGTGTATGCAAGAATTACAATTTTAGACAGGAATATTGATTCGGTTGCCAGGTTTTTATGAATAATTGTTGTACTATATTGGTTAGAAATCGGGGGCTCTGCCCCCAAATCTCCGTTCCTTTTTTTTTTTCATTTTTAAAAAACTGCCCCACAAACAGGTATCAACAAGGCTTGTTCACTGACTGACCTAACACAAATAATGAGATTTTCCTTCACCAACAAATTGGCTACTGTGCTGACGCCCTAACATAAGCTTACTCCAAACCTTCAATACTTAAGTAATTATAATGTCTCCACTCTTAAATCTCTTGAAATTATTGGCTTTGTCGATTATTGATACATACATATACGAAGGTCATGGCTAACATAATGTAATATTCATTCTAAGAAAACAATGCCTTTGTTTTGATACCAACACTTACCTCTTCACATGAACTGTGGCCCAGGCCGGGGTAGACCTTGAAATCATGTTTAGAGTTGAACGATTTAATCAACTCAGAGGTCAGATTACCGAAACTGAAGTTAACGAGGGGATCTGCCCGACCGTGACACTGTAAAATTGGCGTGTCCTGGTTGGCCTTTAGTGCCTGAAGAAACAAATATATTATACCATATAACAACTCCTAACAAGTGAAGGGCTACTCATCTGGTTACGGAATCGTCAGCAAAAGGAGCACATGAATAGTCATGGTTATAATTATTGTCTTCCAAATAAAATGTGTGATTTAACTTTTTTTTTTTTTTTTTTTACAAAAGGGGCATGTTCCTGTTATCATCAAGGAACGCTTTTGTTATTCAAATGAGTTACTTAAATGAAAAGAGGTGCTTTTCTGTGCCACTAAGTACCCGCCATAGTTTATCAGTGTGCCACGCCAGGAACCAATGGCTGAGAAATTGACAAATTGATAAACTATGGCTGGTTCCTAACCGTCCAGAGAACTACTTCTCCCCCTTTTTTAGCATTAGCCGGAAACAATAACGTTATTCAGCTTAACACGCAAACGAATTTTTCGATTTACTGTTACTTCATACAAAGACTTCTACAAGAGTGTTCAACCGTATTGCCATGATAATCAATGTGTGTCTCGTCTCGTCCAAGTAAATGAATCAGGTTTAATGATGATGTGTTAGTTTAAAATCCACTCGGCAATTTTTCAGCTATATTGAGACCAACTCATGGTTTTGCTTTGATCCTCGAATCTATAGGGGTGAGAACAATGGCAAGGATAGATGGTCCAACAGACAGCTATTGCTTTTATATCGGAGACCGAGATGACATAAACGGTTAATAAAAGATAAAAGAAGATATATATATATATATAATGCAAGAATTTGGGATTATTTTCACATAATTGTAAACAAATGAATTGCCCAAGACGCGGTATCCTTGTATTTTGGGATACCCTCAGGTTGACTGAAGATGCAGCCTTGGACAACTTATGGGAACATGTCATGTGTGTTACGAATCCGTACAACTTTTATCGGTTCTTTCATTAGTTTGTCAATTGAATGAAATTTCAAAAATAGATTATATTGAAATGGGTAACGGCGACAGGGATAATTATATACGAATTTCAGAAACCCACCTTTGGGAAGGTTTTGTGAAGGGGTAGCCAAGTGCTAAGTCCCATGATTCCTGCTAGAGGGGGCTTGGCTACTGCGAAGGCCGAGTAGAGCGCCGCTGCCCCTCCTTGTGAGAAGCCGCCCACAATGATACGGTTACGGGGGATGCCCTTTTTCTCCTCTTCTGAGATAAAGTGTTGCACTGAAATGAGAGACCGAAGCAACGTTAGGCTTCTGTCAAGTCGTACACTGAATTTGTATTCATCCTGAATGTGAATCAGTTGGAACATAAAGGTGTGCGATACATCTCAGTGGTTGGACTTCTTTATCTTAGTTCATTAAGAACCTCATATTTTCAGGGAGTTCGCCTTTGGGTTCTTTAATTGACAGAAATGCCACTCAGCAGAGATTAAAATACGGAAAAGTAGGAGAGACATTTCTGGATTTTCTTTCTAGAACTTAAATGGGTGGAAATATGCACTAGAAAATGAAAGTGTATGGTCAGAATAGCTTAGAAATGATATTGGAACAATTTGAAAAACAAAATTTGTGAATTAGGTAAAGAGAAATGTTAGTTTTATTTTAATACTGAACTGTCAAAAATCCGGAAATCCGGAAAAGGTAGGAAAAATGGCATCTCTGAATCGACAAGCTCGATACCAGCAGTTTGGATTTCCCTAATGTTATTTGGTCTTTCTTTTGAAAAATGTTTTAGCCGCGCGATCTCCCTCGGCTGACCAGTGGTGGCAGATTTTAAAATTATTGTTTGGATACGTTTCATTTATTAAACAAGTAATTTTAGGAACTACAACGTTATCTTGTTGTTTAAAGCCACATACCCACTAGGCGATTTTACCAGCAACCGGCGGAGGTACGAGCCTCAAATAGCCCAGCAACTTGATCGCTGGGCAATTGTGCAGGGTGATTCCCCGTGGGTATGGTGTATATTCTCTGCGACGGGCGAGAGAATCGCCGCGTAAATCACCGTGAAAATCACCGGACAAATATCAGACTTGCTTAATATTCCAGTGACTTTACCAGCGAATAGTGGATCTGGGGCTTTAGCGTGCCTCTGATCTTTTCGGTCCTAGACATGAGATTTGAGCCTGAAATTTTGGTCAGCTATTCAAATGGTTATTCATGGTTTGATAAAAAAGAAAAGAAATCATTCTGATTACTTATTACATGTACAGTGGAATGTGGGAAATCTATGCCTAAATCGCCCAATTGACATATTCAAACACCGCCAAAAAATAGCTGCAGCGCAAGAAGGATATTCATTTCTATTTGTTACTCACAAATGTCTCCAGCTTCTTTAATACCGTCCTCATCCTCTTCGTCGTTGGGATTTAAACCACGAATATCAAACCTGAAAATAAACAAAAACATTAATAACTTTCTCTAAAGAGGTGTAGCTGCATATCACAAAAATAGAAAGGAAAGGTAAGATTTTGACTGTATAGGAAACTGATGAATGACAGAAGCACCACAGAAAATGCTTTCTGTGCCTTAACCCTTTCCTCTAAATGCCTCAAAGAATTTCCAGGTGTAAAACGACCAATGCTTAGAAGTCTGCCCATGCTCTCTTTGCCCAATGCTTTCACTTTTTTAAATTCTTGATTAAGAATATTCATATAGTCAAAAATATTGTATTAAAATCTTTAATTTTATATCTAGAACTACAACTTAACCTTACTGCCCATAATCAATTGAAAAAAAAACGTTTTGGATACTATAGTTTACTTTAAATGAAATGAAAACTATGACCTGAACAGACGCAAGTTATGACAGAGGCAGGTGTTCTTTGATGTGCAGCGTCCCATAGGCAGGGTTCTACACACAACAGCCTGTGGTCTACTAGAAATCTTTGATAACCCTGTCGTTGTCACAGGGGGAATGGAAGGAGGGGAAGCAGCCAGATCCCTCTGCAGTGTCGAACCCAGCCCGCCCGCATGGAGGCGATCATGCTAACCACTCCACCACCCTCGCGCCCGGACTGTGTTAGGAAACGACGTAGTTTATATGTATACATGTAGAGGTACTTGGTAGGTATATAATTAACCATCATAGCCTATAGATACATAAATGAATGAATAAAGAAACAAGCAAATAAACGAATAGATAAATGAATGAATGAATGAATGAATGCATTAGCATCATTAGTAATACGTCTTTAAAGCTGTGCCTATTGGACCTATTTTGCCGGTGCTTTTTCAAAGTGTGATAATGATGTTATGAAAAAAGAGTACATGAGAAATTACTGGCGAAACCCCATTTTTTCATTTAATTTTACAAATGTATAATACAGATAAGTAGGTTTTACTGTTACCAAACGGCCTGGTAAAGATTGATCTCACACACACGTGGGAAAGGCTCTCTTAATAGTCTACTGGCGTGTAAGCAGTTGGCGATGTATACATCTGAAGAAGTACTTAGACCAGAAAATGTTCTGGAAATGTGACTTACCATGATGGCATCCGTAACCCCATATTTAGTGTCACTGGTTGCGACGGTCTGTTGTAATAAAATGCACATATAAGGGAAAACACAGTACTTGAAATAAGTATGTAAACGACACAAAATTATTGTCTGTAAATTTGAATTAGCAGTTGAATTTAGATTAGCATTCGATTCTACATGAAAGGCTACAAACGCATTGAGATATATCCTTCAGTTTTGCCCTTTTAGACAATTTTCATCTTGACTTCAGTATATATTCATACCTGTCCACTGAATTGCAAACACGTTTTTAAAGTGAATCTTCATTCCGGAACTACATATACTCATTACATGATTAAATCTTCGCTTATTCACGAAACTACGGAATAATTTGTTTTGTTACATTGTGATGAAATTACTTTATAAAATCATATTGCATTATATATAAAAAAAATTGTATCATTGGTTCCAGAAATGAGGACATTACCGTATGACCATTATCGATAATTGAAACCGTGAATAATCTCTGTAATTAGAGCCCATAATGACACAATAATGTGGAACTGGTCTATGTAAGGGTATTTGTCCAAACTTTAACATTACTTTGGGTTACTCGAAACTAATATGATGGGTAATACATACGGAAATAAGACTATCATTTCAATGAATATATAAGCACTATTTTATTAAGTTTATTACAATTAGAAATCTAGATATAAAGTATTTCATTGGTTGGTTGGTTATTTAGTTGTCAAATGTTTATGAACTAAAATCCATCCAGCGCGATATAAAAGTGGCGACGGTGATTGTATCTAAGAGAACACAGAAACGCTGCCAAAACGTATTTACCGAGGCCGGGGTTCTTTTTCTTTTTGATAATACATAGCTACAAGACATGCCTTTGAAGTTACAGCATGTCCTTACTAGAAGGGGAAGAGAAACTGAGCTGCCAGCACCAGGATAAAGCTGTACATCCCTGCTCAGAATAGCCGTATTGATAAGCAAACACAAAACTAAACGTGAGACCGTTTTGGCTTTGAACATGTTATTAAAAAGCCAGCCGATACATGCTTCATCTAATATAATGTTATACAAACTTAAGTAGGTAAGTTATACTTACGCTGTTGGGCAGACATATTTTATGTGAGCTGCTCGAATCGAATTCATGGCTTGAGACCATCCTTGTCTGAAATTGGAATAAATGGTCGTCCCATTGGTATACACTAAGGTGAAACATATTAACGTTAGTCGTTTCCACAAAAAGAAAAATATTGCTTTGGTATTTCATCAAAATAGAGCACTAAAAATCGAAATACCTACGCATTTAGCTTATTCAATTTAAGTTTATTTGCAACTCCCAATTGAGAAGTAATCAAATTAGTAGCAATAGTTATTTAAGTGATTCTCTAATACGGCTCATTAGGGTCCAGATTCAGCCAATCACAGAATTCGGAATTACATGTGCATTGTTTTTTCACCGCACCTAAAGAACATGTAATTCACAAACAAAAATTTTGTTTGTGAATTACATGTTCTTTAGGTGCGGTGAAAAAAAACAATGTACATGGAGGCTCCACCATTTAAAATGGTGGAGCCTCCATTTCCGGTATAGTTCATTGTGTGAATAAAGATCAGCTTCTTACCCCGTGTCTCCAAGTCCATGAAGAAAGATAACCTGAAACGATAAGAATGAATCGATATGAGGTTGATTGGCCAACTACCATAAAGATGTACACGTATTGTAAGAAAAGACGTCTCTCTTTTTAACTGCAGGTTTAGAAAGTCTCAGCCTTCGATTCCAGTTTTATAAATCATCTAACGTTGTTCCTTTCATTCAATTTTGGATCCTACCCTTTTTTCAATATGTTATATATACCTAGACAATTTGGAAGACTATCGTGTCTGTGTGACGTTCGCTTATTAATTCAGCGAATCTACCCATTAGTATGGCATTAATAAAACATCTTCAGAACACGCTAGTGTAAACGAAAACCGAGAAGTTGTTTACGTTATATCTTATCATAGACATACATAACATCTTATGTATCTCTATGATCTTATACATAATATATAAATCCCCCCGTTATTCTATGTTAAAACGATAATTCAAGGAAATGTAGTTGGATTCTTTATGTGCAGGAATTGCTCACGTTATATCAATAATTATGTGTGCTCTCAAACGGAAAGGAACGTCTCAGTTTTTTATATCTTGTTCGTAATGCCTGCTAAGTATCTTCATAAGAAAAAGAATTGGGACATTTTCTTGAATTTTTTTAAATATAATCTTATACCGGACCTGACAGACCTTATACAGTCGGATAACCGACACAAACGTCGGAAAAATATTCTTTTCCTTACGATAACAAAAAAGCTTTGTGCCTGTTTAAAACGATTAGCCAACTACAGCGCTTTATTTCGGTGCGAGTTTGTTATATTTCCATGTAACAGGCACACTTCCCACGACCCAGAAGGACCCGACAGGCTGTCCCCGAATACCTGACCACGCCTCCACCTGCGGGTACTGTAGAGTGTAAGGTGCACCGTGGATTGAATGTAGTCAATAAAGGCCGGGAGGCTGGATTACCACCACAAGTAATTAGCCCTCTTCAATCCCTATATGTTGGCAACCAATCAGGTTGGAGGAGGCCGACGATAATACGGTTAATTGACCACACAGCCGTTTGGGGTTTCTCCTGTGGTTGTGAGATGTTGTTATCGGGAACAGACTAATGGGTAATGAGCGGCGCTATGCCCTAAAACGCATCGTGTGTATTTCTGAGAATAGAAATGTATCAAAACAATATTTATGAATTATTTTTATTGTAGCCATACAAACAAGTTTTCCACCCTAAAGATTGTCAAAGACATTTCAAGGCAAAATAATCCCGAGGCGAAAAGAAAGATACTATAGTTAAACCGAGATTAGGAATTATTTGTTAAAACTAAAAGCCCTTATGTAAAATAAGACTATAGCTAGAGTATTCAACCACTTCTCTTTTATCGCTTAAGTCTGACTTCAAACGGTGTTAATGTTAGGGCGAAAAAAACTCTTGCTCCAATAATGTATCTCACAAATAAATTACACAAACGCACACACACACACACACACAAACACTTACGACAAAACCTTATACATTTACACGCATGGGCTGCATGCAGTTAGTCATATGCTCACGTGATTCGTCGTTACCGGTACTACTAAGGCGAGGGCTTGGTGGGATGGGGAGTAAAAGCTTTGCCAGCTGCTCTAACTTTTCTATAAACAGTGCTAGTAGCGAGCCTCAATGAATAATATATGGGAGGGTGAGCCATGTTGTAGTCGGGGTGCATGCCGCTGTTGCCCAGCACGGCGGGCCACTCGGCCGGGCCCTTCGGTGTGAGCTGCTCTCTGATCTCCAGATGAGTACGAGTAACTCACATGCTCGGTGGGACCTTTTTCTCCCATTGAGCCGCGACTAAGTGATGTTGTTGTGGCCCCTAATAGGTCCTATGGGGTGTGTTCAGTGAACAGTGAGTGTTCGTGTATAGATGGTGAGGCAGCAACCAACCTGCTGATACTAGGATACTAGGGGGTCCATCTTGACGCTGTTATATTGTTTGTTGCGCCTTTCTTTGGGAGTTCGGGTTTATTAAGGCCCAATTTATATTACTTCATGCTAGCAAACACTGTAGTTTGTTTTAATTCGTCAGTATGGAACGGTGCCTAAGGGAATTTTACGCCGAACATTAACATCTCATGCAGTTAACTCATGAGAAGCCTCCTATCAGATGCAGTGTGACTATAATTCAGGAATGATGTCATTAGACCTTTTTCACTTTGTGCCGGTCAACAGTGCAAACTGCGTCCTCCAGACCAAACGGTGTTAATATTGGCAGAATTCCGTGTGCCGCCCACCATGCAGCTCTCAGTGAGGATGGCCCGCGGGGAGGTGGTGGACAAGGTGACAGGAGCAGCTCGACTACCTGGGGAGTGGGTGCTGTGACGAGCATGCATGGCCTCCGAGGTTTACTCCGTGTAAACATAGGCGCTTGCGAAAGTATTCCTGGGTGGAACATCTCTAAGTTACAGCATAGCTGACAAACATGGGCAGTGCTTCATCGGAAACATTACTGTATCGCTACGTCAAATAAGTTGTCATTATTCCTTCTTTTATTATAAAATTTGTATGAAATTCTGGACAGCAAAGGCATTTTCAAAAGAAAAAAAAAGAAGAAAAGGTGATTAAAAAAGTTAGTATCCGTCTTCATTGGACTTTAAAAAAAAAGTAATTTGTGGGTTCAGATTTATGCTAATACTACTGCAATGGCACTATCCTATTGGCTGAAGCTTTGTGTAGTTCAGAATCACATCTCTGTAAACCTCTTCAAGGCGACAAGCAAGTCAGTGCATAATACCCCTGATAAACATCTCATATAGGTCTGCCCAATCCCATTTATCACAATCACTTTGACCATATAAAGGCATCATCGGGTACCTAACATTATCGGGCGCTAGGGTGCATAAAGAATGCCAAATAAGAAGTGACTAGTTGTCATGTGGCTTTCAGGGGGCTGCCCGTATTCTGCCTCTTACCGCCCGAGGGCCAGTGGCTGAGGGTCAAAGGTCATAGGCAGTGGCAGTGTCTCAGGGCTACCTCGACATCAGGTTGGCATGGACCTACCGTAGTCTTTTATAGATAGATACATTTTGTATTGCATTAAGGGCTGTACTACAGACAGTCAGTGATGAAGAAGCAAAATTTGACTACTACTGAAACAATGAAACTGAGCTGGCCGACAGACAGCAGCATCACTGAAGTAAGAGATATTTTGAAATTAGCCATTTACAATTTTCAGACCATTTGTTGTTTTAACAAAAAAGTTACAAAAGGATGTGAACATTTTCGTTGAGTTATTGTATTTTTGTATTTTTTAAATAAATGTTTGTGTGAATGGAGAGCAACCTGGCTAAAAAGAGTACCTAAAAAACCCCAATTTAAGCCGCGGCTTAAATAAGGGTTAGTTTCAGAAATAAGAGCCATTTAGGCATGAACTTTAAGGGTGCGGTTTTATAAGGGGTTTACTCAAGCTTGAATACAATATGACGCATGAAAAAATATTATGAAAAAATGACCAAAGATAAACCCAAAAGTTAGGGTGCGGCCTAAATTAGGGGTTTTACAGTAATCAGAATACGTCGAAAAAGTTGTGTATCAGTTTCATTTGTTGAAAATTGAGGGTAGCTAGGTAGCTAGGTAGTTTTGTATTTTTCTTAATTTGTAACATCCTTCACCCAAAACGCTCAGTATGGTCGTTCTATAGTATAGGATTATATTGTTAAATTTCATTCAAAATTCGAAAGCTAATGCAGACTGATGCATTTGTTTTAGTCGATCAAAACATGCTAATATGATAAAATCGATGTGATGAGGGCATTTGCAGGGATATTAGAGTCTTAAGGGACGAAATGAATATCAGATGTTATCTCGGACAATTATCAATCGTGTCCTATTTCTTATGTTGGAGCAGGGCTTGGCTCGCCACCGTTTGATGGGAGACGAGATAAGGCCAACATCGGACCGGTCGGCTCGCCGCATCTAGGTGCACTCTCGGTGAGAGCACCTTCCAGCTCCCCCTGTCACGCCCCTCTCACTTTCAATTCACTGTTGTCGTCGTCAGTCTTTATGTTATGGCTATCTTTTAACTAACTGTTTGTCTCTTTTTCAATTCCTCTCATTTTAGCAACGTCAATATAACACTTACGCAGTGACAGAATATTCACATATTATATGCACATAAACAAGAATTATTACATACATAAGGAGAGATGTTTCAATATCACTAAATATAAATTACATAACATATAAATGTGTAGCGTAAAAGTATATAGCGTTGACATTGACAATTGTCTACGTTTCGATTAATTCATAATGAAAGGAAAACGGTGAACCCTCGTTTCTAAACAAAATTTAAAAGATCGCGAAAAACTTAACAGAATATCTGTCTTCAATATTTAAAAATATACAATAATCCCTTTATTTGAATAGGCCTTTGATAACAGATGGCGCAAGTAAATATAAAATATGTAACCTAGATAAATTATTTGATTTTTTTAAAAACGTTTCGAAATTTGTTTGTCCAACCTTAAAGAGAGGGGCCAGTGAAATTTTAATTTTGTAAAATGCTCATCTTATATAGTAGATATGATGCTTAAATACAAGTACAAACAAATTATGTTACTATAAATTGATATATTGCATAGAAAACCCTGCCTATACATCAGATCCCACATTGAAGCCCTTGCCCACCTGCCAAAGGATGTCTGTGTGTGACGTCACACAAAATGACAGTTATATTTAAATTTCAAATTTCTAGATTCTATAAAAAAACTTATTTTTTCAAATTTTCTTTTATAAGTCATTTAATTTGGTAATTTTAATCTCTTTTAGAGTTATAAAGTACATTTAATAAATTTCTTATTGCATTTTTTTTCAGTTTTATAATTTTTCAACTGTTCTGCTTGTGACGTCACACACAGATAATGCACTGTGCAAGGTGCTTCAGGTGCATTGAGAGACCAGCTCTTGAAATTTAGAAAACTCTCCATAAAATAGAAAATATCATAGGTATTGATATAAAATTTGGCATGAATACTCCCTGGACAATGGGGATCACGTTATTCGTTAATGCATCGCTTTATATTCACTGGCTCCTCCCTTTAAAGATCGACAACATATTAATGTGGGAACGTTAGTCGTTCCATTCGAGAGATTTCTATATCTGCTTGGGACAAACGCATAATTATAGAAAATAAAAGGTAATTAATATTTGTAATGTCGTATTTCCAAAGATGGAACCACAACAATGACTATCTAGGTTATATGAGACGACACACCCATCTGCACCTCAGACACAGATCATAGGTCATAGGTCATGTTTGAAGTTGCAACCACACCCTACCATGTTGTCTACATACCTTCATAACTTGAACATTTTTTCTTAAGGTTACGAAGACGAAATTACTCCATTCATATATTTGTAAAAAGGAAATTTTTGCACAATAATTGGGTTACCCAAACATGCAGGTCAACACCCGGAAAGCTCCCTAACCTCATTTCTAAAGTTAAACGTTGTAGCAACATTTAGATCTAATCACAGCGAGATCATGGTTTCTGATCTTACTGTCTTTGCCGATCAAATATGTGAGATGATAAAGGAGAAACGCACCATCAGGATCTATACCATACTCATTTAGAAGGATGACAAAATATTTTTTACGTGCATTGTCCCAGTACAGGCAGGACACCACACACCACACTCTTAAATAGCAGAGCAATGAGCAAACTAGGGGAACGATCAGCACCACTAGAGCAGTGTTAACAGGAGTTTATTAACTAACCGCAAGCTGGAGATATAGATTACCCGCAATCACCTCGATATGAGACCATTCATCCCGCCACCCATTGTCCAGCTGCGGGTTCTGGTGGTCCTGCCTGCAGATGTCGTCATTTATTTCATTATCCTCGACAATTCTTGCCTGAGCTCCGGGGTGTAGTGTTAATCCCCTATGGTTTAAACCGCTTTTGATACTTGAGGCATATTTAATAGAAATAAACGCAATTCTTGAGGTAAACTGCCTGCATATTGTGATTCATAGATGATTCATGCCTTCTCCAAAGAATAACGATTGCAAGTTTTCATCTAAAAGGGGCGTGGAGCACGACTAGCGGACTTCTGGCTCGTCAATATACATGCACTGTACTCTCCGATAGCGGGTAATCGTTTTGCTTGGGCACTTTACACCGCACGGTTGTTAAGCGTGCCAATAGAATCCGTATTGAATAACCGCTGCTATAATTACGCTAATTGGTGATTCCATCGCCCCTGGCATGGTGGTATGCATGTCGGTTGAGGAAGACATAACAGACTTCCTGTCCTTCCAGGAAGTGTGGCCCTCCTCCCCGTGATATGGGAAGCGTATAGTGCCTCGGGGCGTGCTCAGACCCCACCATGAAGGGGTAGCGATACATTGCAGCACCTGGAGGATCAGCACCGGGAGGGACTAAAGCCTTATGAAATGGGGTATACTTTGGGGCGACTTAGGACATAATTTACTAAACGAAGCTTGAGAACGCTTCTTTTTTTAAATTAGTGTTTTCGCCGATGAGAACACTGATAAGCTGTTCAATGGGGATTAATCGTCTAACAACCTGGCGCCATGTGTCAGGTTGTGATGCGGTATAATCAAATACTGCATCCACTCGACATTTGTCAGGTTTTCCCCTTTAGCCTACAACATTGATGAGTTTAGAGCAGCTTATCATGCCCTGTCTATGGTTCGTACTGATCCGAATTCTAATTTCAATGACTGAAGTTGCGACGTATTAGCCGGTGTAATCGACGAAGTCTCAAAGGATTCTCCATTACAATTTTTTTCGGGGGGGGGGGGGGGGGGATCACTAGCATCCCTCTATCTTCAAACCGATCCTTTTTTGTCTCACGGCATATGAATTCGATTCTACCAGGTTTCCCCGTACCTTATAGTACTCACATAGCTTAAGTCTTCTTCATCATGCTTTTGGTTGTTTGTTGGGGTAGTTTAACGTCCCGCCAACCACACGGGGTTCTTTCCAGACTGCACATGTTGTTGCTTTTCAGTTTTGGGTAATTCTATCTATATGATTTAGGAGATACCTGCCACCGGGTTTGATACCTTACTCTTTTCAAAGAGTATGTGGTAAGATTTTTTTATGTGCAATGTCCCATAGAAAGGGCACTTATCTTCTGTCTTCTTCCATTTCAATATGATGTTCTCTACCATTAGTTTGGTGTTACATTGTCACTTGTGATAAAGCCAAGATAAAACAAGTAAGTTTGAAGCACAGAAGTCCTCAACACGGATCATACGGTTGGATACGTCTCTTTAATTTATCAAAAGTCCTTTACGTGATACAAGCTGACAGCCCTCAATCCGGCTCTCAATACGCCAAAGGACGACGTGTTTGTCACTGGCTTTATGCTACGTCTTTTTTTAACCCAATCATTCAGTTTAAATGCACAATCTCTAAAAACGTGAAATGTCATGACTGGATGATTAGCCAGCCTTCAAATATATGTTCTGCCAAGGCAAAAGGAAAAACTCCTGTAGACTTGTAACAATATGTTACAACCCTCTGACTGAGGGTGCCAATTGTGGAGTTGCATTTACTCCGACCTACGTTCACAACCCCCCCCCCCCCCCCCTCACCCTCACAACCCCCTCCGTTCGTCTGATCCATCACTAAGAGGGAAAAACCCTCGGCCGATGATGATATGACTCAGGGGCAGCCATGGGCGTGAGGCGGAGCCCCTGGCTACATACCATGTGCATATGCCTAGGGGGAGTTGGGTGGAATTGAGGGGTAGTAGGATCGGGGGAGTCTGGTGCTGAAGAAAGAGGAGTAGGCTTGGTTACTTATAGACGACGTAAAGCTGCTTAGCTGTGGGTTTTTAGCTAAGTGATGGCCTGATAGTTTAGCGATGCTGTTACGCTCTGCAGTATCTAATGAACTCAAAGAGTCCATGGAGTGGGATGACGTATCTTCTATTAGGGTCAATCCCATCCTGAAGAGTTTTAAAAGGCAGTCTTCTTGATCTCAAACTGATCGTCAGAGAGCACGTATACGTTGGTATTGTTGCTCATGGTGTCATTTACCTGCTGGCTATAGACAAGACTTGGGAAGACCGGATCACATTACGCTGCACCAAGCTACAAATTAGCTGTAGCACTACCTGTGTCAGACTGTTCCGAAGAAGACCAATTAGGCATTGACAGAGACGGCACAGGAGAATGAGTCTACGATTTACCTTATCGCATGTTGTCACGAAAAACTACATTGTTGGAATTTTATGTGTGCGCATTATTTTTGGCTCCTGAATCGAATCCCTAATTTCTAATAATATCGTGTTGAAAAAAATGGTAAAACAAGAGTTATGACGTTCCATTTACGAATACCATTATAGGCTGAAACAAATGGTCTCTATTACCGGCACTCCTTTTATATAACAGGATTCATACCTCTACAAAATCGCGGACAAAAAACACATATCTGACTATCGAAATGTCATTCACATTGACTATAATATTTCTTAACTTCGCTTTTATCAATGTAAAGCGCAAATATCGGTCTACATGATCAGAGTTTAAATATTCGACCCACACCAGTGACTGGTTACATAAGCTTACCGCAAACTACAGCTGCTGGGGACGAGAATCCATGTGTCGATTCGCATATTGAATGTACTTCACAGTAAAATGGGCAGAGGAAAGCCGCAACCAACTTGAACTGTTATGAGGGTTAGAACTGTTATGAGGGTTAGTTACAAATACAATCATTGTAAACCACCAGCTACTATTACCGCAGGAATTGTACATAGAAACAAGAATTATACCAGCTGTGGTCTATGGGTTATTTTCAAGTATTATCGGGGCCCGGGGTGTTATTGGCGAGCTACTCAGAGGATGATTTTAACAGTTTTTCCACTCGCCGATTTTACTCCCGATTTCAAAAGTCGGCAGTTGAAAGATTGGCCAATCATAGACATGTTACAGATCATTGGAAAGTACTTTTAAATTCCCTTTCAGATGTTATATCTTTTCTCGGCAAATTCACGTACATAAAGCGTATGTTCTTCTAGTTGAATATGGATTGATGTAATGGGTTACACAGAGATGAACATAGGATGATTACAAGTAGAAGACAGATTAGACGGGAGATAGAACAGAGGTTGTATTACAGGATTTTATAATAAGTGGGGTTACACATTATACTGTAATCATGTTGCAGCTTATTTTCCACAGTAAATACATAAACCAGTGCATAATGAAATCCTTTATCTAATACAAATTAAATGTGATCCGCGTATAATAATAATAATATTATAACTCCTTTCATGCAAATGAGATATGCGATATCTCTTTATGGACACATTAAAACTAAGTGAGTAGCGACAGAATCCTCATGTAGCACTCATTATACTGATTATCTATATTGCTCGAAGTACACTTGTATAATGATATGATTATCTAATTTGATGTAATTAAGTATAATCTAATAAAAAAGAAAGAAATATATGCTCCATTCCGCAGACGGCTTTGCATATGGTTGAGACAAGGGGTAACCAGAGAATTTCTTATTCACAGGGATGACTCTTTGACATTTCTCTTTGTTGGCACTTTCTAACAAAAGCACAATGCTCCCTATTATCAATGTGTGTACCAGATGACTTGTACATCCATACACGGCAATTTTCATTGAACCTAGCTTTATCATACAGTTGTTGGTCAATACGCGTATATGGTTATGTATATCAGTTATCAGAATCAACCTAACCTCACTGGCTGCCCCCAACGACAAGATTGTAGTTCTAACATTCGGAAATTAATACTCCGGCGAATAATTGCGATGTATCAGTTGGCTTATTCAACGGATGCTATAAGGGAAAAGACTTTGTCTGATCCTCGGGATTTCTTTAAAATGTTGTTAATTTATTTTTTCTAGGCTCGTGTCCTTGGAAAAGTTAATCTAATATATATATCCTTCTGCAGTTTACATAAATATTGATAAGATTCATCACTTTCTGCATACTTATAAAATACGGGATATTCAGTGAAAAGTTGTTTTAAGTATGATAAGCCCTTCCCACATGGCTTCCTAAAAGAAAGGGACAAAATAAATTACTACCCTGTAAAGGTGGGGACCATGAACTGGCCAATTTGTCGATCGAGAATCTTTTTTTGATTGTAAAAAAAATATGTGGGTAGGGAGATGGATATCAAGCATTACAAATAAAAAGGAATGACCACTTAATTGGTTGGAAAGTTACGCTGCAATTCTTCGACAAAGAAAGGTTGATACATATGCTTTAATCAATGATACCGAGGGGATTTTTCTATGATTTCTGTTCACAATGTAAAATGGAATGGGCTTATTATGTACCTAATAATAATCACGCGCACTGGCCTGGAGCAACAGGTAAAGAGCAACAAACGCTCTTTGCCTACCAAAATACACGATAGCAAACATCACACAGGTACGCTGCTTATCTTGCGTGCCAGGCTTCAGCCAGTCATCACGGACCGTGGGTGGATTAGAAGGGTGCCTCACAAGGAGGCAGGTCTGGGAGGAGGCCCTGTGCCCGTATAATACATGGTTTTATATACCCCAACATGGTAAATGCATATGCCCGAGACGCGAGTGGTGTAATCCCCAGAAATCAAGGCTGCACAGAACCCCTGCTCGTGCATCAATACAACACATTATTCATGAAGTATTTGAACAACTGAGAATTCAGTTTAGGTATGATAATTTGTGAAGTTGACTGTCTATGCATATTCGTGCAGCTAAATGTTTGATAGAGACCCTATGAATCACAACTACATTTACTAGGACAACTACTTTGAGGTGGTATTGAAATAAAAAAGGATTTGACACACTTTTAGCATCTATGAAAAGAAGATATTCTGGGGCACCGCCCCTATCCTGACAGTTTATATACGTCATTGGTCCAGACGTCATGATACAATATAACATGATATATATATACCAAGAGAGCGTATGGAAAGCTTTTAGGTTAGTTTAACAGGGAGCAGTTAACCCAGGCAGCTCGTCAGCTAGTCTTCTACATTGTCCTGGGGTAGTATACAGCTATTTGCCCATATTTTCATAACTAATTAGGCTAATCAGGAGTCTCAAGATCATCAAATTTGCCTTTTACCAAAATTAATAGTGTTATTGCAAAACAGTTTTAAACAGGGATTATTAGCCGTAAAATCTAGTCACGATAGACAAAATTTCTTATCATGAGGTGCAAATCAAAATTTCCCATTATTAGCCAAATTAGTTACGAAGATATGGGCCCAGATATCCCAGGGTCGGTTCCAAACTCTCATTAATCCTAATTGGAATACATCTTTTTTGTGAATATGAAACAAAATACTACACACCCACGGCCACTGGTAAGTTGCGGAACACAGGAGTAAGACGCATGGAACATGCCTCTTTATTATTCATCACCCTGGTTGAAACACAAAATCAAACTCAGGCTCTTTGAAGTTGTCACGTGTTTGCTTTTATACTGCTCTTATCTACTTTTACATGATCTTCGGTTGAATGATATTTCCTACGAACGTCTATCACCAGGTACCATTTCATTGACTAAACCTGCTACTAACCGACATGTGCCTATTCTACTCGCGCCCACCAATCGATGCGACATTTAGGTTACGTCAGAGATGTTTCCAGGGGAAGATATGGATTCCAGGCGGTGAGTCAGAGTAAGGGTTGGGGTCGGGACCAGGGGAACAATTATACGTGCAACCTGGAAACCGTGCTGAGAATAGAGAATGGCACAATACGGAATGATGCTCATCACAATCTATGCGTAATAATGCTCATTATAATCACACACGAATACACCCTGCTTATCAACACGAATACACACATGCTCATCTGGTATATGTGTTTGATATCTCAGTTAGAAACCTTCGAAAGTCTAACGTACCGAAAGAACTGTTTTTATGCATGGCAGATTTTTGAGCCCCTCACCAAATGACCCTGACACTAGAACACTTTAGGCTATTACTACTAGTGACCTAAAATAAACTAGATTTTTGGGTACTGCTGTACCGAAGGAGGCGGGCAGTGGGCGAAATTAAAATTTTGATGATTGCGCAATAATTATAACAAGTAACCATTTCAATACTGAACATGTGCCTGGAGAGTGTGAGGAGTTAGACACTGAAACCTTCTTTGTCAATCTCCATGCATCCCTATGGGAAAAAGATTTGCTGTGCGTGGAGAGTGATGGTCTAGTTCCTTTACTATAGAAAATTCCTATCTCCATTTTGTGACAAAAAACTTATGGATTTTCTCCCAAATTACAAGAAAACAATTAAATATTTCAGAATTTTGGAACTAAACCACCATATACTAGAAACAGAACTACAGAAATACATATAGTTTGAAGATTATAATGCTGGAATTACTGAGAAAAGAGGAACGAAAAATTGGTCACAAAATTGTAACAACTTTTCTGACCCCCATTGAAATGCATTGACTCGACCTGGTCAAGAAAGAGTGTAGAGAAGGTCGGCGGCCTAAGGCCCGCCTCCCAATAACATTTTAGCACCAAGTTCACCTTGATGTCATTAATTTACTAATACAATCAATTATTCATAAACAAGTTTTCCTTTAAGTATGTTTCTCCACGGCTTTACTAATGACAAGACTTTTGAAATCAATTGCATGCAAATGTCCTTGATGGAGAAACAACGTCGATGGGGTTAAGCGGCATACATTTAATCATCATCACTTTCTATGTTTCATTTTAACACACTGCACAATAATGTTTTGGTGTAGACCGTCTTTTTCGGGATGGGCGTTTCCAAATTCCAGGGGTATCACCAGCAGCATGTACCCACCTCTGATTAAAGTCTTTAAGATATTGCCGAAGATTACAGACACCCGGGTGTTATTAATGGTTGAAGTACGCAGTCACGACTTCCCGCTCAGCCTTTACGCAATAATAGGCAATATGCCCCTGGACGTTGCTATAACAACTATCATGGAAGTCAAAATGGCTCTCGTTGTTCATTATAAGTGTATGCATACACAATATAGGAAGATCAGGTGAGGCGGGTTGTTAGGAAGGTAAGGCCTAATTTGGCCCCGTGCGACCACATCTGTTCTGTGGTAATGTGTGCAGCCTGTATTAGGCGGTACACACCGTGGGTGGTGGGATCGATCTTCCCACATGATCATTGTGAACAGAGCCCCATCTGTTAGTGGCAGAACATGGCCGCTGTCAGAGGTGGACAGTGCCGTTACGACCAGCGTCATTGCCCCAATCCCTGCAGAGAATACAGCATCACCAAGCACTTACATTGGGCTATGACTGACCATACAATGTTTTTATTCATGTTGACAGGCTCCATCCCGAGGTTTAACTACAACACCTCATCCGCCTTTATCCCTCATGACCATACAACCACTAAAGCTATCAAGCAGCATGGCCATTAAACATCCAATCATCGACTGCTATTTCTAACTTTAGACTGTTGGCATTTGCTCAATACATGTACTCTCAAACAAGCAGCACATGCAAGGGAATATTATTATAACTATGCGTACAACAGTCAATCTTCGGTAAGCTTCGACCTATGTCACCCTGAACAGAAGGCAGTTTCCAATATCCCGATGTGTTTGATGTAAGTTCATGTCTGGTCCATGTGTTTTTCTAAGTAACTGAAAAGTCACTGGAAAGATGTACTCTAAAGACAACTGGTCCGTTATTTCAATCTTTATTGATACACTGATCATTAGCTGATATAATTGTTTGTGTATGGGGGGCGGGGGGCGGGGCGAGAGCAATCACCCTAATAGCTGTGTAAATGGAATAGGCATATAATAACGAGTTGGGCCATGATGTACTGGTTAAAATTACATGATTGGAATGGATTGTGGATAAAATGTCGTGGTCATGTAGGAATTATATGCACAACGAGAATACTAATTGTAACTGGTGAGTTATTGTACATATTTGATTCCAGAAACGTGTCTATTGTTCTAGTGACTCTGTGCATAAGAGAATTGGCATATCTGTGAAGATAAGACTGTGACTTATTGATGATAAAGTTTTAAGATAAGGCCAAAAAGAACAAGAGAAATCATATTTTTCAGTCCTAATGACTGAAAAAGCTCTTTGGTGGCAGAAATAATCATATATACTGATCAATGACTTGTGGCACTATCCTTACTGCACCTCTGATAATGTGTTAGCCAGGTGGTCTACTATAGGGTGGTGGAAGATGGGGTGGGTGGAGGGGGGGAGTGGAAAGGGTGGGAGGGGAGCCAGTAAAGGCCAAAGGATATTTGAATTTCTGGTATTTTGTTTGTCCTTATTAAAATCAGAATAAAAATAGATTTAAAATGAAGATATGTTGCATAATCAAGTAATGATAAATCAAATGCTTATCATATCAGTAAAAATAAATTGGACATTTACATTTCAAAGATTTTTCAGATATGAATACATGAGTACATTTATAGGAAACAACACATTAATCAGTGATAGAAATTAAGTGTGCGCCCTGCACCCGGCGCGCACATTTCCGCGGCTTGGTGCACGATTTTCGGAAGTGTGCTCCCAGTGTGTGCATGTGTTTTGAGTTGGTTTTCATACCTATATATTAGGAGTGTGCATAGACTAGATCCCGGGTGCATACTTTTGTATTCTATGTGCCCGGAATGCCACAAAATAAATGCTTATTTCGAACACTGCATTAATGTTGTTTTGAAGCCAACCTGGAACTTTCTGGTCTCCAAGTCTCACACGTTACACAACTCTATATACATCGGACCAATGTGCAGTGTTTCTTGTATAACTGGTATTAAGATATCAATCATTGACACATATCATCGATCAGGAGCCACAAATATCCAAGCAACACCTATTTTTAGAAGAATGGGGAAGGGGAGCTGTAGGGGAGAGGGGAGAATGGGGGAATTGTTACAAATGAGGGTATTCTCAGTATTTCACACCCCATTGATGTTATACAATTAGAGACATCCAATGGTAAAGCTTTGGGGGCACCCTTACAAATAACAACTATAGGACACCTCCAAAGCAAAAAAATTATTGTGACCAGGTAACCCGACCTACCCTAATTATGTGGCCCTATCCTAACTTTTTTTTCAGGAATTTAAAAAAAAAATCTTTTATCAAACCAGAGAGAGAGAGAGAAAAGAAAGAAAAGCATGAAACACCATGGAACAGCATAGACAGATTATCAGGGAATGTATTTCAGATGCTAAAGAAATATTCTAGAGGATGTTTAGAGTATTTTTTTTTTTTTTTCAACACTGCCAGGGTCTATTTGGTAGGTAAAAAAAGAAAAACTATCCCAATTTTTTCGGCCTAAGCTACCCTAACACAACTATATATATATATTTTTTTTTACCTAATTGCTGTGTTCAGGTAACCCTACCCTAATATTTTTGCCCTACCCTGACTTATTTCATGAAAATTATCAAAAGAATATCAAAATTCAACAGACTTATTTAACGGATATGATATTGCATATATTTGATCAAGAGATACATTTTTGATGCTGGAAATTGATTTGAAGTGTTTGGGTTGAATTCCTTTTTTGTTCTGTTCTTCCTGTCTAGTCTTTATGGCGGCAGGCTGCCCTAGTATCATGAGCCATACCTAGGGTTTGTAGTTTAGTAGGCTAGTGTAGTATAGTTTCTTTTTTTCAACTTAAACTATCTTATTGTAGTACAGACATATATCCATGTAAGTTGTAACACATGGATCTTGTAGATCGTTCAGATGTCAATAAAAGTTCTACACATAGATCTGAACTACGTCATACTATTTCTAACAATTAATCATACCTTTTTTTTCCTGAATTTTGCTAAAATCAAAAAGAAATCTTTGCCAAAGGAAAGGGATAAGTCACCCATTATTCCAGCTTGTCATGAAAAAAAAGAAAAAGTGTAAGGTTTGAATCTTAATTTGGTTTACTTAGTCCAAACCTTGGTAATCAACAACAACTGAATCAGGATTCATTTTGATAACGTGAGTCAGTAACGTATATATCAAAATGAATCTACTAATACGATCTAAACTGTCATTTTCCAATAACTCACTATCGATACTTGGATCATGTCCTTATCATTTTTTCCGATGTGGCACTTCACACCAACGTTGAAAACATAAAATATCTGCATCTTTAAGTAAGTCAAATATCCAGAAAAAAAAACATGCATTGCCACTGGATCAGTCACAGTGAACTGAAGTGAATGAATGGACGTACCGTTGCAGTGTGTTTTGCCGTGGCGTTGATCACAATCGGTGTTGCCATGTTGTGTGAAGAGGAACCTCCCATATACCAAATCGCGAGAAGCAAAGAAAGGGCACAAACTGACACGTACGGGGTGGCCCTTGCAAAAATTATTCTAGTGATTACGTTGTTAATGATGCTGGAAAAACTGAAGCAGAATTCAATGTCAACTCAGCAGCTCGGTCCGCATCCTACGGGGGAGCATGCGCACGGGTCGTTTCCGGTGAGCGGTGTCTCGCGAAATAGCATCCACCCAAAGGGCTTGGAAACTCCCGCCACAAGTTGGTACACTCCCCACTGACGTGACAGATACCATCGTCTTGGGTCTAGTCGTCTTCAAGAGATTGCAGGTCTTCGCTCAATTATTCCAGAGATTGTAACTCTCATCGGGCTCTCACCAGACTCACAGGTAGGACCTAGCTAGGCCTCTAGTTGATTTATATAATAATCAGGGGCGGATCCAGGAATTTTCAAAAGGGGGGCGTGCTATTGTAAAAATTTTGCCAAAAAATCCGCGCCTGTATAAGCTCCTTTTATTCTAAATGGATCTAAATGGTAGGCTAAATAATATTGGCCATCTTTACCCAATCATTTTTTTCCCCAATCTAATCTCAGACCTCAAAATTCCACACGTTACGGTTACATATATAAGATTCCAACAAAAATGGGGAATCACTCTCAGGTTCGACCAATGCCATTAGGGTTGGTGAAGGATAACCAGACAACAAACAGATTTAAGATATGAAAATATTTATTAAAGTACTCTCAAAAGTTACAACAGTCTCTTTCAAAATAGATACTCACAAGCTTAAAGCTTTACAAATACAAATACAGGCATCCTGCAGGGGCGGATCCAGGGGGGGGGGGGCCGGACGGGCCTTGGGCCCCCCCCCCCCCCCCCCTTGCCCTGTTAAATCATGTTTGATGGGGGGCCCACCCCCCTGTACATTCATGTTTTTGGGCCCCCCCCTCTACAAATTCCTGGGTCCGCCCTGACCTGAGTAGTATCCTTTTTGGTCGAGTTCAACACATCGAGCAGAAAATAGGGTCGAGTTCGACACATCGAGCAGAAAATAGGGTTGAGTTCAGCACATCGAGCGAAATTTAGGTCTTGTTCGACACAATTAATGCTTGAGTCAATGGTAGAATGTGCCGGTCTTGTTCAACTCATCGAGCAGAAATAGGGTCGAGTTCAACACATCGAGCAGAAAATAGGGTTGAGTTCAACACATCGAGCGAAATTTTAGGTCTTGTTCGACACATTTAATGCTTGAGTCAATGGTAGAATGTGTTGGTCTTGTTCAACTCATCGACTAGATTTTAGGTCGAGTTCAGCACATCGAGCGAAAATTTAGGTCTTGTTCAACACACGAGTGAAATTTTAGGTCTTGTTCGACACATCGAGCGAAATTTAAGGTCTTGTTCGACACATCGAGCGAAATTTAAGGTCTTGTCTGATTCATAAGTTTGAATGGAATAATGTGTTGTTCGACTCAGGTCTTGTTTAACTCAAATGTAGTTTCAAATATGTGGTTGCCATCTAGTGAAATGTTAGCGAATTATTAGTTTAAACTGCCATCTATTGGATTGTTATAGAGTTGCTTGTAAATGAATTTAAATAACGTGATTGTTAATGAAGCATATAATATTAAATAGTTTGGTGATTGGTTTTGGTGATTATATTTAGAGGTTAAGAATCATATATAATTCATTAGTAGTAGATATATTTAAAATGGTTTATATAGAGTTTTGGTGTTGTTTGTTTTTATAGATTGGTATAATCTATGTATCGTATTAATGTTTTATTTGTATTGTTTTTGAAAATAAAACTGTTATGTGAACATAATATGAGTTGATTAATATGTTATTTTTAGATTTAAAAGTATTGATATTGAATCTTTTGTTTTAATATGAAAATGGTATTGACCTAGATAATATAAGGAAATCGTTGTGACAGCGTATAACATTTGTTGTTGTGTTTTTATTATTGAGGGTCTAGATTCTATAAATTGACGTGATAGTGCTACTTATCAGAATTCTGTTCCACTGGAGTAATGAGTTGCTCTTAATGACCTTCTGTTTAATGATTATATTATCATTTAGAGATTTAGTTTCAATGGTTAATCTTAAGAGAGTTTATGTTGGCTATTGAGGGTTTGGTCTAATTTGCAAATTGTGATTTTCATTAAATATAGGTTAAGAATAGCGTTTTGGAAGATTATTTCTGGAGTTTCAGGATTAGATTGGTAGGTAAAATGTATTTTATTTTGAATTTTGAATTTTTATCAATTTGAATATGATTTCTTTTATGTGTTTTTAATTTTAGTTTCTTTTATAGGTTTATTGAAGACTGATCGTTGAGGGACGAAACTTCTTTTGACTTTGGTAAGGTGGTATTTCAAAACTATTAATTTCGTAATCTAGATTTTCGATGTTGAAACTTAAAGATTTCCAAATTTGTATTGGTATTTGCGTAATTGTTTCTGAGCTTGATTCTTAGTACGTTGGGCGGACGTCGAACCAACGCCTCTCTTAAAAATGTAATGTTTTGTTATAGCAGGTAATAATTCTTCTTCTTATTTGTCTTCGGTCCTGTTTCAGCGTAGATCTGATTGAGGTACTGAAAGGTATTTTATTCAATAAGCCTTTTACTTTGAAAGTATTATGATGTTTTGAAAGGTATTATTGAATTTTTATTAAATTATTAGTAGAGTTTAGTTTCTTTTTGAAATAGGTTTGATGTAATCTTATTTAAGAAAAATGCATAATATTGTTTTTCATAATATTTTTGACTGAATTTTGTTAGATTATTTTGTGAAATGTAAATGGAATATAAAGTTTGGAATTTTAAAATTATTGTTTGATTTTGCTTGAAAATTTGGTATTTCATAATCTTTCATAATCCTTTCAGTTCCTCTGTTCCTTTGGAATGTTTGAACGTATTGTGAACGTACTTGCTGGAATTTGATTGGCTGATATTTTGGGACTTGGTATAAATAGTTACGTAGGTATAAATGGTTGCGTCACAGGGGTTGTTCGCTGTCGTAATCTGAATCTTCTGATGGGATAAGTCGAAGATTTGTTTTATTATAGTGTGCAGTAAGGATTCCTTAGGATCTCTAGTGCGGATTCATATAGGCTTATATGGATATATCGGATATGAACGTAGAGGATAATTGAACTTCATCGGATTCACAGGATAATTTAAACAGTACAAAGACAATTATACAGAGAACAATTGAACTTTATTGGATAATCAGTACTTGGATATTTCTTCGAGACTCTTCTTCGTTACAACACCGATAATACGAGGCTAAGGTAAGTTGAAAGTTTTATATTTGATTTTAATAGATATATTGGTTATGCATTTTCAGATATAATGTTAGGATAAGTATTCTTGGATATTATAGGTTCAGATTATTTGTTTGTTTGTTATATAATAGATGAAGTTTAATTAAAAGGTCAGTTGTATATTCGATGAAGCTTTGTTTGTTTAGTAGTTCAAGATTTAAAGAGTTGTTTGGATCGTTGGGAGTTCAAGGGGATCATCATAGAGTTCAATGGTTTCGGGGGGTAGTAAGCGGGGAGTGTGAGGTCTATAGTATTGTCGGTTCTTTATTTTTCTAAGTCTGTGGATGGTGCATGATAGAAGCGTTATTAGGATGATGAGAATTGAGCACAGAGTTCCGCCAGCAATTTTAAAGATCAGTGATTTAGTTGGAGATCGGGTGATAGCCTGAGGGGTACTTGAAGGTGTTGAGTTTAGAGAGAGAGGCTTACTGGTAGATAGTACTGCCGAGGTGGGTGTTGAAGGCTTGGGGATTGTTTTTTTGATTGTGATAGGTGTGGGATTTGTTGGATTTGGTGTTGGAGAGATGGTTGGTGTTTTGTTTGGAAGAGTCGGTGACAGGATCATTGGTGTTTGAAGGGTTGAGGCTGGCTTAGAAGAGGTTGCTGGTGTTAAGGGGTTTGGAGATGGTAGTGGTTTAGGGGGAGACGGTAGTGGTCTAGGTATGGGTGCAGGTGTTTGAAGGCTAGGCGGCGACCGTGGTTTAGGCAGGTCTGTTTGAAGGGCTGGTTTAGGCAGAGTGGTAGGTGTTTGAAGGCTAGGCGGCGACCGTGGTTTAGGCAGGACTGTTTGAAGGACTGGTTTAGGCAGAGTGGTAGGTGTTTGAAGGCTAGGCGACGGCAGTGGTTTAGGCAGGGCTGTCTGAAGGGTTGGAGATGGTTGAGACGCTGGTGTTTGGAGGCTTAACGATGACAGTGGTTTTGACTGGGTCGTAGGTGATAACGTTGGTGCTTGAAGTGTAGGTGATGGTTTAGGTGGAGCCGTAGGCCATGTCAGTAGTTTAGGCGAGGTCGTTGTTGTTGTTAGAAAGGTAGGTGGCGGCAGTGGTTTTGGTAGAACTGTTGGTGCCGGAAGAGTTGGTGCTGGAAGAGTTGATTTTCTGAAATAAAGAATTAGTTTGGTCGAATTTAGCTGAAATTATGTTAGTTGGAAGTACGTTGTAGCTAATAAATAGTTGAAATTATTATGTGATTATCATAGTGGTGTGGTCAGAAAAATATGTATTCCAACAGTTAAACTTTTTATGGGAATTTTAAAATCTGAAATTCAATGTGTCATTTATAAACATTTTCTGCTTCTTTATTACGCCATTTATTATTTCAATGTGCTTAGGATGCATAACACGTCCTTAACCTGATCACTAGGTGGTAGTTTTGGTTATAGGCCTATAGCTGAAATTACGTTGTGATAGGCGGGTTGATGAGCAATGTGGTCTGGTAAGATGACGAGGGTAAAGTGACTTGAATCTTAGGAGGGATTTCTTGATCATTTTTTGAGTATTAAGGCAGGGAGGGTTTGCGGAAGTTATAGGTTTGATGAGTTTAGTGGTAGTTTATAATTATGAAAGTTTGTAATTATGAAATTCAGGCTTGTATAGGGTTGGGAGCCTCAAGTAGTTTCATTAGTGTTCGTAATTTGACTAAGCGTTTAGTTACAATTTAAGTATTGATTCGTTCTTACATTTAGCATAAGTTTATGAGTTTGGAAATTAGATTGATTTAAGTAATAACTTACGTGCATATTCCGGATTCACATTTGTACTCTTTTTCGTTGACGGTCATTGTCGTGAGAAAGGGAAACGCCGCAAGATCGTAGTTCAGTTGAGAATTTGCTGGGTCGGCCGTTTCCAATTTCAGTAGTTCTGCTTGGATTGTTTCAATCGATAGATGTGTTGGAATGCAACTGCATTCTAAAATTCCTGGTTCTGTAATGGTCTCACAGTTGTTTTGTACAGTGCACGTGGTGCATATTTTCGTACAAATCATTAAGAAAACTAGGCTTATAAGAAGAATTTTCGCCATTTTGTAGTGTTCTGGGCTCTAGGTTAGGCTCTAGGCTGCTGCTGGTTTGAGTGCTTGACGGTTTGATTCTGAGTATAATCTTTGTGGGGCATTCTATCAAGTATTAGCGTTTTATTTTGTTTGCTTTATCTTAATCTTAGGGCAAGATTTATCTAGGGGCAGAAGTATTAGGTTTAGTCATTATGTGCATCTGCTGAATTGCTGCCCTCTGGTGAATGTTAATGTCGGTAAAGGTTTTGTAAATGTGCTGCCATCTAGCGAATAATTGTTTAGGTTTGGAAATGTATCGCCCTCTGTGGATTAAGATAATGAATTTCTAACAGAGGTCTTTGGTGTTTGTTTAGATTGTGTCAGGAAGATCGTGCAGTGCTGGTTGGGTAGTTTAAGCTGAAGGAATTAAGCAGTAAGTATAATAGTATATATTTACAAATGAGTATTGTTATAGATTTTGTAAACGAATTTGGTATTAAGTGTTCTTGTTTTTTTTGTAGGGTTATTGTCAAAATTATTAAGCGGTGTTCTTTTTATTCGGAGTTGCTTAAAATTTGTCCTTGTGATAGTTTAGTTACTTTTTCAGTTGTTGTTAAAGCCGCGACATTAGCTCAAGAGATTAATTCAAAATTATATAACAAGATAACATTAAAAGATTTGTGTTTAGAAACAATTGTGAATATTGCTCCTAAAATTACTAAAGATGAATTAGACACTTTAGGATTACCCTGGATTTTAAAAGAAGAAATTCTGAATTTTGCTGAGTCACAATCCGAGGAGTTTGATGAATTTGCATATTTGTCAACGGTTGTAGTATTGTTTAGACATCATATAGGTTTTAATGTGCTATATACTGAAATTTAGTCAGCTTTATTAATGGGTTCTGCTTTTAGTTTTAGCTGTATTAATGAGTACTGCATTAGTATTAAATTTTTCTGAGTCAAAGTGTAAATTTTGTTATTTTTATAAATTGAAGAGGTCAGGGAATTCATGTAAAGAAAATCATTGTTTTTGTAAAGTTTGTGCTAGTCATTTTTATTCTTTAGATTTTGAATTGGTTCCACCTTGTATTCCTATTTTAACATCTTTAAAGGATAAAGTTGTTTCTAAAAGATATATTTTGAATTTAAATTTTAGATTATTAACATTTTATAAGAAAACTCCACTATATAAGAGATTTATAGCTGATATTCAGCTTTTGGTTTATTTGCATTTTGCTTACTTTTGTTTTCACATTATAAGTCATGCGTCATTTATACTTTGTTTAGATGACAAGTGAAGCAACATATGTTTTAGTACCATCTAGTTCGTTTCGATATCAGACTTGTCTTGATTTTGATAAAATTACGAGGCTGAATGGTACAGTTACTGAAATAAGGTGTTGTTGTCACACTTGTATTAGTTTGTATCTTTATTTTACACTTTTTGATCCTATTCCTCATTGCCATCTTATTTTACTTTATTCTAAAGGCAGGTTTATTTCAAAAAGAATTGCTTTGAATGAAAATTTAAAGATATGTTCATTTTATAAAAAGGTAATAAAAGAGAATTATGATAATGTAGCTGAATATTATAATAGTTTATTGTTTGCTCATTATGCTTTTTTTTCTGCTGCTATTACAAAGCATGTCGGCTATTCTTTAGTTTCAACATTAAGTGAATGTATTGTTGTTATGCCATTTTAGTATGCGATGTTTTGAATGAAATCTTTTGAGCGCTTTCAGTTCAAGTCTTATCTTTGTTTTTATAAATCTAAGCGGTTGAAGAAATTGGTTATAGAATATAAGTGCAATTGTCCAACTTGTATAAGTTTATATCTTTTTTCTTTTCATTTAAAATTAATTCCTCATTGTCATTTTATTTTATTGAGTTTTAGGGGTAAAATAATTTCAAAAAGAATTGCTTTAAAAGAGAATTTCAAAATATTATCATTTTATAGGAAGTCAGAAAAAGATAAATTGGTTAATTTTGTTGAATTGCAACGAAGTTTATTGTATATCCATTGTGCTTTCTTTTGTTCAGTCATTATAAAGCATGTTGGATATTCAATAACTTCAGGTTAGGTTGTGGTATGAGAAGAAGATTTTATTTTTATGAATATATTTATTCAAATACTTCAAAACGTTTTAGAAAAAGAATTTGTCATTGTGCGCAGTGTCAACATTTGTTGGATCTTTATTGTTGTAAGAAATCTTGTCATTTTATTTTATTGAGTTTTAGGGGTAAAATAATTTCAAAAAGAATTGGTTTAAAAGAGAATTTCAAAATATTATCATTTTATAGGAAGTCAGAAAAAGATAAATTGGTTAATTTTGCTGAATTGCAACGAAGTTTATTGTATATCCATTGTGCTTTCTTTTGTTCAGTCATTATAAAGCATGTTGGATATTCAATAACTTCAGGCTAGGTTACGGCATGAGAAGAAGATTTTATTTTTATAAATATATTTATTCAAATACTTCAAAACGTTTTAGAAAAAGAATTTGCCATTGTGCGCAGTGTTATCATTTGCTGGATCTTTTTTGTTGTAAGAAATCTTATACAGGTTTTTTTAGGTTTCATCAGATTCTAACTAAACGTGAAATTTTGAATATTAATGATAGAATATTTGCGTTTTGTCGAATGAATCCAGCAGAGTTTCTGATTCGATCATCAGAGTACATGTTAGGATATTCAGAATTTTTTATCAAAATTGCTCAGATTTATTTAATTGTAGTGCAGCATGAAAAATATAGATTAGCTTATAAGCGTCGTAGGAAAATATAGTTGAGATTGTTATTCAGATAGTGATTAATTGTAGTTCAGTATGAAATATATGCATGAAATATATAGCAATATATAACTATTATAGGTAAAATTTGCTTAAGGTTAGGTGTTTCGTTTATAGATGCAGATAAGTTATAGTATAAATTTAGTTATTTTCAAAGTCAATTTTTATCCGAAAATTAATTTTGATTTGTTTGCAATTCATAGAAATATTAATGTTTCAACTGTTCTTTATAGAGGATCTTTAACATTTAAAAGAAAATCTTATACATTAAAAGTAACAAAGCATGGATTTTGTACTATTTATTTAAGGAGGAATTTTTCAAGTTTATTATCTGATATTTCTAAATTAGCTTTAGAAGTTTATGATTTTATTGAATTATATTGTACATGTGAAGAGGTAGCAGATGATATTTCTATTTTTATAACGCCAAAGAATATTCAGATAACTTTTCAAATAATTTTTGTTTCAGAAAGGAGTAAAAGTTTTATGGAATTTTGTTTTAAGATAGTGGAAAGGTTTTCAGATAAATATAGTTTTGAGATTAAAGAGTCAAATTCGAGTGATTCTGTTTGGCTGCCATATACAGGAACTGACTCATCATATTTTTCAAGTTTTCGTTTAATTTTGAATAAGCTTGAAAGTAATTGTATTTTCACATTTTCACATACTTTTAAAGGTAGTTGTTTAACAAGTAATGTTTTATATTTTTCTGAAGTTTGTAATGATATTAGGACCTGCTATTTAGGTATCTAGATATTTAACTTATGGCCAGCATTTTAGATGAATTGCTATTGTTAGTGGTGGGTTTTTTATTGAAAGTTAATTCTGATAATAAGCAGTTTTGGCATAAAGTAAAAGTTGATGATACTCATCCTTTTCATTATATTTTTTTGCAGTTGAAAGAGCAATTTATAAGTGAAAATAAATTAAATATATTTAAGGATGAATTAAAGGCTACTCTTCTTGAACATTTAAAGAGTAGTCAAGCAACAAGGAATGTTGCTTATTTGATTATTTTTAGTGATGAAGAGAATTTAAGATTAGAGTTGCGGTCTTTTCAGAGTGTTATTTTGCAGAAGCTTGTAGATATTTTAAAATTAAGTATTGTAGTATATACTGGTTCTGGTCGATCTAATCATTTTTCACCGTTTGACCACTTATTTAGACAGGGTTTACCTTTGGTTATTCAGTGGAATAAAGATCAAAATAAATTTGTTCAAACAAATTTAGGCTGTCATAAGTCATCAAAATTTTCAACTAATGAAGATTTGATTACTAAGAAATCTTTACAAAAATCATATAAGAAAAGAAAGATAAATGGTAAACAATATAAGAGTGTAGAGAGGTTATCTACAAGTGATTCATCTGAATCAGATGAAGATAGAAAAAAGGAAGATATTGAATTGAAGCGAAAATGTAAGAATGTTAATAGTGATTGTTCTAGTGTAAATGATGATTTGTGTGTATCAGATACAGATGAATATGAGGAGGTTGAAGAGGTTAATAAACAGATAAGTGACAAAAAGGTTAATGATTTCCTATTTGAGCTTAACAGATTAAAAGAGACTCAACAAAGTTTTGATAAAAGTCAAAATGATTTTGTAGATGAAGGTAAAGAAATAGGACAAAGGAAAATAGATAAGAATTGTTTTGGTAAAGAGTTTGAGGAAAATAAAACAAGTAAGAGGAAAAATATATCAGTTAATGTAAGTGAAAGTGGAAAACATCTTCAAGATTTTTCAACATGTTCAGTGTTGTATCAAGAATCTAAGGAAAAGATTGATGCTAATATTTCAAAATTTGTTGAAATTACTGACCGATTACGTAAACATGCATTAGTTATTCAAAATAATCTTTTGCCAGGAAATATTGAAACTTGCTTATGTTGTCCTGTACATTGTGCTCAGCCTTTGATTAAAGCTACAAAAGATAAGAGAGGTCCAAAAAAAAAAAAAATTTAATTTTATGTGGCGAGTGTAATAAAGAGTTATTGTCATTTTCGTTATTACGTTTACATAAATTACGTTTTCATTCAAATTATAATCCAAAAAGTCATTTGTTTATTCCACCGCCTATAAGAAATTATTCTACCATTTCTAGGAAATTTCAAGCGACGTAATATTGTGAGTACAAGATGAGAATGTGTTCTTTAGCTTTTTTCCAACTTATGCAAAGTTGTTTGTACTTTTCAGCTTTGGTTTCTTTCTGTGCAGGTAATATTGATCTTCCTTTAGTAATTGAAATTCCAGAACAAGATAGTTTATCAGAACAGGAGTGTATTGGAATAATTAAGGTTATTTCTGAACATGACGAAGAAGATTGGTTTCGAATGTTTAATGAATTTTCTGTTCAAGCACTTTTATTTTTTTCATCTTATTTCCATTGTGATGCTATTTTGAGTTATATTCAAAGTACTATGTGGACAAGTAAGAAGAGAATTGTAACTACTTTAAAAGTGAGTTGTTATTTATTTGGCATAAAAGACAAATTTACTCAGAGTATTTTGAATTCAATATCAAATTATTTAGGTACGCCAGAAGATTATATAATTTATCTTGTTAGACTTATCCATATTAAAGGAGAGAGACATGCAATGAGAGCATTATATAGGAAATTGAGGGATGTATCGCGGTATAGAAGATTGATTTTTTCAAAATTTGATGTGCATTGTATATTTTGTTCGTTTCCAATTATTTTTTCTTATAAAGGCCCAAATTGTGAGATGGTTTTCCTTCAATGTTGTTTTAGACCAGTTCATATTTCAGGTTGTTTTGAAGGATTTCTTTCTCAAAGTTATGATATGGAAGTTTATTGTTTTAAATGTAGAACTAAATGGCGCGAAGGAAGACCTATTTTAGATAATAGATCTAGATTGCATTGTATTGAAGAAAGGTTAAGTTATGTTCCAGATCATTTAAGACATATTCAGAAATATTCTTCAGAGTTTTTATTTGACAGGTAAATTGTTTTGATTTTATTAAAGGAAGATCAATATGACGGTTTTAGTTTTAAGGCATATTTAACTATTTATAAATTGCTTTGAGATTAATTAAGTATGTGAATTAGTTAATATAGGTTAATGTAAGAAAGTAGTTAATATTTATAATAGAATAATGACTGGGAAGATAGTTGATGGGTTTTATTTATCTTTAGTATCAAATGTTACTCATCCTACACGGCATAATCTAACAAGCCATTTTTTTACTGAGTTACCTGTTGAAAAAACATGTAAGGGTTATTGGGAAGTGGCATTAGTCGAGATAGACTTTCCAATATCCTGGTATAATGTGCCAAGACATCCAGAACAAGGTCGAAATTGGGTTTTAAGTAGAGATATTTTTAAATTAAAAGATCCTCGTTTTCGTGTAATTAAATCTATAGATCAAGTAGATATGACTTCAATTAAGAGGGTTACCAAATCTTTTGCTCATAAGTTTGGAAATTATACAATAAAGTCATTAATAAATGAAATGAATGATAGATTTATAAAAGCAGATAAAACTGCATCGGAGGGGAGTGAAGGTTATCTTAATTATCGGAGGTGGACAAAACTTTATGTTGATGATCAAAATTTGATTTGCTCATTGTATGTCGGAACTGGTGATACCGTATTTTTGTCAACATATTTAGCTCAAGTTTTGCGTTTAGATCAATGTAAAGGAGTTATAAATTGGGGACATTTATGCGAATTTAAAGGTAATAGGTTAGGTAGTACTGTTGGAGGTTTTAATGATGTATTAGCTTTGGATAAGGGAGGAGCATATAATCAAGTTATACAGGCTCAATATGGAACAGAATATGTTGGATTAGGTATTCCTGTTTTTCCTACAGATTCAACAAATATTTATATTTATTCAGATATTGTTGATTATGAATTTGTAGGCAATGTTGAAACCAAATTATTAAGAACTGTTCAAGCGTTTGGCAAGTTTGGAGATAATGTGAAGCATCGTTATGATTTTCCTTTATATAAGAAATTAGCTTATGATAGATTGAAAGAGATAGAAATTGTTATTAGAACTGATCAAGGAAAACCTGTTGAATTTGAGTATGGTAATGTATCACTTACATTGCATTTTAGGAGACTTGAGATATAAAAAATTACCTTATGATAGATATAAAGAGATTGGAATTATTGATAATTCTGATCAGAGAAGTATGTTCAGGTTGAAGTCTATTCAGATCAAGCAAGAGAATGTATTTTTACTTAACGTATAAGGAAAATTGATATGAGGCCTAAAAGGGTTTTAAATAAAGATTTAGTGAGGAGACGTAGGGCTTTAAATAACCTCTTAGTTGATTATGATTTTGTTCCACAGAAAAAGCGTATAGATATTGAGTTATATCTGTATTTAAAATCTAAAGTTTTGTATAAGAAACTAGTGAAAGAGCTTTCTCGGCATGGAGGTATCAAATTTCAACTTTCTTTAAAGGTTTTATTAGGTAAATATAAGGCAGATACTGAAGAGTACTTTGAATGTCAACCATGGTTTCAGAGTCGTGTTACTCAGTTGTTGACTTTCCATTCTATTAAAGATAAACTTAATGAAGCTAAAAGATTAATTTTAGCATTTTTTGATGGGTTTATTCAGATGGGGTCAGGTTGGTTTTTGAAAGAAATTCAACTTTTACGTTTATCAGTTTATAGGTTTAATCCTTTTGGCGGGTGTGCATATATATCTCTTCCACTTCCTAATAAGCATTCACTTGTTAATATATTATGTGAAGATAATAGATGTTTTGTTTATTGTGTATTAGCTGCCTTTAAGAAATGTAAGAATCCTAGCAGATTTTCAAATTATCTTGATATGGTTTCTACTTTAGATTTATCTGGTCTTTCATTTCCAACAAAATTAAGTGAAATACCAAGATTTGAAAAGAAAAATGGTATAACTATAAACGTTTTTGGTATACATTTTGTATCTCTTACGTATGTTCCTTTTCCTATGTATATTTCAGTGAATTTTGAAAAAAGTAATCATAAGAAGCATGTTAATTTACTTTTATATAATAATCATTATATGTTGATTAGGAATATTAGTTCATTTCTTACTCCATTTTTTTGGAAGAAATCAAGATATTTCTGTAAAAAATGTCTTGTTTCATTTTCAAACAAAACATCATTTAATCTTCATGAAAATGCTGATTGTACAAGTAAAGTATTTACTGGTCAACTTTATCATATGCCGTTACAGGGAGAAAGAGCTCGTTTTGTGAATTATGCTAAACAAATTAAAAACCATTTTATTATTTATGCAGATTTTGAAACATATAATGTTGCTTTGAATAAACAGAAAGGTAAATCAACTTTGAAAACAGAGCATAACCTTAATGCAGTGGGAGCTATACTTTTATCAAAATATTCTGAATATTCAAAACCACCTTTTATTTATGTTGGACCAAATGTTATTAAAAAGTTCATAGAATATATTTATCAAATGAGGGCAGAAATTTCATACATATTTGAGAAAAATAGGAAACCATTAAATTTAACACCTTCGGATATTTTGCATCTTTCACAGCAAACATGCTGTTATCTATGCGGCATTAAATTTAGGAAGGGGATGAAAAAAGTAATAGATCATGCTCATTTAGGGAGAGAGGGGAAAGGAAGAGATGTCAATTACGCATGTAATACATGTAATTTAACATATAGTGCACTTAAATTCCCTTTGTTTAAAATCCCAATCGTTATGCATAATTGTATGAATTATGATTTACATTTTGTTGTTCAGAATATTTATAAGTTTATTGCAGATGATATTACTGTTATTCCAAAATCTTCAGAAAAGTTTCTGACAATGTTTTTTGATAGTTTTTACTTTATTGATTCATTTCAATTCTTACCAAATTCTCTTTCTAATCTAGCAGATTTATTAGTAAAAAAAGATGTAAATGATTTAAAGGAAACAAAGAAATATTTTCCAAATGAGAAATATTTACCTTATGTAATGCGTAAAGGGGTTATGTGCTATGATTATATAGACTCATGGAAAAAGTTAGACGAGTGTAAGTTACCTTCACGTAAAGCTTTCTTTAATTCATTAACAAATAAACATATTACATCAAAAGATTATTATCATGCTTTAGAAATGTTTAAAATTTTAAAATGTAAGACAATAAAGGATTATTTGAAACAATATTTGAAGATAGATGTTTTACTATTAGCTGATGTATTTGAATCATTTAGGGAGCAGTCTTTGGATTTTTATTCTTTAGACCCTGCGAAGTATTTAAGGATAGACACCAGTGGTTGGCGGCCTTTTCAGGAAACCAGCTATGAATTCGTTAATAACTCTCTGATTCTAACATGTTATACATCATTTAAAAGCTTGTATTTTTCTCTTCCTATTGATACCAAACAAATTTGAAATAAGTTCAAAATTGAGAAATTATGAATTTTTATTTGATTTTATCACATTTATTTTTTGAACATGAATATCTTGCTTAATATTTAAGTGACATGTACATGCTTTCACACAAACCTTTATAACTATCATATGCAGGGAAGCGTGTCTCAAATTTTTTATTGAGGTCCTAGATTTTATTTTATGATCAAAAACAGCAAAAAACGGGAAACTTTTTAAGATTTTTTATAAAATTTCATTTTCTACATTTCATTAAAACACAACGAAGACCTATATCAAAATTCTGAGACACGCTTCCCTGCATTTATATGTCAAGAATATGTACCAGAAATTTCAGACTTTTAAGTTTAATATTAAATGAGATACTGATGTTCAAAAAATAAATTTGAAAATTAAGATTTTTAGGTTTGTGACTCACTAACACAGCTGGTGTTGTAGCTATTTCTATACAAGTTGTATCAATAGATATGGTTATTCATTTGTCATTCAATGATGTCCTATATTAAGTGATGATACTAGAAACAAATCTTATAGTTGTGATGAAAGGGAGCAGCGCTATTCACGCCCCAACCACTGGTGTCTATCCTTAACAGCACCATCTTTGAGTTATGACGCGATGTTAAAGTTTACTGGAGTTAAGTTTGATTTATTAACGGAATATGACATGTATGAATTTTTTGAAAAGGGTATTCGAGGTGGAATAACAAATGTTATGAAAAGGTTTGCTAAAGTTAAGAACAAGGGGGAACATATACTTTATGTTGATGCTAATAATTTGTATGGTTATGCTATGGTTCAACCTTTACCTTTTAAAGATTTTGCTTGGATAGATCCTAAGAAATATTGTAGTTTTGATGTTTTGAAAATAGAAGATTCAGCACCAATAGGATATGTATTAGAAGTTACTTTAAATTATCCAATAGAGTTGCATGATTTACATAACATGTTTCCTTTGGCGCCAGAGAAGATAAGTATTGATTATAGTCAGCTTTCGCCCTATGCAATTTCTGTTTTAAAAGAGTTTGATATTAATTATACTAAAAGTACCGTTAAGTTAATTTCAACGTTATCACAAAAGAAGAGGTATATTTTACATTATAGAAATTTAAAGTTATACTTGCAGCTGGGACTGACAATTGAAAAAATTCATAGAATTTTATCTTTCAAACAATCTTGTTGGATGAAGCCATACATTGAATTTAATAATCAGAAAAGAAAGGAGTCAACATCTGATTTTGATAAAGAATTTTTCAAATTAATGAATAATTCTACTTTCGGCAAATGTATGGAGAATGTTAAACGAAGGGTTAAGATGGTTTTAACGTCAAATCAAAAGAGATGTTTAACCCTTTCACTGCCAGAGGCCTCATATGGGGCCCTATAGTAAAATCCCATAGGATCACCATTGAAAGAATGCCAATTATGCTTTCAGAATCTGAAAGAATTTTTCAGATATTTCGATTAGAACCAGAGCTACAGGTATTTGAACATCAGACTATCAAGTCAACCAAAAATGTTAGAATTGCGATTCGAGAAAGCATAAACATAATTATTTACATTTGAATTTGCCATACTAATAAAAAATAATGAAAAATGGGTGAATTTATGTAAATTACATGATTTTTGATTTGCTCTAACTTTTCTTTCATTTATGATAATCACAAACTGTCTTTTGCACAAAAAAGATAATGTTTTCATGTTATTTTTATAAAGAGTGTCATAGTTATGTTATGAATTATCGGTTGCCATGGTAACCTGCAAATTACGATAGTACGAACAATTACTCCGCGCAAGAAATTTGCCTTATTGGCACAGTGCCAACATTTGGAACGTTTATATCAAAATTATTGAAAAAAGCTTTTCATCTGAAGAATCTAAACTAAATTTGAGTTTTAGGGAATTTATGCACTAATTTTTGTATTTTGGGCAATATCTATGTAAATATCAGTTACATTGTGATATATCTGGCAGTGAAAGGGTTAAATATAATAAAGAAACCAACTTTTCAATCATTACATATATTTAATTCGAAATTTGTAGGTGTCCAGTATAGGAAAGCAGAACTTAAGTTAGATAAGCCGATTTATGTAGGTTTTACTATATTGGATTTGTCAAAAATGCATATGTTTAATTTTCATTACAATGTTATGTTAAAAACATTTGGTTTAGGTTCATTACAACTTCTTTATACAGATACAGATTCATTGATGTATAAGATTATTCATAAACGTTTCGATGCACTTCTTTATGAAATAAGGAATAATTTTGATTTTTCAAATTTGGATAGAAATAATGCTTTGTTTAGTAAGGAAAATTTTAAAGTTTTAGGGAAATTTAAAGATGAAACTGCAGGGAAAAAGATACTTGAGTTTGTTGGTTTAAGGCCTAAAATGTATTCTATATTGTTGGATAGTGGTAAGGTTATAAAGAGAGTTAAAGGAATAAAAAGAAGTTGCGTTGAAGATTTTTTACATTCTGAATTTAAAAAAGTTTTATTTAAATGTAAACGAACTTCAGTTACTTTTCATACAATAAAAAGTTTTAAACAAAAGGTATATACAGTAAAGGAACATAAATCAGCTTTGTCTCCATTTGAAGATAAGAGGTGGTTGTGTTCTGATGGGATAGATACTTTAGCTTATTGTAATTATAAAATAAAAATTCGGAAAAGGAGATATAAGGACATTGAAGATGATAATGATATTAGTGAAAAATTAGATTGTGATTACTTGTGTTTGGACTGATTATTACTTTGTGTTTGGACTAATTAGTATACTTATTGTTAATATAGTAACTTATTGTTATTATAATTGTTAGTGGATAAAATGGATAAAGAAAGGGAAAAGTCTAATAGGCATTTTGTTTTTTCATTTGGGAGAAGGAAGTGACTAGATATAACAGATTTTAAAGATGAGGTTTATATACATATTAATGATTTGTATAAAACTAAAAATTTGTCATTTACGAGACAAGAAATTAAAGAATTGTTCGGATTAAAAAAGCAGGTAGAAAAGAAAATAAAGAAAGTTCGTGCTGTGTTAAAAGAAGAGTTAAGGGGGAGAAAGGATGAAGAATCTTCTAGTGTTGTATTAAGTAGTGATAATGAGGATATATCTAAGAAGAAAAAGAGGAAGAAGAAGAAGCAACGTAAGAGTAGACCAACTAAGGTTGCGAGAGTGGATATGTCTTCTGCTGATGAGGAAGAGGAGGAAGAGGAGGAGAGTTCTTAGAGAAATAACTTTGTGATAGGGTAGATTTGTAGCTGTGATAGGGTAGATTTGTAACAAGGTTAGGATAAGATAGGTATAGGCGTGAATGATATTAACATAATGGAGACCTGTAGAGATAAGAGTTTATCGTCAATATATAGGACTGTGAGATGTTTTAAGTGTGGTTTAGTATATGATTATGCGTATAATTTTAATATGGATGATGAAAGATGTGATTCATGTTATCAGCAAGACAAGGCTAAAGTGACTACTACTGTTATTTTGGATGATGATGATGGTGATGATAAGGAAATGGAAGAAGTGATTGCAAATGTTGATGAGGGTTTTTTGGATTATAATGAGGAAATATCTGAAGATGTTAGTATTTTAAGGAGTGATCCAGTCAAGACTGAAAAGGATTTGCCAGATAATTCTAGTATTTTAAAGAGCAATGATTTGATTGAAAAGGATATGCAAGATAATACTAGTGATAGTGATAGTGATTGGGAGATGACACCTGAACAACGATTAATCACTAATATGTTCATAGCAAAATGGAAACGATTAGAAAAAGAACGACTATGTAAGATAGCTTTAATGGAGAGAGATAGTGATGATGATGATGAGTTTACACCTGAGGAGCTAGAACATATAAGATTAATAGATCTTAGGCGTAGAAGGCAGGAAGATATGGCAAATGATGAATAAATGTTTCTGTGATTAGGTTAGTATGACTGAAGTATCAAGCATATTCAACATTAGGTGAAGTATCAAGCATATTCAACTTACAAAGGTAAAGTATTATTATATTATTTGCTATATATCATTATGGTTTTACAAAATTGTAATTATTGTGGCGATGATCGTCCATTTGTTGACGGTAAAAAATATTGTGAGATCTGTGAGGAAGGAATGTTTAAGGAATGTATTAGGTGTCATTTACCATATGATCATCCAAAATATTTTACTTTGGATGATAAAAGATGTAATTCATGTCAAAATAAGTATGTGAAGGAGAAGGATAAAGTTGCATCAGCGAGGATGACAAATTTAGAAGAGAGTGAGAGTGAAGATGAGCTTATAGATGAGGATAGAGAAAAGGAGATGGAGACTAAAGATATGAGTGAAGATGATTATGATGATGAGGATCTTGTTATTAATCTTCCAAAGAAAACAAAGAGGAAAATAGTTAGTGAGGATGAAGTTGCTCCAAAAAAGATTAAGAAGACTAAAGATATGAGTGAAGATGATGAGGATCTTGTTATTAATCTTCCAAAGAAAACAAAGAGGAAAATAGTTAGTGAGGATGAAGTTGCTCCAAAAAAGATTAAGAAGAGAGTTTATAAGAAGAAGAAGAAAGATAATGTAAATGATGAGCCAGTTCCAAAGAGAAGGGCTCCAAACAAAGCAAAGAGTGCACCGAGAAAGCCTAGAGTTCCACCAAAACAGAGGTTGACAAGACAGGCACAAATTTATGGTTGTATTCCACTTTTTTTTGTTAAAACTAAAGGGGGGGAGACTTTAGCAATGAATCCTAACTTAGTAAAGTCAGGATAAATCATATTATATTATAATATTATATTATATTCAGCGTGAAAGCGCTGAGGTGCTTACGGACTCCCGGAGCACTATATTTTAATTTACTATCATGTTCTAGATCTGAGTTTCAAATAGTGTTTAATGGGATGTAAATGTTTGGATAGCCAGCTTCATCCTACCAGCTATTTGAAAAAATCAGTGAAAGAATGTGAGTTTTGTATATATTGTATTTAAGCTTAGCATGTGATTGTTGTTTATATTAAGCTTAGCTTGAGCAATAGTATATTAAGCTTAGCTTGAGCAATAGTAATTAAGTTTTGCTTGTGATTGTTTAATACTTAGTTTGAAATATAATTGCTTTAATTGAGTAAAATGGAAGATTATTTGAATAAAAGGGATTTATTAGCATCTATATATTTCAATCCCTTACATTCATCTTCATTTTCTTCTATTCGAAAATTATATTTATCTGCAAAAGCTATTAATCCAACTATTACTTTGAAAGATGTTAAAACATTTTTACAAAATACCGAGACATATACTTCATTTAAACCTGTTCAGAAAAATTTTCAAAGACGAAAAATAATTGTACGTGGAAGAAATGATCAATGGCAATTAGATTTAATGGTAATTCCTAAATTGAGAAATGATAATGATGGTTATACTAATATTTTAGCTGCTATTGATTGTTTTTCTAGGTTTGCTTATGTTGAACCTATGAGAACTAAAATGTCTTCAGAAACATTATTTGCTTTTAAAAGAATATTGCAAAGAGCAGGGGTTAAACCTCGTTTAATTCAAACTGATTCTGGTTCAGAGTTTAAAGGGGTTTTTAGCAATTTTTTAAAAAAGAACAATATTCAACAGTTTTCAACTTTTCAAGATCCAAAATGTGCTATTGTAGAGAGGTTTATTAGGACATTTAAAAATAGACTGTTTAGATATATGAAAGCTAAGAAGACAAGAAAATACGTTGATATTCTACAAAATATTGTTAATGGTTATAATCGATCTTGTCATAGTACGTTAGGTGTAAGTCCAATTGAAGTAAATCAAGGAAATGAGCAGGAGTTATGGGAAAAACAATATAAAGATTATTTATATAGTAAACAAAGATATCAAGGCTTAAAAGTCGGTGATAAAGTGAGACTAACTAAATATCGAAAAGCATTTCAGAGAGGATTTTTATCAAATTGGAAAAAAGAAATTTTTCAAATAGCTTATTTTCTTAATACAAGACCAGTTACATTTGTTTTGCAAGATAAAGATAATCAGATATTAACAGGTGTAGCTTATATTCAGGAAATAGCTAAAGTTGTAGGGGCATAGTTATGTCGTCGGAAGAGCATTTTAATATTTTTGATGCAAGATTGAAAACTCCGTTTTCAATGATTATTGCTGGTCCTAGTAATTGTGGAAAGACTACTTTTGTAATTGATTTGCTTAAGAATAGTGATAGGTTAATAGATAAAGATTTTGAATATATTCATTGGTTTTATGGTGAAACATTTCCGCATGATAAATATTTGTTAGAGAAAAATGTACAATTTCATCAGGGTTTACCTGATTCTTTTGATAATTTTGTAGATTCTAGCAAAGAGGGTCTTGTTGTGTTTGATGATTTAATGTCCGAATGTGGTAATAACAAATTGATTTCAGAATTTTTTACAAAACGATCGCATCATGAAAATGTTAGTATTGTATTTATAACACAGAATTTATTTCAAGATGGAAAAGAAAGAAAGAATTTTTCAAAAAATGCCACTTATTTGTGTATTTTTAATTCGCCTCTTGATCAAACAATTCCTTATTCTCTTGCTAGAAAGCTTATGCCAAAGAATCAACGTAGTTTTGTTAATATATTTGAACATGCTGTGAATAAACCTCATGGTTACCTTTTCATTGATGGCCATCAAAAGACACCTAAAAATGCAATGCTTCGTGCAAATATTTTTGGTTTAGTGCAGCATGTTTTTATTCCTCAAGTTAAATAGTGTTGAGATTGATAAGGTTAATCTTTGAAAAGTAATTTGTTTGGATATTATGGCACCACAAAAGAAGTTGATGGCTCCGCAAAAGAAAAAATCACCTCAAAAGAAAAAGCAGAGACAAAGTAAATGTAAGAACAGTGCTTATGTACATAGACATTACCTTACTTTACTTTGTTGTGCGGGCCATAGTGTAAAGAAAAGAAATCAAATTTTAGATTTAGCAGATGCTAACGATATATTTTCAATTTGTGATTGTATTCATAATGTTTTGAGAGGAAACGTTAAATTGACTAAGTCACAGTTTGAAAAAGTAAAGAAGTTTAAAGAGGTTATGAGATATTTACTAAGAAAAAATCTTTCTTTGAAGAAGCGAAAAGATACTTTAAAACAAGACGGTGGTTTTCTTCCATTTATCTTACCTTCAGTGTTAGGTCTTTTATCTAAATTTATTATGCCAGTTGCAGGTGGATTACTTAGTAAAGTGGGGCAGATTGGTAAAATTTTATCATAATGATTAATTGACTTAAGGTTAAACTGGATAATATTGGTATTACAAGATTATTATAAATAGCTCAGATGGCTTCTTTTAAAGAAAGTGTTATTATACCATATGTAATGTTTAAAAGTTGTAATTTTGATGAAAAAACGAAGAAAGATAATTATGTTTTATCTAGACAAAATGAATTAATGCAGGAACGTATGTTTCAAAGACAAAGTTATCCTACTTTTTCATCATATATTCCTCAAGATTATGAAACTATGAGGAGTAAGCATACAAATATTTTTGATGAAAATGAATTAACAATTGAGGAAATTTTAGAAAGAATAACTTTATCACAGAAGCCAAATGTTGGTAGCATTTTAAAAGCAATGAAAAATAAATCTGCATCATGGGATGAAAAAGGACAATTAACATTAGGAGATGAAGTAATTAACGGTTCAGATATTATTAAATTAATGCAATATTTTTCTAAATCAAAAGAATTTAAAGCGCAACCAGTAGGAGCTGATAAAGTGTGGGATTTCTTAATGGATATAAATATTCCAAAATCTTGGATAAAGTTAAGACCGAAGAAAGCTTCATCTATAATGGAATACTTTTCGCGTTTTCCAGAAAAAAAAGATGAATTACCTAAACCTAGACCTACTAAAAAAATTGAAGAATATTTTCCACGTATTCCTAAAAAGTCTTCTCCAGTTTCAGTAGGTAAATATCCTTTCGAAGAAAGTAATAGAGCTTGGATTTCTGATGCACTTAATACTCCTTACTTAATGAAAGATAAAAATGAAAATTTAAATCAGGGTAAAGCTGGTGTTCATGTGGGAGAAATAGTTGAGAAGAAACCACCTAAGTTTGATGTTAGTGATTTTGAATCAGATAAGGAAGAATTATTTCATAAGAAAGTAGCAAGTCCTACATCAGATGAAGAATTTGTTACTCCAAAATTAGATTTAGTTAAACGTAAATCCAAAGAAACTGGGGGAAAAAAGGAAAAAAAGAAAAAAAAGAGAAAGGTAACTAGTGTTACAAGTAATGTAGATGAGGAAGTTTCAGTTCCAAGTCCAGAACGAACATCATCATTTGGTAGACCAATTAAACGAACTTTAAAATGGGAATCTTGGAAGCCTTAGAAAGTGAATCTTGACCTACTTGAAATTACTTTAAGATTATCACTTTCAGATCATTATGAATAATTTCATTAAGTAATAAATCTCAGTAAATTTATGTTAGGTTTATGAAATAAGAATGCAAAAGTATTGTGGAAAAGATTATGTTGGGCATTATAGAAATTTCTTTAAAAATAATGCAAAGACTCAGAAAGGAGGGTATGCAACATTTATTCCTCCATATATTGGAGTTCAGCATCAACGAGGTTATGGCATTGGAAATATATTCGGCTCTCTTTTAAAGGGACTTTCTGGTATGGCGTTACCAGCTTTTGAATCTGCTAAAAAGCATTTTTTAAAAAGTGCAATAAAGGGTGGTCAAAATATAGTTAAAGATGTTATTGTGAATCGAAAAGGTATTAAAGATGCATTTAAAGATGAGGCTACTAAACAGTTTAAACAATTAGGTTCAGATTCTATTAATTATTTAGCATCTAAAGCTAAGAATAGATTTAATGATGCAGATGATGGTGAGTATGAAAATAGAAGAAAAAGGAGAAAGGAATATGATGAAGTTCCTAAGAAAAGAAGGAAAACAAGAAAAAATACTACAAATAAGAGATCAAATAGAAATAAAGATATTTTTAGTTAAATATAATTCAAGGAAATCTGCCTGAGATACACTTTATCTTATGTTATGTTATGTTTATATCAATTATTTTTGATCCTATAATTTGCTGAAATTTTGAGTTTAATTAAAATGTCTATGTTTAATGAGTCTTGTGTTTGTGTAGATGATAGTTTTGATTATTATAATGTTCCACCAACAGATACAACTGCACGTAAAAGTTTTTATTCTAAAGTTTTTCCTATAAGCTCTTTAAGTCAAGGCGGTCCAATTGAGTTTGCCTTGAAGTCAAATAAAGCTGATTTTATTGATTTATTTCGAAGTTTTTTACAATTAAAAATAAAAATTTTAAATTCTGACGGTACTGCTCCTGGTGCACCAGCTGTGGATCAACAAACTGGTGCAGTAGGTCCTATTCCAAATTTGTCAAAGGTGTTTCCTGCAAATTATTTCAGTGGAGCTTTGTTCAAAGAAGTTCAATTGTATATAGGAAATAAATTGGTTTCATCAAGTAATAACCTTTATCCCTATAAGGCATATATTGAAAATCTTTTATCTTTTAGAGAATCTGTCTTAAAATCTTGGGGTGACTTGACATGTTATCATAAAGATACAAAAGATCTTAATGAAGTTTCAAATTTTGATGCTGCGCATAACCAGGGAGCTAAAAAGAGATTTGAAAAAACTCAATATGGGAAAAGTTTTCAGTTAATTTGTAAAATTCACAATGATTTGTTTAATCAGCAAAAGAAATTTCCTGGAGATATTGATATGAAAGTAAGGTTAATACGAAATGATCCAGATTTTGCATTGATGGCCAAAATTGAAGATGCAAAATATAAAATTGAAATTGAAGAAGCAATTCTTCAAGTAAAAAGGTGGACATTAGAAGACACATTTTTAGATGAAATAGAGAATAGTAGAAAGCCAGATAATTTTATGAAATTTCCTTTTCGGCGAGTTGAGGTAAAATATTCAACTCAAGCTCCTAACAAAAGTATTCTTCAAGAAAATCGAATGATTTCAAACGATGAATTACCAAAAAGAATTATAGTTGGTTTTATAGATGCACGCGGGTTTGATGGAAATTTGAAACATAATCCATTCTATTTTCAAAATTTTGGACTGACAGACATTGTTATACAAAAGGGTGAAGATGTTTCTCCTTTTTATGAAATGAAGTGTGACTTTGACGCTGATAAATTTTATGAAGCTTATATGGCAATGCTTTATGCTACAGGTAGACTTTTTGAGAACGATCCTATAAGTATAACTCCTGAAGAATTTAAAAATGGTAACACATTATATTGTTTTGATTTATGCAAAAGTTTACCAAATTCAAATTCATTTGAATTATCAGAAAATGGTACTATTAATGTAATAGCAACTTTAAAAGAACCTAAGAATCATGGTATAGTAATGGTATTCTTTAATGAATATGACAGCATGCTTGCAATCGGGCCTGTAAATCAACCTGAGGTTGTTATGCATTCTTGATTGCTTACTTGTTTGTAAATAAATAAATAGTAAATAAATATTTGACTAAGTGTGCTGGAATAATAAGTATGCTTGGATCAGATATTTATAGAGTTTTAAAATCTAATATAGTTACGTCTAAGATTTTTAAAGGTGTTTATTCTTCGGATAATTTATCAAATATAAGAAATGTGAGGTATCCTGCTGCATTTATAGTTAATACAGATGAAAGTTTTAAACCTGGTGAACATTGGGTTGCTTTCTTTTTCAAATCTTCTAAAGCTGTTCCAGAGTATTTTGATTCTTATGGTTTACCTCCGTTTAAAAAAAGTTTTTTAGTTTTTCTACAAAAGGGTAAACATAAGGATAAATGTAAATTTAAGTATTCTTCTAAAACTTTACAAAGTTTGTTTTCAACTGCGTGTGGACAATACACTATTTATTATGTGTTTCAAAAATGTAAAGGTAAAAGTCTTATAAAGATTTTGCAAAGATTTACTAAAAATACTTTGAAGAATGATGATTTTGTTACTCGTTATGTTGAACGATTGAATAAACAATCTATAGATAAAGTTGTACGTAATGTTGATAATTTAGAATGTCATTATCAATGTTCTAAATATATGCAAGATGTTATTGAATCTTTAAAAACATGATTAAGAAATATGATTAAGATTAATATTATTAACTATGTTTAAGTATTATTTGAGTAATAAGATTAACAATATGGATATAATTAATAAGAACAATTCGAATGGAATTAAACCATCAACAAAATTAAGTATTGGTGGTTTATGTGTATCGGCTGCTCTTAGCTTAATTGTAATTGTACTTGAGATAAAAAGACCAAACTTAACTCAGCAGAAATACTTGTTAAATTGTGTGATTACTGGAGAATATAAACAAATGTCAAGGTTATTTCTGAGATGTGAAACTCAACAATTACAGTCTATTAATCAATTAATGCAACCTGTTATTGGAAAGGTTTCTGCGAATGCTTCGCAGCTTATGCAACCTGTAATTGTTAGGAATTTTTCAGTTACTGAATTGCAACCTGATATTGCTAAGGTTTTTGTAAATGCTTCACACCTTATGAAACCTGTTATTGACAGGAATATTTCAGTTTCTGAATCACGGTTGAAACTTATTAACGGGAATTGGCCGACCTTTGCAAATACATTGCAGCAAAATATTAACAAGAATAGGTCAACCTCTGCAAATATATTGCAACCCGTTTGGTAAATTCATGTAGGAGGAAGTTTGATTTACAATTGTGTAATAGTGTAATATGCATTATTATATATTTTGTTGACATTATTACTTATATGCAGACAACATTATTCTCAGAAGGAGTTTGATTGTCTGTGTAGCAATAGAGCTACGCTTCATAAGGAAGTTTGTAAGTAATAATGTTTCAAACTTTTTCCTTAAACTATATACATGTGATTTCAGTTTCTGAAAATGTATTTTAACTAAACCTATCTGCATTGTAACCTGATAGGTAATGGTATTTAACTAAAATGAGACCTGTTATTGGCAGGAATATTTCAGTTTCTGAATCACGGCTGAAACTTATTAACGGGAATTGTTCGACCTTTGCAAATACATTGTAGCAAAATATTAACATTAGGTCAACCTCTGCAAATATATTGCAACCCGTTTGGTAAATTCATGTAGGAGGAAGTTTGATTTACAATTGTGTAATAGTGTAATATGCATTATTATATATTTTGTTGACATTATTACTTATATGCAGACAACATTATTCTCAGAAGGAGTTTGATTGTCTGTGTAGCAATAGAGCTACGCTTCATAAGGAAGTTTGTAAGTAATAATGTTTCAAACTTTTTCCTTAAACTATATACATGTGATTTCAGTTTCTGAAAATGTATTTTAACTAAACCTATCTGCATTGTAGCTCGATAGGTAATGACCAAGACCACAAATTCATGTAAGAGGAAAAGTTTGATTTACAATTGTGTAATAAGTGTTACATGCATTATTACTTATATGCAGACAACATTATTCTCAGAGAGAGTTTGTCTGTGTAGCAATAGAGCTACGCTTCAGAAGGAAGTTTGTAAGTAATAATGTTTCAAACTTTTCCTTAATGTGTGAAGATCATATATTGAAATAAGAGGAAAGTTTGATCTGACATTATTATTCTCAGGAGTTTGATTGTCTGTAGCAATAGAGCTAAGCTTTCCTCAAACTTAAATATTATCATAATCTTTACAGAGACATCTTCGCAGAATTTATATTATGTTTGCGCAAACTTGAAGGATGTGCGGTTCACTCAAGACTGGTTTGAAGATCGTGCGCGGTTCAATCATGACTGGTGTGAAGATCGTGCGCGGTTCAATCATGACTGGTGAAGATCGTGTCAGGTGCGCTATAAATATGGTTGAAGATCGTGGAGAAGATGTGCGTCTACGATGTTTGAAGATTGTTGTAATCAAGACTTGAGATGATTATGAAACTAATTGTTTGTATAATTATGAAACTAAATGTTTGTATGATAAAGCTAAGAGCAGTCCGAACATATTTTAATGTAATGTTTCAATGGTATATGATAAAATTGGAATTTAACAACATTTATGCTGTTGTGTTTTTATTTTTATAATATATGGTAAACATAGCGAATACTTAGATCACATATTAGACTAAGTAAACCAGTAACTAAGTAATATATAATACCATTGAGATGAATATATCTGACATGTACGAATATATATATATATATATATATATATATAATACCATTAAGATGAATATATCTGTCAAGTATTAATACTATTAGTAACCGAGTAGGAAATATTTATCGTCGTGACAAATTATCGAATATAACTACTAGTAACCGAGTAGGAAATATTCGTTTGGATCTATTAACTTTGGTTTGTCTATTGACTCGTGGGTTGTGTAAAGGGCAACCAAGTGCGTGACCTGCAACACTTCCAGCACGAGTCTATCAAAAATTACCTCTAGCCTACTGACAACTGAGAGGGCGTATCGGATTAACGCTTAGTTTGAATGTGAATGGATGACAAATTATAATGTGTAAGGAGCTTCATTCAAGTAATTTGGAGTAGGAATGGTGTTCCTGAAAATGTAGTTTTAATAACTGAATGTTTACGTGCTTTTGAAATTTATGATTATAAAAATAGTATCGTAAGCATATTTAAGTTGTTTATTTTACATTCTTATATTTAATTCAATTGAAGATTCTTTAGTTAACATCTTTTGTTAAATTGACGTGCAACGTTATTCCGCGAGTAGTTGTGACGACATCTTGTGAATTACTTGACCTTAATTGATCAATTAGACATTTGCGCCACCTAGCGTATATAATGGTGTATTGACGTAAGTGACTACGTCACTAGAGATTATAATTATTATAAAGTACTTAGTTACTGGTTTGTACTTGGTTGCCATCTACACAACTCATGAGCCGATAAATAATCAAAAGTAATTTAAGTCATTCGACTCTTATCTTCCCTTAAATTATATTGTGATTACTGATTATAGTACGATTGATATAGGTCTTGTTATCTGCAATTCCAAAATGAAATCTAATCGTGAACTTAAATTTGCTAAATTAAGTACTGAGGCGATAACTCCAACAAGAGGTTCAAAAAAAGCAGCTGGATTTGATTTATACAGCGCTTATGATTACGTTATAGCTCCAAAAGCAAAAGTATTAGTTAAAACTGATATTCAAATTGCACTTCCTGAAGGATGCTATGGCCGTATTGCTCCACGATCAAGCCTTACATACAACCATTTTATTGATGTCGGTGCCGGAGTAATTGATCCGGATTACCGTGGGAATGTATGCGTTATCTTGTTTAATTTTGGTGAAGTTGAGTTTAAAATTGCAAAAGGTGATAGAATAGCTCAGTTGATTTTAGAGAGAATTTTTATTGCTGATTTGATTGAAGAAGTATCATTAGATCAAACTGAGAGAGGAATAGCAGGCTTTGGTTCAACTGGAAAGTAAAGATAACCTTTGATTCATTTGTAAATGACCTAAAGATGTAAAGATGTAATGATTTTAGAGAGAATTTTTATTGCTGATTTGATTGAAGAAGTATCATTAGATCAAACTGAGAGAGGAATAGCAGGCTTTGGTTCAACTGGAAAGTAAAGATAACCTTTGATTCATTTGTAAATGACCTAAAGATGTAAAGATGTAAAGATAAATAAAAATTATCATATGACTTTAATTCTAGTGTTCTTTATTTATCAATTGCATAACCTTTTAACTCATTTGTACGAGTATGTAGCGAGATAGACATACCTTGAAAACTATTAAACTTTCATTTATATAGAATCTCTTTTAAAACAGTTTGTGGCATAGGAAGTGAGTGGAGTTTAGAATGTTCCGCTCACGAGAAGTGAAAATTAAAGTCCAGCTCGCATCTTCGACGCAAAAGTCAGGTCTTGCCCGGCTCACCAGCTCCAAATCAACCAAATATAATCAAGTCTCTTTTATAGCAGTTAGTAGTAAATGTTTTGCTGGTGAGCCGGGCAAGACCTGACTTTTGCGTCGAAGAGGCGAGCTGGACTTTAATTTTTACTACTGACCTGTACACAAGAGTATCTAAGTAAAATCTAAGACAGGGGTGAATTAAGAATAAATCTAAAAGTCAAGGCTTTAAAGCCTGAGATAAAGTGAACTAACAGTTAGAATCAAAAGTTCTGACCCCAAGTCTAGTAAATGGCCTAAAAGGTAAACAGGGGATATTAAAACTGCCAGATAAACTTCCTAAATGAAATGTTCTAAGTCCTGTCTAAAAACCTCTGGCCTGGAATTCACCATAACTTGGTAAATAAAGGTCACAGGCTAAAGATGACAGGCTCAGACAGCCAAATGAAATCTAAAACTGTAGTCACTCATAAAATACAAGGCAGGGATAAGCTAGATGGCATAAAACTCCTAAACTCTGTTTAAAGTCAGTTCTCCACAACAGGCTGGGCTACCCTGAGGTCAAAACCCAGCTAAAACTGTACAGAGAACAGAGTAGAGAAAAGGCCACTATAACTATAGAGATCAATAGGAAAACTGAGGAGAGCCCTCACCACAAGTGATCTCTAGGCCAAGCAAAAAAAATTGTTGTGTTCCGGTAACATCAGTCCAAAAAAATAGGGTAGGTTGCTCGCGATTTTTTTTTATTTTGGATAATTTTTTTAATGTCTTTTAATGAAAAAATTCATCCCATATCTGTGATATTTTGCATAATATTAATATTTTTGACTAAAATTCTATAAAAACGTTAGGGTCGGGGCAAAATATTAGGGTAGGTCGGGTTACCAGAACGCAACTATTTTTTTTCCTAGGCCCTATGACTGCCAAGCTAAAAGTGATGAATGAAGTCAGATAAAACAAGATGGAGTCTCCCTCCAAAACTGGGCACCAGCCAATAAAATAGCTCCTAACATTAGGAAAAGGTGGGAAATACAGAGCTTGGCTCCCATTGGCTGAGCTGCTGGCCCCCTAAGATATAATAAAAACAAAAATGGTCTCTCAGGGCCCAAGCTGGCCCAAAACTAGCTAAGGCCAAAGACTGTTTAACAGTCTAAATCATAAATAAAGATCAAGTAATGCTGAAAGGTGAAACAGACATATTAAACAATCAGTATACAACAAGTAAAAACCTTTAGAACATCTCCCCTGAGTCAGGGAAGGCCTGGAGAGGAGGTGCAGGGGGCTCCCGATCGTCGGGAGAAATCGCCGACTCGGCGCGCTACAATAGCAGGGTCGGATTCAGAAATTCAGAAAGGCGTGCTGCATATATTAAAAAAAGTACGTCCTGGCACCCAATCCAGGAGCAGTTTGACATTAATAAATGATTAAAGCAATACCGTGTAGGGGCGGATCCAGAAATTCCTAGGGGGGGGGGCACAAAAATGAATATACAGGGGGAGGGCCCCCCCCCCCCCCCCCCACAAACATGATTTAACAGGGGAAAGGGGGGGTGGGGCAATTAAGGCCCGTCCTCCCCCCCCCCCCCCCCCTCCCTCGGATCCGCCCCTGCCGTGAGGCAGAGATACTTAATTGAAACAGGACTCAGAAGGGTAACTTAAGACAGTAGGGTAATTTTAGCCAATATTATTCATGTAACTTGTAGAATGCTTCTTTTGATAAGAAATTGTCAACTGAAAAACAAAGGTGATGTTATAACAACTATTGTGATCAGATAGCATATTCATTAATCATAAATATTGAACTATAGAATGGATCTGGACCACTAAATTTGACACAGTGGCATGGCCATTTCTTAAAATCGACATGCGACATGGGGCCTTAACGACATGACATTTGATTTGGCTCTAAAACACAGTGACATGCGACATAGCCTTTAGAGGCATGCGACAGGGCTTATTCTTAAATGCGACACGGCGACAGCGCCGTTTCTTATCTCCGACACGCGACATCGGCACCCCCCTATCAAGGGCCCCTATAGAGAGTTAATTATCTGTTATGTGTTGTGTATGTAATCAGTGTTGGAAATTAACTTTTTCTGAAGTCAGCCATCAGGGCTGATATTTATGAGAATGTGTCAGACCTGACAAAGATATGTCAGCCCGGATTTTGTATTATGAAAAACTTGAAAATATGACCATCGATTTACAACTAGGTACTTCAGAAACAGGGTAAGGATAATCATCAGAAAAGTATCTAGTCACATAAATAGAAAAGATCGATAAAAATGTAGATTTTATTTCCCAAAAAGCTGTCAGCCATCCGGGCTGATAACATGATATTTTTGCCCAAAATTGTCAGCCCTGATCAGAAAAGGTCAGCCTGGGGCTGACGGGCTGACGTTAATTTCCAACACTGTGTAATTAGTTGTGTTTAATTATAGATAATAGCTAGCTCCAAACGCAGTCTCCTCCTCGTTCGACTGCTGTCGTCCAATACATAATCATAGTTCCAACATCATGTAAGACGTGAACACTCGCGTGAAAGGATATTGTTTATTTATTATCCTGTGTATTGTCATTCCATGACAAGAACTCGATTGACAATGATCAGCTCCGAGGTAGGAATCCCCTCAAACACATTCAGTCAACACTCTGTGCTCTACACGATCTTTCTGCCTCTATCCAGAACCAAGACTCAGCTTAAAGGCCCAACCTTTCCAGGATGGTTACTCACACAGCGTTTCAGCGAACTCTGACTTACTGAGAGCAAAACATGCTTTTTTAGTATGGTACGTCACACTATGACTCCTCCCCCATTTTACTATTCCCAAAGTGAAACATGACTAGCACGTGAGCTAACTCAAGCTCACGCTATGGTGCCTAACAAACATGGACTGGCGACCCGCGTCAGTACAATATTGTTAACATAGGTAAAAATAGGTAAAAATTGACCAAAAAATAATCATCTCTGTTAACCCTTACACTGCCAGAGGCCTCATATGGGGCCCTATAGTAAAATCCCATAGGAACACCATTGAAAGAATGCAAATTATGCGTTCAGAATCTGAAAGAATTGTTCGGATATTCCCTTTTTTTGCCACGGATGGTCCCTCAGTCCATGTCTAGCTTAGCCATTCTTGTGTACTGCTGAATATAGAATCTAACATCTGGGCTAAGAGTGTAAACTCATCTTAAACTAAGGGTGAAGAGTGTAAGACAGGGGCTATGTCAAACATAATTACGTGAACAGTTGTTAGCAGCAGCACCACGCAGAGTGCTGCAGTAGATTTACTTACAATTGTTGGTTATTGTGATGATTGTGATGAAGTTACATAGGACAGGGGCAGATCAAGGATTTATAAAGGGGGGGGGGCAAGATTTGGAAAAGCTGTTAGTGTATTCTTATATATTATTTACACTCACACACACCATTTGAAATACATCTGAAAACCAGTGGAGAAGCTAATGATTATTATGAAATAAAAATTCCCTAAATAAAATTGTCTTTCTACAGAGGCTACCCTCAGTAAAAGTTTGAAGAAATACCATTTCATATATGAATCTAGGGCAATATCATTTTGAAACAGTGAACTATGGTGTTTTTGTTTACTGTTAATTGTAGGTGTATTTTTAAGCATTATGTTTTGTTAATTATTCCAGTATGCTAGCTCTTTCCAATTGCAGTCTACTCTCCACCAGAACTGCAGGTCAACTCGTAACATAGTTCTACTTTAAGAGGTGACATAACACTCAGGTGAAAGGATAGTATTTATTAATCCAAAAATGTGATAAATGTCACTGAGCTCCCTTCATAATCACCAGTCCAAGAGGCATAGTCCACTCAACCCAACACAGCCGATGCTCCTAGCTTTCCTGCCTGCCAGTCCACCTGTAGACTCCCTGCAATAGGAACAAGAGTACACGGTCTGCTACTCTATCTGAGGTGTTAGCTTACTGGTTGTCACTCACACACACAAACACACATACATCCGCCACCTCCATCCTTTTTCATCCTTCCCAAGACAACCTGAGCCCCCGCAGGCTCTTCCTCCTGTCCTTTTTCCGCACCACAAACAGTTCGCCCTCGTGCACACATGGCATGTCTCTCAACAGCACCTCCCCATCTAGCTATGTTTCTATTCCCGGGACATGGCCGGGCACATGTAAAAAGAATGAATCCCAAAGCTAAGAAGCATGACAATTGGTGCAACATCCTTTGTCTATACTTTTTGCCACACTGGTGGCAGCAGTGGTGCTGTAAACCAGCGACATGACCTTGTGGACTTTGAGTGGTGTGGAGAGGAAATGGCAACAGCGACTGTGTTTGATCAGATGGACTTGGACATCACCTTGAAGCAGGGAGGGGAGGAGAAAGTGAAGCCGGAGGCAAAGACCAAACCAGCTCTAAATGCAAGCTCGCGTCTCATGCCTACTTTTCCAACAATTATGCAAGCCAGGAAGAAGGAGTGGTACATGCGTCCCAATCAGCCATGGAGGAAGAGTTGCAACTGAAGTGCATGGAGAAAGGCTGCAAAATGCTGGAAGACGCCGTGGAGGTAGTGGAGGTCCAGGAAAGGTATATGTGATGGCTTGTGCACGCGGCTGTTGTCACAGGAGGATGTGGCCCCAGGTTGGAGGTGGTGGAAGCTGTAATCAGAGCAGGTGAGCCTGTGAAAGTCCTAGTGGCATAGAGGGGACTGGAGGCAGTGCGCCTTTGTGCCACATGCATTGTAGGGGAAGCTATCCTATCCAAGGAAGTTTCGAGTTGGAGAAGGTGGAACAACACCGTCATGGAGATGCCGAAGTAGGCATGAAGGCTTTAAGCCACCATTGCAGCATGAGCTGAGATGTTCATGGCCACAAATCATGATTTGGGGCTGACTGGTATGGTTCAACACTGCATCAACAGGGGGGGACCAGATGCCGATCAAGCAAAGAGTGAGGCGATACCCTGCAACCTCGCAAGAGGAAGAACAGAAACTGGTGGAGGACATGCTGAGACTAGGGATAATTCAGGAGAGCAATAGTGCTTGGAGTAGTCTCATGGTCCTCGTGAAAAAGAAGGACGGAGGCGCAAGATTTTGCATAAACTATAGGAAGCTGAAACAGGCCATGAAGGTGGACGTGTACCAGTTATCACGGATAGAGGACAGTCTGAATACCCTTGGAGGCAGCTTGTTTCTCTGCAGTCTGGATCTGGCCAAGGGCTACTGGCAGGTGGAAATGGCACCAGAGGACCAAGAAAGACGGCCTTTGTGACAAAGGAGGGTTGTACGAATTCAAGGTGATGCCTTTTGGGTTGGACAATGCACCGGCCACGTTTGAATGGCTGATGGAGAAGGTGCTTTGTGGAATTGTGTAGGAAGAGTGCCTGGTGTACTTGGATGACATTCCTGTGTTTCTGCCCACCTTCCAAACCACAACTGTTGGTACCAGTGTTAGACCAACTTCAAAATGCTGGGTTAAAGTTGAAGGCTTCGAAATGTAAGCTGTTTAAGAGAAGGATTCCGTTCTCGGCAGGTTGTGTAGCAGGATGGAATCAAGACTAACCCTACCAAGTGCCAGTAGGTTGTGGACTGGCCCTAGCCACAGGACCTGCACGAAGTGCACATTCAGGCCAAAAATAAACAGTTGTGTTCAGGTAACATAGGTTTAAAAAAAAATAGGGTAGGTAGGTCGAAATCTTTTTTTTTTTTTTTGCTTTTTTTTTCTTACCAAAGAGACCCAGCCATTGTTGGAAAATGAATAAATATTCCAAATATCCCCTGAAAACATTTTTAGCATCTAAAATACATGCCCTGAGCATCTATATGTTGTTTTAAGGTTTTCCATGCATTTTTAGGTCAATTATTCTGGCTTTTGAATAGAAATAATCACAAATTTCCTCCAAAAAAAAGTTAGGGTAGGGCCAAATAATTAGGGTAGGTAGGGTTACCTGAACACAACCCTTTTTTATAATTTTGGCCTGACATCAGTCTCTGTTTGTACTACAGATGACACGTGGAGAACTTCATGGAGCTGGCTGCCCTCTTTTACGAGTTGGCCAATAAGGACATGTCATTCGCCTGGACAGAGATGAGGCAAATAACTTTTGAAGAATTGAAACATGCGCTGACCACAGCCCCTGTGCTTGGATTTCCTCAGGAGGAATGACAGTGGTGGTTGGATACCAACGTGAGCACTGTGGCGTAGTTGAATCGGTGATCATGTATATGAAGAAGGTGCTCAAGGCATACAAGCAATGGTACTGCTCGACGAGGAAGGAGATGCTGGCTGTGGTACAGGCACTGAACACTTCAGATGCTACACTTACAGCCAGAAAGTGATTGATTTCCGCAAAGTCTTGTTGCAGCACAGGGCAGGAAGGAAGCACGGAAATGCAGACGCCTGTCGTGGTACCCATATAATCAGTGCGGAGGGGAACACAAACACAAAGTGAGAGCAACCACAAGAATGAGACAATACCAACCTGGATGGTCACCTGGAGAGATGGGGCAGGCCCAGAGGAATGATAGCAACATAGGACCCATTTACATATATAAGTAAGGAAGCTGGCAAGGAATGCCCAGCCTAGGAGGATGTATCAACAGAGCCTCAATTACAGTTTTTCTACTTTTGTTTCTATTTCACAATGAATCCCCATTAGCATAAGGGTCATAGGCGGATCAAAATATTTTGAAATAATGTACTAATAGCTTAGTACTTTTAATATATTATCATATTATATAATCTAGTTAGGATCAGGCCTAGCAAGTCTACTTCTAAGAAGAGGTATTTTGCGCTCCTAGCGCCACCTGTTAACCAGTATAAAAGGTGTTGCAAAGTAGGGAGCGGAGTTAGTTTAGTCTGGAGTTAGTAACTATTAGGAAGTAAGCAGCGTTAGCTGAGCTGCTCGGAGCTATACCTACCAGCTCCTGCGGAGTATACTGGAGTTTACCAATACCAACTACCTCGGACAAAGGATTGTGATAGAGCTAAGCGCTAGGGTGGTCTAGGATGTGCTGGAACAACTTGTATTCTAAATGTGGTTGATCGCTGAGTAGGAGATGGGAAGGTGGACTGATGGAGACTTATTCACTGTGGCTTTGACTCGGGATGAGATGTTTACTTCAATAAAAACCCTTTCATATTAAGAGCTTCCTCATCGTCCATTTCTTTTGAACTATTGGGGAATGGATGGATTAACTTAGAGCGCAGTCTGATGGGCGCAATAACTTGGATGAACGACTCATGGATAACTTAAATATATACATCACGCAGTCTTAAATCGAACACTAACAATAGTTCAATAAGTACAATATTTTTGACATTAACCCTTAAGCCATATGATGAATGCACTCTATACTTATCACGCACTGCCACATACTTGTCCTGTATCTACCACATACATGACTTAAACTTAGGTAGTGGGGTCTGTTAAGGTCATTTTTTTAGTGAAATTGTTACACGGCAGATAAAAGCATCAAATTTGGTATGAGACACCTCTGAGGCATAACTATCAAATTTGGAAGGGGAGCCACCTTGAAATATCGATAGAATGGTTGGGGCCAAAAGACCAATATGGCTGATTTTTGCTCGAAACAATCTTATATCTCAGCTTTTAAAATGACTAAAGAGACATGGTTGGTGTCAAAATTGGGAGATTATATGGGTTAGGGAATTCAACTATTTACATTTGAAGTCAATGCAAAAATTCTAAATCCAAGATGGCTGACCAATATTGAAAAATAACATGATTTTCAGCTGCTAAAGTATTTAGACAAGTTTCAATATCAGTTGTTTAAAACCTAGAGGGCTCAACAGATATGATATTCATCCAATACAATACCACAGATTTCAAAATGACTGAATTTATTAACATGATATCTTTGACAATGACCACTGGATTCCAAAATAGTTCAAAAGAAAGGATATAGACTTTAGTCTTTCGCCGCAAGATTTCCTGATATCATTTGGTATGGTGATCCCCTGGGGCCCCTTCATTGAATTTAATCGTCGGGTGGTAATTAAGCGCGGCGCCAGCTAGTCGGCCGACAAAACTTTGTCGTCGCAGTTCATCGTCGACCAACATCGGCCGATCTTGTACATTTCATGTCCCCACGGGGGCGGCCAATTTTACTATAAATAGCCTTGTCGGCCACCCAATCAAAGGGCCTAATTAGTTGAGCCCATGAAAAGTCAAAGTTGAACCAGTGTGTATCGGATTCTTCATCGGCCCACATGCGTTTTGGACATGGCAGACGACGGGCTCATCTTTGCATTTATGCTTTTACTGGATGAATCCAGCGACAAACCACCGCCGAAAAAGAAAAGGAAATCTCCAGTAGTATGGGAGCGACCATGGCTTGCTCATCGTCGTGATCCAACCTGCGAGAATGTCTACACATTAATGTGCGATTTAAGAGAGGTAATACAATTGAATGCAATAGTTTGAAGTTCTATACATAAAATGTCGTCCACTTCTGTCGCCGTACACATAAATCATATCGTTCCTGTTATATACCTTTGCAACAGTGTACAAGTGTTGTCGGACGATAAAATATATTCATAAATATATAATATTTGCATTTTTTTGTAGGCTGGCGACACAAAAGAGTTTCGTCATATGATGAGGATGGATCCGCTGACTTATGCCTACCTTCTTAGCCTGGTAGAAAAAGATATAATGAAAATGGACACCAACATGAGGGAGGCGATCCCAGCCAAGATTCGACTGAGTACTACGATGCGTTACCTTGCTTTCGGTGAGATTTGAAATAATTTTTAAAACGATTAAACCTAGTTTGTCGTTGTTCTAGTCTGTTGTATGCTTTACGAGCAATCCATAATGAATTTAACAATCTACCTGGAGGGGTAGTCGCTAAGTCGTGCTGCCTATGTGCAATATATATAGTTCAAGGAATTATTCAGTATTAAGCCCCGATAGCAGTGTCTGGTAAAAGTACGTCGCTAGGCTTGTACAGTCAATATAAATACATCCCACAGCTCATTAATCGTATAGGATGAGGAAAATGAATGAGCGACTACTGTTATTAATTTTGTTTGAAATATTTTCTTGCACAGGTCACAATCCGCCATCCTTAGTGCATCAATTCATTGAGAGCAAATATTCTGTCCACCGAATCGTCGACGCGACATGCGAAGCCATCATCCGGAATCTTGCAGAAGAATATTATTTTGTCAGTGAGTAGAAATTATTTATAGAAATCGAAATGCACTATCAACAAGTATATCAGATTGACGCAATAAGTTAGCCTCATCTTATCCTGTCGTCATTGAAAAGAAAACTATATAAATGTCATGATTGCAAGCAGAATTTAAAAAAAATTATATAATGGTCCTAATCGTTCGTTCTTTTTTTCCCCCTCCAGACCCCTTCAATGGCCGACGAATGGTCAGATCTTCAGAAAGTATTCCAATGTCGACGGAACTTTCCTAACTGTGTTGGGGCGCTTGGCGGTAAGCATATCAGAATCCGCAAGCCCCCAAACGCCGGATCAGAGTTCTATAACTACAAAGGCTTTCACAGTGTCGCTCTGATGGCCCTCGTTGATGGGAACTACGAGTTTCGGTATGTGGATGTCAGCTGGGAAGGATGTAATGCCGACGGAGGCATTTGGAAAGAGTGCTCCCTTTCAAAGGCGATCAAAATTGGTGATGTCGATATGCCAGGTTTTAGACGTCTACCTGGAAGCAATGCAGCGACAAACCATGTAACAGTTGGCGCCGACATATTTCCCCTGGGTCCACATCTTGTCAAACCATACAAGAAACGATATATGACGGTGGAGGAGCGCATACTGAACTATCGACTTAGCAGGGCTCGAAGGGTCAGTGAAAACGCCTTTGGAATACTCGCAAGTCGGTTCCGGATCTTCCTTCCGAGTGACAAACATCGTCCTGGCTGCGTGCTGCCTCCACAATATGCTTCGTCGTCGGTGCGGGAAGGCCTACCTGAGCCCAGGTTCGATCGACTCGGAGGACGCCGACAACATGCTCATTCCAGGGGAATGGCGTGAACACGTTCATCTTACACCCCTGGAGGCAGACCCCAGCAAAAACACGTCGGCCTTCTCAAAAGAACAACGACATCTTCTCCACGATTATTTCAATTCAAGTGCTGGCTCGGTACCCTGGCAGTGGAAAGCTGTAGATGCCTACTGAATGGAACGATGAAGAAGCAAACGATGAAGTTAAAGACAGTCGCTCCATTATAGTTCTAACGTTGACATTTACTTAAGATTTTGGGAAATACAAGTTTAGGGTGTAAGAATTCCAGAAATGAAGAAAAAATAGGGGGTCACTGTGCTAACTTTTGAATTAAAGGTATTACAAAATTTGCAAAAATCGAAAATTTCAGTATTTTCACAAATTAAATTAACTTTAAGAAATTCCTTGATCACATTAATGAAAATCATTGATTATGTTTTCAACTCATTTGGATATGAAGTAGATATGTACATCTTTATATATAATGCATTATTTGCCAAAAATACGAAAATAAACTTAATTTGGGGAAATTTAATTTGATGAATCTGGTGATAAAAAAGAATAAATTCTTATTAAAATGGTAATAAAAAAATTATCAACGTTGAAAATTACTTGAAATCCTTACATTTGATTGGTATTAGTGTTGTCTATCATTTAGTGAGAAAAAAATGGGGGGTCACCGACATAACTTTTTCAGAAAATTGAATTAAGTACCTCAAGGTTTATAAAAAAATTCAAAGATTTTTGTGAAAATTCATTAATATACTGTCCGCACTCACATTATTTCTCAGACATATAGTACCTACCATGACCTACATACATGTCCCTTTATGTAAATGAATTAATTTTATTAGGATATAATGAGCAGAAACCATGCCACATCACCTTAAAGAAGTGCACCAATTGTTGCCAAAATGGGAGGGGAGGTCGAAAATAATAGTTTTATTACAAATAAATTCATAATTAATTCAATATTGAGAATCTATTAAATCTGAGGAAATACACGGATTCACAACGTTCTGGGCTACATCTTTGTCGCTTACTGTATTGCAATTGGATGACAGGTAACAGAGCTATGAGCAAAAACGCATTTTACGTCCATAGGCTTCTATAGTTAAGGGTTTTCACCCTGGTCATGGTCCACTGCACATTCATACCACTAAGCTGCGCAGTAGGCACGCGCATAAACAAATGGCGCGATTGCCCTTAAAAGGACTGTTTAATATATATTTTCTTTAACCCAAGGACAAGAAACATCTTTGTTCTATTCTGTTGTCAACTTAACATCTGCTCGGACAGCACTATGTCCTTTTGAGCGACAAAATATCTAAATTCTTTCAAGTTAACAATAAACATTGAATCATCATAGTAAAAGTATCAAGTTTGCCTCATTGACAAAGACTTTTGAATGACAAGGACTGTACTGTCATGTCGTCAGTCATATATGAGTTGAAACATACATATTATGTCGTTATTGAGATATAATAGTTAAGATTAACACGTCGTTGACATTGCACAGCTGTTGTTTCGTCCCATCTTGATATGTTACTTTTATAAAATGTCTTCGCCGAATTATCGATGTTTGACAGTGTCAAGAATAGGTCAACGAAAAAACTTCTCTTCGCACATCTGTAATACTAACCAGAAATGCTATTGAACCATCCCTGAATATTTTTTCTTATAAAAACCACTCGACCCGAAATAGAATGACGATTCTCAGGTAAAACAAGATGCACTGTAGCAATATAAAAAAGTTTGTGTTTTTCTCCTTGTCGTCCATGAACAAAGACTTGTAAGTTAGATATCTATATGCGACCAAGTAATAAAATATCGGTAAAACGTTGAACTTGTCTATGAGTCCTTGATAACTTAACGAAAAACTTACAAACTAAGTATCCTCATCAGACTTCAACATGCTAATTGGACGATATAAAAAAGAAAGTTTTATCGGTTGATCACATGTTGGTATATTGGCGTTCACTTTTCATCTGAGCAGACATATCGGGCTGCAATTGAACCGACAACATAAGCTGTGCTGGCTGGAGCTGCTGCTGTTGCTGTTGGCCGGACGATTGAGTCTGATATCCTGGGTAGTTCAGATAGGAGGTCGGGTTATGGTGAGCACCTGAATGTAAACCCTGAGCAGCCCAAGTATACTCAAATTCAGGGGTCGGTTGTGCCTGATGCTGGGACATCGTCGCATCCATTAGCCCTGAAGAGGTATTTCCGACAAAGGTTGCTTGGTTAGGATCGTTCATCGGCACTAGGTCGTGTCCGGCCGATGAAGATCTTCTGCTACTCGCCCGACAGAAGCATTGTCGTCATCTTTTCCAGTGGCTGACGCCAACGAATCCTTACGCTTCGAAGTTGTTGTTCTTCCAGGGCACATTCTACGTTAAGTGTTGCATCAGAGTGGTAGTAAGGTGAAAAAATCAAGTGACAAATATAGTTTTAATATTAATATCATCTCTTCTGAAAATGATTTGTTTTTAATGATATGGGCCTACAAAGACAACTGTATATGTTCCACCAAAGAACTAAAGCTTTCTCCAATACTTTATAAGTGAATATTTAACAAATGAAAATAACAATAGACTCCAAGAAATAGACGTTACTCTGGCAATTCAATATTAAAGATGACATTTGTAGCTTTCAAATGATGCCAAATACATCAAAATGCAATAATTATCAACAAAGTTATATCCCCTTGAACATAGGACTATTAGCGTCCTGAAAAACACCAAATATTGCCTCTCAAATATCTAATATTATACATGTAGAATCTCTCGTAGATACGAATTTGGCAAAATTGTCAACATTGACACAAAACACAATCAAATGATATGATATATAGATAGGTTTTTTAAATATCATAAATATTACATGCTATCATATCTTTATAGAAGTGGTCAAAGCATAATTAACTTGCACAGCTAAAGATTTATTATCTTAAATCTCTTGTAGATACATCTCTCGTAAATACGTTTTTGCTCTTCTGAACTGCATGTAACTTGTAATAATGAGTTTAGATTCAAAATTCAAAATATATTAGTTTGATATGGAGACCTTTTACGATTTATTTCATTTTTCTCCTCTTATTATTTTTATTATTGCTAAAACATGATCTCTCATAGATACCCCCCTTAAATATATGGGCCAAAAGTGCATATTGTAGCAGCTAGAATATTTTTATTTTGGTTTAAACATTATTTTTTATACTTTTTTGTGATAGTGCTAAGTGTCCCAAACATTTTGATACAGAAAACACAGGCCTAGTATACTTTTCCTCATCCTAATGCCTATTTTCCTTAAAAATCTCTCGTAGATACTAAAAAGAGTGGACAATTTTGATTAAATTAGAAGAAATTGAAATCTTTAGATTATGGTATTTTAAAGAACATAACGTTATAAGGAGTTAGTAGAAGAGCAAAGTTCAATACGTTTTTTGGCTGCAATTTGATGATTTTACCTGCTGACATATTCAGGAGAATAAATATTTACCTGTGGACATGTAGTTTTGAGGGTACATGTCTTTTCAACATATTCAAAATTCAATTTCATCATATATTTAATCAACATTGTTGTATATCATACAGTTGATTTCAACATAAGGGTCTTAGAAAATTGAATCGTCTAGAAAAAATGAGAAAATCAAATAAATTACAAGCCCCTATATGCTGCAGACACCAAATGCAACACTTAACGTAGAATATGCCCCTGGAGGAGGCAGAGGTACGAGTGGCGACGACCTGATGGTGTGTGTTATTGTCGTCGGTGCAGGAGGAGTTTGAGGCATTTCAGGACCAGAAACATGAAAGTTTTTCGGTGGGCACCATTCTCCTCTTATCGTTGCTTTTATTATCTAATGAATGTAATCCTGCACATCCTCCCTTACATCGTCATCCTCAATTCGACGGAGTTTCCGTATAGTTATCTTTCCCCACATCTCAAGATCATCAAACTCATATGCGTCGTCGGCCTTACATGTTTCACTCCTCTTTGGTTCTTTGTCAGCAGATGTCTCTGCTGGCATTGGAAATGGTGAGATGAATATATTAGGCATTCCCGATTTCGTTTGGTATACCTCGGCCAAGTTCTTCATAACATCCAGTTTCTGCTCCTCGATAGGTTTGTCCTCAGATTTTTTACCTTTCTTTTTTTTTCCACCCCCAGCCGACGACTGACTTTTCAAACTGGCCGCCGAATTGCGACGTGATGCCGTCACCGATAGAGGGTTTGAGATTCTACTTGGCGGATGGCTTGATTCTATCGTCGTTTGTTTTTGATAACCTGAGCCTCCTGCACCATCAGCATCATCGTAGTCGTCGGCATACTTACCTACCTTCTTTGACTTGGCACTATCGGAAGGCTTCTCAGAGGAGGATGACTTAACAGGTTTACCGCCTTTAGAATCTTTAACTGTTTTTTTCTTTTCGTCTTTACCCATTTTCGGTGATGAATCCAGCAGTGTTTGTCAGAGTTGATCCAGAAATTCAGCTGCCTCTTCTCCAGTCCTCTTAAGTTGTTTCTTTTTTGGAGGAATCAAAGATGGAGGTGATTCGTCGTCAGGGACGATGACAACAGGAGTCGCGGGGGGTGTCGGACTTAGCGGACTGGCAGTTATTTTCTTCTTCTTCTTTTTGGAAAATGGGTGTTTTAGAGGACGCCTTTAAGTTTGGGTTTGCTTGTGTTGCCGAATTCGTCCAGCTCTTCCTCTACTCTCTCTATTGGCGTCTCCGGACACGTTGACACAACGGGCTTATCACTTTTCGTCGGTGTTTCCTCATTGCTACCTTGGATCGGACTCTCGTCGGCGACAACAGGAGTTATCTTAACGACAACCCCCATTTCCTCGGCAGGTATATCCTCCTGAATGATTGGTATCTCGCCTTGTCGTCAGCTTCCTTCCCCTCCTGGGAATCGGTAACCGACTGACTCGCCTCCTCATGAGAAGATTGCTGAGATTGACCGGAGGCGAGAGGGTCTTCTGGTAAATTTTTCTATTTCTGTCCATCGGCCTTCGTGGTAGATTCCTCTGGAAAGTCGGCGTCAGAGAATTGGTGTTCCCGGTCACTTTCCACTTCTTGAGAAGTGCTAACGACACCCTCTTCTCCCCCCTATTTGTCGTCATCCTCCTCCTCATTGTCGTCGTCGCCTGAGGCATAACCAGCAGCCGACTCCGAATCAGCATAGCTAGCCTCATCGTCATCTATCTGTGCTGCATCTCCTGCCCTGGTTCGACCAAGTTTGATGACCATCTTCTCAGCAGAGCGTGTGTGTGGCCGGCTGGGGCCAGATTCCTAAAAGAAAATAACAGAGATACATGTTGATGAGAAGAGGATCTCCAAGGGTTTCAGATGCTTTGAATAACGACAACCAAATAGGCAGATAAGAAGGAAAAGGCACACTTTGTCGTCCGACTAATGTTGTTGTACTGGTCGTTAAGAAATAAACGTCACCTACATACAAAATATATGTCTACATTACTCTGTTTTTATCTGTCGATAAAATTATAGCGTTTTATGTACCTTCCTCACTGCCAGGTTTGACGTCGTCTCCCTCCCTTTCGAATGTTTCCTTAGGAACTCTAATCGGCCGAACAACCACTTCTTCCTCTTGGACAGTTTAGGGGGGGCTGCACTACCACTCTGCAGTTCTTTGATGTGCTTTTGGAACTGCGTTCGATAACCTTGCCATTTCGAGACCAACTCTTCGACTGAAAGAAATATAAATAGGCTTATTGGGTATTTTCATCGTTGATGGTGACAGGTCATTTATCGTTGACCCAGTTTGTCGTTGGGAAACATATGCCGGACAACTATAACAACTGATAGCCTATGTCCTGTATACAAACGATAAGAGTCTATAGGTGGAGATGAATCTTGAAAAGACATTACGGGGAAGCGAGTCGGTAGCGTAGATGCTCTGCCAACTAAGTACGAACGACGTCTGATCGGACAGATATATCGTTGCAGAATTCAACGACGCATATTATTGGTGTTTCTATAAAGCCTTACATTTCTATGAATTACTTGTTCTCAGACCTATATCGGGGAGATGGGGGTCAGTCGACCTACCTGGTATGTTGTACTTCTTGGCGAATTCGTCGCACGCCTGGCGTTGCTTGATGATGTTGTAATCATCCTCGGATCGGTCATAGAAGAACCTTAGTTCTTCCATATAGCTGATAAACTTCTCCAGGTCGACTGTCCACTTAAACTTGCCAGCCTTTGGGTTTCTCGGCGATCTGGGCGACGTAGCTCGCTCTTTTCTCGGCCGAACCATCTTCTTCCGCTTCTTCTCGGTTTTTTCTTCGGCGCCATCTTGAACACCGTTGTACGCCATGAGAGAGGTCACATGACCGCTTGCTCGCTTCTGATTGGTCGAGCGCTAACGGTCGGTGTCATTTTGTTGGCCGACTAAAGAGAACACGTCCCCATGAACCAAAGCAGACAACGACAAAGTACCGATGACGTGGGAGACACGAGTCATGCGCTAAATGTCGGCCGACAAGTGCTTGAAAAATTAAACATGTCTAATCTGGTTTGTTGTCAGACTCTGTTTGTCGTTGGCAAAATTCCGTCGTCAAGCTCACTTTTCGGCCGAAGAAAACTTTCGTTGTTAGCTCCTTTATCGTCAACAAGTTTGTCGTTGATCACGTCCCAATGCAAAAATTGACTCTTTTTTTGTCGGCCGACAAAAAAAGTCAGCCGACTTTTTTTTGGTCGGCCGACAAACAATTTATCGTTGACGATAAACATTTGTCGGCTGACAAATTTGTCCCCGTGGGGGATACGACTTAAGGGACATGGAATCCAATCATTTGCCTTTGGAATCTACACAAAAGACTTAATCTAAGATAGTCAATAAATTTACCTCAATTTTCAAATGCTACGAACATAAGAAATGTACTGAAATTTCATTTTGATATTTCAATGTGGCTCCCCCTCCAGAAATTTGTTAACAGACCCCACTAGGTGGGACAATCTGGAGCAGCTCAATCCCTCCTGACTCAATGGTAGATCACACATGCTGAGACCATAGCTAGCACAAGAGAACAAGGGAAAAGGCGTACAAAATGGCAAATATTGGGTTGTTGTTGGAGACAGGCCATGTTTTATTTAGTCTTTGTATTTCACAAGTGTGTCTCCCCAGACAGAAAGGATGCCCAAGGCGGGAATCAAGCATTACAGAGTATATTTTAAGCTTTCAAATGATACCAAGCACATCAAAATTGGATAATTTTCAAGGAAGTTACAGGATGTTGAAGACAGGACTGTCTGTCTTCCTGAAAGCCAAGATAATATTTATCTAAATATTTAGTAACAAAACGTCATAAAAGCTATTATACTTATAACTTTTGATCTACAAAAGATAATCTCGTTTAGTTTAGACTTATGATATATAGTACAATCAAGTCAAGTTCACAAAAACTGTTTCAAGTGTTTTTATTATTCTATGAGAGGGTTTGATCACAAAGTTTTATGTCATCATATAGGAAACTTTGCAGGGTTTAGAAAATAAATTTACATCTTCGATTTTGGTTGCCACGGGAACTATAGAACATTTTGAAGAGTAACGAAATTTCTCAAAAAAATGCATAATTTAAATTGATTTTTTCCAAAAATGCCCAAAAACCTGAATAAAATTTTGATATTGATTTCAAAGAAAAAAAGGTCAATTAGAAAGTTGTTCTCCAGTTTATTTCCTATCATTGGATACCATGATATTCTTATGATCATAAATATTTTCCAGGTACCTCATGTAAACAGGATGATAGGTATATCATGCTAAAAAAAAAAATATAGTGAAATTTCCATTAATTACAGTTATTCATTACAGAATATAAACCTATCAAAATAATGAAAATGCAAATCATTTAAAAATATCATTGAGGTCAACCCACTGTGAGGCTGTGCATTTTTTTCAAAATGATTTAAATATCAAAGCTAAAGCTAATTCTGAATTATTATTTTTTTTGGTGAACTAAAAGTCTAAACATTTTCTGCATATTTCCTGAAAATAAGCAAAAACGACCCCCAGAGTAAGTGTAGGCTCTATTCATTCCTATGCCCTTGGCTCCACTTGGATTCTAATAATTTTATTTCACCCAGAAATGAAGCCAAAATATTAATTTTCTACCATAAGAAAATTATTGGATTTTTGAGGCTACCTTGGCCTAAAATAAAATATTCATTAATTTTACCTTGACAATCTTTGTCATATAAAATTGTGAATAATTTTTTCTATACTCCATTAGTAAAGGAGCCGCCCCAGTCGAGTCCCTTTTTATGTAAACATTACATCAAAATACTCTCCTGCATCAGTAAATCAGCTTGAAAATTACCGTATATGAAACCACAATTGGCATTACCCCGCTAGGGAGCATTGCCCAATAACATGACCCCCCTACACCATCTGCTTGATGATGTCACTGATCACCCTGGAGATGTGACATGTTACCATGTAAACATGTTATGTCATCACCTGTCACCATGGGCACACATGATCTCATCATAGAAGGTTGTGACATCACAACTGTCACTTCACTAAGCGGTTGCTGAACTGAACACACTTTCGCCACGTCCTCCACATTTAATTATGAAAATATGGATCAAAATCATATATGTGTGATCTAATGATCGGCCATCTTGAATTTGCATTAAAGTGGCTGATTTATGAGCATTTTCTCTGAATAAGAGGGTTGCATTATTTTAAAAACAACTTAGAAAATAAATGTAAAGTTGTTCAAGCTTACAAGGTAAACACATAAGAAAATCGTGAGCAAGTTATGATCATTTAAGGCCAATAGCGCCATTTGTTCATGTGCATGCACACTGCGCAGCCTGGCTCTATGGGTGTGCAGTGAACCATGACCATTACTGGGAGAAAATGCTTCAATATAGAAGTCTATGGAGGGAAAATACATTTTTGCTAATACCTTCATAAATTATTGATTGTTATTTTATTATGAATTTATTTGTAATAAAAGTAATATTTTCTATTTATAGATATGTGGATTTTCTGAAAAAGTTAGATCAGTGACCCCCTATTTTTTTTCAGCAATTGATAGCTGACACTTCCCTTAATATAATGTAGGCATTTCAAGAAATTATCAACTTTGAAATTTTTGTCATTAATGGTTTTTTGAGAAATTTATATTTTCCTTTCTCAATATTTTACTGAATAAAATTCCCTAAAATGCCATTATTCCGTTATTTTTATGGAATTATGGATACACTGTAAAGATCCATATCTTGGCTTTATATTTATGAAATTTGAGAATATATTTGGTGGGTTTTATCAATGTTTTTAGAAAATGTCTAGATATAGTTTAAGTACATGCAAATACTGAATTTTGAGAGATTTAACACATTTTGTGACACATTCTATTCAAAAGTTTCCACAGTGACCCCCTATTTTTTCATCATTTCTGGTATGTACACACACTAATCTTCCATTTCACCAAGTTTAAAGAAAATCTCAACTTTAGAACTATAATGGAGCGATTGTCTTTAAAAGGAAAATTTGTTTTTTGAATTATCATAAAAACTTTCTATTCTATTCTTTTATGGGTGAATAAAAGTGGCCGTATTAATAAAACAAATTTCCAAATATACCAACAATCAAATTCTAATAGAATTAAAGAGAGGGGCCAGAGAAATTTCAATTTGGGTTCTTTTACAATTTATATGATAGATTAAATGCTTATATATAAGTATGCCAAGTTCCATTTTCAATAATTAACTCCTTCATGTGATATGAGGGATTTAACTTTAAGAAACACCTGATTCTTCTGACCCTTAAGGATGAAGGGGTAATGTGGCAAGTCCAATATCCATATAATAACATTTTCTATTTCCTATATTCTACATAGATATATTAATCAAATATATCAAATAGTATATAAATGAAAATACTACAAGTGAGCTTATATTGGACTTGCCACATTACCCCTTCATCATAATATAATCACTGTCTATTACCTATTTTCTTCCATACCAATACTTTACATTTAAGACTTATGTCATGGAATTGAAAAATGCAGAAAACAGAAAAACAGACAATTGAACCCAGTCTTAATATGCAAATGAGCATACATGATTGACAGACATCACTCTCCCAGCAGGGCATCACTCTCCCAGCAGGGAACTCTACATGTACCTGTTTCTCCTTGGAGAGTGGAGACTGTTGGTGCATAATCTGTGTAGCATCAGGGAACCAGCGAAAATGAATATTAATGAGGTGGGCGGAGCCTAATTTGCATATTAAGACTGGGTTCAATTGTTTGTTTTCCTGTTTTGTGTAGTTTTCAGCTTAATGGCATTAGTGTTAAACATAAACTATTAGTATAAAAGAAAATAAAAAATTGAAAGTTAATTTAAGTGTTGTAGTTATTTCATTTTTACTGCATTTGATATATTTGATTAATATATTTATGTAGGAAACAGAAAATAGAATATGTAATTATATGGATATTGGACTTGCCACATTGCCCCTTCATCTGTATATCTATGGTGGTTTAATTAATGGAATGGAGGTTTCAAAATTCCGGTATAGATTTCCTATAAGCCAGCGTGAATCATCCGCTGCTATTCAAATTTTATGAAACATGCCATTGGTCACTACTCTTGTAGTATTCCGGAGTTTGTCGTTATGAATTGGAGCTTTGTGTATGCCAGACATCCCATAATTAATATCAGGATCTCTATTTTTCTTCAGTTTTTTTTCGTTGACTGGACTCCATGAATAACTTCACCATTAGTAATGCAAACTGCAAAACCCTCACCTCATTCTGAATTGATCTTGGTAAAGTGAAATAAAGAAAGAATTAATAATATCAATAATGGGCTTAATTTACATGTGCAACCAGCAACTTGCTAATGTGTAGGCCTACCTGTAAAGAACGGTAAAGAACGATGCGCTAATGCCATCTACTGTCCATAATGCCACTTGCCTTGATTGATCTCAGACAGGGGGCACCACGAGCACAGTCTTTTACCTTCTTTTTGTCATCCAAAAGGGTCACCCCGGAGGGAAATGTAAAGAGGGGGATGAACGGGGGGGGGGGGGGGGGGTGTCTCACCGCTACGTATAGACCAAATCACTTTAGATAAGTTGCTTCAGACAGTATATATATCTTGTAATAACTCTCAGCTCTTAGTTTTCCACCTGTTTCTAACCAGAAAAATAAAGGGGATTAAGTAGGCTTTATATGATATCGATGGTATGTTTTCATGCAATTGTTTCTAGATGCCAACGCACGCTTGAAAATCGCAAATCCTCGCATGCAGGATGAAATAATTATCCATAGCAAGAACCACCTCCTCACACTACATGCTATGGATGTATGCTAATGATCTGCATTGGTTTGCGATTGTCACATATGCCCTATCCCTCATCGTGTGTGATTTTGAACGTGTCCACTGATACTGATAATCGTAAGCGTCTAGATCTTAGTCAAGTGTAACGAGGCCTAACTGATATAACCTTAATTAGTCACTGGTGATTAATGTGACTTAATATATGGAATAGTCATTTCTGACTAAGGTGGGATTTGTTATTCTAAAATGTAAATTCAATAAAGTGTAAGTCTGGTACAAGTGTAACATGCACCATCACTTTACAAAATAGTAGACCAACATACCATATTCATAATTATAACCATATGCAGATGACAAAACAGATTATTCACAACAAATCACGTAAAGACCATTGGCTGTTCTGGCTGTTAATTGAAGGGAATGATGTCACTTCCTGTCAGCTATGATATTAGGGTGGCCATGGCTATCCCCATGGCTTCCCCCATGCAGCATGCATGGATTGTCCCCCCCCCCCCCCCATTATGGCTCTGGTGTTCCGTTGACGGTCTCATCATAATTTCTTTAGGGAGTTTTAGCAGCCACGACACATCTCAATAATTATGTTAACGTATCTCAAAACTTTGGAGCCACATTACAGACTACCAGTACGAGATTTATGAAAAACAGACATTTATTTATTAAAATTATGGGCAAAGAAATTCAACTCTTTTGACATAATTTTGGTATCAATCATTACAGCAGAGATGAGAGATGCGTTACGGTTGCGCTATGAGATGCGTTGGAGGTGGTACTAAAACTCCCTAATTCTCATAGTAGACCTTAACTTAATTAACTTGACTTAACTGACCAGAAACAAAAGACAACACGTTGTGCATCTTTTGGAAAGAGTTAAAGTCCCAGTTATATGCTTATTCGAATGATCGAAATGATTTCACTAGAAGAAAAAGACAGTTGCTGATAAGTCATCGATCCCGCTGCATGGGCCCGTGCATGTTATACAGTCATGTGCTTTCTTTAATTTTGCCAATGTGTCGTCCTCCGCTATGGGGGATTTAGAGAGGACGCTTCCCAACTGGACCATTTTCTTGGGAAATTGCGTTTTATGTCAATTTCTGCCCAAACCTGTCATTATTGATTCTGTTTATGTCTGCTGAACTAAAGACATCCATTAATCATAATTATTGTGAATTCCAACGCCCCTCCCTGTTTAAGGTCAGAAAAGTACACAGGTGTCAATTATGTCTTTCCTAGCCACGAAATAGTTACCTGCAACCCTAGGCTTGCTGAATATAACGACGTGTAACATGAAAATTTTCTTAAACTCGACATAATATTATGATACGATTTGTCAGAACGAAATTTTAACTATATCGTCAAACGACTGGGTGTAACAAATGTAGGCTGACCGCAGCTTACAGCAGGGATGTAGATGGGGGATCCCATGTAGCATGTCGAATTTAAGAAATGGCCATGTCGCCTGTCACTATATTTTGGATTTCTATGTCGATTTTAAGAACCTTCCATGTCGCATGTCGAATTTTAGAAATGCCCTATATCGTGTCGTTTTTGTGTTTTTTTCCATTTCACTAACCTCGATGTCTCATGTCGAATTTAAGAAATGGCGATGTCGCCCTGTCGATTTTAAGGGTCTACACCCATTATATCGGGTTACCCTTGGGACACGGGGACACATTATTAAGGCTCTATTTTTGAACACAAGATGACGATTATAGGCGACTATGAGCGACGGTCGACAATTCACGGTGAAGGACTGTAGGTCAATTGGATGGATGACTAAATAATTGCAACAGTAATCGAAAGATGAAATGCAAGAATCCAACGATGAAAAAAGACCTAACCTATAGGACTATACGACTTAATCCGACATTGTCATCCAAACTAGTCCATACAACAACAGTACCGACAGTAATCGAAAGATGAAAAAAGACCTAACCTAGGACTATACGACTTCATCCGACATTGTCATCCAAGCTAGTCCGTACAATGCGTTTCTCCTCTATTTGGATAAAAATATGCGACCAGAAAAGCTGTGAGATCCTGCATGATTTCATCCAGCTAAAACAGCTACGCACTCGTTGAGTTTTGACTTTAAAAAAAATCCGACAGTTTTCTGAAAGTCATGATTTAAGGTTTTATCTTTTGCAGTCATCAAACATGTAGGTCGTTAATTAAGTTTAAACCAAGTCAATAAGCACTACATTTAATTATACTACAGGAGTGCAATACACGTTTATAATCATATTTCATTACATTTATTTGTTTTTGTTGGTTAAAAGAAACAAGGAGAAAATGTCAGGGCGCTGCTTTTGATTATGAAATGCTTATCTATTGTCGAAGGGTTATGGTTTATTGTGGTTCCAGTGAATGCTCCCCCATGTGTCCCTAGGTTGCTGGTAGGTAGACATTGCCGAACATGCCCGCAGCAGGTCTTGATCCAGCCGTCACGCTGTACTGCGCGCCGACCTAGCTGGAGGTGTGCGTGTATGTAGACCGGTGTGGGTCGGTGGCGGCAGGCCTCGGTTGTAGGGAACGAGGAGTGAGTGTGGTGACTGAGTGTGTAGGTGGTGGCAAGCTGGTATGGCTCCGGTGTTTACCAGGTGAACAGGTTAAGGGATTGAGACTCACATAGACGTCCATAGCATATTTAGGGCGACCTTCTTCTGCTAGGTCTAGGAAGATGGTCAGAACTGGAAACTTTCGCCTATAGAGGAGTATTAAGATCAGAAGTTAAGATGGAGGAACTAACTACAGCATCAGACATCACACTGGGCCCTTCGCCGTTCACCTTGGGCCCAGACAGCACCGAGAGCCAGCCTTCACAGGTAGGTCGACTTTAAAACCACAGTGAAGTAAGCCACGTTTAAGAAAGTGTCAGGCTATTGTCAGATCTCATGTGTCATGTGAATGAGCTCCAGATGGAATCTCAAATTTGATAAATGGACTTGCTGCTGTGTCGACTTTGATAGTATCTTTAGAGCCATTGTGGTATAGGCCTATATATATAGAGAGAGTGGGGCCCTTGATGGAAAGGCTGGAGGTACTAATGTTGAATGTCGAATTTAAGAAAAGACCATGTTACCCTGTCGAATTTTAAAATTGGCTTTGCTATGCACCCTGTCGGAATGAACAAGTTACATGTCACTATCTTTTAAAATCTATTCTTGCACCTCTAAATAAAGTCAAAAAACGCGCCAATATCGCTGTGTCGAAGGGTCTAGGTCCCCTGTAAAACAATACAGTGGGAGGTGATGTACTTGTTCAAATTTTATAATCTTTATAGATCTCTGTTACCAGGTGATAGGCCTAGTGTACATCATTTAGCTGCTTGCTGAGATATGTTGAATATCTATTCGGGCATACTCGCAAACCTGCTGCTACGATAGGTGCTATTAGTGCTTTAAAACCTTCCATGGTGCTATTATTGTTAATAGCCATAACAGGGTGGCACTGAACTGCTAAATACCAACCGCTGGACACATTGCACTAACTCCGCATAGGGCCAAGGAAAACAATTGTTGTGTTCCAGTAACAACAGCCAAAATAATTAGGGTAGGTAAGTCGGGATTTTTTAAAAATGACTTGGAGTGGAAAAATGCCCAAATTTCTGTATCATTTTACAAAATTATATTAGCCACTTAAAATCAATGTCTATAAAAACAGTAGGGCCTATAGGGTCAGGCCAAAAGATTATAGGGTAGGTCGGGTTACTATTTTTTTCATCCCCTTTCCCTTGGCCTAGTCATAATACTCTACTTCACAAGTCTAGTGTGACAGCGTAGTTACAGTTTTGTGCATAGATCTTGATGGAACTTCTTTGTGCCTGTATATAGCAGACGAGTTTTATTGATCCCCTTTATGTCAAAAAAATACGTGTTAGGCCGAGCTATTGCAATTGTTATTATGAAAGTCATGAGGAGACGAGGAGGAGGGAAGAGGAGGACGGGTTACACCCATTTTGTTGCATGGGTCCCTGAATACACAGCTCTAAATGTTTCACAGTGACATCATGCAGTAGTACCCCTTCGACACTGTTCTCCAAAGCACAGCGAACCGAGGTGACGCGACCTGTTGCATCCGAAACGAGCCATTATTAGGTATCCATTACAGGCGCGGATTTGCGGGGGGTGGGGGGCGTACCAGGCGCACGCCCCCAGCTTATTGTTTTGGCTAGAGTATTTTTAGAGTAAAATTCCCGTGGGGGCTAAAATTTCGCTATAACAGGCCACCTATTGCATTTTCATGGATCCGCCCCTGAATTACACACTGTTGGTCGAGAACGTGCATTGTACACTACATGCACGGACCTGGGACACCACCGTTATGCACTATGGATAGTACATATATAGACGTTGTGCAGGGGACGTCACACATACCAGAATTGAAAAGGCGCCATATTGGTTATCAATATAAAATCATCTGTATTCACTTTTCAAAAGTGCATGGAACACATATTCATAACCGATCTGTCTTAAGTATCCTGATGAGATTGTAATAAACAATTTTTAGCATTTATATGCAATATGTTTGCCATTCTCCATGTTCCCCATCCTCTGAATTATAATCTATGTTACAGCTGATTCCGGTCTCTATCTGGACAAAATATTTGTCTTTACAACGAGTACTGGAATTTCTTCTCTTAAGAACGTTGACATTTTTATTGTCCACCTGATACCAGAATCTATCTCAAAACAGCACACTGGTTCTCATTCCCTTCATTCAAGAACAACTGGTATTAAACTATTTTTCTTTTGTAAATATTGAAAGCTGTCCCGTATTAATATAAGTATTGGGTAACAATGATAGCTAGAGTGGTTATAAATAAGAGAGTATCGTTAAGGAGATAATTTGCTCCAGAACATGTATGTCTTTATACTCTCTTATCTCTCCAAGATAACTCTCCAAGAGATAGTCATGACTGCAGGCTATAAAACACACGTCAAGTAGAAACCATTCTCAATTTCCTTGAAGAAAAAAGGATATGAAGATGTTCAATGGGGATGCCCTTGTAAACGTAGTGTCGGTTATCAGATTTCCAGGGGACATTATTGATTTTTATGTTTTCTTTTCGAAATCTAAGTTAATAAGGCCACGATACCTACGCCACAGTAATTGAGGGTGTATTTATTAGTTTATCATAACTTATCTTTCAGAGATAATGGCATAGATCATTGATTACTTGTAGATGTATATAGGCCTATGCGTCATCACAGTCATTGTTTCAAATGAATCATTTCCGCTGAAAAGGAATATTTTTTAATTCAAGTTGAAAATATAGGCCACCGTTTGCAGTATTTTAATGGAAGACATATAAGTTGACTATAATTTATCGAACCATTTTATTGTTTCTTACCGTTTGCCCAGGTATGGCCCTCGGAAATTAAACAAAGATAAAGGAAATCACAAATACAGATACATCTTGTTGTGTAGATAGCCGTATATATATGTATGACATATCTAAATAGGCCTATAATTTATGGGTCTGAAGTCACAGAAAGACCAGCACCATTAAAGGGGTATTGAGCTAAGATGAGGTAAACTGACCCTGCGCCTGAACACTAACACAGTCGACACAAATGACCCCAGCCCATACCTGTATAGGAGAAGATACCCTATGCATCTATCAGAGACTTTGTTGGTTTATATATAGATATTCACGGGTTTCCAATCTGGTTATATATAGATCTTTGTTTATACGCACACAAGGTCCCTGGGTCTACCCATTACCCATGCCGGACGTCAGAAACGAGGCCAATTTCATACTTTTCTTAACGAGAATAGGGTTCCAGGATCTTGCAAATCAGGGGTTTAATCCGAAGCCAACAACATAGGTTGGTACAATCAGATGTGCTCTAGTTAATAGAGCCTACATTACATGGATATATGGCGCACCCAGAGACATCAGCTGAGTATTCCACCACGGTGAGTCCAAACCTAGCAAAAAATCATGGCTTTCTCCACTTCACTGCGGACACCTCACTCTCCTGGCCCCATGTTATTTTGTGGATCTTATCAACACGGTCACCGACGTGTCCCGTCTATTGACCATGTACACACTTTTGGCTAACTACTGGAGCTAATCGTCGTTCCTTAATCACGCGCCATAACTTAAGAGTTACATATCACACCCGTTTGTTTGCGGTGTCTTATAAACCTTCAGGTCTTGTTTTTACAAATCACAGTATATGTATAATTCAATATAGAGGTGAATATATGTATGAATACGATTTGCACATAGGCGTGTACTTCCTTTTTTTCTTTTTAGACAGAATTTACCCCCCTGCTCCTTAATAAGAACGTAGATCTAATTCAAGACTATTCAATTCCACTTAGCGTATATATAACGATATGTGTGTATCTATAGAATAATTACTGGAGGATCGAAGGCAACATTCTTGTCGACTAAGGGTTCTATATAGTTAAACTAACTTAAAGTAAGCAGTGGGGGATTTGGGAGGGGGCGGGTTCGTGCGCCCCTCCTTTTATATGCCAAATTTACATTTTTTTAAATGTAACATTCTGGAAAGTAGGGCGTGCGTCCCCTCTTTTACTCATAAGCACACCCCCACATTTTCCAAAAAAAAAGCTGGATCCGCCACTGGTAATTGAGTAACCAATCCCGATTACATTTAAGTTTCCTTTTTCGTTGTTTTTTTTATAGACAACCTTTATTCATTCATCATACAGCCCTAAAGTTTTAACTTTAGTCTCTCTGGTTGAACCTTTGTAGCTGTCCAAATCAGAGAGTCAGAATCATGTTTGAAGTGGGCTTTGTTTAAAATCGGCTAGCCCCGATGAATTGATGCACTTTTGTTATGTCCTGTCAACTCTTTTGTAAGGATTATGACATAAGGATATAAATAGAAATCTAAACACTTTCCCAAACGGCGCGCTCCGTTGTGTAGGCCTACTCCGCGGCCCACCCACACCTCCGCGTCTCGACCCCCGACCCACCGGCCACTTGTGATCATGCGCCCATCCCACATGACAAATGCTGGTTTCACCAACGCCATGACAAACTAACCTCAGCGACATGGCTTGCACATATAGTTGTTGACAGCGACTGTATCAGGGCCAATAGCCCAAGGCCTAAATATTCGTCAGGTACAATTGGGAATTATGTCCCCAGCTAAAGAGTAGATTTAGAACTGCTAGCCTATGTGTAGAATGATAATGCGAGCCAACGCCTAATTTCAATAAGTGATATGACTTGTTTGGAACCCCAAATTAAGTCATGGCTGGCCTATAAGATTGTCGACAAACTGTTTATGATTGTGGCTAATAATTAACTCATAATTGAAATCCGGTATAGACAAGTAAGAGTTTGTACATAATGGACGAATATACAAATACCATTGAAATTGTGTTCCGAAGTGTGAGCATTACGTACAAAAATCATCCTAAAGTATCAATTTTGAACTAACCAATGATAATTTTTATGTAGACACAATGATTGTAACGATTGTTAGACGACCTCGATCGCCTCTTGCAAGTCAGTCCAGCGATCCGGAAGACGATGCGAGCGGGTGCCATTCGCTGGTCAACCTATCATATGCAATATGAGGGGATTAGAAGGGGTCGGAGCCTCATCGGTCACAGTTTATACAATGCTTTGATATTTTAGGGAGTTACTTAGTGAAAATAGAATGTGCTTTCTTTGACGATTTTTGATTATTTGATTTACACGGTATATATAAAGATTGGAGGCTCTGCCCCCGAGCCCCTATGCATGCTCCCAGGTCCCTCTTCAGCTATCAGGGTGGATAATATGCCCTAAAATTAAACAAATAGATCAAAATTCGGTGCCAGGTAATATCACCTGGTGGCCAGTGTGTCTATTAGGGGATGTCTTTACTAATAGTATGGTTGGAAATACATGCATGTGCAACAAACACACATTGACAGCTACACTTATGATTTGGGGGGTATAGACCCTTAAATTCGACAGCGCGACAGGGGCATTTCTTAAATTCGACACGGCGACTCGGCCGTTTTTTAAATTTGACACGCGACATGGAACCCCCCCCCCCCCCCCACCCGTCTATAGCCCCAATATGATCCTATCCTAGATTGATGCTAATGAAAATGAACAGATGAATAATGATCCAATGATTTCTCTTTTTGTATGTTAATTCTTGTTTGTATACACGTACAATTTTAACTACGTTTTAGATTTTTCATAGGATTCTAGAAAGCGTACATCGGGGGTAGCAAATTCCACAAATTCCACCCCTCTACTGTTGGCACATCCACTACAATTCTTGTTGATTGCCTTGTCGCAATCATATGCAGACTATTTCAAATGGAGAAAACCATTCATTATATGCCTCCAAATACAACACAATAATTGGAATTTTCGTCGTTACAAGTACATTAGCCGTGGAATGTGCCTTTTTCTCTAACCGCTCTAATGACAAATGCAAACATTTTTGCATTGTGCACATTTCCACACCTTGCACTGAATAGATGAGAGGCAAAATATGATGGACACTGATTATTTGAATGAAAAAGAATGGCCATGAATTCTGGATGTGCGAACAATTAATGTGTACTTGATGAAGGTAAGGAAGATATACGATCTACGAGGATGAAAGATAAAAAGAACATGATCACTGAAAGTAAAATAATGACATGTGCATTATGTGATCATTAATTTATTTTGTTATGTCCAAAAAGCATGCAAACCCTGTGTAGCAAAGTTTACTTGATCTCGTTTCAGCACTTGTTCATTGGATGCGGTCTGGCTATAGGTGGAAATCTCCTCATCAGCATCTCGTTAAACCTGCAGGTAAGAGCATTTATGTGTGTACAAGAGGTGCATCCTCTACAGAAAGCTTTCTGATTAGTCTTATGGCCTAAACTTATGAATAGAAAATAGGTCTTTAACTTGTGGATTGTCATCCTAAATTAACGAATAGTGTCAATATTCTAATCAGAAAAAATGTTATTCATTTGAGGATGAGAAGGTCAGACAAGCTCAATATTGTAAAATCGGACTCTTTTGCTTATTCACCATGGTCAAGTTGTCTTGTAAAATCTATGTCATACGAGGAGGGGGGAGCGGGGTTGGGGGTGGTAGCGTTTCCTGGAGTCTTTGCATTGTCTGTGGTGGATGGGTGACCATCTAGCAACAAACCACACCATATACCGGTAGTTTATGACATCCCTTAGGGGTAATGAGCATGTAAATGATGCGGCAGCATGTCTGTTTGTGGCACCAGAAACGTTAACAATGTGTACGTACATCTGTAGGAAATATCGAGCAGGTACTGGTGTGTACTAAACCGTAAAACATGTCCCAATGACACAGATGGTGCGTTTGGAAATCCACTAAGCTTATCACCTGAATAATCAAAGTTTCGTGGTTTGACTCTTCAATTAGTGAATATGAGATAGAGTTATATACAGGTACATAATTATATAGAGGTTTTGTGTTGCTTCAACTACACGGACTATAATTATGTACAATATCGAACATTGCCTCCGTCAACCTAAAAATGACATTGATTAATGGTGAATAGATATTAACACTATAAACTTATAAACTGTTATAAAACACTATAAGGTTATGATTGTTGGTTTTCACACATTACATTAGGGGTCTCAAATGCTGCTCAAGTCCTTTCAAGAAAGTTCGGTTATCCATAGTTGTTGAAAAGTGTAAGATGGCTGGCCTTAATCTATATATCCCTATATCACTGTCATGCGTCATGAGTAGTTGACTGGCAAGATAAGGTGAAAGAGGCTGATAGGGGCTATAGCGATTTCTATGTGTGTATGGAGGAGACTCCCGATCCCCCGTTCCCCTAACCCTTACCATGCACCACCGAGCACTGCAGACCGCAGTCGCGTATCCAGGGGGGGGGGGGGGGGGGATTTTACCCCCTCCCCCAAGACCCAAGGGAGAAGATGTTGGCATCTTAAAATTGGAAGATCTGTGTTAATCTGGTGTTTTATTTTTCATTTTCCTAAGGGGTCAGGGTCTGCTAACACTCTAAATATTCACAATTACACATAAAGGTATACAATATACATGTACATATAAATCCATCACAATAATATTATTGGTATCCTAAAAGGATATAATTATTATAACGTTACTAATTCACTTTGCAAGGCAGATTTACTGTTATTCCCTCAGCCTTATTTCCTAAGTATAATACTATTAATAGCCTATATCCATAATTATGTCCGCTATCCCGCTAACCAGGTCAGGCAAACGAATGTGAAAGGTGTATGGTTACCATTATTTGAGGCGAATTGGATTGGAAAAGAATCAGCCACATAATTTTAGCGTTAATTATTAGCAAACAATTGGATGAAAAAAATATAACTGTCATCTATCAACTTATCTATTTGAAAACCCAGTGTCCTCTTCTGGGGAAGCTGTGCTCGACGGAATACATTGTCCTGGATTAGTTATGGTATTCTATTTGCATAACCATGCATGGACCGCTTTCGAGGTGTTGAAAGTCAACGTGATGATAAAAACCATGACGCGGTTCATGCAGAATGAATTTAATGACAGACACGCTATAATAAAAATTGTTTCTGGGTCATTATGATTAGCGAATTAAAATTACTAGTTGTTATGTAAGTTAGGCCAATACATTAAACATTTACAGTAACTTGATCCTGGAAGTGGTATAATCGAGTTACACCGTGTTATATGTGTACTTTTAATTAATTGAATGTGCACACTAGACAAGGTATACTTATACACAGAAGCATTCGCCATTAAACTTTACCCATCAGTGGTGCACAGCTGTCCCTTGTCATACGCACTATGAACACACGTGTCCTTACTTATGCAGGTCCATACATCTGAAATTAACCATGAAAGAAGGCTTTTGTTCAAACTATATCTAAACAGAATACATCAGTAAGCACCGGGTATACCCACCAATACATTATGTTTGACCAACAATGAATAACATTGTGTTTTTGTAATTCCATCCAAAATTCATTGGTCTTTCAGGAAAAATCCATTCTTCTGTGGCCTAAAATATTGGAATAATTTGAGTGCCGATCTGCAAAATTCAGAAAGTGTGACTGTCTTTATGAAATGTATAAAGTCTATGAATAAGGATTACATTGATTTGTTGGACATGTGATTGTAATTGTTAAAAGATTTGAGTGCTTATCTTCAAAGCCATTTTGATTGGTTAGGGGCATTCCATAAATGACGTCATGTGCCTGGGGGGGGGGGGGTCCAGGCCCCTATACATATCTATAGTAAAAGCGTGACGAAGGTGGGGAGGGGGGAGTCAAAAATTGTCAAAAATAGCATGACGTCATTTATGGACGGCCCCTTAGACATGTGACTGTATTTTATATTTTGTGTAAAATTTATTGACCACTAGTATTATTTATTGTTCTCTATATAGGTCACCTTTTTTCATTTTTCATGTTTGTAATGAACTGAAAAACAGAGGTAACTCTGATGTTTATTACTGAATAAAAAAGTTTATGCACGCAATAAAATTAAGATTAGACCCTTCTTTGTAGAGAACACTGCGCGCCTTAAAGCAGAGTGAAGAAAATTAATAGAACAGCAAAATTTAATTGAAGGAAATATTTCTTGGTATCCTCAGCATATATATAGTTATGACATTGTATAAACGGTGTTCTTAGCATTGCGATTGTTCGGCGAAGAAGAGCCATTTAGCCCATTATATTATCATTGCTGTTGGGGCGCCCTATAATAGCAAGGAGAATATAAGCCTCAATTCCAAGGAAGTTTAATCTATTGAAAGTTGATAGTGCGTATGGTTGGTTATGCAACTGTTTTATGGAGAACCATGTAAGTGACAATCACCCGCTTCTCCCCTCTTCACTCCAGCAGACACCCCCCCTCCCCCATATACAGGCACTTGTGGGGTTGACTTGGCTGAATGAACTGTAATTGGTGCGGCTTGCTTAAACACTGGATACAAGCGTTAAAGGGCTAGCCCCCAAATATAATTCTTTTCATATGATTTCTGAAAATGTGTCTCACCACACAGAAAGGATGCTCCGCGTGGGAATTAATCCTTATATAGGATGTTTTTAGTTTTCAAATGATATCAAACACATCAAAATTCGTTAATTTTCAAGGAAATTACAGGTTGTTGAACACAGGACTGTCAGTCCTAAGTATATTTATTAATACTTTTTTTCTCTCCATAAATTTACAAAAAGCCTTTGGACTGATAACATAATCAAGTCATTTTCCAAATGGGTTACAACTTTTGACAAAATCTGCAAAATGTTGTTTCCATGGTAACCAAACATGTAAAGTTAGGTTATATATGGGGAAAAAACATCCATTAACATTCCTAATAGAATGCTTTTCAAACAAAATGGAATGTTTGGAGTAGCTTACAGTGGCAGACTCAGGGGCGGGGGGGAGGAGGTAAAATGGGCAATTGCCCCCCCCCCCTCCTAGACTAAGTGGATTATTTTTTCGAGTAATCTACGTTTGTTGATTCATACAAATCTGACATTATTAAAAAAAAATTTTTTTATAAGGGGGGGGGGGGGTCTCCCCAGATAACTGACTCTGGATCCACCCCTGGGTTAGCTGAATCCTACACAAAAAGTTGGTTTAAGACATTTTCATCCCTATTTTTCACAAATCTACCCACATTTCCCTTAATATTAGCCTTAGAGCTTAAAGTATAACCCTCTTGGAGCATCCTTTTGTGTGTTGGGTAACAAATGTTCAGGGAATTAAGTCTAGAAAATGGTACCTTAAATAATAGGTAGTATTTCTGATGATAGTCTTTGTGAACTTATCTCGTCGATAAGCTTATTGAGAGACGACTACCCTCTCCTAAGTTTTGCTGAGTCTGATCGCTGACTGCACAAATGCTGACCATCATTGTTTCTCTCAGCTCTGCATGGGCTATGGTTGACCCCTATATTATTCTTCGCGTTGTATTAAGTTTCACAAATGGTATAAAGTTTGATAGGCGAAGTATAGGATGGCTGTTTCTTTGAACAAGTGAAAGAGCCAGTTCACCCTATTATCACACATTTAATCCCCTGGTTCCTGTCCTATGCTTGGAGACTGGATGCATGGGTTTTCTTGTGAGTGGAGATTTTAGTTACATTTAGTTACATGTAGATGTGTTCTATGGCCTTTGACAATTCTTTCATTAGAATGGATTTTGTGTTGTTATAATTCTTTAAAAAAATACCCTAAAGGTATTTTACATAGTTGTATTATAAGTTTATATGTATTTTGCTTGTATTCATGTTATTTAATTAAAATTTACAAGTTCCAGGATAGATAAAACAATAATAAACAACTTTGAGTTTTGGGCAACTCTAGTAGGAGAGTGTGGAACCCAGGTGGAAGTCAATTGCCTCTCATGCTATTAGCTGACCGGCAGACCGGAACGGAGGTGTCAAAGCCCCTACATTCTGTTGTTATGGTGTGCCAAATGAGAAAAAACAAGTTTTGAATTTTGAATTTGTATGACATATTTTCTCGTTCCAGCATTTACAGAAGGTCATCAGACTTGTTTGTTAGCATGGCGGCCATGTTTTTATGATGCACCAAGTACACAAAAATGACTTAAAATTTTTTTATTTTCAAGAAATTTCTTTTCACTTCCAAGTTTTAGACAAGGTCAACAGACATGTTTCTTAGCATGGCGGCCATGTTTTTATGATGTGCCAAGTGCCCAAAAATGACTTCAAAATGTTTTATTTTTAAGAAATTTCTTTTCACTTCCAAGTTTTAGACAAGGTCATCAGACACGTTTGTTAGCATGGCGGCCATGTTTTTATGATGTACCAAGTGCACAGAAATGACTTCAAAATTTTTGATTTTCAAGAAATTTCTTTTCCATGTTTTCATTATGCGCCAAGTGTCCAAAAATGACTCCAAAGTTTTTGATTTTTAAGAAATTTCTTTTCACTTCCAAGTTTTAGACAAGGACATCAGACATGTTTGTTAGCATGGCGGCCATGTTTTTATGATGTGCCAAGTGCCCAAAAATGACTTCAAAATTTTTTATTTTCAAGAAATTTCTTTTCACTTCCAAGTTTTAGACAAGGTCAGCAGACATGTTTGTTAGTATAGCAGCCATGTTTTTATGATGTGCCAAGTGCCCAAAAATGACTTCAAAATTTTTTATTTTTAAGAAATTTCTTTTCACTTCCAAGTTTTAGACAAGGTTGTCAGACACGTTTATCAGCATGGCGGCCATGTTTTTATGATGCACCAAGTGCACAGAAATGACTTCAAAATTTTTGATTTTCAAGAAATTTCTTTTCACTTCCAAGATTTAGACAAGGATATCAGACATGTTTGTTAGCGTGGCGGCCATGTTTTTATGATGTGCCAAGTGCCCAAAAATGACTTCAAAATTTCAAGAATTTTTTTTTACTTCCAAGTTCTAGACAAGGTCATTAGAATTGTTTATCAGTATAGCGGCCATGTTTTCATGATGCGCCAAGTGTCCAAAAATGACTTCAAAATTTTTGAGTTTTAAGAAATTTCTTTTCACTTCCAAGTTATAGACAAGGTCATCAGACATGTTTATTAGCATGGCGGCCATATTTTTATGATGCGCCAAGTGCACAGAACAAATATATGATTAACTTACAATTATCTTTTTCGAACTTTAGTAGTTTCTTTTTCATTAACAGGTGAAGAATCTCGTTATTTTAATAACGATTTCAGTTTTAAACGAGATTATACAGTTGCACTTGTTCCATCCAAAATTCTCTGTTCTTTCACGAAGAGAAATAATTCATCGTATGTTTATTTGATATAGTGTTAAGTCTTTTTCTCCTAAATTTTGTCATTTGAAATCTTTGTTTTCTTTCCCGGGATATGTATGGGACCTCTTCTTAACATGCAAGGTATGGGCCTTGTCCACGGCTAATAATAGACCTGTCCATGTTGAAGTCCTGACTGCACCTCATAACCCCAATTCACTCATTCTGCTGAGTCAGTTAGTCACACAGGGGGCAGTTTGAGAGGTCTGGTGCTACATGACTGCTTGATTACCTTTATATAGTATTAAAGTTGCATAACACCAGGACCCACATCATACCTCTTTTTGGAACGGATGTCCGACAGCAATGACAGCCTCACATACGTTTGAATTTTGTCAGATATATCTTTCATTGACCGCGATGTGTTAGATTGACCACTATTCATTGATATCAATGATATTGACATGAAGTTATATGTGCGATGTAATTGCAATAATAGAAATGTTATTCCAGTTAGAACTGATATACGAAATTAACAATTCATCTTATCAATGAATCAGTAAATCTCCAAAATGAAAAAAGCATTTGTACGTTGAAAAAAGACATGATGGCTGAAAAAAATCACCTATTACGCTTTTGCACTTTTCTTTTTGCCAAATTCGTGCAATACTATCAATGTCCGAAAATATTCATTGAATGAAAAGTAAAGATTGTTTGAAACAACTACGATTGACTAGTAATGGGGCGAAATGGCTCATTTATCTAATTAAATTCATAATATAGGCCTAATGTTCTCTAAAATTTTATTGTAGAAATATACCCACAATAAAAACGAAAACGATGCCAACGCCAAGCACTACCTGCGCAGCCCCGTCTGGTGGGTAGGGATCATACTGATGGGCCTGGGAGAGCTGGGCAACTTCTCTGCCTACGGTTTTGCACCTGCCTCCTTGGTGGCGCCACTGGGTACTACAACCGTAGTTGGTGAGTGTAAAATGAATGTAAAAAGTCAATAGATATACAACAAGGTGAATAGCATAAATCTTGTACATGTTAAACGTGTCTTATTGTAACTACACGGTGCCATTAATAGTTAGCCATTTCAAAATGAAATTCTGATTCTGACCTTTATTAAAACTTAGATATATAATTAGATAGAACTATACCGTATCTGAATAATACCACTTTATTTTCCAGCAAATATGTTCATAGCCGTCATTTTCCTTAAAGAGAAGCTGCGACCTGAGGATCTATTTGGTAAATCATTCTCATTTTCATCCCTACTATCAAATCAGATATTTCACTGGTCTATATCCGCAACAGTTCACAGTCTTCTAACAGACAATACAGTTTTCAGCTCTTTGGAGATATAAATAGATCGCCTCTATCAGCAATCATACATTTACAAATGCAAGCAGCCGCACATCAATTGCAGTAAAGATCTTTACGCAGTAATGGCGCTAATCTAATCTAATGGATGTCTTTCCTCAAAACGTATAGCAAAACAATAATTAACGTTTCTCTCTTTCTCCGCTCAAGGTTGTACATTGGCTGTTATAGGAGCATTTTTGCTTGTAAACTTTTCTCAAAAGGTAAGTTGTCCCGGTTGTATAAGCAGTTAGTTTTCATTTGATCTTATATGTGCTATTTCAGTTTTGAATAAAATTCACTTGTAATTCAATAAACTTGAAATTATACCTGAAAAGCAATTTCACCATGATGTGTTTATTAAAACATTCATTTTCATTTCAGGACGAAGCTATATTAAATGCAGAAGCAATTGTTGTGAATCTGAAACAAACAGCATTCATCATTTACGTTGTAAGTGAATAGTTTCGATGTATATAACTAATTTTGATAATGATACATGCTTAACTGATTAATCTAGCTATTTCCGCAGTTACTTGATATCATGCAGTATTTAATGTATGTAAAATGCCAAAACGCTGCTTAGATATTCATAAGATTACTAGTATTTTGTCCCATTTAACAGTTTAAGAAATGTTAGAGCCACATCTTACAAAGTAATATGTTCATGTAGTTGGCATTTAAAAAAAAGAGACGTTGAAGAATAATTACTTTTCTTTTTATCTTTTTACCAGGTACTGGAATTAGCAGCCATCACAATGTTAATGGTTATGAAGTATAGATTTGGTATCAATAATGTTCTAGTACTTCTACTCATTACTTCGCTTCTAGGTGAGTTGTTTTCAGTATCTACTAGGGACGAATCCAGGCGCGTGCCCCCCCCCCCCCCCCCTTTCTTGAATTCCTGGATCCGCACTTGTCTATAATAGTTCCCATGTGGCCCGTTGCACAATGGATTTTCGTTGTGAGGATCAAACAATGAAAGCACAACGAACTTTTACTTATAATTAACAACGAAATGTTTCGTTGTAACGAAAATGCAATATCTCTGGTTCTAATGAATGAAATTGAAATCTGTAAAAGGTTATAAAAGGGGAAAAAATTAGAAAAAAATCAGTAAAAGTTACAGCTCTTTGAGGGCATTATAAATATAGAAAAAAAAAGTGTCAAAACGTTCGTTGTTAAGATAAAAGTAACAAGGAAATGTTTCGTTGGTTTTTGTGAGCCCTTAATTATAGTTTTTAGTATTGTAGCTTATGGGAAGGGCTCACTCAATCAGTCATGTCTTTTGTAGGTATTTGGGCTTTGATCTGATTGCCCGGTTACACAATCTTACATACAAGTAACTACAGGCCTTTGTCCACTGGCATGCATTTGTAAGCAAGGACAATTAGTGTGCATCAAGTGTTATTGAGTGGGCAGGCCTCTCCCCTGCACCCTCCCCCACCCCCACTCCTTGAACTCAGTTCAAGGAGTGGGGGTGGGGGAGGGTGCAGTTTGAGAAGCCAGAAGTGGGTTACATAACCAGTACTTGAGCCAATCACCCCTCACCCCTCCACATTAGGACCTCCACTGTCACCTGCAGGGGGGTGGGTCTAGGTGGGTGGGTGCAGGGACCTAGAACTATTAGTAGGAGCCCCTTTCCTAAGCCCCTCCCTGAGTTGTGTGTGACAGCAGGAGTGGTGGTGGTGATCATTACTCATGTCCATATAGCCTTCAGGTTGTAGGAAGGCCTTCAGTTTATTGAGGGACAACCATTGCTATAGATTACATACATTAGATATATTGACATTTCGTTCAATTACCTTTCAAACACAATGTCCATTGTTATGTTAAGGGCGAACATCGATCGTTCGAACGATCGGAACTTTGATAGTCATTTGCTTCTTGTTTATTTCTTTGTTACGAAAATCATTGTGCAACAGGCCAATGGGGTGTTGCATGAAAAATATCGTAGCAACGGGTTTTAATAAAATGTTTCCTCACAGGGACATCCTTGTTATGATAGGTATCTTGGTTCTCGAACGCCAATAACAATCCAAGGCTTTCGGGAATGAATCAGATCAGTCACATGAAAATGGTAGCTAGAGGATATTTAGCAATTTACTCTAAACCAGTTATAAAGCTATTGATAAAAAAACAAGTTGATAACACATATTTTCCTGAAAATGTGCACCTGGATAGAATTTTCCAGAGATTGAGATCGTAATAAATGTTTTTTATCTAATTATAACAATTGCATTAAGGGTAATTTGCAATGGAATGTCCCTTTCGCAAAGCATGGCAGATTAAGCAATAAGACCTTGTTACCATGGCAAAAAAAGGTAATTAAGATTTCATGGACAAATGATTTCAAGTATTCAAACAATAGTAATTTACTTCTCTACATCAAAATCTGCTAGTTGATTGAAGATCTGTATGAAAAAAAATTGCAAGTGGAAAAGTAGAAAATTTGATATTTTTGGATTAATGTTGTTTGTGGTGGTTCATGGTGGTTCAGTGTGCCTAGAGTAGAGGACTTCAAAAGAGCATACTTTTGCCTCAAATAGGAATATTTTTCAAATGGTCCCCACCATTTGAAAGAGGGGGTTGCGAATCCCAAATCTTACTTTTCTCCCTTAGGTCACTTTTTCCCATCATATATGTCAAATTACTCAATTTGAGATGCGCAGATTTCACGATTTGTATTCCAGCAATTTAGTTGGGGTACACGCATCGTGATACCACACTCAATTATCAGACAGTGACAGTTTAAAATGTTTTCAGCGTCGTTCACCGTCATTTCTGCTAAGGCTGTCTCGGGGATGCTCCAGTTGACCTTTGCTGGAGAGATGCAGCTAGACAAGGTGGTGTTCTACGTCATGCTGATCATCATGGCCATCACCTGCATCGTTCAAGTCAAGTGGGTGTTTTTCATTATACACGGGAATTACTACTGCGCAGTTTTCTTATCGTATGCCTTTTCACAGTTGTTATTATGGATTAATGCTATCGAAAATATAATATATGTACAATTCTTTTAATTTTTCGTGTGTGTTGCATTGTGTGTTTGAAATTCCTCCTGCTGTTTTTGTTGACAATGTGAAACAGCTATGTGTTGTTAGTTTAGTTAGTTTGGATAATAGATTACTATACCTATTACTCTTTTCTGTAGCTAGATTATGCACAATGTCATATCATAATACAAAAAAGATGGGGTTTTCCCTCTTAACATAATCAGGGTACCAACCGACGTTCCATTTTCAAATTCCCTGTGTTTTCCCTGAGATTTCCCTGTCCCGCAGCAATTTTTCCCTGTGTCATATCCAGCAAGTTGATCATATTTAAAAGCCTCTGCGTGCAGAAAATTTTGGACAACCCAACGAAAAAAAGTTGAATCCCTAATATCTTGAGAATCAGGAATTTCAGAGCCTGGCCAAATGAAATTCCCTGTGTTTTCCCTGTGTTTTGGCAAAATTTCCAAATTCCCTGTGTTTTCCCTGTCAGGGAATTTTTTTTGCCATTTTCCCTGTTTTCCCTGTGTGGTTGGTACCCTGCATAATGTTGTTTCCCTCGCGTTTTCTTCCAGGTACCTTAATCAAGCCATGATGGGATATAGCTCCACCGTGGTAGTACCAACTAACTTCGTCTTCTTCACGATTAGTGCAATAGTAGCGGGTAGGTCCATAGTTTTTCAAAATTGTTTTCTTAAACATCAGTAGGAAACATGCCTATGTATATGTCCATACACGTACACATCAGTATATCATTCTGCAAAACATTAATACCTTAGGCCTAATGAACAGAGGAATGCAACTCCCATTCTAGTCCTAATGATGAAGGCCTATTTAGCAATACATGACTGGTCGGTAGCTGTGTTTCCAATGTGATCTGACAACTTTTACAAAAGATTGTGAGGTGAGACTGATCTCTTGCAGGTATTGTCTTCTACAAAGAATTCTGGGGGATGACGACGTTAGAAATATTCATGTTTCTTTTTGGGTAAGTTCAATTTTCATTCACTGCTATACTAAGTTATGAAATCGATGTCTTCTCAATCGTGCAAAAAAATATGCAGCGCTTCGGGGTAACAACTGGGTCTAACATATTAGCACTCAATTGGTCTAACACATTGTCAGTCTGTAGCTTTAGCTAAAAATGAATTCTGGCGTTCCTCACATTTGAACTTCTTTAGTGTTTTATTGTAAATGAGGGAGTACAATACACCGCCAAACACCCAAGGTGGACCAGTAAACCGTATTTCCCTCAGGAGGGTGATAAGTAAAGTTTTTCCTTGAACTCGCCTACCACTTAGCTGAATTCGTTGTCGTCTTGCAGGTGTTTGATGTGTTTCGCGGGAGTATACTTCATCACGTCGGGTCGGACGAGCGAGTCCTCCGAGACGGAAGAGGAAGGAGAACTCAAAGAACCCACCTTCAGACAGAAGTTTTTTAATGTCATATGTCCAAGTAAGTGTCAATATCGTTCTTTATAAAGATTATTGAATATTTTGCTTCAAGTTATACGGTTAAACATAATAAAATGGGCCTGACAAGGATAGAAAGGTCACGATAGGCTGACAATAGCGGTCAGTTCATAATTTAGCTTGTTCTATGATCACTAATCCTCAGCAGAATGGTGCATGCTCCGTATATATCATATATAGCAAGTATTCGAATATATTATGAACGCTCGAGACGTGTTCTATCTTTCCACACCAGCAATTTGGCAGGGGTACTTCTTGTTAATGGACCTATATCCTTCCATTTCCAGCATGGCTTTTCACTAAGGTGAACCAATACACGGAAGACTCCAAGAAAGAGACAGACAAGTTACCAATTGTATCTAATGAACTGGACGTGGCCTCGTCTCAAGGCAGTGTCAACGACGGACTGGCGATCGACGCCCCTACGAACACAGCCAAAACGTACGGCAGTACAGAGCCGCCGTAGTGAAGGCCTTGGTTAGTTAGTAAACAGTGTTATATGTAGATCTGTTTGTTAAATTAGACATTCCTCACTCTTCTTTTGCGTGGTGTAACGCATAATCGCCTTGTTAAACCGCAAGCATTGTTATGTATCAGAAAATACAACATGCATTATTAATGTCTTACAGTCGCAAGTCAGAGCTGGGTGCAGGTTTGCATGTACTGTGCTCACTAACGCGTAGCATATTTGGAGGCAGTTTCCTTGATATGTAATGGTTTAACTCCGACATGTTCAATTACAACACCACAGAAATCATTCGAACTAAATGTGACAAAAACATTTACATGTGATAGTTTCCTATATTCAACTTGTTTGAAAATAAGACGAGGTTTCATTGCTCAAGATGTTGCTCTTTAGTCATTTTGGGCAACATTCCTAGATTTCATCTAGCCTTTAAGTATAACTTCCAAATCAAATTAACATTTAGTTATGATGCGTTGGATACAAATGGAATCCAAATTGTTACGGTTTTACTCCGATTGTGTGCATGTGTGTGTGTGCAAGATACTTAAAATGCACAACATATTTTCAGGGAAATATTGGCGTTACTACTCTTTGTCTAATTGTTTAAGAACCAATCATATCAGTATAGACGGAAAGTTTCTCATTTTCTATTTCAAGCACATATATAAAAGAATCTGAGATTTTAGAAAGGTGTAAAATATTTTGTACCATAATGTACATATCTAACAAGGTTCGTATTTATTTGTGAAATGCATGAACGTTTATGAATAGAAACGATATTTTGAATAAATAGTATACTGCTAACATGAGAAATGCTATTGATGTTCTTTATTTCATTACATCTTGTTACAATAACATCACATAAAAGTACAAATATATACTGACGGATACAGATTTCAGTTGGCTCGATGCTTAGGTTATTAGGTCAAAGAACTATGGAGTTTGTCCCATTTAATCATGATCAAAGATAAAAACTGAAACTTTTGTTAAGATGATCACAAGTGTTATAAAATTTAGGCGGTAGATGGCACCACTTATGCAAATTGGAAATCTACATGTTCATGGCCAGAATAGAGGGTCTGCAGGCGACCAGCGATTTAAAAAATGGCTAATGAAGTACCGTTTTCCCATTGTACTGTGACTAATGGATACTGTTTGAATGTCTATTTCAGACACAGTACTTTAAGTAATCAAATGATATATGCTGAACCAAAATATAAACATTTTTCTGGTTTGTATTTTGAAATAACGTTAACTCTTAAAAACATAGTAATCCTAGGGAAATAACTTGCCACCATTGGTGACAAAGGCACCTCTATATCTATATCGGTGTTAAAATATTTTGATTAACAGATAGTGAATAATAAAGTATATTACAAAATTAAACCAATTCACATGAATGATATTGACGGCAATGTCACCGAACGAAAGAAAAATCATTAATAGTGAACAGTAAATAAAGAAGAAATTGCATTAATAAATTACATAGGACCAAAATGAAGCGCCTAAATCTGATGACTGGCAGTATATCTTATTCCCTGTTTCTCTAAAAAAAAAAAACTAATGTAGAACGTATATTTCATACAGTATTAGGCTGGTCCTCGCAGAGTCTGAAGTATGTACATTTTGTCAACATTAAAACAGCCCAAAGTATTTCCTTTAAAAACCCTCAAGGCTACGTCTCTGTAAAGTGCGGCGGCTACTCCCCTGTCACACTGGCCTCCACACCATCTCCGCCCCAATCCCGCCTGTCCCTTTGCCCCTAGCCGTGCCGGTGAAAGGCCGGCGTACGGCCGTCGGCCTCAATAGAAGCAGGGGTTGTAGGTGACCCAGTGGGCCTTGGGCTGGTTGCGCGCCTTGTCCGAGCTGGTGAACAGTGACTTGTAGGCCTTGCTGGCCGTCGGATCGTCCTGCACGCTGGATGGCTTCCGCTGTGGCTTCTCCTCCGCCTTCCCTGATTTGTGGCTTCCCGACGCCGCCCCCACCGGAAGCTTGCTGCCCACCTTGGCCCTGCTGGGACCCGCCCCTTCCGGTTCCGTCCTGGCCTTTTTCGCTGTGGAAGGACCTTCTGAAAATTGGAGGTTTAAGCTAATCATACCTTCACTTTTCTTTATGATTCCATAAAAAAGAATAGCATAAGTTCATAGGTGATTTGATCATAACACCGAACAGGAAATTATGGTATTATCGAATTACTATTTTGAGTTAATGAAGATACATGTAAATGAATCAGATTCATGACTATATTCATGTAGAGAATGTACATTTCTTTAATCTACAACATTTCTTAGACAAGGTTTATGAGTGGGTGAATATCAAGAGACTACATTATACCTATTCCCAACAAGCCCCATAAGAAAATGAATAGAAATGAACACAGAATTATATCCCATCATTCAATCGCTTATGGGTCTTACCTGCAGCACCGTTCTCTTGTGTAGATGATGTGGCTGTGGCTGTGGCTGTGGCTTCTGCTTTCTTTTTCTTTGCTTTCTAAAACCAACATATAAAGATATATTCAACGAGAGGAATAAGAAATCCAACAATAATAACATTGTATTTGATAGCACAATATGCAGTCGAAGCATTCCTTTGAGATACATGTAATTTGATATGCTAAGAAACATACATATGTCACATTACGTGTTTGGGGCATACAATTACCTCACATTGTTTATTATTCACTACTTGTTATAATGTCGATAGAACATAAGATGAAAAATACTTCTTTCCTACTTTAATTGTTGCTCAGAAAATTATCGAAAGACTAACTAATGTTTTGATGATCTGCGTATCTATCACTACAATTTTCAAAAGTTACATTTACTAAGAATAGAAACTACCTTTTCCAGTTTGGCTTGGAGCCGACGCTGCTCCATATTGGCCCTCATCTGCTCCACCTCCTCTTCTGTACCGTTAATGTAAACCAGGTCCTCCGGCTTGAACGTCTTTCCACACTAGAATTAACGAGAAAATTGAATGCATTAAAATATGCGATTAGGATTTTTCTCTGGAATTATGTACATGATGGGTTGATTACATACTCAGTTTTACTACCGGTAATACGAATATAAACTGCAAAACATATGAATCATATACGTGCTTGACTCCATCTGGAAGAGACTACTTGTGTACATCTACAATGGAGACATGGTCTAAACTTGCCAGTGCGTAATAAGGTATTTCCGTTATAAACCCTATCTATATAAATCTTGAGAAGTACATCAAGCAACAAAACCTGTTTTAGTTGTGGCATTGAGGGGTAAAATGTTTAGCTGTTTTTTTTTACTGAACTTGAGATGTTCATTGCCTTAGGTACTAACATAACGGTCATTCGTCTTAATGAAGACATTTTAAACATAAAATAAACGGATACATGCTGTTCTGACAAAAAAGTGGTCCTTCAGTGGAGATTATCTAATAAACTCTGTCCTGTTTCTTTTAGTACAATTTGAGTTACAAGATATGGTACAACTATCTTACCGATCATACGAACTAAGTTGACAAGGCTTTGGGAATACAAACAACTGTTACATACTGCCTTTGCACTACATCCTGCATGGCCAACTACTACATCGAGCCTGGGATAGTAAGACATGGCCTCCTTATGCCCATGTGATTCAAGGCAGCGGATGCCCCGCAGACAACAGGCTGATATCTATAATACAGGCATACGGGGAGCAGCTCCTCCCTCACGAGGCTGCTCACTGGACACTCTCCTGCCAGAGGTTTCGTTGGCATTACATAGCAAAAATAGCACGCAAGGGATGATCTGCTTGGAAAGTGACCCCCAAATATCATCCTTCTCCACGCCGAGGTTTCGAAGGTTGGGGTTGACCCTGCGCACTGGAGGAAGGTGCCATCCATCCGGGTTGACCTTAGGGGTCGCATGCTGTCTGCCCGTCTCCTGTTCTCTACCCCCCTGGAGGACAACCCCCTCCTTCCCCCAACTCTCCGGGGACTCCCGCCCTCCACTCTCCCCCAACAGGTGCGACGACGTGCCCGCTAGCGGAGGTGACCCCGACTAATTAACTCTGTACTCAGAATCAAATTAAAGCCGAGCGGGCTTTGTTTCGGCCAATCCCAGGGGACCCTCCCTCCCCTCCTCATCCCCCAAAAGCACCTCTCTCTGCTGCCAGGTTAATTTACTGTAGTCAGCGGAGGTTCTTTTCTGGGCCATTTTCTCTCGTGCCTGCACGTGAGCTGTCCCCAAGGCTTCCGGTGTAAAGGACTGTGATCTAGTGAAAATTAGAGAAATTAGCGGAAGAAAAGGGAGATCAAAAGAGATGAATTTTTGTAATACATTGAGACTCGGCCGACTCACGCGTGAGGGCATCTGATGCCCGTTACAGACTGCATCCTTTTCCAAATGGATCCACGTAGTTCCTTTTCCATTGGTTTTCTTGAAACGAGCTGTCTTAAATCAGTGTGATGCAACTGCAGCTTTAGAATGCAGTTACATTACTGGAAGGTTCTCAATCACTACTTAAACAAAGAGGGGAAATGATTGTCTGCATGTCATAACCGTCCACAACATTATCAGTAATGTATAAGTTAGCATGCTGTTAAGACTCACATGAAATCGTTGTATCATCAACGAGTGTAGCTGTAATAGTTTTGGTATTAAAAACGTATGCTCAGAGGAGCACATTAAAACAATGATAATAGTTCTGGATGTTTGTCATGAGTTGAAGTAAGCTATGAAGTAGGCTTTGGAAGAGCCTTTTGGAATATCAAAACATACATTAAACTAATTTTCATATATTCATCCTTGTATGACAAAAAAAACCCAGAGTCGTTACAAAATTATTTGTAAGCATCGGTTAAACGAAACTATGCAGTCACGTTCGCACTGAACAGACCTTCGGTGTTTTTAAGCAAGGTACGTTTGAAAAGTGATGGCAAATTAAAAGTTGCCTCCAGGCAGGAAAACAAAAAGGTAGAGTTCTAAGTTTTTAGGCTTATGTATTCCCAAAGGAAGGGCTATTTGAGCAAAGTGGGACTGTGTATAGCGAACTGAGCAGTCTATTGCTTGCATGTCCTTGGGGAAGAAAGGCATCAGTTTTCATTTAAAGGCTGATACAGTTCCAACACGTCGTCAATGTCGAGGTGTGAACGGCAGTCAACCGCCATGCATTTTTAAACGACTGCTTGGAGAACAAGTACTTGGAAAGAGACTTGTGAATAGAGAACGCTTATTTGATGGCTCTTTGGGTTATATGCCAGATAATTGCATACCTTGAGAAGGAACCGGCTTGTTTGAATATGGATTATTCTTCGACAATGTTCAGTGTGCAGTGTTTTAGTAAATGACCCTCATATATTATTCAGAGAACCGGTGGCAACGCGACATATGAGGGCGTTTGAACAGCCCCAACGCATCTCGATACATTTACGTATCTCTTATCTTCCCACTCCAACTATGGAAAACTGTATACTGTTTAAATCACGATATTTGCATAACAGTATACCTCTATGGACATATTTCCTTAATCAATTGCATCAACTGAGATAAAAGATGAATTCCGTTTATGTATTTCCGCGATGTGTATAACTCCCTTTAGCATTGTTAACCTATGTATACGACGAAAAGATACAACGGACTACATCAGAATAAATATACGTTATGCTGGATGAGGGTTCTGCAACGGTCAATTACAAAGACAAGAAATCCTTGAATAAGCAATAAGTTATTAACAATAAAATCAATTGCAAATCCACAGAAAATCCTAATCCTTTGGCAGACTGTTAGACATTAAATTATTAACATTAAAATCAATTGCAAATCCACTGAAAATCCTATTCTTTTGGTAGACTTTAGCACAACACAATTTACTCATTTCTCTGTGAAAAGTTTAATGACTCTTCCAGGAATCTTTCCTCAATAGCTGTGGTAGTCTTCCGTCCCAATCAGGACCGCCCTAATTGGGATCTTCAGTAGGGGAGAGCAGCTCAGGCCAACTCGCCATCTGCTCGCCCTCTGACCCCGAACGGCGGGCCGATTTACTCCGTAAGCCCAGCTTTAAACGGCCAAATCTGCAGCGCCGAGTGGGCCTTATTCTTACACACCCTGACGTCACATGCAGCTACAGTGAAAGGCAGTGATCAAGGAGCTTGGTGGTTTTGGTGCCAATTTGCTGATCTCACTATGGTTATTTGGGGACTCATCAGGGAAGGTGGGGTCAGCCAGCCCACACCTCTCTGGGTAACGGCACCTTGGGGACCTCACCAATGTATGTAATCCCACCTCAGTATACGACACGTCCTATCAATCTACACGGCCACATTATACAATATTCACAAAGGGCAGAAATGTCTTCATGGTTACTGGTATGGGTTTAGAATTGTCGGAAAACCATTCGACTGTGAGGTCAAATACGTTTGCGAGCAATGCTAATGGTCCTGAAATCCGTTACTAAAATCTGAATAGACCAATGTTCAATATCACTTTGGGTAGGGGGTAGGAGGTAAGTCGACGAGCGGGGGAGGTCTGCAGGCCGGTGGCAGACCTTAAGGACGTGGTCAGAGACCCAGGGCGGATGCAGGAGGCGGGCGGGGTTCTAACATCTAATTGGGTTTCTCGTGGGGACCTCTGCATGACCTATGGCGTGCTGGACAAAGTCATACTGAGAGCGCACATGTTACTTCTTTTTTCAATTTCATTTTTTTTCTGATTATCAGAGAGGACGGTGTCCAGTTCGGGGTGGGCACGTCGGTGAGATAATCTGTAACATGGCTCCAATCCATCACTGTGAGTGGAGGTGGGTGGAGGTGGGCGGAGGTGGGCGGAGGTGGGCGGTGAGAGGTGGATGAAGGAGAGTGGAGGTAGATGGAGGGGGACGGAGGTGGTTGGAGGTTTAAATAGGTGAATGGTGGGTGTAGGTGGACAGTGGGTGGAGATGGGTAGAAGTCGGTGAAGGTGGATGATGGTGGGTGGAGGTGGTAGGATATAGGTGGAGGTGGATGGTGGGTGGAGGTGGATGAGGGTGAGTGGAGGTGGACTGAGGTGGGTGGAGGAGGGTGAAGGTAAGTGGAAGTGGGTGAGGGTGGGTGGAGGTGGGTGGAAATGCGTGAAGGTGGGTCGAGGTTGGGGTGGAGGTGGGTGGAGGTGATTGGAGGTGAGTGGAGGTGGGTGCAGATAGGTGTAGGCGAGTGTAGGTGGGCAGAGGTAGGTGAAGGTTGGTGGAAATGCGTGAAGGTAGGTTGAGGTCGGGGTGGAGGTGGTTGGAGATGGATAGAGGTGGATGGAGGTAGGTGGAGGTGGATGGAGGCGGATGGAGGTGGATGGAGGTGGATGGAGATGGGTGGAGGTGGTTGAAGGTACTTGGAGGTGGATGAAGGTGGATGAAGGGTAGGGGTGGAAATGCATGGGTGGTGAGGGATGTCACTAGAAGGTGTCACTGTTGTCATACAGAATGAAACTAACACATGATAAAGTACCAGTCTCCAGTTCATCTAAACTAAGTATCAACTTTCTTGTTTTATCATTCTGGTTATCAAAAATTGTATTGCTCTTTACATATGGAAACGATTCTATCTGAAGTCAAACCAGTCAAGCGATTCTTTGTACCCTTTTCCTTTGTCAGGGGCCAGGAGATCCTGGAGAACAGCTATATCACACAAGATCAAGTATGTTAGGTTCTAAAGAACCTAAAAGCTCCGTCTTATCCACTTTGTTAAATAGCTGAGAGGGAGAGAGAGGGGGGAGGGAGGGGAGGGAGGGAGACAGAGAGAGACAGAGAAAGACAGAGAGACAGGTACAGAGAGACAGAGACAGAGACAGAGAGCGAGATTGAGCATGGATTGAGAGTCTGAGGTCATTTGTGTGAGGAGATTGTATTGGTACAAGAGGCTTCGCCTCTAAGCTGATGGGGTAGGCCAGGGGTCGAAGTTTTGAGATGCGTTAACATATTATTTTGGAGGCTCGTTGATAAGATGGTCGCTGTGGCGATGATGGTGTAATGACGTTGGTCGCCCTAGCAACGCTGGTTGCGAAACGTCATGAAAAGAACATGCGTGTCGACATAATTACATCCATCTGTTTTACTTTTGAACCTAAATGTTGGAAGGCTATATGAATTGGTAAATGTGTAGAATATTCATACAGAAAACAAACAGCTCTAAAACACTCTTCTCATTTTCGCGTGAGTTCCCTCCACTGGATTGCATTTCGGCAGGTACAGTTTTCATAATGTAAAGAAGGGGTTAGGGAGGCTGAAATCAGCGAAAAAACATGGCGGCGCATGGAGCAAATCTTGTTTCCACAGCGTTTTTAAGAAGGGGGAAATATGCAAATTTATTCAATATGGCCGCCCCCAGTGGGGGAAAGGGGTATTCCCGACCTACTTTCGTTCTATTTTTAGAATATCATTATGACATCATCTCGTCAATCTCCGGACACAGACTTATTTATGCTAATTAGTACACTCTCAAGGCATTTTCTATGAGGACAGCTTCAATCTCCAAGCAGATTCTTTACTCCAGAAATAGCACAGTGTGTCCCCCCCGATTTTTAACATTGATTCCTATGGGAGTTGGGCCAAGTTATTACTCCGATATATCGGACTATCGACGTTATCCACTCATCGAAAACGGAGAATAATGAAAACAAGTTGGTGCACTCATACCTATCCTGCCCCGTACACAACCCCATTAGCCTAGCTCTTCATTTTATTGTCTGCTCTACCCCCGTGGTAACAGCAGGAAACACCCCAGACGGTTAGAGGTGGTTTTTGAGAATATAACAGGATGTATTCCATATCTAATCTTCTCAGAACCCATCACTCTTAGCCCATGAATATGATTAGTGACAGCCCTCGGCAGTAAACCATCGATTATAACTTTCCTACTTACCCTCTTTAACAACACCTTTCCTTTATCTAGCTAGCTGTAAGCAATTTTCGTGCCAAATTTGACTTCAGCTGTCAAAAACAGAGTTTGTTTGTTTGTTTGTGGGATTAGTTTAACGTCCGGCCAACCCTTCAGGGTTCTTTTACCAGACTGCACAAGGTAAAGCCTTTCAGCTCTTTTTACGCCACAGGGGCGGTGACTGAATCTATGAAATTAGGTGCCTATTTGTAGCAGTGGGACCCAATGCCCTCTTTATAGTGCTGCCACACTGAGATATCATGTCATAGGCCCACACAATACCCCACCCAGTCACATTATACTGACACCAGGCTGACCAGTTATGTTTTCGTGGTTCTTACTTTATACCGAGTGCCAGGCAAGCAGTGACCACTACCATTGTTAAAGTCTTTGGTGTGACTCGGCCAGGGATAAATCCCAAGACCTCCCAGACTCAGGGCGGGCACTCTACCAAAGAGCTACTGAGTCTGGTCCCCCCATTTGTCGCCTTCTACGAACAGCAAGGGGCTGCTGGAGACCTATTCTTCCCAGGAGGCTCCCGAAGGAGCCCCCACTCCAGATCCCCACGGGGGGTCAAAAACAGAGATTTTAAAGAAACATACAGCTTATGAAATATAGACCTATTTCAATAGTGTGGCGCCTTGCTAGTGGAATAGGCCTGAACAATCGATTGGGATATGAGTTTCAATGGGAATCCTTGGGAACAAGGCTTCTATGGGAGGGTTCACTGCGCAGGTTCGTGGGAAAGGTGTATATAAATCACTCTTACGATATCTCTTTTAGCATTAAGGTTAAATCAGGCTGTCGCCCAAATCCGAATAACGTATTGGAGCAAATGCTCATAGTATTTTAAGATGGATTTCGACGTTTAGTGATAGGGTTAAGGCCATATTCCACTTTGCGTCAGGTCCCGTTTGCGGCCGCTACTTTTAGCTGACGCAAGCAATTTGCGGTTCAGATACCAACATGTTGGTATTCCTGACCAGGGCACGCAAACAGGGGCCGCAAACAGGGGCAGCAAATAGGGGCCGCAAACACCCATATTCCACCTTGCGTCACCCTACCGCAAACACATTTGCGACGGCTGCAAACTCATTTGCGGCCGTCACAAACTCATTTGCGGCCGTTTGCTAGTGGAATATACCCTACCGCAAACGTATCAGAGGCCGCCGTAAACGTATCAGAGGCCGCCGCAAACGTATCACAGGCTGCTGCAAACGTATCAGCGGCCGCCGCAAACATATCAGTGGACACGTTTGCGGCCGTTTGTCGCATAGTGGAATATGGCCTTTACTCGCTAACAGTTTTATGACCTATTTTTCTCTTCATCTGCTTTTACATTATATGATGGGGAATGAACGTTAGCTGCAAACATTTAATGCAAGTCTGATTTACAGGGGAAAGAAAGTTTCCCAACAATCCCTTTGTAGTCGTTAAATAAGAGATATCCCAATCCACTTTTAACAGGGGTCTTTCCGTCAAAGGCTAATCAGATGAAGATAATTAAAGCAATCAATAACAAACGGAATCCAATTACGACGCATTGGAACACCCAGTGAGAACACCTACTCGATTTGCCAAGGAACTTTGCGAATTCAATTTTCTTCTTTAATCAAAGAATTAAATCGACTGGTTTGATAATTTCTGCATCGAACGACCAGGACATTTTTGCAATTTGTATGTAGTATCCAACCGTTTATAAATCATAACCCGCTCTCGCTAGTCGGAACCTAATTAAAGTTAAAAGCATGCAAATCGGGAAAACAGTTCAGTAGGCTCACTTCAATAGGATTTTTTCACTGAATTGTTACATGTAAATAAAGTTCTTACATGATAAACACGCCAACTGTGCTGTAAGTAAGGCCGCTCAGTTCATATGGGGAAACAATGCAATTATGGTAAAACAAAGAAACTGAATCACTCTGGCCCTAATTAGGTATCTTAGAATGTGATATGTCTTCTGTTTATATCCTGTAAAGCTGTTTTACAATATAAATTATCACCAAAATATTTCAAGTTGAGAAAGTACAGCTTGGTGGTGTGAAATTCTAATGTGAGTTGAGTGGTCCGTATTATAATTTATTGCGACTGTCTGTGAAAAAGAGTAATACATTCTGTACTTGACTGATTGCCATGTTTGTTTCACATTCACGAACCAAATCGATCAGGGTACAAAGTGTCAGTTCCTTTTCACTGTATTCCTGTATCCCTGTTTGCCTTTTTTACCCTCTTTTTCCTATTTTTTCCTCTTAAATGTAGTGTATAATGCATAATTCTGTTCAAGAATAACCTTTAAACCAGTTAAATTATTTTTTAACCCCGTATTCGCCTAAAAGGCAAACAGTGTTACAGTAAAAAGGCATACAGGCTGTGTAAATACAAATCATTTCATGCAAATTTCTCTTCCACCTCCCCCTGGTGCAGGCATGGGGGGTTACATAACATTTCATAACAGGGGTGGATTTTCACCTCTTTGGTTGGGTTTATGAGGGGAAACATGTGGAATTGCATAACATTAGTTGTCTTTTTCCACTGAAGTGATAAGATATGTAAATGAGATCACAGGGAGATTTGCATGAAATGATTTGTATTTACACAGCCTGTTTGCCTTTTCACTGTAACACTGTTTGCCTTTTAGAGAACCAGAGGTGAATACAGGGTTAAGAAGTATTTGGAATGGTTTAAAGGTTATTCTTGAACAGAATTATGCATTATATAGTACATTTAAGAGGAGAAAACAGGCAAAAGAGGGTAACAAAAAAGGCAAACAGGGATACAGGAATACAGTGAAAAGGAACTGACACTTTGTACCCTGATCCAAATCCCTCATGAATAGTAAAGGCTCTGAGCAAAAAGAAATTTATTGGATTCTTCTCGAGTTTATGTCCTTCTGAAATCTTACAGGCATGCTTCCCTAAAGGGTAAAGAAGTTAGAATATTCAGAATTTTAGGTAAATATCATTATTGTTACGCTTTTTTTCTGTCAGATATCTACAGCCCCTAAAACATTCTGCTAAAGAATATGCATTATTAAAAATATATCTACCAACTGAAGAAATGAACAAAATTGCACTGTCTTACTAATTAGTATAGCACTGGCGTCTAATTCAGAATGGGCACTGGGTGAGAGTGTTGATAATCAAGGCAATCACAGCTATCGAATGGACGAGTGGCGCACACTCGGTGCCATGGGAACAAACAGGGCGCCGCCGGGTCCACACTCCTACGGTTCTCACTACATTAGTACCAACGAGTATAGTAGACAGAAGACCTCTGTCTATACTCGTTGATTGTACTAACTGAGATGCTTAACTTTCAGCTAGTCTTCCATCATAACTAATATTTGATTAAACCATAAAAGTGCACTATCTGTAGAACATATTAATTCTGTTGTGAAACTAAACAAACCCTCGATTTGGTTACCAGAAAATTGCCTGCAGAACCCACCATCCAAAATCTAGGCTAAGGCCAAAGCCATCTACAGGACTTTTTTCTCCCGACGAGAGACCGAAGCGGCGCTGGTTTTGGCATGGGTACAATAAAAGTGTGGGGAACTAGGCCTATTCTCACCCTACCCTACAGGAGGGACGCTGGAGAAAAGTGTGAGCTATCGCACAGTCCATGAATATACTCAAAATGTAACTTCTCCATTCTGCAGTGCTCGGATTTTAAATATATATCCCATTATATTGGTATTGGTATATACTCCAATGTAAGGCAGATAGTGATATTACTTCCCTTCTTTCCAATCCTTCCCTCCCATCTTCTCCCTAGCAATTTCTAAACTCGGCTTTAGATAGAAGACTAAAATATCAAAACTAATAACAATTCCAAAAATATGACATTTCTTATTACATCTGCAAATGTCACCTTATACTACAGTATCCTACAGTTTCAGAATATTATTTAGCTTGGGTTGGATGCTATATTAATTATACACTGCCTTCTCTCCGGGACCGACTCTAGCTTAAGGACCACACACGTGCTCACCCCGCGCCGCGCACTCAGCGGGGTAAAAGGCCAGACGGGCCGCAGGTCTCTCCTAAGGCATCCTCCTATGCAGTGTGCCAGGTCGTGGACCCGCCTACCCTACATATAATGATGATACTAAAGGGCACTAACTATAGAAGATCTATAATCAGATTATCTATTAATGGTTGTGATTTAGGGCTGTACATCATCATTACCAACTTAATCCTACCAAAGTTGTTCTACTAGAACATCCATTATACATAGTGAACCTATACTGATACATGATGGCGAATCCTTCAGATTGTTCATGTCACCCCGGGAGGCTCGTCTGTAGGTGCCTCTCGGGTGTTGGTTACGTGTATGGCAATGTATCGGCTTTTAATAATGACGTGACTACCATTCCCTCTTGCATGACCATATGTCGGACATGCTAAAAATCCATTCTCCAAAAAACCCAAAGGCCTCTGTATATTTCTGTAGTAAAATGCCATAGAGTATCTGGGCTATGTGTTCTTTTTTATTGTTGAATGGCTTATATAGCATCTTTATGTGTACACATGATCTTCCAGATTATGGCAATATTACAGGGATCAAAGTTGATGACAATAATTACAAAAGTGGTAATAGATATGAGTGACAATAATGATATAGATGAGCAAAGTTTCTAAACACGCGAAGTCAGATTATTGGTTCAAACAGGTCACATCCATTTTATGTTACAAATTTGTTTAAACATATTTTTAAACTTCACCTTTGTGGTTGCTTTCTGCATATCAGCAGAAAGCATCTCCCACACCTTCACACCTCTTGACAATGGACTGTGCAAGTACAGCTCATATTTAACTTTCTCTTCTACTTAAATTTCATCTTTCTACAACATCACTGGTCATTTACTGGTACTCGAATATGGAAGATTGATTCGATAACAACTGCTATAGATACTTATCAATTATTACAAACAGCGTTTCTGAGTTAAAGGTTTGAAAGATTAATTCTATTGCAGCAGTAAATATGATGTCCCAGAGCGTACTGACAGCTTTCACGAAGGATAACCTCTACTTTATTCGATTAGTTTCCTGGTGTCCTATATGCCTAATGCAACTGTAAGCATCCCCTTTCCAGTAATATGCCAAACGTGCGATAAGATGCCCACCCCATATAAGTAAAAACACGTTGCACATGACCTATCATACAGATGATAGGTGAGAGTTGTAATAATCTTAGCGGGCTATTTTAAAGTAGAAATAAGATACAGCCGTGTTTGTATAAAATGCACAACGGTGACAATGCAGATGTTAAACACTTTTTTGAGACAGAACTGTCCGTGTTCCCACATTATCTTGTTCATCTCAGGGGTAAAATAATTCCGGTTTATGTACAATTACTTCATTGGAGAAAACGCTGAAAGCTCTAACGAACATAAAACGCAAACAAGTGGAAACTAAGCCTTTCGCAAATCCCGGCTTAATGATAGAAGATTTCTGCCTTTAATCCGGTGACATGGTCATTACAGCAAAGTAGAATGAGTGATGCAACGTTTCTTTTGTAGGATTCTAACTCATAGAGGATACAGTGAAGACAACGGATCACATATTGAAGTTAAATCGACTTTCTCGTAGACATATCCGCCAACCTTTTAACAGAGTATTTTCGATTTCAATCAGATCCGCCTCATAAGTTATTTTCTTTTTGAATGATGAAAGGTACCTAATTCAAACGCAGATCTTACAATTATTTGGATTCGACGAAGAAGAGTGAGACCAGGGATGTAAGTCGACCCTAATGAAAAAGTCTGAATATTTTGATGATCTTAATTAAAAACTTGTATATATCCCTGCTATTAAACTAGTTGACTTAATGTGTGGTTAATGTATATAAATATCTTAGGGTGGGATAGTTCTACTTCAAGGGTAATTGTGTTTGAAAACCCACTGACAAGTTTGTTTCTACCACCCTGTCACCCTGTGTGCAACTCAGGGCCACATGATGCCCCACCATGTGGCCCTGCTGCTGTGATATAGGTCATGACCCATCATATAGGTGAGGTCAGAACCAGGAGGACCAATGGGAATTAAGCATTTATTTAGCCCATACATTTTTGGCCAATGAGCTGCAAGCATTTATTTTGCCTTTAAACTCTGAGTCTATCAGCTGACAGAATCTCTGAGTCTCTGACTGAGTAGAGGAGTAGTGCAGGCTGCTGCATAGGGTGTTAGGAGAGGTAGGGGAGTGTGTCAGAGGGGTATCAGAGACAGGCCCTGTGTACATTGGATGACTCCTGCACGGTGTAAGCATACATCCAGAGAATTAGGGTGATATGTAAAGCCTTTTACAGAATTTTGTGGAATACTTCAATTCTCTGAAATCAGCTGAAACTACTGGCTGGAGGTGAGGGAAGAACGGAGAAATCCAACTCACCCCAGGATAAATAAATTTGTTCAAAAAAACAAAAAAAAACTAAAAACTCTGAGAACTTACATCCCTGTGAGACATAAAACTGCAATACTTAGCAAGTGAGCATCCAATTCGGGAAAATAATACATGAATTGTTGTTGCATGCCCAAGCTACCTATATACTCTGCACAATTCCAAACAAAAGTTAAAATCTTGTTTTGTGTGAGAATTGCACATGATGACGTTATATTATATTTGTTATGCACATAAAGGCCGTTCTTCTCTGCACAGTTCTATACAGGCTGTCAAAGGATCTAGCAGATAAATTGCTTTATTCTAAACGGACATCTTACATCCGAACTTGGAAACTCGCTTATTATAAAGAGCCAATATTATATCTGGGAGGTCTCTTTTCAATCTTTCCTGTCACTTTCAAGTTACTATATCAAATGGAAGTCAAGAAAGCGAGCAAACCTTTTCAATGACTGCTGGATGTGCTTTGATCGAGAAAACCTGATTATCCTTGCGGCCCCAGAGAATCCACATTTTTCTGAGCCTCTCATTGTGAGAAGTGGAAAGTTGCCCCGAGATTTGATAACCCCTCCTTGGAGATACGGCCTCCATCCATGCATCTGGCTTCGCCGTGAGCTCTCTCCAGTGCACAAGAGCAGTTGAATTTAGTTATTACACTCTGGTGATAATCTTCCAATTTAGATTTTAAATGTTCTAGCAAAAATGTTGTTGGTAAATACGAGCCAGTTATCATTCTGGATGGTGACCCAGTTTATTGAATTTCAATAAGCCCTTCCCCATATCCATCAGAAATGAATGTCAACAACAAATGAATAAAACCGTTCAAGATTTACGGTACAAATCTAATATTCTGAAACAAAATGTATCAACGTATTTTAGTGGACCCATTGCACATAAGGTTTGCAGAACACACATGGACATTCTCGGACAGCGTCTCGTAGAATTAGGAATCAATGCTATTACCGCGAACATCAGCTCTTAATGCCCTACCCTTGATTGCCCTTGAATACACATTCTACACTCAAGTGGTAACAATTCCTAATTATTCATATAGAAAAATAATGGTGTTTTGGCGAAACAGATAATGAAATATTTTAAATTGAAGCGCAAGTAATACTTCCCCTCCGTGGCAATGCCAGTGTCTCTCCGATAATCGATCAAGGCAGAAAACACATTTTATGATTGGAAATAACGAGGTGGGAAGCTCCATGCAATGGGTTAGACTGGTCGTATCTCCGTTTCAACAGATATAATTTCGGCCGTGGAACATTAAGAGATTATCTTTCTGAGGGCTCTGTCTATGCAGCCTTGATGCGTATTTGTTATCAGTTCAATTGTTCACCGCAGGAACGGTCCCTTCCCAAACACCACGATAATGACCAATGGCGTTGATACAATCTAGGCCTATTACCCAACGTCTGGGTGACGTATAGCGGACGTCATATCGGCGGCTGAAGTGTAATCTTGCATGCACAGGAACCAGCAGACCAGCAGACGTGCATGACCTTGTAAGTTCCCTGATTTTAGCCCAGCCTTGCAAGACTATCACGGTGATTGCTGGATAAGCCCCCGCCATATTCCCCTCTGGGGTAAACGCGCCGCCCGCCGCTACGTCGCGCCACCGTCGACTAATTTGATTAGGGTCTGACGTGCGTTGGCGTTGGACCGCTCTCAGGGCATGTTACGCATGCGCAGATTATCACATAACGTCTGTCAACGTCACGTCCGGCACTGACAAGGGGAACGGAAGGGTTCTGCCGAGGGTACAGGGTGATAGGGGTCTGGGACTGGGACTGGGGCGGTGAGCCAGCAGTAGGTAGTTAGGGAGGGTGCCTTGGAACTGAAGCAGCACGATTGACAAATGCCTAACGAAATTGTCTTAAGCGTCTGTTGTACCATCGACGTTTCCGCGACCGGTATCATATTAGTTGATTATGCCTCACAACTGGGATGAGGTCTTATCCACTTGATCTGAATGGAAGTCGATTATATGCCTACAAAAGCGTCTAAGCATTAATTGCTCTAGTATGAGGCACGCTTCCTATCCGCCCTTAAAGAGATATCATTGTTTCCCACTGAGAACATTTATCATAGAAGTATTGATAGTATGTCGGGAAAATCTACTGAATTGTGATAAAGGTAACATATCGTTTCTCTCGGTTATCGTAAGCTATTTGAAATTATTCTATTAGAAATATATTAAGATGTAAAGTATATTAACAATCATGTACTTAAATCGGTAGACTGCCAAAGAAATGTAAGGTCCTATACAGATTCCTAGGGGAGGTCTAAATGTTACGATACATACTGTAAACGTATCGAGTTGCTTTTGGGGTACTAACTCGCTACTCTCTTTTAGTGTAACAACATTATCCACTTGGCACAGATAAAGACTGAGTAAAATTTGGCTAGAGACTTCTAATTTTGACGGCAGTGTGGATCGGATGAATTACCTAAACCATTATGATACCCTTTCTGACCAGTATTCACCAATGTAATCGGGTGTTTAGGTATCAGATATTTATCATTTGCCGGGTATACCTTCTCGATTCACAACTCCCATATTCATCGGGAAGAAGCTTTACGTGCCGATGAGCAGGCCCATACATCCCCGAGGTGCGGCCTGGCCACTACAAGGCTATCAGGCCAAGGCAGCTGTGTGTGCATAATTCACGCACCCTCCAACCTATTTCCTCCCACCAGAGAGGGATGTATCAATCTCAGCAGCTGTTTCTGATTAATTCCCTCGCACGTATGCATATAACTTCCCATTATATTCAAGGACGAAGATATTATTCAAGAAGTCTGGTATATAAGATAAATGATTCAAATCATTAAAGCAGCTAGGAGTAACTTGGGACTCAATCAACCATCAGAGGGGCGCCTGAAAAGGCCCTTCTAGGAATGGAAGCAGCTTAGCTAGGAACACAATTTGCCTCGCTTGGTGTTTAGAAAGGGATCCCTCTGTAACAAAGGAGTGGTCTACATCTTCATTCAGCTGGGGAAACAAACCAGCTGGGGCTCCTCTAAGTCCCGTACACTTGTGTCACTACAAGAGGCTCTGGGCTATTCCGCTAAATTGCAATGATCACATGTATATGCAACTCTATTAACTGACGTAGGACAAAGCCTCAAGACAGCAAATTTGGCGGCGGAGAAAGAGGTAGCAACGCACTTGTTGTTGCAAGTATTAGAATGAATAAATATTATGCAAGATATTCAGCTAAACAAAGACTAAACAAAAATTATGTGGATTTGTGGATCCGACCAAATTGTGTCATGGCTATTGTAATATAGTTAGCTCAGTGTATGTTTTCCTTATACATCTATGATGAAGATGAACAATGTCCTCTGGTCATCAATGGTTGACCAGACCAGGCATTTGAATAGCTTTTGGGGACTGGCCATGTTGAAATTAATTTTTTTAAACTTATAGAGGCAACTTTTTTTTTCATTAGCCTGTGGTTATAGTCCACAACTATAGATTTTGTTATTTGAAGAGTATGAAGGGCCTTCTGGCTCCGGCTACAGGCATAACTTAGAGAGTCAGTGGTGAGGAGTGAAGGGAAGAACTTCACTATACAATAGTATGGAGAACTAGTAAAAGAAATCATGATCGAAAATTATCACTCAGGTAGCCTCAAAATGCTATATCATAATTAATTTACGAAAATAGATTCAAATTAATGGCCTGAATATATTTACACGTCATTGATAAATTTATAGGTTGGGAAATTTTTTTTTTCCCTATACGAGTACCTTAACCGGCTTCGTATTTGATATAGCACTGATATGGTCAGTTGTCTTAGTTTCTTAATAGTGAAATGTTTTTGGCAATACAGACACTTTCCTTTCCGTGACTGAGTAAAGGCCTCAGTCATGGGATGAAAAGCTGTTGTTGCACGTATTCATAACCACTTAAGTTGGCTGTAACGAGATGCTTTTTAATCAAGAAATGAGTATTCGTTCTCTTTTTCCTCAGGAACAGTAGGTCCTCACTTTAAAAAAAAATCCATCAACAACTGAATAATGAGGGCCTATCAACCAAGCATATCAACCTTATAGAAACACTTAAATAGACACTTATTTGATCTAAATGTCACTGCACGTTTCAGATAACATACATCTACTCTCAGTCTGTCTTAAGCATCTTGTTGGCAAGTTAATCGTAATTGTGTGAAAACATAACTAGTATGATAACAACGCAAGGTTATAAAGATGCCATCCTCTGGCAGAACAGCCAGAATTGTGGGTGATGTTTAACGTATTTTGGACGTTGCTGCAGTCTATGTTTTGAGGCTCTTCCTGTCTCCTTCAGTCCGCCTACTTTATCAAACCGCACAGGCTCCACTGTACCAGGCACATCCAGTGACAGGCACGTGAAGCTCGACTAATCACAGACAGAATGCCCTGATAACATCTTTTTACAAATCCTCTTATGAGCCAGGGACGGCTCAACATTTCTCTCCTAAAAAGACCAACTGAAGGTTCATTCGCCAATCAGGGCGGTAGGCAAGACTGAATATTAGCTTAAAAACAAGGTCGGGGAACTGGAAGACATCGTCTAGGAAACGATTCCCCCCTAACGGTCTCCGCATGGAGCGTCTGCCGTTGTTAGGGTAACATGAGTTGCATCCAATCAGGTGCTTGCCTCTCCGCTCTCTCGGCAACAGCCCTGGCCCATTCTCTGGTATGGGGACGGTACTGAACCAAGCCCCAAGTGCATCGTAGTCATTGTTTTTCTGCCCGTCCTAACCACACCTCAACCTGCTGGGGGGCTGGCGAGAAATGTGGTGGGAAACTGCTATCAATGAATATTGCGCTGTTACACTATGCTTACAAGTAAACGTCCTATGGTAGAAAGTGGACGGCTAACCGACACTCGTCGGCCTATTGCCGCTCTCTGAGCTGCTCACCATTCACCAAATACAAGGTAGGCGCGAAAACACGCTCCCAAAGTCACAGTTATTCGTTGACCGCCCCAGGGCCGCCCCGCGGATGTCCATCACGGCCGCAGTGGGCGCGTGGGGTAGTGGCCCACCTGTAGTGGTGCTGTGTCTACTGGTAGTGGAGGTGGACCCAGGAGGGGTAATGCACGGCGCAGCGCCTGGAGCAGGATGGTAGGAGGCAGCAGTGGGCAGACTCCACTAGCGCGGGCTGGTAGCACGCAGCGGCTGGAGGTAGCGGTACTTAAGGCCATCTCCAGAGCGGGTATTACCATGACTTCTCAACACCCTCCGGAGGAGGAGGGGGCCAGGTGCACAGGGAGTGACCACTGTTGTTGACGGATGTACTCAGTTATGATTCACCAATACACTTAGTTACCGGCAATGCTACTGTGATATATATTTATGATACGACCCTGGAGGATTACGTGGGCGGAACCTATTCGTCTTCACCATAGGTAGGTACCTGTACTGTATACAGACTGTAAGTACAGACTTAAGGCCCGGACACATATACCAACTCGATCGTCGGGAGCCCTTCAGACCCGATCGTCGGGGACTATCCAGTTGGAGGCAAATACATCAGGGGTGCCACATACGACGACCAATAGGTCATAACAGCAGAGCATTTCTTGATGTCAATTAATGGACATTTAGGTGACATAAAGACCCTTAATTAAATTGGTTTTATTGTGGAATTACTGAATAGGCAGACAAGAGAATGGTTCATATTATATGTTCTAAATTGATCAAAGTGAAAAATGTGGTTCATAGAAATACTAATCGGAAACCAACAAACAATATATCATTCAAAAGCTAATTTCATGTACATACCAGAAATTGGATTTGTTTTCAGATAAAGGGAAAACTAGAAAGATAATTACTAAGAACACTCCCTACAGACCCGACAGTCTAGTTGTCCATCTTCAACATTTCATGATTCCCGACCCGACGGTTCAGTCAGGAAGTACACCCGACTATCTGGTCGTAATGGTATGACACATACACCAACTCAGCCCAACCCGACTAAACCGTCGGGTCGGGTCGGTGTATGTGTCATGGCCTTTACTCGACATGGGTCTGTCCTATCACTCTACACCACATAGCCGCTATGATACTTTACTAACTTCTCTCTTTCCGATCACTTATTTCAATGTAATTACTGAAGACACAACGATATATGCCTACATATTTGCACACAGGGTGCCACCCAACATCTTATTTGATTATTTTTTAATAAGTTGCACTACTGCACTTCTTCTAAAGGCTGCAAGTTTCTTACTACACATTTCATTTGCACCAATTATTCTTAGTACTTTATCCCACTTGCTGAGCTGTCTATAAATGTCACTGTCCAGAAATGTTTTAACTTACATATGTCCAGGAGAAAATTCATTTATGTAAACATTATAATATATATATTTTTTAAATTTTAAAAAGTAATTCACTTCAGGGTTGCCCCTGGTTTTCGGTGTTATTACAATGAGTATAAATTGTAGTACATAAACATTTTAAGTGTCAATTATAACTATATACATCAAGATCAATACTGTATATTCCCCTGTTGTGTACTTTTTCTCTATTCCCTCCTTCTTGACATTATGTCACACAGATTGGAACAGATTGAAGTAGATCAAAATAACAGAATGATGACTTTTCCCTATGGTTAGATTTCTTGTTGCTACAATACATATTTGATACCGTTAACGTAAAAAGGTGAAATGTCATTGGGTTTTTATAAAAAAAACAACATCTTAAAAGAATGAAAGTTGAAAGAGTCAATTACGTTTTAAAGAATGATTGGACCCAGAGAAAGGTGGGATAGTGTTACTGCCTCACTAAAACGGGTGAAGATCACTGCTCTTCTTCCAATTTCAATCTTTAAATGTACAAAAGATTAAAACGGGTTGCCTAGCCATAGTCTTGCTTTTATCAGCCTTAAAATTATTGCGTAAAATGTCCGTACTCTATTTTGCATTTAGAGTGCATACTCTCTGCGCATTGCAACATCGAAGCATGTTCACATAGAGAAAGTGGCATAATGTTAAGTATATACGTCACGTGAACACATTCTCTATAAAAACTCATTTCAATACATTAAATATCCTGTCTAAACAATGTTTTCTACATGCAATGCGAGTGTCGTCTAACCAATTGCTTTTTCCACGACGCTGAACTTGGTGTCTCGTATATGACGAACACATCGATGAGTTGATTACATTTACTGAAGCCCCAGGTAGGAGCCTTACAATGAGCAGCTCACTTTGTCTAGGAGCAGTTTGTGGTCAGCATCAATGCGAAACCATGCACGGGCACGATTACCTCTTGAATAACGGTCCGGTCGGCCAAATTGGTGTAGGGTGATGTATCTCGTGATTCACACTGCGATACAACCACCATATGACTGTGTCAGTCTGACATCGTGCCGCACATATAATAGAAATGAACATAAACATGTGCACAGAATAATATCGAAGCACTTCCCTGCTGAGAAATAAAGTATGGTGGAATATATTCTCCAGTGGCAGGCATGTGTTCTGCAAGGATGTGATGACTACAAAGAGGATTTGAAAACAAAAAAACTAGGCAAGCAGGGGGAAATGATTAAAATCATAGTAAATCTACTAGTATACCCCACTTTATAGTCATGGTGGCCACTAGTTGACTTCAAATTGATTGGACAACCGAAGCCAGGTTAACTTATCACTGGTGATATTAAAGGGCTTCCTAAAACGCTGCTGATTGGTAAAAAGAGTATGAAAAGTGACCTAGAAGCCAGGTGCACTAAGGCGGGCCCTTAACCACAAGGTAGCCTCTCTGACTGCTCGTTACGACTAAGTGGTTTGCCACTCACCAAATTAGGTTCATACTGATTGGTACTATAACCAAATAGACTAACGTAGCTGCACACATTTTCAACCAAACCGGCCAGTAACAAAGAATGTATGGATTCCAACATTTGGATTATTAGACTGAAACGGATGGCAGGCATTCAAAACCGTTAATGCAATCATCCATCACGTTGGCTTATCGTCAGGAATACAATATTCGACTTTAACTATTAATCTAGGATGTAAAGTGGCCAGGACCACACTGGGTTTTGGCATGTCCCACATTTGGTATGGGAAAAACTCCGCAGGCGGTCAAACATCCGCCGTTTAAGACCCGAGGCGTTAATGACCGGCGTTAAGGGCGTTGGCAAACTGACAATTTTCTATACTACTCACACTACGTCGAGTTCTGGCGGAGCCAGTTACTCTGTTTCCATATGGTCGCATTTACAAGTATAGAACGATCATTAAATTATTTAAGATCATATACCACAAATTGGGTAGATAAATGGTATATCATACCATTTCAATATGGTTGTGACTTGTTTTGTGACATTTTTCATTTGTAAGTTAATCCTCAGCAGCTGAAGGTAAATCACTAGGTAAACCCCATGCATTCAGTGCGTGACAAGAAATATCTCTCATCGGCTTAGAACTCAATCCCCTTCTTGCTTCTCATTCCGCACGACAAAACTGCAATGGAACTGCTATATCCACGGACAGTGAAACTTTTGTAGTTCGAGGCTCAGTACCGGGCAGACATTCTGAATAGCCAGTGAAAACACGCTAAGACCACCGATTCGCCGAGCCATAAATTAAGTCACTCAGCCTCAGTCATCATTTCCTGCCGTGTAAAAGACGAGGACCGGGCGGACCGCGCCCCGCCGGCCGGGCAGTGATGGGTGTGTTTGTCTGGCCGCTCTCTCTGTGGTCCGACTTTACTCGGGCCGTGCGCCGACAGCCGAGAGGGAGGGAGAAGAATGGCTTCAATCTGGGGCGACCCTGACAGACACTGCTCCGACTGGAGGCATTAAGTCGAACCCGCGGACCCCCAGACAGGGAGCCCCGGTCACCCCGCTGAGTGACTCCCAGGTGAGTAAGACGGGCCGCCGAGTGAGGGCTTCTCTGCCCGTACCTGTATCACCAGTACTTCTTATGTATGTAATATGAACGTATTGGAACGTATCGGAACTCCACTACTGAAATATCAGGCATAGGCCTATATCTGTATAAGGCATGTATGGGCATGTATCGTTATGATTGCGTTTTGTAAAGGAAACTGCTGTATAAGCGTACACATGTAGGCAATACAAGGTGATTGTGTATAAACAGCAACATCCAGAAACACCGCTGCATGGAAATACACGTGAGATGTGATCCTTTCTAAAGAAGATATTGATATTAATTGATACTACATCATAATGGACAATGCTTACGAAAGGCTTGATTTTTGTTCTCATCATGCATCTGATATCAATTAGTGAAATAAGTACATGCACGTATGTCATAAACCTATTTATCCATCTCACAAAAATACTATCATAGCTTTTGAAGGATCAGTGGAATAACTCCTGGCCAGCAATGCTTGTATACTCTGTACTGCTAACGGTGAACCGTGTCTGTGTTGGCAAAATGAGCCTACCACATAGGGTGGTGATGTGAGGAACCGTTACTCGGGGCGGGGCTCAGTCTACAGCTACTGTATCTTGGGGCACCTACCAAACTACAAAGGGCATTCCGCTAAATGTTTGTGACACGTTGATACCGATACTTTCACAACACTCAGTTGTTCACTGTAATCTTTACCAGTGTTTCATGTAGTGTTGCTCACATTGTATGGAAAAAATATTATACTTCAATCGCTGAAACTGTTAGCTTTTATGAATATTATAGGAAAGTATGTAGCACTCACAAATTGAGCAGACCAGATTCATAAAGGGTCATGATCACCAATGCTGGCAATAAATCCGAGAGTTGTACAAACACGGGTTCTCTTTCCATACTGGCTTCAGTACCGGTGATACGTTCGGTCAGAAGGTCTAGTCGTGTGTGGTGAGTATTGTTACCGAGAGTTCAGTCATAAGGTTTCTCTCCCATCTCCTCATAATGAAACGTCGATGTCTCAACGAGTCAGTATCCAATAGTCCATAGATTTTTGGAGTTGGTGAAATGAAAACAAGATGAATACACCCTGAGAGCCTATTCAAAATGCATTGATAGTATTGTGATAATAAGAATACACCGTAGTAGGTCTGAGTTTGGTCTGTGGGTGGTTCTCCGGGCGGGGCGTAGAGGTGAGGCCCCCATTGTTTCCCCCTAATGGCCTTCTCCTGTACCCTTGGGCGCTGGTCATAGCCAGGCTGACAAGTCGCAGGGACCGTGGAGGCGCACAATGAGCAGTTCACAGAGCAGCTTTTGAGCAGGAGCTCGGACGTGCCGTCAACAACGGCTCACCCACTGCAGCCGTATCTGATGGGGTGAAAGGGGGGGGGGGGGGGGTAGATGGTATCAAGGGCAAAGAGGGGGCAGGTGATGCGCATTTGGGAATCGCTCATAGCTGCGCTTACTCATGAATCTTTAAAGCACCTGGTTCCTTCTATCATGGTAATATTTAAACAACGGACACACTTTTTATAGAGTCATCAATAAATCGATTTGCGATTTTAGTTCAATTCATATGTAGATCCATGCTCTCGAATGTGGATTTCAAATAAACTTGACACGGTCTTTCATTTAGCCATAACACTTTAGCAAGAGGTGATTTTTCAGCAAATAGTTTATTGAAGTATGCTTTCAACAGTTGTAAAATTAGAAAAATATAGCAATAGCTGCTGCATAGAATCTTAATAGATGAATCAATACTGGATTCAGGGTCTAGATAATGAGTCTCCTCGTTAAATGGACTACAGTTATAGTGTTATCATTGATTTTCAATCAATATACCAGATCTCTTCAATCAAAGGGAACTGAATACTGGCGTCAGCTATTATTGTGCCGCCATTATATTTTCCTATGAGAATATAAGATCCAGAGGGGGGGGGGGGTCCAAGGGACCCCTCGCCCCGCTTGGTCGGGATCAAAATAGACTTCATGTTGGACGAGGCGAGGTGTGTTTAAGTCAGCGACAGCCTGTGACGTGACAGTTGAGATGACACAACCTTCTATGCAGAAAACTCTTTAGAATGTCAGCTTTGTTCATTATTCGCTCAGTCAGATACATGTGTTCCCCTTCACCTGAGGTGACAGGTTGCCAGGTAATTGACTGTCAAGTAGTCCACGTAATGTGAGTATTTGACAGCAGTCCACTTAATGTGAGTCAGTGTCTTGTGAAGTATCATCATAAGGCCGTTTTACTGTCACATTTGAACAAGCAGAAATCAAAAAGCATGTCATCGGAACCGCCTGAGAACTTGAACTTCTTTCAATATCATAAAAGACATTTCGATTGCTTTTCATAAACGTGTCGTCCACGCGTAGATACTGCAACCATCTCAATGTGAAGTATATCTAGTGGGATATCTTTAGTTTCATTCCAGGAAAGGGTTATAACCGGTAATACCTTTCTCGATTTGCTACTCATCCAACAGGGCCAGGCTAAATTATTCACCCCCCAAATTTCTCAAATCTAAATGTGCGTATAGCAAATAACAATATTATTGGATACCAGATATATTGCTATACATAAAAGAAGACCAGGAAGATAGCACTCTGTCCTTAATTGAATGATATACCAAGTCTGTGCCAAAAACTAGGTGGATTGAACCCCTGTCTTTTATGATCAATCAATGTATCATCCAATCATCTTCAGAACGATAGCACCAAACGACGATACCTGTATCCTCCTCTGCAGTGAGAACTTCTAAAAGCTGTACTTAAAGTTTTGTCAATAATAGATACTTCAGTGATTGTTCTAGGCGGGCCTGGACAAGAAGCCTTTGTAACTGCTGACGAATATTCATCGCTTCCTCCGCAGCCATTGCTCTCTTCTCTCAACATGGCTTCTCTAAGGAAGTGCGTTAATAATTAATGGCGGAAATGGGCCAGCTGTCGTTTGGCCCCCAATAAGGTGGACCACCTAATGTGATCCCAAGACTACCCGTTATTTATTGGGAAGTCGCTTCAGGGAAGTTACCGTTGGTATAAGTTACCTAGATCTCAAGTGGTCAATTGTTAATGATTTGAAGATTCAATGTACTCCCTTTGCACTGCATGACACTGGTATTCTACACCATTCGAATATGAATGACCAGTCTATTGAGTTTTGCAATGGATGCCTAAGACACGATATTGGAATGTAATACTGGATATTGAAAAGGCTAAGGGACGTAACTTATTTTGTAACAGATATCGTAACTATGGTTGAAATCTCCTGGTATTTTTCTGTATGTTTTTTTCGGATGAGACGTAGTGTGTATGACTATACCCACAGACACAGAGTCCTGGCTTTATAACCGGTATTCCATGACTATGAAACATCTCGGAAGAATGAAGACTTTTATTGATTCACATTTTCATACACGTACTAACACATGTAACCGAAGATAAAAAAAAGAGGAGGAAATGTCCCGACATTAAATATCTATCCCACGTTTGTCGTCAATAAATCAATCACCGTTTTCATATTGTCTCCGACCCCCTGTGATTAAGCTCAGCTCGGGGAAAGGAGCGATCACACAACAAGTCTCGGGCAGGATTAGCCGATACAGGGGGCTGGGTGGTCTTTACGACCTCCCAATGAAAGGCTGCGCCTCGCCTGCAGGCGGCACGCGTTCCCTACGATCAATCCCATGCGCGGCTAGAGTTGGACTCCTTATCTCATGGAGCCAATATCTGTTGAATCTGTGGGTATGATTTGATGACCTCCGCTCCATATAAAGCGTGGAGTTTGCGTAAAATTGTTATCCAGCAGCTTCTTTAGCTGCTGCCTATAATCTGTCGGACGCCAATAGGGTTCACATCCCGTCTTACCACCCACTCGTCGATAGCCCTCCGACCAACTAGACTCAAATGTCGCCATACATCAGTAGCACATGTTTTGGTAGGCACGAGTTCATTATTAGGGACCGGGAAGGGAAATACACCATCTGTTCCCGGCCCTTTTCTCGTGTATTCCTGCGACTGGTGATGTATGAGGCAGCAGCGCCGTTTTGTAACTTCCCCATTCAGGTCGTGACTGGGCGAAGGACTATTCCATTGTAACCTGCCATCTGAGATGGTCACGTGCGTTTGCTAACACGGCAAGAAGCCGGTTGGCAGCGGCGGGATCGGTCACTGAGCACGCACATGTAACGGTATGTTTTCATCAAAGCGAGCAGGATGGGAGAAGCATGGAACCAGAAGCTGGAGGGGCGGCGGATGGGGCGGACTTCAGACAATTGCCTCGTGGCAGAAAGAAAACAAACAGACCCTAATGAGGACTTCAATGCAAGGCGTTCCAGATCAGTTACTGCTTTGTTGATTAAATTTTAATTACATGAAATCAAACGCTTCCCATCTGAACAATTAAATACTTTAGCAGTCGACTGACAATGGAAGAGTGATTTATGTGTTAAACGTTCAGCTCCCAGACGGCAACCTATTGTTTTTGTCTCAGACTTGAGTTAAAGATTTTCTATCGGTCTGTCAGTAAAGAGCATGAGATCAATTAGACTATTCTATATTCATTTAAGGCCATACACGTATTAATGAAGCCTAACAGTTCTAACTGTCTTAAAAGGTATCTTAAAAGATGTGGCAATAGCCGGATTCGATTTACTGCAGTTGTTCGCTTTCCCTGGTTCCGCCAACAGGTGCCCCCCCTCCCCACCTCCCCCAAGAGCACGAGCATAACCCACAATAAGATCTATCCTGGTAGACAAAGTGAATACATAACATATCTTGTATTGTACAATATGTCATCATTTGGACCTATGTCATAGAAATGGTCTGAATACAGTACACTGCCTCTAAACAGATTATCTATCCTATAATGTCATTGATGAGTGGTTCGGAGAGTACTTGATTAGGTTAAAAAATTATTGCATATCCCCCTCCTACTATCATTTTCTCTCTCAGTTAACTACATAAATGCCAATTCCACTTACATAATTTAGGGTTTGCCCCACCATTTACATGCATGCCCAGACAAAGGTATTGCTTAATGCATATAGTGTTATGATTTTATGTAAACAAAGATAGGGGGATGCTCCACTCCCCTTTAATACAACAATATTTACCCTGTAGCATAAAAGAGGTCCACTGTGTGAAACTCAACACCACCCTGCACCCTAACCTAGGAACGGCCCTGGCCGATAGGAAACAGTGTCAAGAACTGAGTAGCGAGCTCTCGTTTGACTATTGATTGTCCTGTGACCACTTCGAGATGTACAAACTTCTAATTACCTCTTTGATCACAGTTACCCTTTAAAACTATACCTAGAATTACAACCAAGACACAGTACGTCCTACTTTTCTTGTAAATGTCTGGAAAGTGGCCATTCCGAAGAGAGTGCGTAAAAATACTAAATACCTTGTTTCTGTGTCATGGGTAGGCCTACATTTGCCTTTACAGAATGGCGTTATGTCAAATATTGCAGCTGATCAATACATAAACCACCAATGAATGATCATTGGTGACAACATGGGAAGTATTGACGAGTCCTAGCCCAGCCCATTGGTAAGAGTCTTGAAGAAACATGATGCGGACTTAAGGTGCTGCCACAAGTCACACGAGACCAACGTGAGACCTTGGACGACCCTCCGTGACGAGTTGGAGTCACGTATTCTCTTAAACTCAGGGCAACCTGATCTATGCCAATATACATACACCAAGTTTGGGTCAAACTGTCAAATTCTCCTAAATATTTTTTACAACTATTCAAGATACTTTGTTTCAATTGAAATGTGTTTTTTCACTTAGTTTCCTAAGGAAGTGCACTGCAGAATCGCACGATCTGTTAGTTTAGGCCCTATATACAATAACCTATGCTATTAATAAGCAGGCAGGAATTTAGGAGAAAGGGTTAGCGATGTGCCCCCTCCCTCTTTGGTCTACATTTTGAATACTAGAATACAAAACTATTATACCCGGGGAGATACAGGCGAAAATCTTTCATTGTCACGAAACCCAACAAATTTCCTGAAATTCCTGGGTCCGCGCTACTAAAAACCAACGCTTTATAGGACATACAGATCCCTGAAACTACACTGTTCCTACAGCATGTGACAATGTATTGTAGACCTGTCTACCGACTCCCGGAGCAAAATGCAGTGGAAATCCAGTGTGTACCGAGTGCAGAAACATAATGGGAGTGCAGTTTAGTGCAATTTAGTGGAAAATCAATGAAAATTAGCGCAAATCCAGTGGGTTAGATCTGGAAAATCGGAATGTCCGAAATATTCAAATTAGGTAGAGTAGAAAATCAGTAGCATTTCAGTAGCTCATTTAGATGTTTCGGACATACTGATCAAGGCAGTATCCACTGCTGTGTTTATGATATACTTCCGGTCCCGGTATGGGGAATGCATAGCATGCATCCCACTGGGGCATAAAGCAGCCCAGGAAAACAGGAGAGATGAGGGGAGGGTTATAATGAAAACAGTAAAACGTGAGAAGGGGGCATCGTTAGGAGGACAATGGGTGGACGCTGCTGGTGGGGGCCGAAGGTAGTAAGTATGCAGCAGCCCGCCGACCGGCGGCCCCATCAGTCAGGGCCCTGGTGAAAGTCGCAGGTGCCCTCTCCCCTGACGGACAGCCCGGGGTGTTTCCTTATTACGTTAATACCCCTCATTGGCCCCGTCAGCCGCAGCTTTACTGGGAGGCGGGAGGCGGTCAGGAGGCGGCAATGGCAGCGGCGAGGTGGTGAATAGGGGGAAGTGAGCAATAATTTAGTCTTCTTTGTGCAGTTTTATCACTTCTAGTTTTATCTAGGAAAAGTAAAAGCTGATTATAACAACGAGAAAATTCCTGGGACTGGCAATCTTTACTGCAAGAAATTCAAACGGCCAAGTCCTACAATTTCGACAGTCTCCATTCCAACATGCACTTCAGGGTAATAGGAGCACCTTACTGTAGATAGAGCGGATTATCGGAGGCTTTGTCAGCTGAACACGGGCGATGACGCAGTGTATTGGAGTCAACAGGGGTCTGGGGACAGGGGCAGATAACTAACCCCTGAATAAGGGCCGAGTGGGGGGGGGGGGGGGCAACTCCTTGTGTATCTCCATCACTGAGTCGTAATGGAAGAATAGATTGTTACATCAGGTAATCAAATCAGTTTATTGTTTTATTGTTTCTGCTTGCACGCTGCACTTTGGATGGTTATCATATTGTAGGGATGTCTGGTCACTCAGCAGTCAGTAAGACCCAACACAATTATTCGCATTTATCGTTTACCGAGCAATGTGGCTGATCTAAAATCTTTGACCTGATTCATAAGTGGATGCTATATTCTGGATCAATATTCCTCACTCGTGAACACACGAATAGTTGCCTTGACAAGATGAAGCACTTACAACAGCTTTCAGCCATTCAGTGACAGGCAGCAGGACTGGGGGCACGCAGCCCTAGATCGCCCCCTTTAGTCCAATCCTGGGATCCTGGTAGTGGTAGTCATATAAAGTAACAGTCTGAAACATGCACATGCCAAAGACTTCTAACTTAGAAACTGGTAACAAATGCAACTATTTTACCTCATTACAGAATATTGACAGCGATCTTGAACTTAAAAATTGACAATCTTAAATGAAATGCATCGAGTAAAATAATCTAGCATCATGGAAAACTCCGTTAACTGTCTTAAATAAACAGACCCATTCAAACAAATCTTATTCATTCTTAATCCTACCTGTGCATTCATACCCGTATTTGAGAGTAGCATTGTAAAAACGATTTAGGGTTCTCCATTATGAACATCGTAAACCGATCTATTATTCATAAAACACCCGTGTGCTGACAAACACAACACCCACGAAACAATTTGAACGCCGCTTTAAAAGAAGATCAGATTTCCTCGGTAAAACAAGTGCTCTAGAATGACGACAGGAGGAACGGGAGCGTGTCTCACCTCATCGGATCACACCATCAATCTGCTAATGCGGCACGAGCATGATCTATATCCCAGGCGGAGAGGCCGTATCGCTGCCTTTCCTGATGGATGGTATTTTTCTCATCACTGGCAAATCCCAACTCTAATGAGCAATGCAGAGTTTATTCAGACATCAATATGGGCTTCCTCAACTCCCGGGCTCCCACGTCGGGGCTGATAATTGATGACTAGGCGCGAATAATGCTTCAGGGAATTTGAAATAATGAAAAAATCATTTATGATAAAAAAGGAGCAGGGGTTTCCTCAGGTTTATAGCCAACATCGTGAAGACAAAAGAGTTGCCAACAGACAGAAATAGGGGTTTAAGTGTGGGGGATTTCTCCATGTTGATGATAAATGTGCTAATTTGAGCTTGTACGGAAGCACTTCGACCTATAATAAAATAGGGAAAACGCGCCTAAAGGATAGTCAAATGAAACGCAAGTCTATTCGTTGTTTTGAGAAGCCAAGATCAGTCCCAAGAAACAAAATAACTTTTGGTTTCTTATAACTCTTATTCGTATAATGTATGATCAAATCTTTAATTCAGGAAAAACTCTTCCCACGTTTGATTTATTTATTGCTATCAGAAGCATAAGAAATTGACCGGGCTGAGGTTAGAGGTCACCTTCTAAAGTTAAATCCATCGGCACGGGACCATACAACGTATAAACCGTGAAGAAATCTGATGCATATTTCAGGAAAAATATGGAGCAGTTTAATACAATCCTGTACTGCAACATACTAAAAATCTGTGACTGAGGACCATCGTTCACGCAGACGGAGACATTGTGGAAGAATTTGGGAAGTGGGAGGAAAGCGTAATTGAAGAACTGGAGAGGTTCTTCAGAGCTGTTTGTCTGTTTCTTTTGTAAATATGATTGCTTAACCGTGCTTGTGAGTGAAAAGAAAAGACAGGCATCTGAGAGGTTATCAGGGCAGACAAAGGGGATCTGCTTTCCCCTCTTTGGGATCTAACAGATCAGCGGACCAGAACTAAAACGGACGGGCATTCGGCCTAGTTACCTCGAACTTTTGTGTTTAAATTATCGCTATTTTCATGACTCTTTTTTGATATAACAACTACCTCCATTTGTTTTTTCTCATCAATTTGTATGACTTAAACTTGAGATTAATGTAAAGAGATTTAGGCCAAAGGTTATGTTGAATGAACAAGTTCATCATACGTATAAGAGATGCATGGTATAACTATTTGAAATCTTTTGTTTTCATTGTCATAAAAACAACTGACCCTCTCCCCCCTGACTTGGACCTGGGCGTCTACAACCACCACTGTCAGTAATACCATACATACACACCAGTATCTGCACGCACTATTCTCAAAAGTCAGGGATCCTGATGAGGATTCTACATTGGACACTCAATAAAATGTTATCTATGGCCAAGTGGTGAGCTAATATTGACAATAATCTCGGATCGAAATGAAGCATGGGGAGTGGAGCACTTTTTAGCGTTGCTGTAGCTGTAGCATTCGCCCATGGCTGTTTGCGGTTCCGAGTCCCTCTCAGGGCCCCTCTTCTACCACTTATCTGGGACTCGGCACACCCGGCCTGTGCCCGGAACGAGCGAAAACATGCATTGTATGGAAATGTGATTTGCTGCGACGAAATAATAGTGGCCTACACAAAATATGCATATATGAATTTTATTCTACATGTATTTATGTTTTTGTGTGTCGCAGAGGTGAGGTACTTTCCTGGGTCGGAGATAAGGTTCAATCATACACCAATACATGATTTGTTAAATGGAATACCTTCTGAATACCGCAATCTTTTGTCTGTATGATGAAAATGGTTTCAAAGTAGATGTACATAAAAAGATACCAATATGAAAGCGTTTCCACCTACTGGTTTAGGAAACGAAATCATTTTCATTACCATCTCAGACATCCGATTACGATTGTATTTCACTAAGTTAAAGTAGGTCACAGGTCACCTTTACAATGACACGAGTCTTGCAATCGAGTGTTTACACGACAGGAGGAACGAGAGCGCAAATAAAATGAATTCAACTTGGTTGCCCTTGAACGGTTTGCTGAGCGACTGTTACAATTGGCAGTCCTGCTTTGATCTGACAGCAAGCATTGGCACCTATTTACGTACCTGGGTCTGCTACGACGGCTGCTGAGCTGCTACATCCTGTGTACATTTCAATTCCTCTTTCTGTATGGGGTATTGGAACCAAATAGACCCTTTCAGACTCAATGACATGCAGGTTTTTTTGGCTTCATGTCACTGCAGTTCCTGAGGAACCAAGCCCTTTCATACTGTGAATCGAACGCGCGCACCTGTATAGTGAGAGGGGTCAGCCCTACCAACTCAACTGACCCCACGCAGGAGGCAGGGTGAAGCCTCCGGGCTCTCACGCCCGGGACACTAAATCCTCCCTCAATGACCTCCAGGTAACCCCAATGACCTTCTGAAGCCTTTAAAGGGCATCAATTATGGACCCTCAAAGAAGGGTTAGCCCTCTTCCGGTATGACATCACACGTCTTGTCTGAAAGGCCTGCAGGCTGGCGCATGCGCGGCGGGGGAGCGGAAGTAACCCCTTTGGCTTACTCCCAGGCCCCGCGAAAGAGGCACATCCTTCACAATGTCTTAAGGGGGGCTTGAAAGGGGAGGTGTCCTTTAACCGTGCGATCCCTTCAATTCTATTTCCATCAGAAACAAATAAAAACCACAATTATTTCTTTGAAAGCCCGTCTTGTGTGAGCCGTCACAAAGAAATGTGAGAGAAATTTTGCACGAAAACAGGAAAATCTGAATTATTTGATGAGATCATTTGTCCCACAAAGAGGCGCTAATTACGGAAGCAAGCGACACACTTTTAAGCGACACCCGGCCGGGTTGGTCTGGGTAAGGACCCTAATGGACCAGGGGAATGGGATCTGAAGGGATCGGCACTGAAGCACCAGCTTCTGTGAACCCTCCAATCCACAGTCCCCGAGACGGGGCCGAGTCTATTACATTAAACAGACCCAGTCTACAGAAGAACATTGACAGGAATGCAAAGAAAGCCAAACCACATCTGGATGTAAGAGAACGTCGAACATCTTATGCCAACAATGATCGAGGCGAGGTTACAAAACCAATGAAAAAATATTTACAGCATCGGAAATAGCTAGGCATGGTGGATCGTCGATATCTTCCTTGCCGTAAAACTTTTGTTCCTTCCCTCACATCTTATTGATTGTTTCATTAGGCTATTACTCAGTAACCTTTCATTCAAAAAGTAACAATTATTCCTTCTAATATCGTGCTGCTGAAAGACTATTAAAGTAAAACACAGAAAGATATATAAATATCCAGACCATCAGCTGCCGCCCCCTATTTATAGACAATTAAGCGTCACGTAGTGAAAGAATCTCTTTCACTAACGTTATTGATTGTGATGTCATTTGATAAGTTTCTGTGTCCCTACCGCATAAATGTTTCTATTGAAAATAAATAGACAGGAGTATGGGCAACAGGAATTAGTCCTTTCATACTAGCAACACAAATTTGCAGTCCAATGTAGGTTTCATATACATGTATATGGTCACATGCCAGCTGCACCACGCAGAGATGGTAGAGGAGTTGTTTTGATACAAAATACCTATACCATTTTACATTATTTTCAATGTTGTAATTTTGTTGCTAATTTATTCTCTTCTAGCTTGGCCCAATGGTGCGGCCATGCCCGAGTCGCGGGGGAAGCGTGGCCGCGTGTACCGCCAGCTGCGGGCCTGTTACCGCTGGTCACACCGCCTCCTGGAGACGGGCCGCCGCCACAGGGACGGCTTCTGGGACAACCTTAACGGTAACTACCAAAGCTTCCCTATCTATTCACTTCAACGATACCTTATAATAAAGGAATATTTGCATATCTAATTAGAGAATAATCCTTAAATCAATGAGTTATTACGGACCACAGAGAAGTTTACTCTGGATTGGGTTGGGCCTGGTTTTCATTTTTTGTTAAGCAGGAAACAGTTTTAGCAATTTTACACAAAATTTTCTAGTTATTGAAACAAAAATTAGGACTCAATTCAAAATGCTGAGACACAGCGACGTAGAATTCGGATATTCTGTTTTTTTGGGGCTAGAAAAGACAGGTAAAGTACGTAGCATGTGCACAAGTCATATATCCGTTGAATGGTAAAAAGAAAAAGTAAGACGTAATCAGTCCACTGGTTCTTAAAAGACTAGGAAGGGGTTTACCCATAAAGTAACTAAGCCACTTTGACCAGTGGGTAGCTTTACTTCTCTACTGTCGTGAGGGGCTTGCTTGTTACCAAAGGATTTAGATGATTAAGGTCTCTTAATTATACAAGATTATTTTGTTCGTTTATCCATTTAATTACAATTGTCATTTTGGTTCATGTTGAATATAAAGCTCAGTAAATTAAAAACAAAAGTTAAAGTATATAGGTATGACCGTCTGGCTTGCTTTTCCCATTCAATTGGTCCTGGCACTATAGATTTCTTATATGTGATTCCTTCTTCTGAATAGACACTAGCTGATACTTAAAAAGTTCGAGTCTCCCTGATTTAACCCCAGTTGCCCCTCTCTCGCCCACAGAGTACTGCCTGCCGTGTGCAGAGGTTTGCCGCACCCTTACACCCTCCGTGCGTTTCGGCCACCTCAAGTTACTGCTGCTGCTGCCCTCCGTCTTCTGTCTGAGCCTGCTCTACGTGAGGACGGAAAGCGACACCCGGCGACAGATGACGGCCGACGCCGACCGACCCTCCTGGGGCCCTCACCGCCTCCTCCAGGGGCTCCTCCGCTGGCCGCTCCTCCAGCAGGGCGTCCAGCAGGTCGGCGCCACCCCGACCCCACTCAGGGTCCTGGCGCCCGACTGCGATGCCCTGTTCACTGGGAACCAGGCAGAGGTGCGCGTTACTAAGGAGATGGTGTACAAAGAGACGCGCGAACAGGACGTGAGGCAGAGTTGGAGCTGCTCACATATTGACAGCCGAGAGGTTGACCAGGACCCGGAGCTGTTATCGGGGAACAGGGCAGATGGTTACCCTCTGCTTTACTTAATCTACGCTCGGCACCACGCTGAGCAGCTGAGTGAGCTGCTGCGAGCAGTTTACACGGTCAGTAACACGTACTGCCTGTACACAGACGAGCATTCACCTGCGGCCTCACGAGCAGCTGTAGACAAGATAGCGAGCTGCTCCATCCACAACGTGCTCGTGGCGCCCCCTAGTAGCACCGACCTGCACGCCCAGCAGCACTGTCTGCTCAGGGCAAGGTCCAGGTGGCGCCACCTCATTCACCTCAGTGACCAGTACTTCCCCCTGGCGACAAACACACACATCGCCGACCGGTTGAGGCGTTACCTAGATGCCGGGGACGTGCCTGGCGTCCCTTACCTTAAGGGTGCCCCCGGGAGGGGTGTGGTTAATAAATCTGCCTTAATCCTCTCACATCACGTTCACAATGCCTCTCACCCAATCCAAGTGCCAAAAGAACTCGAGAGATTAACCCTATATCGTGGAGATTACTGCTTCATTGCCAGCCGTGCGTTCATAGACCACTCCTTTTGGGATCCAAAGGCCAATGCCCTTTCACAATGGGTCAAAAGGACGTTCAAGTTTCCCAGCCTCATTTTCTGGTCCACTCTCTTCGCTGCCACCCAATTCTCTAGGAACAGACTGGACCCTGTGGTAGTGGTTACAAAACAGTCGTTGCTGGACCCTGACTACCAGAGGCGGTGCGTGGAGGAGGCGGACCCTGTGTGTGTGTTCGGGGTGGACGATTTGGCCTGGCTCGCTGACCGGCACCAACTCTTCGCAGGCCACTTTGACCTGGATGTGGACCATGTGGTCTTACACTGCCTCAGCCAAAGACGACTGAAAGCACTCACTAACGAGCTAACTAACCAAAACATTCCTCTTAGAGCATCAGATTGGCGTTCATCAAATGAATAAAACATAGTGTGATTTTCTTTCTCTTGCTGTGTCTTTTAATGATATAAACATCCATTCCTATGGACTGTCTCTTAAATATTGCACCTGTAAAAGGCGCATATGGCACCTGTAAAAGGCGCAAAGTTAATTTTCAAACTTTGTCATTTGCTCAATAGGGATCGCTAAAGCAACCAATGCCTTTTTGGTCAAACTTCAAAAACGGGGCACGTGGCTATTTCAAAAGATAACCACCAGTACTTCCTTATACACGTAAGACTTCTATACTTTCAGTTTCACCATCTACCTAAAAAAGGGAACTTCAGAGCCAATCATAACCGTACATGTATTGTACGCTATGAATACGCGAAGATACAATAACTTCTAGTATTAAACGTTTGCTGCAGCCGATGGAATTGAAGAGAAAAAGAGGTCAACATGAGAAGGCTTTTACCTTGTGGCATATGTCGGTCTTCACCTCTTTCATGGCGCGATCAGAGAAAACACACCCACATCCATGGAGAAAAATGAACCTGAAAGAAAAGGCTTTGCATTAGAATCTGCCCGTATGATAATGATCAAGTCATACTAATAGATTGGGAAGCCAAAAGCTATAAGATCCTCTCTATTGTCTGCTTCACGGTAAAGAAAGTGAAAAATAACCATTCTTCATATCATTTACCGTTTTTCCCTCAATAAGTACGTTTAAGATTACACTAATCATTACACTTTTAGAGGGATGACATTAATCATTACACTCGAAATAGATATCATTCTTCAAAAACAGAAAATTCGACAAAACTAAACACAACAAATTATGTTGTAAGATTCATACAGTTTATCTATTAAAGTCGTGTAAAAGTTATATCTAGTGTGCATATATACCTAATAGTGATTACAGATCATTAACTGACGAAGTGCTTCTAATCAAAAATAGACTTTGTAGTAGTTTATCAAAATTGTGATTAAGAAGAATATAAGTTCAACAAATCAACGCATAGTTTCAATATTGAGGGATATTAAAGTGTATGAGTACAGTTGAAGCTTATAAACATTGCAGACTCATCAGAAAAACTTACTTGTATTTGCCTCTCATTTCGATTCCAGTGACAGAGCAGATGTACTCGGCGGCTTGGTGGTCCACCATTGAGTCCCCCTTTTTGTCATTGGTCCCTTTAAAGTCTGGGTTCTCTGTAAGCTGGAGTTCCTTGACATCCTGAAATTCAGTCGAATTGAGAAAATATAAAGTTAATTTCTCATTAAGAAACACAGATAAAAGTATAATTTTGTTTGTTAATATTCAAAATCTCAAATCTTTTAATATAAATCTGTATAGATATATAGAAAAGTAGCTGGAATTCACGCGTTGAGAACCAGGTTACCCCTATTCATTGGCAAGGAAGATAATTATGAGCACGACACTTACCTTAAGTCCCTTGATGTGGTCACAATTTGCAGCACCCTCGAATTTGGAACGATCAAGGAGCAGTTCAATAATCGAATCTTTGTTGAAAAGTCTGAAATTGAAGAATATCACATGAAACGTGTAAAACCTTGAGTATTTTCGATCGCATAAATTAAAATAAAATGCAGGTCAAGAATGTTTTGTACTTTTGTACAACTTTCAAAAATGACACTTTGTTCTAATCTGAAGGAGCATTATAATACAGGGAATCAGCTGCCCATGGTACGGAGAATTAAGGGCCGTTCTATAGGAGAAATATGGACAATTTGAAATAATGGGAATAGGCCCCTTCGTTGCAACTAGGGCAGATGTTTTTATTACAAAGGGCTAATGACTGCAAAACCCGAGGAATATCCCTTCCTAACCTTTCAATTACAATTCCTGTTATTATGATAATATGCAGTGTAACAAGCCAAGTCTTACTTCCCGAGGTCACAAGCAACGATCGGTCGCTGAAGGGGTTGTTGGGTAAGAGCACATAGCTTCCACTTGGCCGCGATCTCAGCGTCTTTGTCTTTCTGAAAAGAAAAATGAAATAGATACATGTATTTAACACCCATTTACTTATTGGGGGAAGTAAGTGTTTTACTTATTAGACAGGCCAGCGGTGGACTCGTCGATGCCGAGCTTAGTCAGTGTTCGAAATTAAGGATTTATTTTATGCACACGCCGGGTGCATAGGGGGTAAAAATCATGCACCCGGCATATTTCTGATGCACACACTACTATGTAATGGCATTTATGCTGTTGAAAAAGCATGCACATGCTGGGTGCATGCCTCTTAAAAATTATGCACCCAGCAGCCAAATTGTGCACACAGAGTGCAGGGTGCACCCTTAATTTCGAACACTGTTAGTAGATCTAGAAGCTAGACACAGGCACCCTAATCGTGGCCATGCTGATCTATCCCACCTTCCTATTCGCCTTATTATTACGGTTGCCCATAATCCCCCACGATTCTCCATTTTGGAGCAGTTTTCAGTTGTATGCTGGCAGTGTTATAAATTTTTGGAATGGGGGTTAGCAATCATGATTCTGGTACACTTAGGTAAAATAGGATATTCATGACAAGATGTTTATCTGATCAATGAAATACTGCATGCATGAATGACCGTAGCCGAACCATCGACGCCACTGCTATCGCAATGCCGACGGTAAGGGGAAGGGCTTAGGCTTACAGAGCTATAGTGACCGTTGTTGACCTCAGAAGGACTTTACAGACAAGAATCTGCCGGCAACAGGCCTATATAAATGTAGAAAATATGGATTACTTTCATTCATGAAATTATGAGAGGAATGACCCATTCACGCCAAGCAGGGTGGTTATTAAGAATATGTCGAATTACATGTATATATTTTTTTGATACATAGAAGGTTGTGTCATAGAGATACAATAATTGTGACCCAACGAGGGGAAAGGATGCTCCGAGGTTATTATATTTCCTATCCTAAGTTAATATTAAATTTTAAGGAGATATACGTAGATTTGTGAAAAATAGTGAAAATATTTCATTAGGTCAATTTTTTGTTTAAAATTCAGCTATCCTACTCAAAACATTCCATTTTAATGCAATATTGCCCTATTTGGAATGTCGATAGAACGCTTTGATTTTGAAAATTCATATAATTCCTTCCATTTGGTTTCCATGGAAACTAGATATTAGGAAATTTAAATAAAATAGGGCCACATATTAAAAACTATTCCTTTTGGTAGACTTCACATTGAAAACAGAATGGAAATATAAATTAGATCTATAGAGCAAAATTAATCAATATAATTGCATTTCTGACCATTTGTTTCATAATGATCATAATTTATCATTACTGCTATAATTGATCAATAAGCAAGGGATATTCAGGATTTTTTCCATTTCCCCGTATTATGACATCATTTGTTTGAGGGAACATAACTTACTTAATATTCATCACATTTGGACATGTTTACTACCATTTGAAAGCTAAGAACCTGCTCTACAAGACTGGAATCAAGGTAAATCCCGCACGGAGCATCCTTTCCCCTCGTCTGTTTCGGTATTGATATAAAAATTAGCCCCTGATAAGGACTGACAGGGGTATCAGGGGGGCTATATCACAATTCATATTGGCTATATCACAATTCATATTGCAAAGATGAAATGCATACATAATGTTTGAAATTAATGGTGCGCCTGCACCCGGCGTGCACATTTCTGCCACCGGGTACACGATTCATTTTTACGCAGTGTGCACCATCCTTGATGGCAACTGATGGTTGGAAATAACCGGAACCCCTTCCTCTCACAAAATCTCACAGACGTCATCTAGAACCTCTACCCGGCGAATGGGGCCGTCCATAAATGACGTCATGCAGTAGGGGGGAGGGGGGTTTCATGCTTTACGAGGCCGCGTAAGCCATGTCTGTTTCGGTATTGATATAAAAATTAGCCCCTGATAAGGACTGACAGGGGTATCAGGGGGGCTATATCACAATTCATATTGGCTATATCACAATTCATATTGCAAAGATGAAATGCATACATAATGTTTGAAATTAATGGTGCGCCTGCACCCGGCGTGCACATTTCTGCCACCGGGTACACGATTCATTTTTACGCAGTGTGCACCATCCTTGATGGCAACTGATGGTTGGAAATAACCGGAACCCCTTCCTCTCACAAAATCTCACAGACGTCATCTAGAACCTCAACCCGGCGAATGGGGCCGTCCATAAATGACGTCATGCAGTAGGGGGGAGGGGGGTTTCATGCTTCCATGACCAAACATGACAAGGGGGAGAGGGGGGGTCATGTGGTGTGTGACATCATGTTGCGATAATTTGAATTTCAAGAATTTCAGATACAATTGTAGGTAAGGTTCGGGTATTGAAGGCTGTATTTTTTATTTTCAGTTAAAATCAAAGATTTTCTAAGGGACAGTCATGTTTCTAAGCCAAACATAAAGCATTCTTTATTATATTATTTATGTAATTGGGGGGGGGGTCCACTTAAAATGATGTCATTTCTAAAGGGGGGGTCAAGGGCCGCATGACGAAACATGACAAGGGGGGGAGGGGGGTTAAAAAATCAAAAATAGCATGATGTCATTTATGGAAGGCCCCAATGGCTATTTAGCCTACCACTGGAGAGCTATCCGAGACAAGGAAAACTGAGAAACAACACAAGCGTCCTATCTATATTATGTATGTCTATGCTTTTATTCACAGAGACGAGTCAAAAGTGACTTAAAGCAAACCACAATGCAAAATTATCAAAATTTTTTAAATTTTTTAAATTTTCAAAATTGATCCTGACATCTTCAACTACACTCATATAAATCATATTGCCAGTTAAAATCAAATATTGGTGGCTAGAAGTCTGATAATTATGATCCTTGGAAAGAGGATCTGTTTGTTTTTGTTTTCTGGTCTGCAATCAACTTGTTGGGGAATCCCCCCACGTGACCCAACTGCCCCATAATCAGTGATGTCATCTTCAGGGTCAATAGGTCAATTCCTCCCCTTTCCTTTCTGTACCAAGCCAGGCTCATCCATGTTTGCCTCCTCTCAATTCCCACATCATTCTCCACCAAAAATAATACTCATTAGAGTCTCTGCTAGCAGAATGAAAATTCAGGGGGGATTCCGGAAATGACATTTTGATGACATCATCAGTTTTTGGGTAAACAATCTAGGTATTTGTGTGGACCACACAACAGACCAAAACAAGTCAGAACATGAGTATTCATGACAGTCTAAATCTGTTTTTGAATAGAATTTTGCATACCATTCTGTTATCAGATGAAGCATGATCATACATGGTTTGTCAACAAACAAAGTTCACTGAAAATTTTATTTGACAATAATATAACTGATTTGCGTTGTGGTTTGCTTTAATTATTTTTACGCTGTGTGTGTGAACGGTGAAGCTAGCTGCTAAACGAGGAGAATGAGAAAATTACCTTTTCTGGCTTTTTCTTCAACCTGACTAATTCGTCTCTCCTTGGAATCGTACCTCCGTCACATCCCATGATGATTCAAGTTATAATTCCTATATCCTTAGGGCAATTTTTCAGAAATAAGTGTTGAAATCCGATGTGTTTACAACAGAACAAGTGAAATACGTCTTGTGGGCGAAAATACAAGCAAACCGGAAGCTACGCAACTTTTGGTAAGGGGAGAAAATGCAAATAAAAGAAGCTATTTTTCAAACAAAATTCACCTATATTATCAAAAAAACAAAATTTCGATTTACAAAAATCTCAGAAAAACATACTTCAGTTATTTTCAAATTATATGATATACTAAACTAAGTTCTATCGGCGCCCGACGGTGTCACATCATATTCATAGATGGCGCTTCGGTATAGTTTTCGCGCGCATGGAGTCCTGGGCGTGCAGAATAAGTGTCATGTTGACCTTCCGTACGTCAAATCATGATAGACATAAAAGTATCGTATGCCTGTCATGTGTAGTGAGGTCAAATTATTAACTGCTCATCAGACGTTGAAGTTCCATCATTGGGAGTTGGTCAACCGTGAACGTAAACCAAGATGACAGTCATCGACCCGGCGATGACGTTAGTTATAAAAATGCGGTTAGTCTAGATCAACTGCGGCCGAGTCAGTTATGAGTTAGATCTAGGCCTACAACTTTACAAGAATCTATCTGATGAGTTATGGCATGACTGGCGATAGTAAGTCCAGGATTCCCACGCAGGTGACACTTTAGTCTTTACCCTTTGCTGTTCCACGATGTTTACGTTATTCACTGTAATTTTTTGTGATATCTTATCAAAATTGCGCGTTTTGGCAGGTAGATTGTCTTTGAAGTTTGAGGGGCCTTGACTTGAGTTGAGGGGTTCGAAAAAGGGACTTTAATTGGGGCCTAAATATAAAATCTATAATATATATTTGATATTTCAAGAATTTTTAGACCTAATTTAGATATTTTTTCTTGTAAAATGTAGTAGGACTGGTCTACCCTTATGACTAGCACTTGAGTGAATTCGCCGCGCTGATGGTGTTCCACATAGTCATAGATCTAGTCTGAGAGGCCCCGACCCAGTTGTAAGGTGAACAGACTGCTGTAAGTGGGGTATATATGGTTTACTTCTGACAGACTCATACAACGTGCCATGCGACGATCGTCGCCATCTTGGAACCTCCCGGGCCCCCTACGATCACACCGACATCTCTCCTCCTTTTTTTTTTTTTTTTTTTAAAGAAATAATGAACACAAATTTTAAACTCTTGAGTAAATGTTCCCAGCAGACAAGTATATGGAGTAAACGGGTCAGCGGTATTCCCGTCATTTTCGACATCGCGCGGTAAAATAGTGGGCTCCAGAAGTGACCACGTTTAGCATTGGTGCCTATGGAGAAAATTCGAATTTTCGCAATAGTTTTGAAAATTGACCTTTTAGGAAAATTTGAAGGCTTGTATGGGGTGCCTAGGATTAATCCCAAACTTTTACTAATTTATTGTATGAAGATTGGACCAATATTCAAAAAGTTAGAACGAAATAACATGTTTTCTCCCATAGAGCCCCATGTTAAAAGCACCCCCAACTACCGATCGCTATTTCTCCGAAATTTCGCCGCGCGATGCTCTAATTTCAGACCCGCATATGGCGTATAGTCCAACATAAGTTAATGTCACATTTGGATGCAATGAGATCTTTAACCCATCACATAGTCAGCATATTTAGGATGAGGCTGTACCTGCCTCGTCCTAGTCTCCCTACCAACAAAGGGAGAACGCTCAGAAGTAGCTGGGGACACTCTGGTTCGCCTAGTACACACCGGAGACCTTTGTACTGGGCTCCCCACCAGTCTTTCCACTGGTGGAACAGTAGGCCTAGTGTGGATTTCAGGCCCACTGGAAGCACTTGGCCTGACAGGGGCAGGCACACCCACGTTGAGGGCTCTCTCCATATGTGAGTCCGTGGTGGAGAGATTAGCATTACCCTCAGGGCGTGCAGCAGAATCCATGTGAGGCTTGTCGAACACACATGGTCGAGGTTGGTTTGGTGCACTCATGTGGGTGTTGTCTGCCTGTTGCGGGGGAATCCTCAGGGGCACAGGCAGTACACCAGGATGAGCAGTAAAGTTACCAGATGGGGGGGGCTGCAGGTCGCACATGTACACGGTTACGATGCACCTCCCCATGTCGAGTAGTGATGGTATAGGACCTCTGGCCATCTTTCCGCGTGATCTGGCCATAAATCCAAGCCTGTCCTCGTCTATTCGGAGGTGGTTTGAGATAGGCATAATCCCCAACACATAATGGCTCGTGAGCTGAGCCAACTGACTTATCATACTGCACCCTTGAGGCCTTTCGCTTGGCCAATATTTCTGCCTGCACAACCTTCTGATCCAGGGGGTTGGGATTGAGTAGTTGATCTGCGGTAGGTAGGTTCGTACGGGTCCTGCGACATAACATGCGCTGTGTGGGAGAATAGGTATGTCCTGCAGGAGGGGTGTTCCTATATAAAAGGAGTGCAAGTTGGAAGTCCTCAGACTTTCTCAGCATCCCTTTTGCTACCTTGACGGCTGCCTCTGCCCGTCCATTCCCCTTGGCATGATAGGGGGATGAGGTAGTGTGCTGGAAGTGACACTTTGACGAGAAGTCTTTGTACTCCTTACTGATGAATTGTGGGCCATTGTCTGTATGAACCACCCTGGGAATACCATATCTGGCAAAATGACACTTTGTCCTATCCACAACAGTCACTGAAAGTGTATCAGGGAGCCTGTAAACCTCTATCCAATCAGAGAAGTGACACACAGTCACTAGATAGTCCTCCTTTCCAAAGGAGAATAGGTCTTGGCTCACAATTTCCCATGCACGTGTTGGTATAGGAAGTGACAATATTGGCTCCTTTGGTGCAGATGAACCATAACATGCACACACATCACACGCCTCACACATGTCCTTTATGGCCTTTCGCATACCTGGCCAGAAAAGAACATCCTTTGCCATCCTGTAGTTAGAGTCACTTCCATAATGGTTTGCGTGAATCTTTTCCAACATGGGTTTCACCAAGGTTGGCGGTACCAAAATAGCCAGTCCTTTGTAGATAGCTCCATTGTGTATGGACAACTCATCCCTGTACCCCCAATAAGGGCGTTGTCCCAGGGGGACATTTTCCCTGTTCTCCGGCCAACCTTCCAATATAACCCTGTATAGGCCAGAGAGGGTTGGGTCATTCGCTGTCTCACGTATAATGGCAGACTCTGAATTTGCTGTGAGCTTAGGATCCCGTTCCATGACCTCAAACTATGCTCGAAACACATTGAAACCTGTCACTTTAGTTTTGACTGGAGATGACAGAGCTGCCCTTGACAGTGTGTCCACTATCAGAAGAGTTGTACCCTTCCTATATTCCAGTTTGAAACTGTAGCGTTGAAGAGTCATGATCATCTTCTGTAACCTTGCTGGTGCCTTATTCAATGGCTTCTTCAAAATCGTCTCTAGGGATTTGTGGTCAGTATGTACTGTAATGTTACTCTTCCCATACAGCCACTGGTCAAACTTGTGAAACCCATTGCAGATAGCTAGACACTCCTTCTCAATTTGTGAGTAGCGCTGTTCGGTTTCACTTAGGCTACTAGAAGTGAATGCTACGGGTTGTGGACAAGTCAACCGTCATCATTTAGCTGCAGTAGGGCTCCACCTAGCCCTTTCTCACTTGCATCTACCTGCAGCACCACTGGTTTGTGTAAGTCGTAGTACAGAAGTGTGGGGGCTGAAGCTATGATTGACTTAGCCTTCCTGAATGCCTCATCTTGGGCTTGGGACCAAATGAATGCCATGCCATCTTTGGTGAACATTCTCAGTGGTTGAATTTCAGAGCTAAGGTTCTTGCAGTATGGTGAGAGGTAGTTATCCATGCCTATGAATCTCAACAGCCCAGCCTTGTCAGTAGGAGCTGGCATTTGTGTGATGGCTGATACCTTCTCAGGATCTGGTCGCATACCTTTGTCGGTTATGATGTTCCCCATGAACTTGACCTCACGCAGTTTGAATTTGAACTTTTCGGCATTGAGTTTTATGCTCTTGGTGGCACATCGCTCCATTAATGCCACAATGCGTCTGTCATGGTTTTTCAAAGCCTTCTCATTGGTGTCCCCTTCACCATATACCAATATGTCATCTGCAACACATATTATACCTTCAAGGCCCTCAAGGGCAGCTAAGAGACGTTTCTGGAACTCTTCTGGTGCACTTGATACACCAAAAGGTAGCCGTTGCCACCTGTATCTCCCAAAGGAGGTGTGCATTGTTGTCAGGAGTGAAGATTCCTCATCAAGAGGTATGTGCAGGAAACCTTCACGTACATCAAGAAGTGAGAAGCACTTTGCATTGCATAGTTTATGGAGATGTTCGTTTAGAGTAGGAATCTGAAAGGTCAGTCTCATACTCGCTTTGTTTATTGTCTGGCTAGGGTCTATGCATACCCTCACTTTCTTGGGTGTCTCCCTTATAAGTTCATTTGAGCATCATGGTGTTGGCTCCTCATTTTTGGACATGATTCTGAGCTCAACATAACGGTCTAGTGCAGCTTTCTCCTTTTCACGTTTGGCCACTGGTACCCTATGCACAGGTACCTGAACCGGAGCAACATTCTCCTTAAGTTCAAAGTGAACTGGTGGACCAAGGTAACCAAGGCCCTCAAAATTGCTTTTATATGCCTCCAGAACATTGTCTTTTGTCAGCTGACCTGGTGGTGCTAGCTTTCTGGCTACGGGGTGACAAACTGGGGGAGATGGGTCTGATCCTAACTTAACTCTATGTTGTTGACCCACCATGTGTGTATCCTGACCACTCTTAGTGTTCACTGGTTTGTGTATTGTTTTCACAACACGAAATGCTGGTGGACCTCAGTCATTTGTGTCCTCCAGCTCAGTTGACACACAAAGTACCTCATTAGCATCTATCTTAATCAATCCTAGAATCTCACTGTCCTCCCCTGAGATCAGAGCTGGTTTGTCACCTATGTCTTTGTCAGCTATGACCTGGAAGAGTAGAGTATGGAATCTACTATTCCTCTCACACACAAGTTCCACTTGACCCAAGGGCCTGAATGGCTTGGTGTTCATGTATGGGCTTAGTAAGTTTGGTGACCTTCTCATCTCAATGTTGGGGAATGTCTCTTTTACCAATTTCTCGGGTATGGTGTTCATACTGGCAGCTGAGTCGATTTGGATATGCACATCCTTGAAGGAGTTACCATCTGTTGATAGAGACAAGCGAGCAAAATATTTCTTCCCTCTTTTGGCATTAGCCTGGAAGATCTGCAATGGCTCTATTGCATAGCAGTCATACTGATAATCATCCTGTGGTACACCCTCATCAGTGAAAAAGTCCTGACTCTCCTCAGTCTGGAGTGAGTTCACAGTGTTTTGTAATCCTGGGCCCCTGCCCTGGTTTTGGGACTGATCTCTGCGATAGCCCCCTCTACCATGTTGGTTCCACTGAGGGCCTCCACGACCACGGCCACGACCCCTTGACGGTTGCTGTGGCTGGAACGGACAAGTGGGTGTTTCCTGACATACACGTGCAAAATGGTCGTTCCCATCACACCTCATACAGGTTTTCCCCTTAGCTGGGCAGTCTCTCCAGGGATGTGGACCATGACGGTCTCTACACCACTGGCATGTGCCAGGTTCTCTTTTAAGTTTCATGTCTTTGTGGGCCTTCTTTGTGACCCAGTTAACACTCTCCTCTGTACCTTTGTTTGTATCACCTATCAGCTTATTTGTTTGTCGTGCTGACTCTAGGGCCCTAGCTTCCCCAACTACATCTGACAATGATTTCTTTGAATTGTCAGCCTTAAGATGAGACTTCAATAATTCAGTCCTAATATCACTGTCATGGAGACCAAAGACAAACTTGTCACGACACATCTCATCTGTCAGCACCCCATAATCACACAAGCTACAACTTTGTCTCACTCTTGTCTCCCAATCTTGGACAGACTCATGGGCATTTTGATTAGTTGTCCAGTATTTAAATCGGTCAGTCATGAGGGAAGTGTAGGCTGTCCCTGCATAATGGATTCTAAGCTTTTTCATCCATACCCATGGCTTCTTCTTGTCACCATCTGCAATCTGTGGCTCAATGGTATACCGAATCACCTGCAATGCTTCATCAGGCATTGCCGATCTCAAGGCTGAGATCTCAATGATAGGCTTCTTATAATAGGCTGCTTTTTCAGTTTCAGGGTCTTTGGCAAGGTCCCTATACTCAGACTCTATGCAGTAGTCATGGAATCTCATTTCAAAGTTTTTGAAATTTTCGGCAACATTGCCAGTCAACTTAAGTTCGGGCTTCTTTGGACGTGACATGTTGACTGTTTGATAATGTATTAGCTAGAGTTTATTAGCGCACTGTTCCTGAAGAATAGACTGTTAGGCCTGACACCTTTCACTTCACAGTCATACACACTGCTAGCACGTTTTGTATTTGAACATTGAACTTGTTACCCAGACAGACACCATAGTAGGTATATAAACTCTGTGATAAACCATGGACCAACATATAAAGACACTGGGCACACTCAAACATTGGCCATATGCAACATGTGCACTTTTGTTATGAATAACACAAGGGGCCCTGAACACAAGAACCACTACAGTTGGGTAATTTCCACATTCAACCATAATATTTGCACACAGAAAACCCTGTCAATTCAATGAACAGTTTGATCCCACTTCTGACACCAAGTTGTTGTACAACAGACTGCTGTAAGTGGGGTATATATGGTTTACTTCTCACAGACTCATACAACGTGCCATGCGACGATCGTCGCCATCTTGGAACCTCCCGGGCCCCCTACGATCACACCAACAACCCGACGTCCAGCCACTTAGAGCCGATCTCGAACTACATAGATCTGTCTACCAAGCTATGTTCAGATATTAGTTTAAAGTCATTCACTGTCATTTAAAAGTCTGATACCTAACTAAATATCCATGCATCCCTTTTTTTGACTAGATACCTGCGTGAAAACTAAATACAAAACGATAAGGCTTTTATCAGTTTTTGTGCATTTTATATTCGAAATTTTATTAAATTTTCAATGTTTTCCGTTTTTTTCCACAAAATAAAAAGGACAAAAACAAAAACTGACAAAAAGGTTTACTATGAAATAGACCCCTAAAACGTATCAGCAATTAATATACCAAACAAATAACAAAATATCTTAAAATTTGAAGTTCTTTTTGTAGATCTACGATCACGTTGAGACACCCTGTTCCACTTAGATCTAGATAGAGATGTCCAAAAACATTAGATCTAACAGGGTTCCCACGCAGGTCTTTAATTGATTTTCTCAAATTAAATAAGGGTCTTAAATTTGGTAGTTTTGTAGCTAGAGGTCTAAAAAGGTCTTAAATCGTTGTTTTTTTTGTAAGTTAAAATGAAGAAACCATGATAAAATCAAATCCAACTGTCAAACGAGTACAATTACTTCAATTTTAGTTACTTAAATGATGTAATGTGTTCTGAATATTTTCTTTGCATGTGGTCTATACAGAGTAAACGGGTTAGCGGCATCCTCGTGATTTCTGTCATCGCACAGTGAAACACTGGGCTCCAGAAGTGACCCTGTTTAGCATTGGCGCCTATGGAGAAAATGTGAATTTTTGTGATTATGCGAAATATTTACAAATTGCAAAAATTTAAAGGGTTGTATGGCAATCCTGGTATCAATTCCAAACTTATTCTCATTTACTGTATGAAGATTGGAGCAATATTTAAAAAGTTAGAGCGAAATAACATGTTCTCTCCCATAGGAGCCCATGTTAAACGCACCACCAACATCCGTTTTTTTCTGAATCTTGGTCTTAAATTGGTCTTAAAAATGTAATAAATTGATTTTCAAAAATGCTTGGGAACCCTGATTAAATGAGTTTATTATTTTGAAAGGGAGCCAAAACCAATACAATTGCCAAAATTTTCAAAACTCAGATAAGTACAGAAATATGTTAGATGAGTCTAATTAAGGTCAGTGGTAAAGTATTAGCCATGAAAACTAGCTCAAACCCAAGTAGAATTCCTTGAGAGATGGTAATATTTCCATTTGTTTGTAACCCCATTTTTGCGGATTCACATTAATTAATTCATTAGGGCAAAACTTGTTTTTAATGATTTTCTACCATATTTCATGGTTTTGATTTTAACATGGGCCAGAAGTAGGCTCAAGGAATGGATTTCCATGATTATCTAAGTTTGGAAAATTTTGTTGAATTTATTGGTTTTGGCTCCCTTTAAGTTTTTTTTTTTTCCTTTTTTTTTTTAAATTTCCCGTATAGTGTGCAAAAACTGGCAACGCTACTCTATGTCAGAGTGGTTCAACCATTTGCATTGGATCAATTTAGCATTGTTGACAAGAACTATTTCACTCAAGGTATTCGTTCGAAGTCATCATTATTTTTCACAAATACATGAGGCCAAAAAAAATAGAATAAATTGTTTTCAGGTAAAAAAGGTCGAAAAAATTAGGGTAGGTCGATTTTTATTTGTATATTTTTGCTTTTTTTACTTACCAAATGGGACCTGGGCGGTGTTGAAAATTAAAAAAAAAACAACTCTGAACATACTCTAAATCAATTTCTAGCATCTAAAATGCATGCCCTGAGTATCAATATGCTGTACCATTCTGTTCCAAGCTTTTCTGGTCATGTGACAGGCTGGGTTCCCCGATTGAGATCAATTATTTGGTTAAAACACACAGTGATCTCTGGGTTTGGCTCCATTTACATTAAAAATCTACATTTTCCTGATAAAAAAGGGAGCCCCCCCCCCACCCTGCAGCACCTCTTAATCCGCCACTGCTCGTGGAAATGATGCCACGTCAGTGCTGGATGATATGCTAGGCTACTGATACGGCGCCGACACCGCATACGACTGTAGAGTCTAGTGCCACGCCCCTTTTCACAGCCTCCCACCTGCACGGGTCGCCCTTTTGAGGTCAATGAATCGTATTTATAATGGAGGTTCACTAGAAGCGGTGTATGTCTTCACACAGTCTACTACTCCCCCCACCCCCCAACTTTACCCTTTGAAATATATGTCTGTACCTATTGAGTTTACAAGAACCGTGTTTATCACTGGTACACAGAACGTAACGCCTTTCGTCACCCACGCCCATCGTGGTGTCCACGCCACAACTTAGTACAGGTCGGGCGGCAACGTCACGCCGCTGACCAGCCAGGTGTGTTGTAAGCGGCTCCGTGATTGGTGGAAATCTCAGGTGTGCCAACATGACAAACACCTAAGTAGCCATTGTTCTAAGTATATGCAGGGGAAATTGTACGCGATTATAGGTTACACGTAAAAATATATCGCATGGATTTAATATGGTTGCTTTGATGTTGCCTGACATCAATTAAATTTCACAGGTGAGAGAATAGGTGCGCGGCCAATGACAATGCTTGTTCTGACTCCTTTTGGGCTACGATTGGGAATTTGGAATTTGAACCTCACCTCCCCCACTTATCAGGAAGTTCAAAGGAATGAAATAAAAACAATATTATCTGTAAGTAGGGACTGCCACAACGCAGTGTGATATATACCATTATGGCTGACACACGTGAGGGGAAGTCTAAGAGAATGTCCAGTAAAGTTAGTATAATATAGGTATATTTTACTCTTCTACCTGTGCTAAAGCACCTGAGCACCCATGCGTACCTGGTTCAGTTTCCGACCCTCCCCATAACGAGTTCATTTCCTGCAAATGGCCGACGCGTGTCGTGATCAGTAGGCCCGTCTGAGTTATTAATACCGACCAATACTGTCGGCTCATTACTTATTCTGATTACGTTTTCATCTCTAGTTCCTCAACAAGATGCCTTTCGGACGGCCAAAGAAGAAGACTCCAAGCACGGGTGGGGCAGCAGAAAAGGAAGCGGACATGAATGATCGGTCGAATGGGTCGGCTCCCAGCACGGAGCAAACGACGGGGTCTCCGCCCAGGTCCAAACTGGTGTTTCACTGTCAACAAGCCCATGGAAGCCCGACCGGGATCATATCTGGATTTAGCAATGTCAAAGAATTGTACAGCCGGATAGCAGACGCCTATGACATGGAACCGTCAGAGGTGAGTGTGCCACACCTGTTATGTCCATCGCGATCACGTCGCCTTACAGCCGCGGCCACTGGAGAGTCGGCACGATTCACCACCACAGCAGTTCTGTATAGTCAATTAAGAGGGCTTGGATCACAAGAATTACTGTCAGGTCTAAGGCTCAAACTATCACACACAATATAATCAATATCTTAAAACCAATATTCTATCATTACTTTTCTACTGGTATTATTGTAGGAATCTATTTAGTTAAGTAGAGTTGAAGTGAGATCGGCCAACATGAACACAAGAAGTAGCTACCTTTGCCGAGCACTAGACTGACTCATCATGCAACAGGTAGTTAAACATCCTTGCGGTAAACTGTCTTCGATGGTGAAATATCGGAGTATTAAGATCTAATATCAATATGGCAGTGAAAGATCGTTTTCAAATTTCAGTGAATGTAATGGATTGATTGGATCTACACCTTATGATCTACAGTAGGATTTTGTTTATTGATAGGTTATTTATATGCTATAGAGCCTGTAGTTAGAAACTAGAACTGAGCATTTCCGAATTTGACAAGGGGGATATGGTTTAAGTAGGGTCTACAACACAGGGACTTGTATAATACTATTCCTCAAATTCATACGGGACATGTAGACTCAGACGAGATCCAAAATTATGGATGTGGGGCTTTTAAATCGTCAGGGCGATTTGAGGCTTGGTAGAACAATTACACAAATGAAATCGGGAATGAGAGGTTCTTAAAATTAACATGAATAATGCTTATATATAGTGATGGGTGAGGATGTCATTTGATATAAATTCTTATATGGGACACCCTCCTCTACAGCCCCATCATAGCTTCACACTTCCCAACAGTCAAACCACTCTGCAATTTCGAGGATCTCGCCTCGAATCGTCTCTGCGCTGCACTGCTGAAAAGGTAATTTTGCTAGGTTTTCCTACCACAAGCAGGCAAAACCAGCAATTTGCTCAATAGTGGTGACCCATCTCCATGGCCTTAGCATTTGTCATCAGTAATATCAAAATCAGACGCACAGGGATACTGCTCTAGTGCATAGCAGAGCTTGTGTGAATATCCTTGAATGGCAGGAACCAAAAGAGTTTGGCAGAGAGTGCAGGGAAGCACATGTTGATTGCTCTAGTTCTACCCCACTCGATATTTTAGTCTGTCCGAATATCTACCCTCCGCCATATATCACTCCGAACTAGGCTATGGCAGATTTTCACATTTTTTTTTTGTTATTCATTGAATTTAAGTTGACACACCCTACTTTGATATCAAAATCTAATTTCTTATCTAGATTGAATAGACCTCACCTACCACAGGAATGTCCAAATTAAGTGTGTCACTATATGTCCGGTTCAGTGATTCGTTCGCATGACGGGCCAATGAGACTGATGGGTTGGGGATCTTTATGCCAACTTAAAATATGGTGGATGAACGAATGGAAATAAAACAAATGTGTGAAACGTACGGATGTATCTGAGATATATGTAAGGAGAGGCAGGTACAATTTCTCTTCAAATTATTCTGTCTGTCGAGGAGGTAGCCATGCTGAAGCCCTTAAATTTAAGGGCCTTCAACAGAGCCGTATGCGTCTGTCCTGTAAACGGAATTCAACTCCAGATGTGATCCTCAGACTGAAGGCTGAGCAAAGCATAGGAAAAATGAGAAAGCGGCAAAAAAGCATTAGACTTGAAAGAAACCATAAAGGGTTTTGAGAAATTTTACCAAAACACATGGAATCTTTTAATGTCATGTGATGAGAGAAATAAAAGAAGCATTCATTGTGTATAGAGTATATTCTTTTGCACCTCTTACATTTTTCAGGGGATCTGGAAAGTTAGAATTTGTATAAGCTTTAAATCAAACCACATCATAAAGGCGTCATTGGCAGGGAACAGTGTAAAAATGACGGAAAGCAGAGGATATTTTTAGAATTAAAATCGAATGGTCGTTTCTGAACATCGGTATGTATCGCACATAAGAATTATACGTGATTAGTAAGAGGCAAACTATGTACTGATCAATATTAAATAATCAACTGCAAAGAGATCTCAATTAGCATAACCTGTCTTATGTTATGACACTTGGTCTAAGATAAATCATATTTGACTTTGGCAAAAGGTCGAAGTCTAACCACTTAGCATACAGCTGTGATTAGGAAACGTGTCTGACTTGTGAGAGATCAAGGCAGTCGTTAAGCCAATCCACTTGATTCCTTCATCGGTTAAATGGTATCAGTATATATACCGCAGAGGTAATAGGATTTTTATATGTATGTCTAGTGCTGGAAAGCAGTTGTAGGTCTAGAGTACACAGCAGTGGTCCCTGTCTGTGCCAGCGACATAAAAGAACTACTGCTTCATACAAGCGTTTAAAAAAAAGCGAATTAAATATCGCACAGACAGAAAACTTAATGTTAACGAATTTTAGATTAACGAAACGTATTGCAAATTGTTAACAAAAACGATATGACTATGAGCGCAGATTGCGTCACCCTGCCCACCCCGTCCCCGTTCCCATCTCGCCGGATCTGCTTCTCCTATATACTTAGAATAAGCTAAGAATGAAATAAAAAGCCCGGCCGACAGAGGGTGTAAATTTGACCTCAAGATCAGGTACTCATGTGACCTGTCGGTCCACGGGAAGGTGTTCGTCGAGTCCTGTGGTTAAGGTGACTATATATAAGTCTACCTCCGTCGGCGGGCTATGGCCAGGCTTAGACCTCCCATTTCTGGGTCACCATGGCAACAGCTTGGCGGCAGGCCTAGTAACCTGAACCTGTCTGCGATCCCGGTCCGCTGAACCAGCGGCATTACCGGCTTGTTGTTATGGTAACCACGTGACAACAGACCCCGTTGGCGCCAACGGGATCGGGCCCGACGTATCAGTAACAGAGTCACACGGGGTCTGAGGCCGGCCGGCGGGCACCATGGGGCACCGGTCCTCTCGTTACCTAACCTTTCAAAATAGAGGTCAGGCTTTACACTTTAGTCCGCTGAGAGCTGTGGAAAAATGAAAAATGTGGATCAAACAGAATACATGCTGCGCAATACAGATAGGCGTAGAAACACGTGTCTCCGAGCCACGAGATTTACGTCATATAGGCCTATTCCTACCTACCCTATTTTTTTCAACCTATCTTATCTGAACACAGCAATTTTCTTTGGCCTTATTACTTTGCTGCCCGTTGGGCAGGTGTAGGTCAAGTATCTGCCCGATAGTTTTCCATCTTTAATAGACTTAAATTAAATATTTTTTTCCTGACCCATGCTTAAGGATAGATCCCAGTGATGGGAGTGTGAATGGCGGGGCTACCTTTAATCATAATCATTATATTTGCTTTACGTGAACCCCTAATCGGCATAGATACTGATACGGTCCACTGAGTAAATCTGAGTTTTAAGCGTGGTTACCCAAACTTGGGGTCACTATGCTCATTAGTAGGACATATTGGTATTGGGGCTCAGGGCACGGGTTTAAGACTAGACCAGACCAACTCTCACGAACATGTGCTGAATACGCAATCATTCCCAAGTCCACATGGACACACGCTGGGTGTCGGTGTTCACACGACGCCGGGTCACCGATAGGGATCCGGCCCGTGTGGACAGATTGGAATTCTGCAAACACTCTAACTATAAAGATTAAAATGATAAGATTTCTGAGAAGCTAATGTGAATCACTGATGCTATTTGATTGCATTTATGTGGAATTGCTGTTTGCCGGTGGCCTACTGTGAAACCGACCAAGAATGAGTCATATCGTGATTAATTAGTTTTTCAATAATATTCAATGCTTAGTATTTGACTTCGACTGGACGTGGGATTTCCCCCCTGAAATATCGATAAATCATCAACTATTTTTTTTCATCTAAACATGATGGATGAGGAACAAAAATACATTGAAAGACGACTCGAGTAGTTACATGTCAAAACGCAGTGGATTTCAAGGTATATGTTTCAAAATCCTGAAAGATTATTTAGCTTTCAACTGACAGCCATTGTATGCGATTTAAGAGCATGTATCAAATCGTTATTTTAACATGCACCACGGCAGCGTGACCATTTACATATTTATCAATACAAAATATCTACCTAAGCCATGCTGTATAATAAGCATGATTAATGTATGTGTCATACTTAGACTATCTCGTGGGTAATGCATATAAAGCAAAAACCATAGATAATGCTGCTGCTATATTGCGCAATACATTAGTTATATGCTCGTTAACCACTTCTTTGCTTTAACTTTTGTGTCTCTCAATTTTTTTTATGGTTAAGATGTATCATGAATTTTAATATTTACCTCAGTCAAGCCAAGTTTGCAAAAGTTTCACATATATATCACATCGTAATTTTATTTATGAAAACTGCTGAGGTGCAGCTGCTAAGTCTCGTTAAGTTAATCATGATTTGCGATAAGCAGTCAAACCTTTCACATTATATAAACTATCTAAATCAATTGTTAGTTAGGAACAAAACGCATTGGAAAAAGAGTGTATACTGAGTTCAGAATCAGTGTGAGTTTGCAGTAGCATTTCAGTTGGAAATCAGTGGGAAAACAGCGGATGACCAGAGGGAAATCATTGTCTCCAAATTATTTAAATGGGTCGGGGTGACAAACCAGTACAATATCAGCACCATATCAGTAGCTAATTTAAATATTTCAGACATACTCATTGGGGAAGTACACACTGCCGTTTGGTACAGAATTAGCTTCTAAATTAAAAACATTTTCACTTGTTGACAGTTTACCTGATTATTTTCATGAACTGAAGGGGGGTGTTGAAAAAGCTCACTTGGACTACCGTTATGTCTTTTAACAACATAGATATTAGCATTTTCTGTTGTTAACATTATGTTTGTTGCAATGGGTCGTACATCAATGTATACCAATGTACATGCGAACATACCCATAGTGACGTAATCCCGGGCGCCCCACTCATATGGAACAAGTGTACCTTATCTGTAGCATATCACCTGGGAGCAGATAAGACTGTTAGAGCTACTGATAGGTAACAGGCTGTAGTCCGACGATACAGTTTGGTGGCGGATTTAGAGGGGGCGCGGGGGCATGCGCCCCCTCCCTTTTTGGCCAATTTGAGACCTTTTTAATGTATAATTCTGCCAAAATGTCATTAAGGAAGATTATTTCCAATAGTGCGCCCCCCCTTCATTTTTAAAACCCTAGATCCCCCACTGCAGTTAGCCTGTTGAGCTTGATTTCCCAGTGCATTATAAGCAGGTTTTTTTTAGCAATCACATCGACGCCATTCGACTCAGTTTTTAAAATTTTGTTTCACCAATCTTGCATGAGTTTTTGGCTGCCATTCGCTGGTCAGCCTACCACAACAAAGAGGGATCAGGCTCGGATGGCTGTTCCAGTCAAAATTACACAAGGATTATAAGAATACTTTTAATAAAGGAATATTGGTTTGATTATCAGGTATTGTTGAATATTTGTTGTAGATATTGGCTAGAAACCGGGGGCTGTGCTCCCAAACCCGCTTTTTTCTTTACTTTTTTTCTATTTTCTTATATATTGCTCTATAAACAATGACCAAGAAAGCTGGTTGCCTGGCCGGTCTAACATAAACAATAGGGAGTTATACTCCAGCAACACATTGACTACTGAGGTGATGCCGAGATTTTCTTTCGTTTGAAAGGTGGTTCGAAACGATCAAATGAGATGAGTGTTGTCCTAATTAAATCTACACATGGCCCAACATTCCTTAACTTTATTTGGTACTGTATGTAAATAAAACCAAATGTCCACGCAAATAAGTAATATTTGGTTCATGGTACCCCCGAACTGACCAATGAGGCCAGGAAAAGAGTGGTTTATACACCATAGTCCACTCTTTTCCAAGTATGTGACATAGACCACCCTTTCTGCTGATAAGGGGTCCTTAATGGCTGTGATAAGGGCCAGGAACCAAGTCAGTTATTTCATATTACCTTGTTACTATGCTCGCTTACGCTCGCGTAGTAACTCAGTAACCATGAACTTACTAATACTTTATGCTTCTTCAATAATCTGTCCACGAAAATATCTTCTCACACAAAAGACTAGTAACAGGGTTTTAATTAGGCATGTATTTAACTCGAATCCTCATTTGGTGTATATATTAACGAATTTTTTGAGTTAAAGACAAAGGCTGAATTGTTAAACACTTATGCAAAGCTGCGTCTTCAACTTTAGAGTAAGACCCCATCACCCTAAAGGCCCGGTCACATATAGAGACTGAACTCAACTCAACAGTCTTAAGGACTTGAGACTGAACAGTTGCAGACAAACCAGTCTAAAGGAAAAAATGATGAGTGGTCACATATAGAGACTGGAAAGTCTTGTGCCTTCAATCCTCTGCCTATAAACTCAATGATATGTAGGAAAAAGAGGTGTGTCTATTTGCCTTTATATGATTGGATAATGGACTCAAGACAGTTGAGTTGAGTCTCAAACTATGTCACATATAGAGACTGGGCCTTAAAACTGCTTGAGACTGGAGACTATCCAGTCTTAAGGCCGGTCACATATTGAGACTGGGCCTTAAGACTGCTAAAGACTCAGGACTATCCAGTTTTAAATCTTCAACATCTCAAGATTAGAGACCAGACTGATCAGTCTTGAGAAAACCTAAAACTCCAGTTTTAACCCTATGTCACATATCAAAACTATCAGAGACCCAACTCAACTCAACTGTTGAGTTGAGTTCAGTCTCTATATGTGACCGGGCCTTTAGACTGACGGACACATTAGATTAATACAATGACGTACGCACATTTTCCAGAATTTTGTAACCTCTCCGTCCCCCTACTTGATGGATACATACTTAATGAAAGCCCCCAGGCTACTTCTGCCAACATTTCATCTCACTAAACCCATTTCATTTGATATAAAAACAACACAAGACGACCGCTATACTTTGAAGCTAACAGTAACACCAACAGGTGCGGATCCAGGGGGCGTAGCTGGAACGGTCCCCCTAATTTTGACCATTTATTTAGTTCAATATAAAAGTTTGCGCCTCCCCCCCCCCCCCCGTCCCACTTCCATGTTTCTACGAGTTCTGCGTCCGAACTTGAGTAAGATAATTAAATTGCATAAAAATACAATCAATGTAAAGTGAAATAACGCTCAATTCAACTCACTCAATGCAGGTGGTCCACAGTCCTATAGCGAGGCATGGGTTATGGATTATGATTTATTGGATACCTAGCACAGTTGACTGATTTCCTTGGTTTTTCTTTTATTTGATTGCACTCTATTCAAAAATATTGTTACGACCGTAAATAACGACAAGTCAAATATAATTTTAATGCATGTTTTTCATACAAGGGACAAATTAAGATAAATACTATTCATTTAGAAAAAAAAGAAGAATTTCGTTCACTTTTACAGTTCGGCAATCACTGTAGTTAGTTATGGGGCTGAAATTTCCAGGGTACATAGACAAAAGCGGAAGCTAGTCTCAGATTCTTGATTTGGGCCCAAGTTTTTGTTTTGTGACCTATACAGCTTCCTGGTGCACATCTCAAGATCGTGTATTTGGCTGATTAATGTGCACGCTGGGAACAAGGTGCACCCGTTAATTTCAACCACTATTATGATAAACATGTAAATAGCCAAAAGGAACTTAAGTAGGACGAGGTAAATAAAAAGAGGCCTTCCGTGGAATGTCCGTTGTCGGTACCTTGTCACCATTCTATTTACCTGCACCAACTGGGTTAGGTCCATGACGGTCATGTCTAGTGGATGGTTAGGTTCTCCATCCAGCTATACGGGAAAGGTGTACCAGAATGTCGAGTTGGGTAACAGTTCAACTCAACTTTGAACAACTAGAGCGTCACCTAAGTGTCCAATTAGCTCTGATTATATCAGTGTCGTTAAGCTAAACTATTTACATATATGTATATATACAAAATGCGAGCGTTCGACAAGAAATGGTTAATTATGGTATTATTTTTGAATTGTGGAAAACATGTATTTTATAGAAGTAAATATCATTTGGTCAGAAAAGATTGTAATTCTGACATATTCAATGACATGTAACACGAAGCGATGTTATAGGATCCCGATTACAAGTCTAGCCAGGTGGGTCGGGCACAGGGTAGTTGGGTTTCTAGTGTGGACATTTAGGGTGTTGTGGGTGTTTGCTAACTAGAGACGTACCTTCGCCTCACGCGCACAGCATTTTAAATGTGTCGGTATGTACATAGCTACTTTGCCAAGATAGGAATGCGTAGGATACTTACGGAAGGTCCAGATGTTATTTGGTTATATCGTTACTAGTAGCGTTTAGTAATTCTTGTTAACCTTGCGTCTCTTTAATTAAAGCAGCTTGTCAGTTGAAATAATATTTGTTTAATTATAATACGATTTTGAAGTTTCCTTCATCGTCATCCAAGCTGTATCCGAAATAAGGGTGCACCCTGCACCAGGTGTGCATGGTTCTAGAGCCGGGTGCACAATTTTTAGATCTGTGCACCCGGATGGCGTACGTTTAAAAAAAAAAAGTAATAATAGGAATGTGCACACGGAGATGTAACCTGGTGTACACGTTTCTTACCTATGCACCCGGTGAACGCACAAAATAAAACCTTTATTTCGGGCATATCCAAGTGGTTCTTGCCTTGGATATACGTAATTACCATTCATATTGAAAAGGCGCAAGGCCCAAATTAATTAAGGAGACTTTATCTGTAAGCATGCACTCAACCTTTACCAAGTCCTGAATTTGGCACAGGGTCAACAAGGCATAACATTTTAACAGTTTACGCTGTCTTGGTTACACTGTGCCTAGTCTATAGATACTAATGAGGTTATGGTTACTTTTCTAAATAAGATTCTTCTTTAGCTTGAGGTCGTCTCTCCTTAACCTGTGCTTTAGAATACGGCAACCCAGGTATAGCCAACTGCCCCAAGCACGCTTCCACTCAAAAGGCCTCACATTCATCCTGCTTTGATTATGAAAACCGGTAAACAGTCAGTGTAGTTTGTTTGTTGGTTTAGTTTAATGTGCAGCCAACCCTTCTGGGTTATTTTACCAGACTGCACAAGGTAAAGCTTTGCAGCTAGTTTTATGCCACATGGGTGGTGACATAATCTAGATATGATTTAGGAGAAACCTGCCACTGGGTTCAATACCCTACTCTTTTCGAGAGTGGCAAGGGGTTTTTAATGTGCAATGCCTCATAGAAAGGACACCACAAACTCAGCCTTTGATGACCCTGAAGGGGGCACTCTGCCCCCTTTATTATGGAATGGGTCTTCTCTGTTTCATTGACCATTTATTACCTTTCTTTCGCTGCTGCTACCGGTTTATTATGAGGCGGCAAGGCTTTAAGATCAGATAAAGTCTTAGATCACCTTAAGATCTTATGCCGCCGAATTCCCCTTTCGTCTATACGACAATCGGTGACGCGTTTATGTGTAACACTCGATGAGACGATCGCTTCTGGGCTTAAATAACCACATATTTGAGCTTATTTTGGCTTACATTGCAGAGATTTTGATATATAGAATACATAGGAATCGTTACAATCGTCCAAAACGGGCTAATTTAGACATTCAAGCCGGGAATCCAAACTGTTATATCAGTACGATCGCCGGGCGCCCCCTCGCCATCTTACTTGGTCACGTGACCCTTTCTTCTCCGATCTGGGGCGCTGGAACTGGGTCAATATTCATCAACTTATCATACCTATTTCACCATGAAATCAGGCATTCTAACAGTAGTTATTGATACCAACAGATACATTTGGATATATAGAGAAGCATCGCATAGTCCAAAAATGAATAGATTGCGAAATAACGCGATAATTTGCGCAAATACATCGCGCCATTTTCTTGGTAATCCTTCGGACTCCGCTTCACTGTCACTCGGCCGGGTGTAGTCGCCGCGGTCGGACGCTTTGGCGGGAGGCTCCTCTTTCGCCGCCTGAATACCTGGATTACGGCGGTATCTGATGCTTTCAATATATATATTTTGGAGTCTGGACCCCCTTAAACGCATACAACGCATTGACAATTCATGCGGGAACCATGCGTTCGTATCGAAGGGGAAACATTGGATCGATCGGACACGTGGAGTCACTGCTGTCAGACCATCAACATGGCGCCGTCAACCCTTCGTTTGCCGGGTTCTCTCCCCGCACGCCTGCATCGATACATTGAACTCAGGAAACCAGGATGACATTAAACGCATCAATTGTGGAGGATATACGCATTGAAACGCATTGAGGACTCCAGCATAGGCCTTAACGGTTAGTTTATATCTTTTTCCCAGCATTTGGAATGATACCGTTGAAATCTAGGCCTAAACTCGGCTAGAGGCCTAACACGCAGTGGTCGGACATTGGCAATCTGAAAAATAATTATTTAGACCTTATTAGGCCTATCAAAATGAAAGCCATGTATATATCTATGTTCTCCTATATATCAGGGTCCTATATATCATATGGTTTGAATATTGGGGCCTGGAAACGCTTGCAATAATATTTTACAGATGGTATGAAAAAATGTCTGGACTCATGCTAAGATAGGCTAGGCCTAAGCCCCCTCCGACACTGTCAATGTATTATGGCGTCTCCGAAAGCAATTATTTATGATCCAAACATTAAAAGATTTGAGAAATTGTCACTACAGTGTCATTTTTTCTTACCTACCATCGAAATATTAAATCTGAGTTCTGATATGTCTAGGCCTAAGTCACTGTCAGTGTCTGAATCATTCCCATTCAATGTTAAAACATAGGCGTCACACTGTCAATAAGTTCTCCGGTGCTGTCAGTGTCACACAGATTTAAGATTTAAATTATTCAAAGATTAAATTATTTGTGAAATTGACACTATAGTGTCAGTTCAGACCTACCACAATAAATTACACATTAATATTATTAGGCCTAGTTCCGCCGCCTCATCTGTATCAAAGCTGGAAGATTTGATACTGTATAAAACATTTTTACTATATATTACATTAAGACATTAAAACATTAAAACATGCCGCCGAATTGATCAGTATGGCTAGACGTTTGGACTTGTTTTCTTTTACATACGCGTGCTTCCCTCCACACTATCTGCATATACGTACAGATTTCAGGCTTATTTATGAACAAAATAAAAGAATTGGGGAGGAAAAGAAAACCAAGATAAAACACGTAATCCAAAAGTTCATCGTGTAACGTCCTTACTCGCCCGTGTGTTTTTCCTTAAACATTATAAGAATTTATACAGTTTCATTTCGTTTTGTTTTATTTAATCAACCGTAGATAAGGTTAATAAAGGCTAACTTTTTCAAGTTCTGTTTTTGAGAAGTTAATGCTATAATATGACCACTCTCAGAGAGTAACTTTGTTAACTCAATACAATTCATTACTATTTCTAACGTAAATGCATGTACATATAGACTTATATTGGTGAATCTAGAGCAGTTATTTAGGGTGGTATGAAGGCTTAGGGCGTGGCCAAGATGAATGGCTTAGTGCATTATGTGATTATGGATTATGATACGACAGTATTGTCATGAGTATCTATGGGCTGTAATTTGGGTCAGCCCGAACAGTGTTTACCCTGGCCTGTATATATATATATACTGCAGGTACATTGTTCGTTAAATATCTATCGTATTTTTACAAACAGTACTGAATCATGATACAAACAGTTCATCGTATTTAGAAATTTGATAACTTGTCTTGTTCTAGGTTTCATAGAATTCTATTTTGCGCTTCTGTTAAGTTCATTATCACAAAGTTGCAAAATGATCATGTGAAGTTACGATTAAAACGAGTAACAACCCACATGAATTCAGCTCGAATATTTAGTAACGTTACTGTGTTTCTAATTTCCTAAAATGCCGACCTAATGAAACCAAATTCCCAGGGAAAAAATAACAGCGAAACAAACTCAAAGTGAGGAAAAAAAGCAAAGAGAGAAAAATGTCATTGGATGTTAGAAGCCTGCCTTACATGCAACAATATAAGGGTGTCAGGGTCATTTGTCGTGTTCTAAAACGGGAGAGCGCTAGTAGTTCTTGTATAGGTAGCTCTAAAAAAGGATCCCTTTCACAGTAAAATGTTGTATTCACCTCACAAACAAGGAGGTCGTCCGGTCCCCTCCCCTCCACCCACAGTCATAAAAATCATTTATCTAGACTTAGATTCTCCCGAGAACCTGTGTCAAACATTTTCGGATATATTTGTAACATTTGTGATGTATTTGATCACAAAGAAAACAAAATTTAATTATGCTTATAGTTATATAAGTGAAAAAATGTCTACTGTTGTTACAAATTGATGCTATGCCAGTGCCCGAAATTAAGGATTTCTGCTGTGAACCCGCTGGGTGCAGGGGACAAAAATCTGTGCACCCGGCCAATATCTTTTTCATTTTCCATTAGATAAGATGTTAAATTTCCAGAAAAAGGGATGCACATCCGGGTGCACAGTTCTAAAATCTATGCACCCGACCTCAAAATCATGCGTCTCAGGTGCAGGGTGAACCCTTAATTTCGGACACTGTATGCATATGATCGTGTTTTGCCCCAGAAATGTATATAATTATATGTAAATGATGCCCAAAAATTAGGGTGAGCTTATAACCAGGATTATAGAACGATGGCTTTATTTAAGGCAATCATCCTGAAAATAACATGGCAAAAATTCATCTGATTTTGAAGATGGATTTGGACGATATATGCCTTTGAAATATCCAAAACAATTGCAGGTCTAGCATTTTGAAAGGTAATAACGCGATAAAGAAAAAACTACCCTAAAAAGTTTTATTGGCAAATATTAAATATCTGATGATGGAACATGTGTATATGCAATAAATTGAATAATATGATCCAATTAATACAATGAACCTCTTCAATAATAAGTAATCCTTATAGATATTTCTAATACAGATAGTAGAAAGCAGAGTTGAGGCAAACGTATAAAACTTGGCTATAATTATACAGAAGGACATGACAGAGTGCACCTACTTCTGGCATGTAAAACTTTTCTATCAAACCCCACAGTAGGTCGCTGCTTGGTCCTATGGACGATCCCCTTATCCTAGTCTCCCCTGTACGTTTTACTTATAGTACGAAGTAGTCTGACCTAATTCGGTCTCACCTCCTGCGTCCAAAGCCACCTACCTACCTGTAGGCCATTTCTCATTCGACCGCAGCGGTCTTCACTGATATTTGGGGCACATCCCAACAAGCCTACAGACGCCCCACCACACTCACCTCCCTGTGCACCCAACAGAGACAAGGATCTGTTTCAAAGAAATCGTTTTCTTTTTTTCCCAGAAAGGTTGTGCGAGTTGTACGGTCGTTTCCATTGTCAAATCGCACTCGCGTTTTTATGCCCCCCATCTAACACACTAAGGCTTAATGGCAATTTCGTTCTTGATGTCATGCAAGACAACGATTACTGAAAAAAATATTTATTAGAATAATACCATACATTGGTTTTTCACACTTTTGAGGCTCAACATTAAGCATTGCCTGCTTGTCCACGTTACATACAGAACATCCTCTTCCCCTTCAAGTGAGAAAAAATGGGAGGGGAGGGGAGGTAAAAATCAATTCACAAGACGAAGTGATTGCTAAAAACGGATAGGTGAATTTCTTCTTCCATTAAGCCGGACACACTATGCATTGCAGATACGCCACCACATTACGTTTTATTCTTTTTAACCTGTGTAACGCCTGCCTGAGCTCAGACAGGAAGGTCGGCGCTTACCGCTAACCGAGGGACATTGACGTCATGAAGAGGTACGCGTGCAAGGTGGGGGCGGGTCGCGCCCATGGTCAACGTAGCAAATATGGTCAAATTACAAATGGAGTTTCTTTGCCGTGTTTGGGGAATTTATTTTTGTCAGCTGTAAGGTTGTTTACTGAAATGCCCCTTGTTACAATAAAAAAGCTACAGGTGTGTCTCTTTGATGAGTTTAGACCACTGTTATACTGGTGTACGATGTGGTACGTACGTTTGTGGCACAACCACCGAGAATGTCAACCAGGAACTTCATAAGGGCTTCCATCTGGGAGAGGGGCAAATGTCGCATGTAGTTGCCATATATTATTCCAATTAAATGTTCATCTCATATTGACTTAAAATGTCTATACCCATAATACCGGTTTCAGTATATCACTGGTTAGAAAGTAAGTTACACACACGCGTAGGTTTTCTTGAGGGAAAAAATCTGTTTCCTTACTATCCTTTCAGCGGACCAACCTCCTACGTGGTAAATATACGAACAATTGCATTACAAACAGTGACAGACACTGCTCATATCCTGTGTTGTTATGCAGGTGGGGTCGTTTGTGGTTGAATGTTCCCGAAGATTGGGGCGGTCTTAGTCAGTTCCTGATAGGTTAAATTCCTCTGCTGACTCACTGCTCATCACAAATCGACTTGAGACGTGAGGAGTCTATACAGGGAATCGCCCAAGGAGTTGCTGCACCTTGTTTTCGGTTTATATTGATATACTGCTGGACCAATTAGTCATCTTCCTTTGTACGATGACGGGAGATCTGTACAACCTTGTATTGAACAGTCCTCATAGTTAATAAAGAATAGGATAATTATCATTATCCTAGTCACTTACATGAACTCATCATAGCCAATTAATGGCATACGTGGGGAAATTTTAAGTATGGATTTTTACCTTTTACAACTTTTCCTCTCGCTGTCTAGCAGAGGCTCGTCTTATGAGGAGGGTTAGTTCTCTGGCAAAACGCTGGTCCCATGTTCCATGTCAGGCCCAGTTTCTCACTTGGTTCATCGATTACCACCAGGTAGTTTTCAGACCTACTATGTCAGCAGTGATCCATAAGTTCATTAGCACTGAGGATTCCGCTATGATCCATAGGATCCCAGATTCTCAAAGAAAGCACGGGGAAATCTTTAGCATAATGAATTTTTTAAATAAAAATATTAGTCTGACCCAGGATTTGCTAAGCCAGATATGAAGTTACTGCAGTGTTAAACATTCAAATGGAGATTCAAATGGAGAACTAAATATCTACGTGCATCATGATGTATTAAATACCTAAATATTGACCACAAAATGAATTTATTAAAATGAATCTATTAGCAAGCACGGGATAACAAATAGGGCAGTTGTAAATAATGCAGCACAACACTTCGCTGATGACGCCTGCATTCAGGTTGGAATGGTTGAAGGTGTATACTCAGCTGGCTAGGTACACAGCCAAGCACTGTCTCGGTGTAACGCAGGTGCTCGTCCCAGTCTTTCCTACCTGAATGGGTGTGTTCGGAAACCGTTTCCAGGCCGGCGTTCTGGGAAGTATGTCAGATGGTCAGTAGGTTAGCCACATAAATTAAGTGAGGCTCAATGGAGGGTGATGTGTCCACGTGCACAATGTGTACTGTCAATTACACAATTGAAATATGTAATCTATCAGAAATAACATCAGATAAATGCAACAAATATGGCCACCCGTTGTTTACAGCAGTATACTTGCATCTTGATTTTTATTTCTCTTTTCACTAGACATTTATAATATATAAAGACTCCTTATAATTGAATCAATTGAATTGTTATGAAACAATGAATTTTTTATGACCGAAATTAGTGACGGCTACCTGCCAATAACAGGTAGCGGATGGTCACTGTTGGGAGTTGCATCATTTCCATACCTGTCGTGCACGGCAGAATTAGTTGGCAAACGTTTCCGCGATATTGTGTCTGTACACCTGTAGCGTCGGCGGCGTGTGAGACACGCCCACCAGTACCAATAAGGTTTGCAACCCCCTACCTGTACCGACATAGGGAATACACAGGTCTATGGCTCCTCTATAGATGATATACATATAGATAATATGTTCAACACAAAACATGCTGGGCGAAATAGAATTACGAGAACAACATTAAGTTTTTATTCGATGCACACTCAAAATCATTAACACAGTGTTTGCCAGGAAATTCATTAACGAAGAGTTCACCACTCCTAATTTAGAAAAGCGTGCTTACATCAGATGCACAGGTGGCAAAATCCCGACGCCTGTTCACGCCAGAGTAAATTTTCGTCGTCGATTGGGCTAATCAGGTGAATTTTGATAAGTGTCTTTTGGATGGAGATTTTGTCTGTTAGAAAAAATGTAACATCTTATTACCCCTCTCTAAGTCCTTCTTTTTACAATTCATCAATTGTTTTTATGACAGGTGGAATTCATAATAATGAGACACAAATAGTAATACAAAATTCACCTGACTAGCCTGAACATTAAAAAAATATGACCCCAGGGTATGAGACGTAATGAGAACCAATTAGAAAATCTATTAGAAAAGATTGCCTTAGTTGAAAAGCCAATCTACACAGAACTGCTTTTTCAGATTTCTTTGTCGTCGAATGCTAAATGAATATTTCAATCAGTCTTGTACATTTTCAAAGCTTGTACATACTGTTTTTCTGGCGGCCTTATTGCATCTGTTCAGTACATTTCAAACTAGTCTTGTACATTTCCAAAGGGTACATATTGTTTTTTCTGGCGGCCTTATGGCATCTGTTCAGTAGGATGTCTTTGTCGGTGTTGTATCTGGAGATGAAACCTTTAGAACGCGCAGATATTTTTAAACATTGATTTCACCTACAATTTCATTCATCTAAAGAACACTATACAGCACAGATGTTGCTTCTAAAATAAGAAACTTGGGATGAGGTGAGGTGAATGTTGTTTTACTTGCACTGAAAGACTGCATGTATAACTCGATTCTGAAAGTGATACAAAAGATTATCATGCCGAGAATCCTCGGAATGCAGTGGTAAGGATCCAGCTCCTCTTTAGTCCAATCTGATACATGTACACACAACATGGACCATGTGGTCGTGGAAACACCATAAGGCCAACATTAATTGTCCATCGTAGAATGCAAGGAAAAAACACTCGTTTGTCTGGATTTGTCTGAACGATTATACTGTTCGGGTTACCCATAATAGACACCCATCAGGGAGGGAAGTATCACTTTTAAATGAAAATAAACCGACATATTTACCAATGCCTGCATGCCTGGCGCTTATGAATGGATTATCAGCAATTGATATTATACTCCTAGGTTTTATTACCCGCACAGCGTATGGATCAGTACCTATAGGGGGATGTAAATAGAATTACGACATACGTGCCACTGCTCATTCTTATTATTTGCAACACATAGTACATAATGATTGGGTAGTAGAATACAGAAGCACCATGATACACATTCTCGAGAAGACATCCCACACGGTCAGGCTCGTGAGGGGTCATACGTCTTCCCGAGGACGTCCCCGGCAGTGCTTTTATATTAATAACTGGTGATGTCATAATTTCATAAGAAACCGAAATAAGGTAACTGCAGAATGCAGGTATTCAGACAGACAGGTGCTTGCACAGACTGTCTTGATGAGATCCAATCCTTGTGTCCTTTTGTCGATCTTTCCCTTTAGTTCTCATTCTCCTTTAGTTCAGAGATGCTATCTATTTTTCCGGCTTGTTTTTGGATTTCACTACATATTTTTTCTACATTGCTTGGATGTCTCTTTTAGAGTATTTTTTATTCTTATTTCATTGTTAAGCTTGTGAAGTACAACTTCAGTATCAGAACTCTGAATTTATAGATTTCTCTAGAAAGGCGATTTTCCTCCAAGTTGCTTCTAGGAAGGATACAGAAAATGTGTTCTTTTTCTTCACCACTTCGGGAGTGGCATCTCTGCTTTATGCAGCTACATAAAATGGTTTACACACAATCCTTGTCCCATTCAAACACCGAGCAGTCTGATGTCACTCCAGGTCAATTATATAATTAAATATTTAACTACAGCTAGAGTACGCACCGATAACAATTATAAACTACCCAGTTATTAAACAGATGGCAATCTAGTTGAATAATCCTCAAATAAGATTGGAAACAAATGGCAGGAAAACGCCAGCACTTGGCCTCAAATATACTTTTCTTTCCCTAAGTCGTCTGCGAGGGTTTGGCACGCGGATTCCACGTTTTTGGTACTTAAGTACTATCCTTCAGCCCAGCTTTACTTGTGCTCTCTGTTCGGCTCTTTCTGGCCGTGTTTGTCTCCGGCCGACGTGGAAGGCCTTAGCCCGCTCACCTGGGACAGGTGAGGCTGGCTAGACGACTGGGACACGTCCTCTGTGCGCCAGTCGCGGTCTGGTTCGGGCACTGGTGTAGCACTAAAGAAGGAGTGGTAAAAAGTTTATAGTTCACCTACCTGCTTACTAACGCATCCCGTCACCCCAGCTATCTGGGTTACCCGACCATGCCAGAAATAGAACAGTCTAGAGGCTTTGGTAAACTTAATTGCGTTTTTTGCCCATTCAGTTTTAATTGTTTCTCAATATATAGGCCCTCGCAAGCCGAGGAATAATTCTAGGAAATTGCAACAAAAACTCATAAAAAAAAAGTGTTCAAGAAGTACGCATGGATCATGCGTATTATAGTAGACTTTAAGACGCCATAATTAGGATGACTGTGTCGTAGTCGGTAGTACTGACACCATCCGCTAGGCCCTATCCTGTGAAACGAGATGGTGCACTTGATGGACTAACCTTGTGGCCTCATGTGGTTCAATTTCCAAGATGTCAGTCTGGTTGGAAAATTCAATTGAGGCTAAAGGTCTAATGAAAGTTCCCTTAAGAATGTGGTCTTTGTATTTGTGGTTATTTGTTTTGGAGAGGACATATTATTTACAATTATTTGAAGCCTCACGTTTGAACGGGTTCTACAGTTTTCTTGATTCACTTCATTCAGCCGTAGGGGAGTTACAACCTATCAAATCACGACGCCCTGACGGACGAGAACACGGCTTTGAATACCATATCATGACGTGATTAGCAAAAACCTGAGATAATTTGGGGCGATAGTAGTCAAGATATCAGGGCTAGTCAGGTGGCACAAAAGCCGGACCGAACAGTCGATAGTTCAAGTGTCCATCTAATAACTTGTACTTTGGCAATGTAATTTGTTGCCACGTCAGGCTTTTATTTGAAAGTACATGACAGTTACGTTTTATCACATTGAGGAATCTGTACGTTTCTCCAATACTACCAATAAATATCACAAGTCCAACTGTTGTCGAGTCCAATGTAGATTTAACGTCTTTAGTTCACCAAAATTTGCACAACAAATATCCACAAATGTTTCTTGTACATGGGTCTATACTCTATAAGCTTAACTGTGACTTGAATCTCGAAATACAAATTGTTAGAGCTATGCGATGTACTTTGAATTACATGCATCACAATCTTGAATAACAGTACAACTATCTTAGCATGTTTCTTGTTTGTGAAACTAGTATACACGAATCTGATTCATGAAGTCTAATTCTTGTCCACCCAGATCCTCTTCTGCACGCTGAACACGCACAAGATCGACATGAACCGGCTACTGGGTGGGCAGATCGGCCTGGAGGACTTCATCTTCGCACACATCAAGGACCGGCCCAAGGAGGTGGAGGTGGAGAAGTTGGAGGACGCGCTCGGCCTCACCATCACCGACAACGGCGCCGGCTACGCATTCATCAAGCGTATCAAGGAGGGCTCCATCATGGACCAAACGGTGGGCGTGGAGGTGGGCGACCACATTGAGAAGATCAACGGCACCAGTCTGGTCGGCTGTCGCCACTTTGAGGTGGCCAAGATGCTCAAGGAGATTAAGAAGGGATCCATGTTCACCATCCGCCTCATCTCACCTAAAAAGTCCGGCTTCTGTGAGTGCATCATTGCTTGAATCTTTTATGCGAAACGCAGAGATGTTTTTTTTTTCCAGATCGTTAACCAAATGAATGGGAAATCAATTTTCATACTACATAATTATATCTCTCTGAGTGAGAGCTATCATAATATTATTCTCTAGATATGTTTTCATTTGTAACTCAACATTATGAAATTGGGTTCAGTGTTAGACATGCAATGGTGAACGGCGTCGTTTTGCATTTACTTGCTGACTAACTCCATCAGCTTATCCTACATCAAAATTACAAGAACATTTAATAGATAAGAAAAGGAAAACACGATAATATTTGGTAATACTGAGCAGACATTTTACTGGCAGATTGTATCTCCTTTTATAACCTCACTAAAATGTTGTCTTCTTCGAACTTCAGCACATATTGGGCCAAGCTCGAGAAAATCAGGCAGCGGCAGTGTGGGCACAGGAAAGGAGACTTTGCGGTTAAGAGCCAAAGGTCCAGCAACAGTTGAAGTAGTAAGTTTACAAACAAGAGATACATCCATCACGTATTCCACATTTAATTGCACCAGAATTAACATTCAAGGGTAAACGTAATATCATATTTGTCAGTAAGCAAATAAGGGTATCACGAGTTTCAATGTACCCTTAAATTCACCCTGTCCCACATTTATTCCAATTTGTTTTCTCTTTGGGTTCAACAGGTCCGACAGCATTTAAACTTGGTTCACCATAAGATGTAGCAAGACACCTATATGTATTACTTGAAAAATATATTCCTAATATTGGTTGAGTCATCACAATATTAGTATCTATTTTGAAATTATAATCGCAATTGTATCGGGAAGCACCACATGAATATAGTCATGCCATGTTAGTCACATGTCAGAATCGGTGGCAATTTATTGTTTTTAAACCGCTTTTGGTCTTGCATGCTCCGAGTCCCCATTATTAAGAATTTGTTTTACGAGGAAAAGAAAGAATATATGAAATCTTTTATAAGCTAGACATTCATGCTTTTGCCACAGGAGAATATACACAACCATTAATCTGAACTTTCTTTCTTCGCAGCCTGATGACGTTGTTGATATAGCATGCGAGAAGATCAACGGTTTACTAGAATCTTTCATGGGAATTAATGACTCCGAATTGGGTAAGATCTTACGGAAATTAATTTGTTATTTTACCAAATAAACAGTCAGCTGGAATAATGAACACAAGTGAACCTTGAAAACCAAAGTATAATAACAGATGTCCGTAGCTTTAAGCCTAATGCCCAAATCATTTTTCCCTAGTCATCTTAGCGTAAAACTAAAAGGTTTTCCTGTTTAGTTGGATCCGGGCATTGAACATATTGTGTATGCTAATATCCGTTTCAATGTAGTAATTAAAAATACACCCATTTCAGCACAAACAATTTGGGAAACCGGGAGCAGCAAGAAGAACCCCTCTGACTTCATGGACAGCTTCCAGCAGTCGGACCTGGCCATGTTTGGCTTCTCGGACGACTTCATCATTGACCTCTGGGGCGCCATCTCCGACGCCAAGGGCGGCCGATTGAACAAACCTGTAGTCAAAGATATTAACGAACAATTCTGAGACCACCCCCCAGTACGCAAGAAAGAAATGTGGACTAGCCCGATGGGGAAGCCAGTCTCCCTCCCCCCACGCGCATCAATCAGATGGGAGATGGCTATTGGAAGAGCTGAGGACACAACTTGCGGTCATGGTCCATACCAAACACTTGTATTGTCTCAAATGTGGTGTCGACGACGGTCGTCTTGAGGGGGAGCAGCCCAGAACAACTCAGAGTATACTTGTCTGCGTTGCTTGGCTCAGACCCAGCATCCCGGCCTCTATATTGATATCACACAATCTCTGCTGTCCGATTGAACAAAAAATAGATTATGTAAGAGAATACGTGGCACAGTTATATGCCATGCAAATTAACTATTTTATATATGTGTATAAATAAATGATCTTTGCACATACATATATCTATAAATAGTGTGTTTGTAAAGTGCATATTTGAACACGCCTCAGCTAGAACTTGTCCATCGTCCAAACTACAACACCTTCCACTTGAATGCTGAGCAAAGAAACTGGACTGAGGAATGTGGAGGAATTAGTAGAATGAAGTCCATAATATGCAAAGATTTCAACTCGCATAAAGATTACATTTTCATCCAGTGCACAGCTAACAGGTGGTAGAAAGAACTAACTTGGTGCAAGGTTATAGGATGTTAACATGTATGATTATATACACATTGTAAAAGACATTACTACATCGTTGAGTGAGAGTAATAGGAGCCTATATTGTGTGCGTGTTTGCTAATATCAGGGTGCCTACCAAAAGGGTTAAAGGGTCCTAAATGGATTCGTGCGAATATATTCTTTTAAAAACACATAAATTTAGCCTTCTTTAGATTTTTTTACGTTGAAATAGATTTAGGTCTTATATAGTTAAAAACACTTAAAAACAAAGTCCTAAATGATTAATCTATCAATGGTAAGCACTCTGGTATAGTTATGTCTGGACGCGGGAGTATTTTGATACTGCCATATATATCTATAATATTGTGTTATTTTCACCCTTAAAAAATGTACTTAAAGATACTGTAACAATACCTTTCATGTTTGTGAATCTTGTGCAACGTAATATTTTATCTCTTGACATTTAAAGAGAAGAGAAATGTTAGAATTATGTTCTATCATGCTCTTTGGATGGGGGAAGAAAATGAAAGCTGAGATGGGACCAAAGTGTACTTAAATGGCCATAGGGCTTGATGTTATTTTGTCAAAGTGTAATAGGAGAAAGTGCCTCAGTTTCTTTGCCGTCCATGTATGTGCAGATAATATATTATCTCCCCCAGGGACCCTATGCCTGCCTATGCACTGTGTAGGTTTTTCCAAGTTGTGAAATTCTTCAATTCATGAATTCAATATTTCCTTCAACAACTCATGGTATCTTTTGCCACCCGAAGTGATAATTGATAGAGGACAGCTCGGTGCTATACCTCAAGCCTTGGGATTCGGGCGCGTACTAACGTGACCGAAAATGTCCTGAAATCGTGGCCTTGTTCTCTCGGTTATTTGAGGTTGGTGTGACTTGAAATTTTGTCAGAAATAAAGGGAAATTTGCATTCCTTATGAAAAGGTGCAAGTGCAAATCAATATATTATGTGCCCACCGTGGGTATGTATGTCATTCGCATGTTATTGGTACTTTTGTGTGCGCTTGGTCCAATGCTACATACAGATACATTCCATACTTTACAATAACCTCGCAACCGGGATATCACTTTCAACCAGAGGGGTTGGTGTAGGGTAAAAGTAAGCGAGCATGTTTGCTGCAGAAATATCCCTTTCGCGCATTCCCTTTTCAGCATGCCAATGTAGTAGCTGTTATAATGTCGTTGTCGGTGAGCTGGTCATTGCCGGGTATTTTAATACTGTTCTCTATTGATTAACATTGTTAAGTTGAATTAGTAGTTATAGAATAAAAAGGTAGGATTAGGTCAACAGAAGGTGAGGTGGCATACAACGTTACGTTAAGTAGTATTTCAGCACTTTATTGTAAGACACAATTAACACTCCCTCATTTAACATGCACATATAGAATCGTACCATTACAGGACCAATGTGTTTCATGTGGAAGGTCTTCTAGTTTGGAACTCATTCCGTGTTTAGAGATTGTTTTGATGTGTGTACATATATCCTTTGTACATTCTTGTTTCTGTTGGATGGATCCCAGTAGGTCTCTAGAATATTGTGATCTATAATATCAAATAAATCAGAGAAAATCAGGAAGAGAACCACGGACACTCAAACAATTTATAAACTTTTCAGTTTACCTAAAGCAGTGGGTCCCCAAGTGGCCAACATATCCCAGAGTGATATAAGTGTGTTTTGTGGAAATGAGTGTATTGTTAATCATACCAGATGCCTTGATATAGGTGTAGTGAACCTTCTAACATTTAACATGGAGGTAATGTGACTAACACATTGTACGTTGGTAAACCTCGCCTGGGGTGTATAGTACAACGGTTGTATTTGTAAAGATACAAAGTGGACGTCTATGTATACCCACATAGGACTATGCGTTTTTCTGCTCAATTCAAGATATGATATTCCCTGATGCAGAAAGACGCCAATGCTTGCACCTTTTCTTGTTCTCAAGTCGCGACAATAAGCTGTTTGGGACATCGTGCCAGAAAAGGCTAGCTTCAATGGCAGGTAATTTCTTGAAATATAGGCAGACATAAGGCATGTAAGAGTTCCATGGTTCCGTAGACCTACACATTTCCTCTTAATTTCAATTATTTTTAATAAACTTTCTGTATATTGGAAGAGAAAATATTCATTGAATATTTATATTTCATGAAAAGAAATGCATGTCTGCTTCATGAATCATCCATATTCCTTATGTATGGGTCGCATCCCAATTAATCTTTTGCTGATCTTAGGAAAAAAACCATTCCTTTAATTATTCTCTAATTACATAAGCCTGTGCAGATGTATATATCACCAAATGCAAATAGTTTATGTGGATACTACTTTAACACTAGCCCTACATGTGGATACACACACTAACGGTAAGCGATTAATGTATGGATCCAAGACCACGTCAACTTTCACAACGTCAGTGTATTATTCTGAGCGATCTGTTTGTACTGTCAGATTATTCTGCACATGTTAATTCTTTAAAAACTCCGTCAAAGCCTATGAAATGAAGCACCCACCGATTTTAATTTTCAAGGCAGATTTCTGTTGGTAGTCATTCCAACGTGCTACCCTCTTTCTGTATACATACGAAGCGATTAAAAAGGTTTATGTAGAAAGTTAAGGCATGCATTTGCATGGAAGAAAGTATCGTATTTCTTTGTGTGTAACATTATTCACGGAAATTGGTCCGTGATTGACTTCCCGAAATATACATGATGGAGAAATATTCGTAATAAATAAAAAAGAAAATAAAGGGCAAATACCACAACTTATCTAGTAGTTGCCTGTTATTAATCGAATAGTGGTTGTATTGGTGTGCATGTTTTTTTAACTCCTTTCCGAATAGTGCATATATAGAGAATACAAAAATTATTTGCACAGTAATACTACTTGGAACGATTTATTCTGTGCTTTGACACTAGAGATACTTTGTCAAGAAATAAGTGTTTTGAAGAGAAAGATTTACCCTTCGGTGACTGATCATAAGTGACGTAGGATTTTTTTGTAACGAGTTATAACGTTTATTCAAAAAATGTTTCAACTATACAAAACGGGTTAGGGAAGCTGTGATTTTCCCACTTCCTCCACACACAGAGCTACAAAGTATAGGGGCCAAAGCAACTGGAAATAAAATATATGCCGTAACTTCTGGATTTTCGTTATCTGCCACCTGTAGCCCGGAAGATGTAGCCCCTTTGGCCTAGTTCCCGCAAAATCTTGGCAATGTTTTTGCAATCATCTGCAAGTAAAAGCAAGAAATTTCTGAGGGAAAAATCACGATTATCGGTCATGAGGGAATGGTTTGTTAATGTATATATTTTTTTCAATTCAATGCACAGTAATGATAGGAGTTCACTAAGAATACCGGTGAACGCAGTTCGTAGAGCTCACACCATGCTGAAAGCGGTCTGCTGGTGAATTTGGTCCACCCTTGTTTTTAATAATAATAATAAAAAAAAAAGAATTGACAGACGAACCGAAGCATTCCATGAAATCACTCAGGTTACTGATAATCTCTAAAGGCATGGAGGGCCTAAATTATTCAGGGTACCAACCACACAGGGAAAATGGCCAAAAAAATCCCTGACAGGGAAAACACAGGGAATTTGCAAATTTTGTCAAAACACAGGGAAAATAAAGGGAATTTCATTTGGCCAGGTTCTGAAATTCCTGATTCTCAAGATATTAGGGATTCGACTTTTTGTTATTGGGTTGTCCAATTTTTTTCTGCGTGCAGAGGCTTTTAAAATTGAACAACTTGCTGGATATGACACAGGGAATAATTGCCGTGAGACAGGGAAACCTCAGGGAAAACACAGGGAATTTGAAAATGGAACTTTGGTTGGTACCCTGATTATTAAGGGGATAGTCACCTCTGAGCGGCCAATTTTCGGTAATCCATTCCTAAGAATTTATATAATTAAATGCTCATGGGTCTTGTATTACTAACAAGTCTTTTATAACACTGTCTACATTTAACCTCCATTAACATGTGTTAAACTTTTGAACAAGACATTTCGCGTCCTTCTGGAGATCGAGATATAACATTTAGAGAGTTTGATACTTGGTTTTAAATTTATGAAATCTAAAACATAAAATGAAATGAAAATCTAAAACATAAATCCTCATTGAGAAAACTGACTTTTCGCCTTTTGACATGAAATGATAATTGCAACTTTAATCAAGAAGGTGTGACACAAATGTTTCTGAAATACACACAATAATGGTAACATTTGGGGTCCTAGCTGAGATATCAATGCTGACAAGTTTACAACTGAGAAAAAATGTATTTCGCTCCTGTTTACGGATAAGTGATCGATTGTTCCATCATTTGGTGTAAACGTCATTCTCCTTTCTTCATTAATTGTAGCGCAATGCTGATAAACGCCTTGAACCTGATCTCAAAAGTGAAGACAAGTAGGTGCCTAGTACAAGTTCAACATACACGGTTTGAGGCTATTATTCACGTGAATTTTTAAATCATTGTATTAATCAATGTGAATTATTTTAGACTTAAGAATTTTGAAGTTATGACCAAAGGATTTGAAAAAAAATGTCCTAAAAGGGTCGAGGAAACTTGTTGTACTAAGACCCCTCACAGTTTAAAATACTTACAAAGAAAATTAGAATCAATCACCTAGGTCAAAACTTTATGTAATACAATTTTTGTTGCTATCAGATTGTCCGATATCTTTGCTTTGGACCAATATCACCAGTGGCCCGATTTCACCAGCGGACCGAGTTCCCCTGTTACCAGTTGGTTTAATGGTCAGGACGGGACGCAAATCACGCGACCTCTAACGCCAAGAGAGGCAAGGCAGGGCTGTTACCTTAGTTAATTACAAGAGACCATTAGCCTACCTATTCCACTGTGATGCCTGCCTTCATGTTTAAGGTTAAGCTGCTTCATCATGGCCATCATTCCTTTCCCGTATGTCCCAACAACGTCAGCAAAAGACTGGAAGAAAGGACATTATCGAAATTATTGTATTGCTTCACAGCAATTGTACAAATACAATTACCTGGCCTTCAAGCGGGAGTCACGATGAAAAAAGTCCCATTATAAGGTCACAATTATTAGAAAAATTAAGGTTTCATAAGGAAAAAAAGCTTTAAAATCACAGTTTGAACTAATTGCATGATGAAATTAGACATAAACTGTATGTTTCATTATTCTTTTATACTTGGTGCTACTACCTTTAAAAGATTCAATGTAAATTTCCCTTTATGATTAAAATCAATGATATCCTGCCATAGGGTGTAGGCATGGGTGAGTGGGTATGGCTGTCTAATCACTCTTTGTTGGTTTGAACAGAACCTGCTTAGAATTGTAGTGAAGCCCTAGAAATAACCCTTCTTTTTTTCCAAATCAGATCAGCAACAAAACAGCGTTTCAAAACCTCTATTCATCAGAAATCCTCATAAGTTTTTAAGAATGCTATTTGTGATGATTACGTCAACATTTTGTGTATTGCAAAAATGGAGTGGATGCATCAAAAAGCAAGGGACAAGGAGTTTGATTATAAACCCGCTTCATAATCTCTAGTGGCAATACCACTAGTCAAATACTGCTAGTCAAAATGTCTCATCTGGTATCACATACAATATAACAGTACAAGTCATTGCCTTACCTTTTTTATATTGATCCAAGAATTGAAATAGGTGGGGTATTTCATATTAAAGAATTTCGCCTGTGATGGTAACCTGGAATAAAGGAAGCACCATGGTATAGGTTTTGAAGGTTAGAAATATGGACATTATTTTTCAAAGCTTGTAACATTCATGTTCAAAATAGAAAGATCTAAACCACCAGTAAAAACATAATAGACGACCTACATTGTTTTTAGATCCCAGTCTCCACAGGTAACGAATACAGATGACACGCCTTCTTGTGTGAGTCCCTCGTTCGTCATCCACGTGTCGAAAGACTATAAGCATGCACCAAAATAAAAATGTTTTCATACATGTAAATATGTTTGATTACCAATAAAAATATCGAGATAAGCTGCAGTTGTTTGGGTTTAATTTATAGAAACCGCTTGTATCGTCATCTGCAAACGGACCATTGGAAGGAAGAACAGGATTTGATTTTATCATTATGAGAAATTCCAATCTCCCTTTCAATTTTTACAAAGTTTACAGTTGAAAACCAGCAGTTAATGAGGAAATCATTTTTCTAATTTGGATCCTAGTGATAGCAAATCAAACTAACGCGTGTATACCGTTAAAATACATACTGGGATTGAATATATAAGTCTACGGTTGCGGCAAGAAATAAATGAAAGGTACTATTTTTGCTATAACCTGAAAAGATTTATATCAATTGAACAAAACCTATATCTAGGATTGTTACCTGCAATGTATCTTCTAAATACGGCTGTCCGTCCACCATATCCTGAACGATACCCGTCAGCTATTAAGATCAAATTGGAAACTTTTATGAAATAGTACACTTAGCCAGATGAGAATGATATATCCAAGGCAGCTGGGCGTTAACAGCGCGGATGGTAAATTTCTTCGAATATATTCTCACACAAGATCCTACTCTGGTAAAGTCACTGAACTGGAGGTACCGATCTTGATGCCGGGGTAAAAGGAATCTAATCTTTAAAAAAAAACTTTCAGGACTTTACCTTTTTTCACTTTTATTTCCATAGCATTTATCAAATATATGGCTCGAGCCATATCTCAATTCTTATAAGGGTCCCAGTTTTGTACTATGAAATCGTGGGATAAATGTCTATATAAAACAACTCACAAAGTTTCACATGGGTTTCGAATTAACTCATAGATTAAGGGAAAAAATGGTTTACATAAAGCGAAATATATTACTTGTTATTTGTTATACGAGATCATTCCGAGACACGACGTTTGGTCTCGCAGCTATTTCAATTTCAATGCGACGGCAGCTGATCACATTTCTCTAATAATTTCTATAAGTTAACTAATTTCGAATGAGTTGAGGTTCTATTGATATTTTAAAATGACTGTCCATTTAGAAAATACAATGTACTTTAGTGCAGGTTGTATATATTGGCGTTGAAAAGTACTCACTTCAGTACAAAAACTGGTCAACTCTGTGTGGATACGAGGTTGTACATATTGATGGAATACAGCTTCTGTGTTGAAAGTTTTACTGCTGACTTTCAAAACCGGGAATTCAATAATTTCCTGAAAAACAAAAAATAAGAATATCAAGCACCATGATCTAGGGCGATATATTAGGCAGGGTTTATTGTCGATGTTCAGGGCTTAAATGGAAGCCATGACAGCTAATTTTGGTGTGCTTAATTAATTGACAGTATAGACCATGATTTAAACTCATGAAAGGGCCAGTGACTACTAAGGTACTAAGGTTACCATGGCAACCAAAATAAAATATGAAAATACATTTTCTAAATCATGTGATAGTAATCTACACTGATTGTGGTAACCACGGAGATGTTAACATCACACTGACTGAAACTGGGACCTGGATCTCAGATTCAAAGAAAAAGCGGTAGCATCACAGCTCATTTAGCCTCGTATTATACGTAATCTACATAATATTATTGGTATAACAATTTACCAACATATATATATACTAGGGCGGCAAAATCTGAATCTAAAAAAGACATTTTTGTTCTTGGTCTCTTTCGTAAAACCCGTTTTGGTGCCGTCAGCAAAGGGTTAATGTATTGTAATGTATTATAGTTTTGCTATGCCTCTTAATGAGGAACTACGTGAATAAAATAATTGTCATCGTTCCTGGTCATTATATTCGTTTTACCATGGACATACATAACATGTTATGTATGTCTATGGTTTTACTTATTGCTGGCATGTAGTATGTACCATTAAGGTCGTATTCCACGCAGAGATCTATGAACATAAAAAATCCGGAAAACTGTTGAAACAGGCTTTCCGGATTTTGGGCAGGAAAATCCGGATTTAAAGCAGGAAGACATAAATGGAACAGAATAACATATTACGTACATTCTCACATTAAAAAGAGCTTTTAGACATACTATTATGTTGTCTAACAATACAAATGTAATGCTTTTTCCCTAAAATTACTTATGTGTGAAAAGTTTACTGCAATGAAAAATCCGGAAAAAGAAGGAAAAGTGGCATCTCTGTCCACATACCGATTTTGCTGCCGATTTTAAAAATCAGCAGTGGGAATAAAAGTCAAAAATAGAAATGTTATACATCATTAGGACGGTCTTAAGACTCTCTTTCAAATTATATATAACATGTAAGGATCAATGCCACATTCTCAAAGAAAATCGACCAAATACAAAATCGCTAGCGTCAAAATCGGTTTGTGGAATACAGGCTTTAGGCTATTAGACCTAGTCAGTAGCAACATATGATTTTATGCTTTGGATGCATTGGAGTCTTGTTTCTGTATGACACGTGACATGGGTCAAGACTAAACACTAGACTGCGCCAGGCAAGGGGAAGGAACCCATGTAGCCCCATACATTTACCATGTAAATCCCACAGATTCAACCTCTAATATATATCTTCTAACCTTGGAATTCTGAAGGGAAAAATACATTCCATATAATTTGAATATTCAAGAGTAACATACTGAAATTTGAAATGTTAATACTGTGCCATTTGACCACAATTTTTATTTGAAAATAAGTTAGTTTTCAACCTAGTGACCTCGCCATTCTATTTGATCATTGACCAATGTAGTCACCTGGACGGCATTCCAGAGAGAATTGGCGATATATGGTTTCCAGATAATTAATGGACGCCCAATCTTCCACAACTTTTGCCAATGTGTTCCAGAGAAATTATCGTGCAGTGGGTTTTGTCGCCTCATTGGTGCATGTGGGAGAGCCCATATAATTATCAGGAAAAGTGTAAATATGCCTTAAGTTATGGGAATGTTCCCGGCAGGATTATTGTATTTGTTGTTTTGCATGAATGATACCAGCAAACCATGAATAATTATCGGGAAAATTTATGGGGAAATAATTATGAGGAAACTATAAACAGAATGATCGGCCGGGGCAGTCTTCACTTGGGCCGGGAGAGTGATTTGGCTGTGTCCCCAGGGTTTGTGAGGAGGGCATGCATCAGAATCGTGTCCATCATATATATTATGATTCCCTTACGTTAACCTTAGGTTAATAGGAAAATCGGGAAGAACAATTATCCTTAGGTTTTTGGTTCTAAAGGGTTTATACAGCCCGACAATATCCTTAAGATAATAAAACCATGATCCCTGACAAATAAGGGCCGAGGATAGTATGTAACATTAGCAGGTTTGGCCTCATATTTATGCATGTACCACCTTTGTTTAGTTTGACATGATACTGAAGTAGGTGGTCCTCAGGCCCCGGCCCTTATTTCATACCCGACGCTTATAACTATACAGCAAGGGCTATCCCCAGCCCTTATTTGAAACAAATGACATATTCTTATAAAAATCAATTAGATACATTCTTTGTCATAAGCGTTCTGTCAGGGATGATGGTTTTATTATCTTAAGGATATTGACTGGCCCCTCCCTTTAAAAATAAAGAACTTAAAACCTTCTCAAATCAACTTCTTGTACGATTTTTAACATTTGTAATACATATTTTGATACTATCGTTTTGACCTAATTTTATGAGCTAAAAAAAGATTTCTTTAAAAAAAGCTTTAGGGTCAGGGCATTCCATTTCTAGTGCCAATAATTTTCTATAAATTGTTAGGCGAAGTAGTTTAATATCTATAAGTAAAGGAAAACTAATGTATTTGCATTTCATTTAGTGATAATATCTATTGAATTGACATTTTCATAGTTCAATAATCGAAAAAAAGTTTTTAGGGTAGGGCCAAAAATTAGGGTTGCTAGGGAAACCTGAACACAAGATTTTTTTTTAGGCCTCACAGGGGGATTTCTTAGTAAACTAGTCAATTATACTCCCAACTCAAGACTGGAGTTGGGAAATATTAAACAAGTTTAAACCCTCCCGATCCGACTCCTGGTCTCAGACTCCAGTCGGGAGACCCCGTACACACACCGACGCGATGACATAAGCAGGGTAATTGAGGGTCGGCGACCATCGCGTGTGTATATATGTACGAGGGGCTTAAGGAATATTGGTTCCGATAAGTCATTGTAAGCCCTAAGACAGTCTTAAGACAATGATTTCCTTAAGACAGAGACGCCACTTTTCCGTCTAAATACGGATTTCCGTATTTTTGCCTTAAAACAACTTTTTTTAAAAATAGCCCCTAAATTTGAGAAGAAAATTATTTTTGCATTTAATTTCATGTACCATAAATTATTTATATGCTATATTACATGTACATATGATTTGTTTCAATATCAGAGCTTTAATACTGAAGAATATAAGGCTACTTTAGTTATTTCCGTATTAAAATACGGAAATGGGGTTTCATTATTTTCCGTATTTTTCATGTTTCAAGAGTGGCATCTCTGTTAAGATAAAAAGGGTTTACACAGGCCGATAACATCGTCGGGACTATCGTAGGGCTTAGGTTAATTGTTGGAGCTGTCCTAACCCTTATGACAATGACTGTCGGGGACCTATCATAAGGATTTTGACGACTTGTGTAAACCCCCCTTGATACAAATAATTATCGGCTCCAAATTCCCGATAATTATTAGGCTGCCGTTAGCAACTTTTGCTAACGGCAAAATCCAGGCTCCCGATAATTATTTTGAATTCCCGATAATTATTTTGTATATCTGGAATGTTTCTCTGAAATGGCTATAATTATCGGGAAATCGACTCTGATTCCACTTTCCTTATCGGGGATAAAAATAGATATCGCCAATTCTTTCTGGAACGCGCTCCAGCTGGTCCTTCCCCTTTGTGGGCGGGGTTTATAGGGGTATCGCCATCACCATGGCTAGTTAGCAGATCCGCAGTAGCATTCTATTTCTGCCCATCTGCGATTTCCCCGGAATGTAGGTGTGTGCTGAGTTTCTTTTGAGACCATCACAGGGTTCTTCCTAGAAAAAGATTTCGAGTATCAAATGCCCCATTTTCCTTAAGCCTAGGGGGTCATTTTTGGAAAATCGGGGATTTTCTGACTATAATCTTATCAAATTTCTGCAATTTTAATGCAGGAATGGCCCCCTCAAAGTCATCCAAAACCGGGAATTGAATTCCCGATGCAGGAATCCCGCATCCCGCGTGCCTAGGGAGAACCCTGCCCTTATATTCAGTATGTGATGTTCTCAGAGAAAAGAGCCAGGACGAGCGGTTGGCTCTTCCACAGTTTCCCTGCTTGATGGATCTCAGCTTGGTCGCACGCGGTATCTCGAGAGGACAAGTGGGATGAGCTACACAAACACTCATCTGGGTCCACTGCGAAGTCACGGAGGACGACTCGGGCAAGCAGTTGTAGGGCTCTCAGAAACGTGCCCTGCGCATGGGGGCTGACGGTGGTTGGGATACGACTCATGGGGCTCACGTGTCACTGGGTTCTTCGGTCCTAGAGGGATTGGGCGGCAAGAGTTGGCGTTACGGTTTAGTCCGGGCCAGGATTCGGGGTCTCGTACTGGGTGTCTAGCAGCATCATGTAACTAACCATTCTAGGCTCAGGACAGGGACCATGCCCAAAAAAGAGTGGTAGTGTGTAGGCCTATCTCCTATTTTCTCGCCCCTAATATGGGTTCTCAGCTTAACTCGTGTCTTTGATCATTTCGTACCCGTCCAAGTTTGTCCCTTATTTCTACCCCTATTTCATCTTCGTCCAACTTCCCTTTTTTGTTCTAACTTCAATCTATTACTTCTTCGCGGACCCTTAGATCTACCTCTAGCTGCTCTAGTCTTCCAAACCTTCTTGTGGTCCATTCTCCGGAAGAAAGGAGGTGTGCATATTTATAATGAGTACCAAGATGGAACTGTTTATTCTTGTGAAGTCACTCTCTTATACTGCCAGAACCTGGCTTCTGATTGGCTAATTAACATCTGGTGCTCACTTTGACCTCTTGCCAGGATCACTTCCAGTCATTAGAATCTCAAGCATTAGAGGTGCAATTCATGCTTCGTGACTATCATTCATTTAGTGTATTTCGTGACATGCATTTTAATATAATTCATATACTTTGCGTCGTGCATTTTCATACAGTAGTAGTAGTAGATCTTTTATTGACAGACTGGCAGTCATGGTTGACTTATGTGTCAGTTACAGTACATTATTCAATCAAGTTTGAGAGAAACTTAAATCACTACGGACTACAACTATACCTGTATACACAGGTTCTATCTCAGTATTTACACAGCACAACTATACCTGTATACACAGGTTCTATCTCAGTATTTACACAGCTTATCTCTATGTCTAAAATCAAGAGGAATACAGAAAAAAGTGAGCCTGGAAATGTACATGGTTGTGACGGTTAGCTGTTTTCTGCACAAATAGGGTATGACTAGGATGATGTGCACCAATATGAGGCGTCTATCAGATGGGCCTCATTAGTTTCTAAAAGTATAGCACCAGTTTTTATTGTTAGTATTTAATTAGTCTTGAGTACATCAGGAACTTAGGTGACAGTTCATGAAATGGATTAGGCATTTGGTTCACATTTGGTTCACATGTTTAGAGATTGAGCAGGTAGGTTGCTGGCTTCAATTCCGGTTGTATTTTTGCAGTGCATAATAGATGAATCTAGATAGAGCTTGTAAGACCTTCACATGTGTACATTGTAGAATGAAAGTGAATTTCGCCTGCACATCAAGGTCAGTAAAATGAGGAAATAGGGTGGATATTATGTTTAGTAGGTATGCTCTACCATCTGCGTGTGCGGGACAGTTCATGAGTAGATGTGTTTCATTACCAATGTCTCTATTTGTACAAAGCAAACATAGTCTTTCCTCCAAAGGTGTGTTTGTGTATCTACCCGTTTCTATTTCCAGTAAGTGGGAGCTGAGTCTGAATCTGGTCAGGGCTATTCGAAGTTTTGGGATATGCAGGGACCTTAAATAAGGTTCTTCTGAGTGACACTTTTTAAAGAGATTGTATGTCCTGAGTTTGTTGTGTGGGTTTTCAGAGTTAATAGTTTCCATGAGTTTGGTTGTGTGTTTGTTTTTTAGGCCCTCTTTTACAGTCTTAATAAAGGCATTTGTGTTTTCTACTTTTTGGTTTTCCCAGATATTTTGCATGTTTAATGAGATGAGTACGCTTTCTATCTTGGAGCACCAGTTTCTTTTTCCCTGGTTATGCAGGTCTAGTAATGAGGAGTAACTTTTTATGAGGAAGCTATCTGGGTGCATATTAATAATTCTTTCCCAGTATTTAAGGGACAAATATTCTTGGCGGTATGCCATTGGCAGTCTCCCCGTTTCAGTATAAATACTTGCAGTGGGTGTCGACATTCTTACACCTAGGAGTCTTTTCAGGTATTTTAGGTGTGTTGCTTCGACGTGGTCATCTGTGCCTCCACCCCATATTTGTAATCCATATTCTAGTATTGGCACAATTTGTGAGTCAAAAAGTTTGATGGCTGTTCCGTAAGGGATGCAACCTATTGCACTTTTGCATTGTGAGTGGGCCTGGAATATTCCTTTACGTGCCTGTTCAACAATATAATTTGGTACTTTTGAAAAGACATTTTTTGTTTCAGATGTAAGTGGTAGCCCAAGGTACTTGTATTCAGAAGTGAAATCTATCTCATGCGGTCCAAATTTAAAAGTTTTTGATATATCTAATGATCACAACATTTTACATTACAATCTACTTAAATTTAACTTTGACTTCTCGTAATGTCTACTTTGCTTACTCTTTATAATAAGTCACAAGGATTCATGCTAAAAGTAAAGTAGATCTACTGAATTGATTACAATTTTTGAAGTTAGACTATATCAACGAGTATGGCGGCCGTAGGGTAAACACGCGCTGACGAAGGGGGTCCTGGTGTGTGGCAGAATTCTACGAATCTGACTACCGTATACTGTATGTATTGTTGAAACAACTACATTCAAAGGTACTGTGACTTTTCTGATGTTACAATCATAACGCTAACATCATGGGGAAACCCAAAAAAACGAGAAAACCATCAGACCAGAACTCAAATCCTGACCATGTTGACACCCCACTCGTGCATGATCCACCGACTGACCTCACACTAGCTGATATTTATAGACTGGTTGTAACACAGTCAGAACGTAACCAAAACGCGATTGAATCAACATCTGCTGATATCCAATCTTCTATTAGGGATCTTCAAACAGATATTGGTAAGATAGAAGCTGTCTCTAATAGTAACAAGGCTGACATCAAAAAAATTCAAGAACAAATGCCTGAGATTGATTCGTGTCTGACAAATCATGATTGCAAGCTGGGTGATCACGACGCTAAATTACATTTGCAACAAGCAGACATCAATATCCTTTTGGCAAAAATTGACGAACTTGAAAATGACAAGAGGCGAAAAAATGTTATCATTCGTGGTGTGACTGAAAGTGCAAATGAAAACTTATCACTCGTAGTAGCAGATCTCCTGACTGAGCTAAAGGTCCCTTTTGGTATAGATATGACTGACGGGATTTATAGACTCGGCCCAAAGAGCGATCCAAATGACAGGGCATTTAGTAGACCCATAGTGGTCAAACTAGTCAAATCATCTTCCAAAACCCAAATTTACCAAGGCCTTAAAAATCTTCAGGGCAAAGAAAAATGGGCGAGGATAAGTATCGGCGATGATCTAACCCCTGCAGAAAATAGGAAGCGCCAAAACCTTAGGGCAATTGTGGCTCTTGCTAGAGAACAAGGTATTGAGGCAAAACAAGTTGGTGACAAAATCATTATCGACGGCAAAAGGTATACCTATAGAGAAATCAACAATCTGCCAAAAGGTCTCTCGTTAGAAAAGGCCAAAACAATCATTACGGAAGACGCGGTCTATTTTCAAGGGCCTGAATCGTACCTATCGAACCTTGCCCCTGCCAGTATTAAAATAGATGGGCGCTCTTTTAATTGTTCTGAACAATTGGTAGCGTTCGAAAAAGCCACAACTCACCAAAGACCAGATCTGGCTGCCAGAATATTTGCATCATCAGATCCTTTTGAGATCATGTCCCTCGCCTCGAAAATTAAACCAACAGCCGATTGGCTCAAAAATGAAGAGGCAATGTTCCAAAAAGTTAGCATAGTAAAGTATGAGCAGAATCCGCTTCTTAAAGCCAAACTCATGACCACCGGGGACAAAGCAATATACGAATGTACCCGTAACAAAACATATGGAGTAGGCATACCCCTGCTACAGTACAAACGTATTGCAGCGGTCAACCCGGGTGCAAACAAATTTGGGACTATCCTGGTCAACACTCGCAACCATTTCAAAGATAAGTAAATACTACTTATGTTCACCAAAACCGACAAACCATGAAATGTTTGCTGGTTTTTGACTCAAGAGGGAATGGTATGTTTGACCGTCTCAAGGACTGGGCAGATCATGATAATGACGATATTCACTATAGTGTTCTGACATTGCCCGGGGCAACAATAACGTCAGGTATTCAGCAGACCTTACCCCATCTTGTAAATGAATCATTTGATGTGATATACTTTATGGTGGGAGTTAATGACTTAACACTGAAACAATCTACTGGAAGGGTCTCTCCGGCATATACTGAAGTAGGAGCCATAGTCGACAATCTAGTCACGAAATATGATTGGGCTAGAGCACAGCTGAAGCCGTATTGTAGATATGTGGTTCTCTGCCATTTGATCGGCCTGGACATGGATAAGTATAATAGGTATAATACCTTATTTGAGACAACCCAGGATACTCTAAATGATGGGGTGTTACATATTAATCGTGCCCTAATGCAAATGAATACTGATGAAGGAGTAACCCCACCCTGGATCCAGGATACAGTTCACACACGTACAGCTGGGGTTATATACCACAAGTATGTACGCCTCTCGGATGGTCTACATCCCTCAGACTATACCAAGGACTGGTGGGCCCATCTGATACATAGATCAACCAAAACAAACCGCAACAAACTGTTTTTTTTTTGTTTTTTTTATTTATTGAACCATACTCACAATACATGTGATCTTCCGTATAGGTAGAATTTTCAACGAATAGAGTAATATTTACAATTCAGATCATATAGTTTTTTAATTATTACAAACAATGATAAATCACGTGATTCATGGATACTTCCCATAGCTGAGTTCAGCATCTGGGATGAGTTATCCAGGAATAGTCCGGAATGTGTCATGCTGGCTGTTCATATTCAGTCATACTAGGTTCTGTTCATGGTATATCTTATACCAATAACTGCGTATACACACAAGACATAAATCATATAAAATTCATAATATAAATTACAATTCTCTATAGTACTTTTTAAATTCACTTAGCGTTTCCTTGTCCTGGAGGACCTTTGGCAAGGCATTCCATAAGTTGCTACCAACAACATATGGTGACTTTCTATAGAGGTCACAATGTATATGATCAATTTTGAATATGGTGCGGGTTGCCTGTCTGGTTGCTCTAACAGGTTCAACTAAGTAATTCTGGTCAAAGTGTAATTTATACATAATGGTCAGTAATTGCTGGTTTCTTCGTACCTCTAATGTCTCAACTTTAGACATAAGGTGCAATTGCTCAGTACTCATATCACGTGGGTTATTTATATTATAACATATACGCAGTGCTCTGTTCTGTAACCGTTGTAATTTCAAAAGATCATGGTTTCTACAAAAATGTAAAAGGAAGCTCACATATTCAACCAATGGGAGTACTGTCTGTTTATAAAGGAGGAGTAGCGTACTTTTGTTTAACATTTTCTTCAATTTACCCAATTGGAATATTTTATGTGAATATCTTTTACAAATATAGTTAAAATGTGATTCAAGAGTCAGGCACTCGTCTAGGTTAACACCAAGATATGTATACTGTTTACAAGCAGCCACCTTATTACCCGAGATGTACAAGTGTGTGTTTGATGACAAGTTTTTAAGCATACTACGACTACCATAATAGCATACCTTTGTCTTTTCAGTATTTAGACATATGCGGTTACGCATACACCACTTGTCTATATCAAATAAACAATGCTGTAGTTTTGCAACAATGTCTTGACTATACCAAGGACTGGTGGGCCCATCTGATACATAGATCAACCAAAACAAACCGCAACAAACTGTTCATGTAATGACTGTCTTTAGGATAGACATACTTACACTGCTTTTGCGTTATGGTACAACTATGACTAAATGATATGGAGAATCTGATCAAAATGTATTACTTATGTCAAATCGTATCAGTATGACATAACATAAAACTTGACAACATGTATCCCGTTTGGGAGTTAATTTGCTTTATATTAAAATGTCGTGCATTGAGAGATTGGACACCCATACTATGAACTAATACTGATATACAGAATCTAATTGAATGACGTCACTTATTAAAATTATATCAGTATCACATGACATTAAAACTTGACTAAATATCCCGATTGGGAATTATGGGAATTTGCTTTATAGTGAACTATCATGTACTTAGAAATTTGACACTAATACCATGATCTAATACTGTAACCCGATTGGGTCTGATATATGTATATATTTTCTAATTACGTTGAAACAAAATTGCTATGTATACTCCAAATGGGAAACTATGTTGAGCCTATGTTCAATCCCATTAGAATCTGATCAACCAACCCACTTAACCATCCCGTTTGGGAGTTAACATACTTATGTTTATTTATCCCGATGGGGAACTGGAGCTAAATACTATGATCTAATACTGTAACCCGATTGGGTCTGATATATGTATATATTTTCTAATTACGTTGGAACAAAATTGCTATGTATACTCCAAATGGGAAACTATGTTGAGCCTATGTTCAATCCCATTAGAATCTGATCAACCAACCCACTTAACCATCCCGTTTGGGAGTTAACATACTTATGTTTATTTATCCCGATGGGGAACTGGAGCTAAAATTGTAACTATATATCAAAAGATTTGAATTCTTTTATAAATACTATGTACACCATTTTGAAACAAATAACCCACTATCAAATTGATAGAAAAAAAAAAAGAAGCTAAAATATAATGTTACAATAATTTGATTGCATTAAATCGTTTGGTTTAAACTTTGAGGTCATCAAATTATGTATCCCGATTGGGACTGGGTATGCTAAGATTTTACATGTACTGCTATTTAACTATCCCGATTGGGAATTCACCTTATCATATTTCTTTGAACTTTTGAACTATTGTTTGAAATATCCTGATTGGGTACCAGTTTAACCAACCTACTATTGATAGAATTAGTAAAGCATTGTTTTTTAACAATAAGTCTTTCCAATCAAATTAACTCTAGGGATCTTAGAATTAATATGTTGACGATGTTATTTTGAAATAGGTTTTAATACAATATATGGTTTATGTGATGTTATATCAAATCAAATCTTAGCGCATACAAAGTGACACCCCTCACAGTGTCAAGGTTTGCCCTGTGTTATGCCAATATATTTTCTTATAGTTATATATCTGCCCTAAATCATGGAGAAACATAGTGTTAGAGTCCATGATTTCCTTAATATCTTAGGACATGGTGTTGGTGAACCTGAACGGACGCTACTTATGTATGTGATATGTACTCAACTAATGAAATTTCTTGAGTATCAGGTACACATACTGGTAATAGTAAGTTGGTTTGAATTTGATCCTGGTTACCACACTGTTCTAATTCAATATTGGTGATATACTATCTATGGCAGATATTTAATATTGAAATAATTTATATCAACTGTTTTTTAAGGGTTTTTGTTAATCCAAAACCTAGTTAATAGTTACTAGGTGTTCTATGATTATTTTCAATTCCTATTGACTTTATTATCTTTATCTGGATGTACAAAGAATACCAAGCTATCTAGAGTAGTGGAGGGTATTATCGGCACCTTAGGGGAAAATATGATACTAGATAATTCATTGACCCAAACTATGATTATAACGCCTCCCATATGAAGGTCTGTGAACATCTCAATAACATACAAGGGGTGATAGACAATTTCAACAATTCTTATGGAAACTATTTGTTTAATAATTTTCCCATGTTTTGGAGTCTATTATCGGCACCTGTCTTGTATTATCGGCACCCTATTATGTAAATCAACATTACTTGGAGCTTAAAAAAGATAATTTGATAAATCTGGACAGAAAATGCATTTATCAAGTGTTCTTGAGCCCCCAGTCGATTTCGAGTCCATTATTGAATTTCATTGATAAATTTTTTTAGCCCAACACAACTCATGCAGCAAAGATTATTTTGCTTACATTTTACTTGTGTGTTATTCATTCCAATTCAGTTTTGCTTGGTTAATATATGAAATAAATTTTTACAGAAGTGTTGTTACTGAAAAATTCATACCTATCACATAACTTAAATCCTTTTCTCTCAATTCTTTATCGTGATTTTTGATTTATGGTAATTTTGAAATATTTTGCAGCTTAACTTTACAGCTTAACTTTAAGAATGTTACCCTGCCGATAATACAAGACATACACATGGTATGGAGTGTATTATCGGCACCCATGTGTTTGAATAAACCCTTATACATAATATCTTTTTTTTTCCAAATGTATTTTAATTTTCATTTATTTTTGACAATAGGAATAAAAGTAATACAATATCTCTTATTTTAAGGGCTACAAATCTAAAACAATACATCTATGTCTGTTATTGGATAAGATAGATGGCCAATTTCTTTGTGGCAAAATATAAGCCAAACTTTTCTTTTGATACCCTACGTGCCTTAAAACGGCCAGAGCTGTACAAGTCTTTTGCTAATTGATAGAATAAATGTTAGACTTTGATATATTTAAATTCTTTTATCTGAAAACCTTCCATTTACTTTTAATATCAAGATATATGTAAGGGGTGCCGATAATACACCCCTGCCGATAATACCCGCCACTACTCTAGCTTGATTGTAAACCAGTATAAATAAAATGAATTTAAAAAAAAAAAAAAAAAAACATTATAATTCATCACAAGTATAAAAACATCGTGTAATACGTTAATTCCTACCTGTGGTATCAATTTCTTTTGGTTGTCACAGGTGGCTTCGAAGTCTAAGACCAAGAAATAATCAAAGGGTTGTTCTAAGATTCTCGAACTGTTAGTTGAACTGTAAGTTGTAACGTTAGAAGCCTGTCCAAGTCTACCCCACTGGCCCTCGAACGTCGCTCTCGGAGCGAAGGTACGCTGTGGACTTCAAGCAGACGCCTCCTGTCTTCTAGCCATGTTCCTACCGTAGGATATGTAAGCTCTGCATTGGTGGTAGTTTGTTTTTATATGTGTAAGCAGACTTCTGACAATTACCATTGCACAACAATCGGCAAAAGAATGAAATGTGTACGCTTTTCCTACACGCTGTCACGCACGCTGTTTACACGTTGGGGTCACTGAAGAGGTTTACTTCCGAGGTCAAGAAGCATTACTCTCAAACCCAAATATGCAAAATACACGGGCATGTATAACAAGCTTATAGATATGAAGTCTACAAACTTTTAATCTTATATTATTTTTGATTTATATAATATATTTTCTATTTTATTTACTTTGAATAATGACAACAAGCTCCTTATAGATTACCGAGTCTGCGCAAAGTGTTCCGAGGTTCCAAAATGGCGAACTCTGGAAAAATTGAGAACAGTCAAACGTAATCGGGAAGGACTTGTACGTTTTTGAGGAGGGACGTAAGTAATCAGATTAATTATTATGAGTGCATTATGTGAAAGTTGTTCACACAATATGATAGAGTATGAACAATACATTTGTAAGATTCGGTCCACTCAGTCAGCGTATGTTGAGTACAGTGGCTACAGTAACAGTGCCAGCAGTGGATAGTGTCACTTACTGACTTAGCACCCCTGACTTAGAGTTAGAGTTAGACTACTTACTAGTTACTAATGGACTAGACTACCACCAGTGCTACGCTTACAGTGTCACTAATGCCATAATTGTGTAATTATTAAGGAAAGTTTCTTGAAATTGACAAATCAATAGAAACCTAGTTGCCCACTGGGCAACTTGATTCCAGAATCTGGTTGCTCAGTTACAAACTATGATTGCCCCAACCTGTCCCACAGTCGGTGGTTTTTCGTACGCTCACTCCCTTAACTCACCTCTGTGAGGGTTGGCCCCATATGCCCGAGCTTTTCGGGGCGCTTCATACGCGCACACCTTTCCGTCTTTAGCCCGCCACCAAAATATAGTTCCAAGTTTGTTTAGTGTACACTAGTGTACACTTATGATTCATACATAAGTGTTGACACAGAATCCATATTTAATAGGTTTTGTGTAACAACAGTTTGTATATTTCTTGATAACTTTAGATTTTGACATTCATTGTTTTGAAAAAGATCGTTACTGCCAGAACTACATTCTCCATTCGAAAATCTATCAAACTTGTTCTCTCTAATCCAGATAATGTCACCTGACAATTATGATCAAGAACCCCTAATTTTGAGTCTAGGGTCTCCCTCATGATGCCCATCATATGGTTATAAATATTGTCCATTTGATTGTGCCCAAAAGTGACAGCTTCAAAACAAACTGCCGCCATTACACCTTCCCAGAAACTGACCCATGCAGTGATGATTCAGACGGAATCTGAGCTGTGTTGCAGTTTGTGATTGCCCAGTAACATTTGAAGAAGACAAGGTAAAATAGATAACAAATATTGAAATAACTCAAGGTTCATAATATTCAAACCTTAGTTTTGGTCTTTGACTCTGGTTGCCCACTGGGCAACTCAGTTACTCATTTCAGTGGCCCAGGACCACCCAACAGATATACTGGGCCACTGAAATGAGTAACTGAGCTGCCCAGTGGACACCTGATTAAATTGTCACAGTGGCAGCAGTGGATAGTTTCACTTACTATTTAGGCCTAGTGGACTAGACTCACCAGTGGCAGTGCTGTGCTTGAAGTGTCACCAATATAATAATTGATTGCGTAATTATTAGGAAGGTTTCTCGATATACCAAAATTATGTAGATACATGAAATACCCAAGAGTAACCACGTCAGATAGACGAAAATAGTCAGGAGAGATCTAACATGAAACTCTGGGTTTATTTGGTTCATGCAGTCGCAGGATTCTATCTTAGCCTCAAGGCTTAGCGATGACTCGAGCACCTGCCAACCTGGGGGCAAACCCAGGCTGAACTTGGAGGCCTAGCTCCGGAAAGTGCCTCGAGGTTGGCCGAATGACGACCCAACCCTTTAAAGCCAGTGTATCTTTCGTGTGGCAGACGTGATTTGCTAAGTTGTAACCACCTTGAAGTAGCAATACCACACCAAAAATATAATGTCTATTTTCAATAATTTGAATAAGCTTATGATATCCGCCTCTGTAGGTGCTTTTTGTCATTACAAACAGAATTAAAATCCGACATGATACTCCTTAGATATTGCTAAAAATGTGATGGCAAAAATGGTATTTTTTTGCATGACATTTACATTAACATATCAGGAGAGCCATGGACCCCTTATTTAGCCTATTTTTACATAATTTTGCCCCTATAATGTCAATTTCATACTAAAATCCGCGGATCTTCCCATAATTGCATACTTTTATACCATATAGCATTAAAAAGATCATTCCTTTCCGCGGATCTCACTAGTTTTGCCCTATTTTTTCATATCACAATTATTGGTCAAAAATTGTAAATATTGGTTAAGAGCTTAAAGTCAAAATTCTGACTAAAAGCGGCCCATGCTAGGTGTATCACAGAAAACCAAAATATTAAGTGATTTCTAATATTAATTATACAAGAAAAAATATTAAATTGAGTCTAATCTTAATCAAAGCTTGGTTTTCTGTGCCTAAGAATCCACTCTTTCTTGGGGTAGCATTGGCTTTGCTATGTTATTACAATTAGAAAAATTATGATCAAATTCCTGTTGCCCACCCGGTAAAATAAGGGATTTTAAGATTTGTTACATGATATTTCAGGGGTTGTGGTATTGCTACTTGAAGTAGCGCCAAATTCACAACGTGTCCAATGACATTGCCGGATTACGTTCTAGCGTCGCAAAACACGTCACCAGATGCGACGTCGTTACGCTTAGGGGTGGAGTCCCTTACATTACAAATGCAAGGACAATACACTGGCTTTGATCCCCTGCTGCTTGCCCGCCCTGTTACCTTCATCTCATAGATTCAATCACCAAAGACAGAATTCGTCCCAACTGGTTTTCGCCGTGAAAATGACCCTGGCTGTCGGTACGGCGTAAAACACCCAACACTCACTCACTCACTCACAATACACTGGCTATAATTATCTCACACTACACAGACCAAGATGTTTCAGTACGCTGAAGACCATATTCCAAGTGAAAATGTTAGGGCCACGCCATGCGCCCTGGGCACAATAAAATTTTAAATGTCACATTAATTTTGAGATCAATGTAACATTTGGAATTTTAATTTAATTAAAACGCACCAGAATTGGCACATAGAGTGAAAGTATGTCTCAGTAAATTTGAAAGGCAGTGCACCATTGTCGCAAGCTAAATTTTTCTAACATTATCACTGTATTCCACATACCGAAAGTAGTCGCTGCCAATTCTGAGCATCTCCAAGGTAACGTTTACCCATATTGGAGTCATTGGGAGGCGGCCTTAGGCCGCCGACCTTCTCTACACTCTTTCTTGACCAGGTTGACTCAATGCATTTCAATGGGGGTCAGAAAAGTTGTTACAATTCTGAACCAATTTTTCGTTCCACTATTCTCAGTAATGCCAGCATTATAATCTTCAAACTATATGTATTTCTGTAGTTCTGTTTCTAGTATATGGTGGTTTGGTTCCAAAATTTTGAAATATTTGGTTGTGTTGTTGTAATTTTGGAGAGAATCCATAAGTTTTTTGTCACAAAATTGAAATAGGAATTTCCTATAGTAAAGGATGTAGATCATCACTCTCCACGCACAGTAAATCTTTTTCCCATAGGGATGCATGGAGATTGACAAAGAAGGTTTCAGTGTCAAATTCCTCACAATCTCCAGGCACATGTTTAGTACTAAAATGGTAACTTGTTATAATTATTGCGCAATCATTGAAATTTCCTGTCACCGCCCGCCTCCTTAGGTACGGCAGTACCCGAAAATCTAGTCAATTTTCGGTGCACTTTCGGTGCCAAAATTGTAGTCTCTTCCACACTGGATGTCAGTGATAACTGTTAATATCAAGTTTGTTTTTGTAATCCAAGTTTACGAGATAGCTTTGTCCTTAGATCAAATTAATCTTACTTTTTCTCCATATGGTGTTCTGATTTCAAAAAGTAGCAATAGCATGAATAACCCTCCCCCAAAAAAGTAAATTGTGCATTAAGGTTTCCTGATGCACAAAAATAAAAGGATTATTGGGAGGCGGGCCTTAGGCCGCCGACCTTCTCTACACTGCTTTTTTCGACTGCTTATTCCTGGTGTTTCTATGGGCACAGGAAAAGGTGTTACAATTTTATGACAATTTTTGCGTTCCACCATTCTCAGTAATGGAAACATTATAATTATCAAGATATATGTATTTTATTATGTCTGTTCCTAGTATACGGTAGTTTGGTTTCCAAATTCTGAAATATTATATCATTCTCTTGTAATTTGGAAAAGAATCCATAAGTTTTTTGTCAGAAAATGGGAATAGGAACTTTCTATACTAAAGGAACCAGCCCAACACTCTCCACGCACAGGAAATCTTTTTGCCATAGAAATGCATGGATATACAAAGAAGGTTCCACTCTCTAACTTCTCACAATCTCCAGGCACAGGTTTAGTGTTGAAGTGGTAACTTGTTATAAATATTGTGCAATCATTGAAATTTCCTGTCAAAATGTTTTCAGTTGGCATCTACAACCACACAGGTACTTATTAAGACTACCAGGACCACATCTACATCCTAATTTTCACTAATCCATGAGTTTTTGCTCTGATAATTGCCTAATTTTATTGCCTTGATTGCTCCGCGAATTCGCAATTACTTGTAATTTCGGCCACCGCCCGCCTCCTTCGGTACGTCAGTACCCGAAAATCTAGTAAATAAAGTTGAGTTCAGGTGTCAGTCCTCCAAAAAAGTAGGGTCAGTAAATCGGAATTTTTTCTTTTTTTTTCTTTTTTGGCCCGACCGACCCTGATTTTTTTGATTTTTTTTTTCAAAAGCCTAATGTTTTACCCCTTATCATCGGACGTATTTTCTAACAACATTGTCATCATACCTTGTCCTTAAACTTGACATATTTTTATCGCTATTATTTGCCTGAATTATTCTATATTTTTATTTGATTATGACATATCCAGTATGACAAGGAAACATCCTATGAAATCCCTTTAAATCTCGGGACAGTTTTTCCGCCCTTTCAGAAAGATTTGGTATAGAGTGATAATATGTGATCGATTTCCTATGGAAAAAAATCTTATGGAGCCCTTAGCCGTCAGGAAAGGGTTTAATAGTTTATACAGCTGTATCTCCTACATGTTGGCTTCTCGAAACTCAGCGGGCAACCTCGTTGTCCCATTGTCCGGACACCTGATTTGTAGAGCCCTGCTAGGATCAGAAAGCACCACTGTGTCTTTAAAATAAGCTGCAATGATAATGGTTTAACCAGCCAGTGGACTGCCATGACTGTTTGGCATGTCTTCGCAGATACCGGACCCCAGGCAGTGTTGGCGACTAACTTTTTTGCCTGTCTGCCAACAGGGCCGACCATGCCATGATATTGTCGGCCCTGATAGCTTTCTGTTGGCCCGGATTTTTTACTCCATAGGTTAGGCTCCCAAATATGTCAGTCTCCATTTTACAAAAATAAAACTGCAAAAATTTCCTTTCGGCCATCAGGGCCTATTTGGCCCTAATTTTGGTAAAAATTGTCGGCCCTGTTCTAAAATTGTCGGCCATTGGCCTACGGGCCAGTGTTAATCGTTAACACTGCCAGGGCAGGGGTCCGGACAACTTCTTGTTAATTATTCCAAAGTAAGGGGGGTATTATTTCCTACAATCTCAAGAAATGTAGCAAGGGAGTCTGGAGTCTTAGGCCGCTACAACACACATCACTATGACATAACGTGGATGTCTTTTTGTAATTTACCAATGAAAGGCCTATATTTTTGTTGATTTCCAGAAGGAAGGCTAATGGCATGTTCCGGACCAGAAAGTTAACCCTGGAGCGGCAGGTGTGAAGACAAGGATAAGGGGAGACGTCACGACGTCAAAAATGGATGACTTTGCAGTAGATCTGGACAAAGTACTCGATGACTTTGAGCTTAGTGAAGGTGAGTTATTGTGATATCAACATTTTTTAAATTTTTTTTTACATATACTTCATGTTCTACATTACTATTACTATTACTATTATGAGTTTTACTATTGACAACTAAGACGAGGTGGGCGAGGGACTATCCTAGTTATGGTGCACCAGGGATCTCCCTAGGGATGTGGGATGAGCCATTCCCGCATCAAGAATTTGAATTCCCGCATTGAATTTACTTTGAAGGGGCCATTCCCGCATTGATATTCTAAAAAAATATGAAAAAATGTATCAAATGCCCACAGATTTCAAGAAAATTGTACTAATAGCTTAGCACTTTTAATATATTCTCGTGTTATATAATCCATCAAGGATCAGGCTTAGCAAGTCTACTTCTAGTCTACTTCTAGGAGAAATATCTTACGCTCCTAGCGCCACCTGTTAACCAGTATAAAAGGCGCTGCAAGGTAGGGAGCGAGCAGTTAGTTGGTTAGAAGTTAGTAGTCACTTAGTTTAGTGAGAACATCAGCTAAGTAAGTTTAGCCAAGGAGTTATACCTGGAGTAAGTACATCGGCTCCCGTGTAACAGACTGGAGTTTACCAATATCAACTACCTCGGACATAGGATTGTGATAGAACTGAGTGCTAGAATGGTCTAGAAGGTGTTGGAGCAACTCGTGTTCTAAATGTGGTTGATTGCTGATAGGAGATGGGAGGTGGACTGATGAAGACTTATACATGGTGGCTTTGACTCGGGATGAGATGTTTATTGAATAAAAACCCTTTCATATTAAGAAGCTCCCTCATCGTTCATTTCTTTTGAACTATTGGGAAGTGAATGGACAAACTTTAAACGCAGTCTGAATTACTCAGGCATTCTGGAAAAGCAACTCATGAAGACTTGGATATACACGAATCTTACGCAGTCTTAAATCAAACATTAACAATAGCTCATTTGGTGGAGATTACCCGAAACATGACTTGTGCCGTTTTGCTCATCCTTGATGTCAGCCACCGGTGAGTTTGAGGCTTCCTCTAACCCCAAGCCTCAATCTTTGCGGCCCGCAGGACACGATGTGTCAACATCATATACAGGGAATGTGGAAAACCGCCACCTGGTAGGTAATCCCTTAGACGGGGAGGCACAGAGACAGGAGGTCGCAGCCAGACCCAAGCAGCTCTGCCCCGAAGGTGCACAAAATTACCAAACCCGTGGCAAAGGTAAACCATTTCCCTGGCACCTAGGGTCCAAAGATAGGCCGGTTCTTGACGAAGGACTTGAAACCCTAACACACTCGGGACGAGTTGAAGGGAAGAACCGTCTCACGGAATATCAGCAATATTGGAACCCAGGGTACGTACCACCTACGGACCACGAAACTGGTACTAGCTCTCGCTCCACCTGTGAATCTGATGTGAACAATCCGTGGTGTAACCAAAGTGTTCCTTATCGTTTACTACCCGCAGCGGGAGGTGAAAGCGAACAGGAAGTTTCCAATGAAGATAACCTATTTTCTTCAGGAAACCTAAAACAACGACAAAACACCGCGGATAACTCCAGCCCATCAGGGGGAAAACGCCCCGAAAATCCGGTAATCCTACCTGATGGGAGCTCTCTCACCTATCCATTACCCCAACGACTTGAGTTTATCAGTCACCCACTGGTAACACCAACTCACCCCAACCCGGGGGCGTCCATTCCTTATTCCACTGTAGCTAAAGGAAAAACAGTGGGAGGGGATAGGGGAGTGGGAAGGGAAGCAGAGGGAAACAGCGAGAAAGTAGGCAATTTACAACCCTATCGATTAACTTACGGTGTAGAAACGAACTTAGACCAAGCTGGTAAAAGAGCGGAAGCTCGGGCCTTTGATCCAGCCGAAATATTAAAGCAGTGGGCAGACTCAAGCCCCGAAAAGCACATAGATTTAGAGAGGCTAAGCGATCAGGATAGTGAAGAAAATGTAACGCTTAAAGCACAAGATTTTAACACTCTAACTCATGAATTGTATGAAGAATACGAGGACGAGTACGAGGAAGAAAATAGCGAGACAGAACAAGCAGCCGCAGATGTCAGAGGGGGTAGTCCTAATAGAAAATTAGCTAGAGAAGATAAATCAACCTCGTCTTCATACGAACTTATTACCGAGGATGTTTTAGACACAGGTAAGAAAGCTAAACTAGAGAGTGAGGACGAAATTAGTGTAGAGGAAATACCTGTGAAAGAACAGTGGGACGATCACGATATACAAAACCTCCACGAAAATAATATGGCGGAAGGAGGCGTTCCTTTGATGGATCTAGTAGAAGAAAGAGAGGATAGAGATCAACGCCAGCAACCCGGTGAAGGGGGAGCTGGGGGTGTAGATCTGGGGGCATGGCATCCTGACCGTGGGATGGACCCTGGGGGACCTCAACAAAACAATGGGAATGGCCAGATCCTAATCCAGCAGCCGGGCCGAGGCGTGCAGGCAGGAGGCCAAGGTAATCAGGCCAATCCTCCCCTTAATCAACAAGTTCAAGGGGGCCAGAACGATCAGGCCAACCCTCAAGGACTTATTCCTCCTCTTAATCAGCAGGTCCAGGGAGGCCAGGATAATCAGGCCAACCCACAAGGGCCTAACCCTCCTCAAAACCTTCTCAACAACCCTCCTCAAAACCTTCTCAACAACCCTCCCCAAAACCTTATTAATAATCCCCCTCCGAATCAGCCCAATCTGGGGATAAACCCTGGGGGACTCCAGCAACCCGGTGAAGGGGGAAATGGTGGTGCGAATCCGGGAATACAGCAGCCTAATCCTGGGGTAAACCTTGGGGGACTGCAACAAGATGATGGGAATGGCCAACCAGGCCAACAGCCTGGCCGAGCCGTGCCAGCAGGGGGTGGGGTCGAGCAAAACATGTTCCCTTACCTATTGCAGGCGATGGCACTCGCAGCCAATCTTAACGCAGGCCGAGGAAGAGCGGGTAACCAGCAGGGTCAGCAAGCCCCAGCAGGCCAGAATAATCAAGCGAATCCACCAGGACCCAATAACCCTCCCCCAAACCAGAACAACAATCCTTTCCTTAACCAACTCAACAACCCCCCAAACCCACCGAATCCTCCACCGCCCGGACCACCAGGTCCGCCGTGCCCACCCGGTCAGAACAACCCTCCAAACCCACCGAATCAACCAAATATTTGGGAAATTCTACCACAGTTGGGTCTGGCACTGGGGCAAACACCAGCGCCAGTGCGTGAAACGACTCACAGTGGTCACCAAAGGGGACCAAACATTAGGTTACCGTGGTTTAGTGGAAAAGAAGACGAGCAAATAGAAAAGTATTTCAGGGAATTAAAACGACTGAAAGCTATCTATGACTGGTCGGACGCCCATCTCCTGAATATGGCGCTGTTAGGCCTAAAGGGAAGGGCCGACGACTGGGCAGGAGCGTTAGCTGAAAGTGAGAAAGACTCATTTGAGAAGCTAGAAGCCCAAATGACCAAGATCTTCGGTGATCGAAGAGCTAAGTGGCAGAAACACGCAGAGTTCTGTGCCCTTAAACAAGGAAAAGACCAGAGCGTGATCGAATTTGCAGGTGTTCTGAAACAAAAGCAAGTTAAGGCAGAGGCGAGTGAAAGCATGATGTTAGCTGTGTTTTTAGAAGGATTAAAACAGGGCGTAGCCAGGCAAGTAGCTATACTGGACCCTAAGTCGTTCACCGAAGCGGTGGATTGTGCAACGAGACTAGAATCGTTGGACAAAGGCAAAGGGGGAACTAAAATATCTAATGCAGTGAGCGAACTGGCTGGAAGCCAAGAATCAGAGGAGACCGCGGCCCTAAACTCCATCTCCGAACGATTTGGAGTGGTGCTGGCCCGACTGGAGGCCGCTCCATGGTTCCAGAAACCAAAGCCAGGGCAAAGCGGGACTCCCCAGAGTGGTGGTAACTTTAAACAGCAAGGTTATGAGAGAAAAGATAGGTACGAAAACCAGAAAGGTGAAAGAAATTCAGATCAGAAGCCTAAATCCAATATCGCCCCGAACAGAGAGGCAGATAAGGGAAAGAATCTGCCAACTCAACAGAAAGTAGAGAGACCCAGGTTGCCTTTTGATGAAAGTAAGTTTTGTATCATTCACCAACAGCATGGTCACTCTACAGAATCGTGCTTGTGGTTGAAGAATAGGTTGAGGGAAAAACCCCCGCGGATCTACAAAGATAGCAAAGCCAGTGGTACCGAACAAAAGAATCAGGGAAACTAGAGGAAGGGTCCGTTCATTCCACGATAGAATTAGGCGCAGTGGACGGACCGGCTAGGAGAGAGATAGGAGACGAAGCATTTTTCTTAACGTTAAGATTTGATGATCAGAAGGAGGTTAGATCTTTAGTAGACACAGGAGCGAGCGATTGCTTCATGTCCACCCATTGTAAACGGCAGATCCCTAAACAATGCATTTTAGATGAATGGAAGGTATCGAAAGGAAACATCAGTCTAGCAGACAACTCGTCTCAAGTAATACTAGAACAAATTAGATGTAAGTTTTCAATCCAGGGATCGGTGGTCTGCTATGATTTCAACATAGTGGACGATCTATGCCACCTAATAGTAATCGGTAGAAACTTATTAACAGTGCTTCGATCAGATTTATCTCTACCAGGCGCAAAGATAGAAGTGTTTTGTGGAAACCCTATAGTCAGCAAAGAAACAGTGAAAATTCCACCGGGAAATGAATGCATCATACCGGTTACCACCCGAGAGCCGCTGGGATTAGACTCACCAGTGGCTTACTGCGCACCAGCAGTCACTGCCCCGGTCCTAGTGGAGGGGTGCGTGAATACGGTGGGAAGTCAGTGGTGGATCAAAGTCATGAATCCGCTAGATGAAATGCAAGAAATCACTCCCCAGGAAGTATTAGCTTTTGCGGAAGAATGCGCAGTGCCTGAGGTAAACCAAAATCAGATAGAAGAGTTCCTAGACTTGTGTTATCTAACTAAAACAGAGACCCCAATGTCCATCTGTAGGATTTCTGTAGAAGTAATGAAAGACGCAGTGCAAATGGAAAGCCAAACCTCTGAGGAGAAATCCCGAGGTAAAATGGATGAAAATGTAAGTAAAATAGATCTAACCGAGTCGTGCTTAAACGAAGAACAACAGGTAAGGTTTAGACAAATGCTTAATAACAACAGAAATGCACTAGCGTTCTCAATGGAAGAGTTAGGTCACTGTGAAATAGCGCCGATGAGAATCATTGTGGATGAGTCGCAGGGAGTCATAAGTTCTAGACCATACCGATACTCTCCACAGAAAATGGATATCATCGATGAACAGGTTAGGCAACTCATAGATATAGGTGTCATAGAACCCAGCGAATCGGCTTGGCGAAGCCCGCTGGTGGTAGTGCAGAAGAAAGATGGCAAACCTAGGCTCTGTACAGACTTTCGCATGCTTAATCAAGTCACTTTTAAAGATAAATTCCCCATGCCCACGGCTCGCTCGCTTTTCCTATATATGGCTTACAAGAAACCCACTATGTGGACAGCTTTAGATCTGTTGAGCGGCTATCATCAGTGTGTAATCGAAGAAGACAGTAGAAAATATACCGCTTTTGAAACCCCGATGGGTGTGTATCAGTATAAGCGTGTACCATTTGGCTTAGTTGGCGCGCCTTGGCAGTTTACCAAGGTAATGGCCATAGCGCTAAAGGGATTGATTCCTAGAACATGCTTAGCATATTTAGACGACGTAATCGTCTACGACACTACATTTGAAGAACACCTGGCAAGTGTTGAGGTGGTTCTCCAAGCTTTGGCGAGAGCTAATCTCAAACTGAAACCGTCAAAGTGTGAGTGGTGCCGCAGTGAAATCAATTTCCTCGGCCACGTAGTAAACGCGGAAGGAGTGGCTACCCAAAAGGTAACCACAGAAAAGATTACAGCCTTTAACCGTCCGCATAATGTGAAAACTATTAAATCATTTCTGGGACTGTGTAATTACTACCGATCGTTTGTCCCAAATTTTGCCGATCTAGCTAAACCATTAAATCGGCTGCTAAAGAAAGAAGTCTATTTTGAGTGGACGGAGGCTTGCGAGGAAGCGTTTCAACAGTTAAAGAAACTGCTCACCTCGCCACCCTTACTAATCCATCCGGATATAGGAGGGCATTTCTATCTGCTAACAGATGCATCGGACGCCGCGTGCGGTGCAGCGGTTTGTCACAAACTAGATGAAATCTACCGTCCGGTTGCTTTCTGGGGATGTACTCTCCGAGACGCCGAATTAAATTATTCGGTAACAGAAAAAGAGGCTCTGGCAGTAATTAAAGGCATTAAGAACTATGAGGACATGTTGCAGGGAGCTAAAATCACAATAGTGACTGATCACAAACCGTTGATTCCCCTGCTACAGAGTGCCTACAAAGCCCCGTCAGCCCGGCTGAGACGGTGGGCTTTAGCGTTATCAGATTTTGATTTTGAAATCATATATGAGCCAGGAGCGACTCATTTTCTACCGGACTATTTGTCTAGAGTCTATCATGAGCATGTCCCAGGTGAAGAATATGAGCCCGCTGTGGGATGTGAGTTATTTGAGGCCGAAGTTCAGGATGAAGAGCTTTCTGTGGCTACGGTAATAAACGCGCAACTCCAAGATGCAGAGTGCGCGCAATTGATAGACTACCTGCAGGACGGAGACCTACCGACAGATCCCCTTGAAGCTAGGCGAATAATGGACCAAGCCGATTTTGTGGGAATGGTGGCACCGGGAGTACTCTGTAGGTTCAACGTCAAAAGGTATAACAAACACCAAGACCAATTGGTAAGGCTAAAACCACGAATGATAGTTCCGGGAAGGTTAATTCCCAAAGTCCTGAGACTGTTACATAATGACATATTAGCTGGGGGACATGTAGGGATCAGTAACCTCACTACCAAAATCTCTGATAAATTCTACTGGCGGAACATGAACGCCGATATAGTAGACTATGTGAAAGCTTGTGAGACCTGCTCTCTGAGGAGACGGGCTCCGCATTTCAAGGCCTTAGCTAAGTCTTGGGAGAGACCAACCCGACCCTTTGAGGTGGTACAGTGTGATTTCATCGGGCCACTAAAGAGGGCTAGGGATGGGTCAAAATATATCATGACCTTCATAGACCTACTAACAGGTTGGCCGGAGGCTTTCACCACGAAAGACTCCACTGCGCAAACCACTGTTTCCTAACCGGGATAGTGTGTCGGTATGGGCGGGTAAACCGTCTGCACACAGACCGAGGGGCGGCCTTCCTCTCAGGGCTATTCAGGGAAATCACCACCCGACTAGCGTGCAAACAAACGTTCACTACCGGGCGAATGCCGACTGGCAACGCTCGAGTAGAAAGACTACATAAAACCATTGAAAACCTGATTGCTTATTATATCCCTGACGACCACTGTAACTGGATCGATCTACTTCCCATTGCATTATGGACAGTTAGATCCACGATCAGTGTACGGTCGGGATACAGCCCGCACACCCTGCTGTTTGGCAGAGATCCAATCAGTATGGGAATGCCTGAGCAGGGAACAATTCCTGAAACGCTGAACGACTGCGAGTTTTTCATGCAAACCAAGGATAATATTGCTATGTTTAGGAATATGGCTGAAAGGGTAGTTCAAAACTACGAAAAAGATCTGAGGCTGCGAATTGATGAGCGAGCGCGGCCCACTCAGATGTACGAAGGTGATATGGTATACATGTACGACCCTTTAGCTAGTGAAAATAAAGCGTCTAAGTTCTCAAACAGGTATACTGGGCCATTCAGGGTAATTGAAACAAAAGGAGACCACCTTGTTAGACTAGTGTCGTTAAAAACTGGAAAACAGGTCCCACATCTAGTAAACATTTCGAAACTCAAACCTGCACATGGGCCTTGGTCTCCCGCCGTCCCTCATAACATTCCCAAACTGGTGAGAGAAGCGAAAATCACTAACTCAAAAGGGGCAGATCCTGACCGAAACCCTGAATTGCATCACACTCCGACGGGTGAAATCGCTGAGGAAGATGGCGAAATAAGGGGTGCTGAGACTGAAAACTCAACGGGAACGACCGGTCCCCGTGAGCATGATGCAGTTCCTATGACCAGGAAGGTACCTACACAAAAACCTGGTCCAAGTCCCACTGATTTAGCAGAAACGGATGGGCAAATCACTGATGGTCAGGGCACCAGTGCGGACACCGCGCTGTCAACAAACTTATCCTTTGTTCCTAATAAAGCCGCCTGTGAACGGGGAACAGCTGGCGCTAATGGACAGAGGAAACGCAAACGAGCTAAACGAAGGGGCAAAAGCCAGCCGTTGGAGGGGAGATCCCCTCCAGGCAACAACAAGCCCATAAAACTACCCTGCGGTGATGTGCCGATCTTGGATACATCGGAACAGAGCCCAGAAAAAACAGTAAAGGACTATGTCCCGACGAAAGGTGGCTATAACCTACGTCGGAACCGCCGCCCTAACTACGTCGCTCTGTCCAACGGCGAGGGAAGCGACGACATGGATGATTAATACAGGAAATTTAGCCGCCCTGTGAAAATAAAGGTTCGGCGGAGCGGCACCGTTAGCATCAGCGCTAATGGAACAGGTGGTCTACCTCACGGCCACCTCGCCGCGCCCAGGGGCGTGGCAGAAAGGGAGGGTGCGCACACCAAGAGAGATGCCAGTGGTTTGGCGTCATCTCTTGGGACCGGATGCAAGCGTTCCCCCCCCCCACCTGAAACGAGATACAGCTCCAAATATGGAGACAGCATGGACAAGCGGATCGGTTATAATTTCGTGGGATCCGCGCCGATCCACCAGTCGGTCCGCAACTCTGCTCCTAGACGGTCACCTCTGCTGCAGGTGATTGTACGCACAACCCAGCCCGGGGGGAGACGGAGATAGACATTGATTCTATCTCTGAACAGAAGTTGGAGATAGAAATTGCTCAACTTCCGACTTCTCCTGGAAGGAGCAGAAAGAGAACTTAGCTGGGACACTGATCCACCGACTCATGGGGAACTGTCTAGCCCTCCGGCCACATAGCAATCCAAAGGGAACCACTACTTTCCCTGCAGACACGGAGGGAAGGATCATCGTCCCCCTGAGAAGGAAACGGATTAGCCGCCCCCACCAGAGGGCGCTACCTACCAAGGGAAGGTTCGTTGGGCCATTCTTTTAGGATTTTACCAAATGAAAGAAAAGACAGTCGGGAAGGAGAGTGCTAAGAAACAACCGGCTCAGACCCTTAGGCGGTGGAGTTGGCCGGGCCGGGGGGGTGTCCGTCCGGACTCAACCGACGCCGGGATTGCCCGGAAGAAGCCAAGGACACCAGCCCGGCGGCCCACCAGAACGACCACAGGCGGAGCCAAGAGGTCCGCTAAATCGGCTCCAGCCAAAAAGAAGACAGCAGATAAAGACTTCTACAATTTATCTGAGGTGAGTGACTCGGAGCCCGAGCCAAGGCTAACGGCGTTGGCCAAGCCGGTTCAGAAGGAGGAAGCGGCCAATCAACCGGTGCAGATTCAGGCCGGCTGGTTCTGGGACCTTACGCAACCACTGTTCCAACTATTTGAGACTGTTGACGAAATTAGAAGGACAGTAGGACTGGATGTGCCAAAATCAAACAAACAGTTAGCTGAGATTAAAACTCAGGTAGCTCCTTTCATTCAAAGGACCACACAAAACTCTAAATGCGTCAAGGAAAGTACCAGCCTACAAACAACACGAGGCGGCCGACCTCTGCCCACTCTGGAAAGGCGATCGGGAGGGGAACAGCTAACCGTCGCCGCTCCAGGACTAAAAGTGGAGGTAGCACCCGTTCAACACGCGCCAACCCCACCGGTGGGGAACGGGCCAGCGGGAGCTCCCCTCCTCCACCACTTACAGCCTGCGGACCCCGCTTGTTTAGACTTGAGCAGCTTGACAACGAGCTGCAACGCCAATCCCTCACCACTGCTATGGAACCAGCAGCAGTGGACGCCAACCAGCCAGCCGGGGGGCCCACTGTGGCCGAGCCCACTCCCAACGACAAACCCACCGCAGGTACCGAACCCATACCCCTCGAGCCAACCGTCGTACGATCCAACGGGGGCCGTTTCGGACTGGAACCTACTAGGCCAAGACCCCTCAGAGCAATGCGCCCCTCGTCCTGCGAACGTATGAGAGGCTTGAGGATCACGGTCACCAAGGACGAGAGCGGGATCATCAGGCGAGTGGTAAATGACAACGGGCAAAACCTCTACGAGCATGTCCCAAACTAAACAGACCAGAGGACCCGGGAGGAGAGCATTTTTCGGCGCATGGATGATAGTAGTGCGCAGGAAAATAAGGTAACTTTGCTGTGAACATGTTTTAGATAAACTGCAAAATTAACTTTCTCAAGCTATCGCTAAGGCCAAAACAAAGACAATGAAGTGGCTAGTGCTGTTCGTATTAGCTATAATAGGGGGCATTAGGGGAGTGCATAATGACTCCAACCCACCTGAGGGGCTAGCCCCTAACGCTGAAGTGATAGCTTTAGAACAATATGGAGTAGTGTTAAAACCAGGGAAGTTAATGTCCACCGCGGATATAACACACGTCCGACAAGGCTTCCTAATCACTATTCCAAGGAGGCGCTCCTTCAACAAAGCTACCTTTGGCCAGGTCTGTCACCGATATCTACAGGGAGGAGACGCCCTCGATCGGGCCTGCTACCATATCAGGTCGCTGGTCAATTGGATGGATCAGACGTCGCAAGCGCTTAAAGGTCGGTATCGGGAAGTTCTTAATGAAACCTTGAGTTCCCTAATAAAGAACACTCAACAAGACCTTCAAAATCAAGAGTCGGAATTAAATCCAGGTGGAAGGGTTAAGAGAATGAAGAAGTTGCCCACAATGCTGGACGATCCAGGGTGGCCGACCTTTCCTCTTCCAACCTCTTGGAATCAAGGGCTGGCAGCTGATGTCAAATATAACAGAGAATTGATTAGAGTATTGCAGGAGTCTTCGAACCAAATGATCGAAGACTTGGCTCTGATGAATGAAAAACATGACGAGGCTGTCGAAAGGGTTAACCATGTCGTGATAGGCCTACTGGACAACCTAAGATCACTAAATAAAGCACACAACACGACTCGCCGGAGGATGAAACTCGTGCAACATAAGGTGGATTGGATGGAACTGTACCTGAATATGATACCGGTCGCTCTGGAAGACAAGTTAGGAGAGATGGTGTATCTCCAACTGATGGTAGAGCAAACTCGCGTGTTCAGGAAAGGTGTACAGCGCCTGACGCGGGGCCAGCTGACTATGGACTTGGTACCCCGCCAATATATGGTCGGAGCGGTCCAGGAAGTTAACAGATATCTGAAGGGGATCCACCCCAGGTTCCATGTCGCGTTCACAGATCCTTCCTTCTATTACGAGAACAGTCAACCCTCGTTCAAATTCAATGAAACCACTCAGGAATTAATAGTGTATGTAAGGGTGCCTGTGGTGGCTGATGAACATTTGTTCAGGGTCTACGAAGTACTAACTTTTCCTGTGCCAGTGACGGTTAGGGGGCGACTTAAGAAGGACGCTCTCCAAATTGTTAATCTACCCAAAAGTGTCGCCATGTCCATGTCCCGCCAGTATTACGTACCATTGGCTAGTGGCAGTTGGTCAGGTTGTTATGGACAAACCATCACGCTCTGTAAGGATCTACCCTATATGAAAAAGATTACAGACAACACCTGCACTGCTGCGCTACTGAGGCGCGACGACCTAGCGATCCAAGAAAAATGTGAGCTGGACTATCTACTGGAAGCAGACTTTGGAGAGATGGCAGTGTACCTAGACGACGGAGATATGCTAGTGGTCAGCGCCGACACCAGAGGCCAAATGATTTGCAGAAACCAGCCTGCGGTCGGAGTGAACATAGAAAATTACGCAAGGGTTCAGGTGGAATGCGACTGTGCATTCCAAACACAAGGAGCGTGGATACCGTATAGCTTGCGAAATTGTGATCGGCACACCAGGATCACCACGGTTGTGTACCCACATAATGACCTGTTGGAAGCAGCAAGTCGTGTGAAGGGGTGGGACATGAATTTCACAACGTCCAAAAACGAACCCACTATGTTGGAATCAGACCCTATCCCTGAAACAATTAGGAAAGACCTGCTGGAAATCGAGGAAAGCCTGAAGGTCAAAATACCTGTAACCTCCTTGGCCAAACGAATACAAAAACACCGTAAAGACTTGGCCAAGGGCATCAAGAAAGCGACTGACCGTTACGAGGTAGAGAAACACGCCCCGTGGTTCTCTATAGGTAACTTCGGAGGCGGTTTTGGTCTCCTCACCATCTTTTGCATAGTGGTGGCTGTGACAATTATTGGATGTGTTCTCTGGAAGTGCTGGCGGAACCACCAAGGCAAGGCTGCCCTGGCCGGACTAACCATGACTTTACCTCGGGCCATGGCCTTGGAAGCGGCGGACCCGGAGGAGCTGCTGCGCAGTGAAAAGGAACTAACTGGATGCCCGGACACGACCGCCAACCCCACTGCGGTGGCAGTACTTGCTATATTACTGGCAGTGCTAGTCATCGCCATAGTGGTCCTCGTGTGGCGAAAGTGGAGAAATATTAGAAGAAAGACTGTGGATGGGTTGTACGTACAGTTTGCCAATCCACATATGATAGAAACAATCTTCCTAGGCGAACTGGCTATGCCTTCAGACCACACTTATACGGAAGGCTATGTGCTCATTAGGGATCTACTGGTGACCCAGCTGTGTCTGAAATATACTCTGACAGTTACCTGGGGGGCGCAGCTGATGGGGGCAGCGACTAGACCTGGACAACATCCATCTAAGGTGCCACTACCAGACACCCTGAGAGTATCTAAAAAACTAGCCCGTCTGATGATGAGTAACTTAAAATACAATACCAGGGCCAGGCTGCTGAGATACTCCGCGGGGCTAGCCACTCCTGTACCCATGAGAGTGCCTCGCCTCATCGACGCAGGATGGTCCGACGTAGGAGCAGATTGGCCTCAACCGATGATGGGACACGGAGCAACGCCTAACGCCCCTCCTAGAACGACCCCGTCCACATCCACAGTGACTGGAACGGGACCTGCCCAAAAGACAGTAAGACCAGGGGCATCTGGAAAAGACTCAGGAACGGTCTATGAAGTCATTATTTGAACAATGTCATAGGTTGTAGCGTTAATATGGTCTGTAAAAGGGAACTATAGGCCATCAATGTAAAGGTTAAACCATGTTATGTTGAAGGAAACACGGGAGAGCCCTATCGTATGATATCAGTAGGACCCCTTCGGTTAACTCATTCAGTAGTGACTAATCGGTTAGTCAAACCTGAGTCGGGTAGGCTGGTCCAACCGTCTCTCTATGGACCCATGGGTTATCTAAATTTCTCTCAAGTCGAGTGTCCCATGCCCGGTAGCCTAGCTCAACACTCTCATTGTTATTGATTTGGCAACTCTTTTAAAGTAGGGAGCCATTTGGAACCGATCCTAGTGTCGCGAAATTTTAGCATTTAAAAAGATACTCAAAATTCTGTATAAAACCTAAGAGCGCTCAACGGGACCAATGCTCCCAACGAGCGAAGTGAACTTCCTCAAGCAAGTACCATCTACACCTGACCCCTGTGCTGTTGTTACCGCTAGGATCGGGCTGCAGTACAGGAGTCACTTGAGGAACGCCACTGTCTATTCTTTAGCATGCTTACATATATAATCTTCTCAAAGATGAGTGGGCTGCACAGGCAGCAGGAGCCTGCCCACAGGCCTGGTGTCAGTGGTGCCTGACAGGAGGCAGGACGTTGGGGTTACGCGTCACTGACGCTGCGAAGGGCACTGGGGTGGACGCCCGACCATGGCAGTCACTATGCCCCGGGTGGATTGGCTCCTGACAAGCGGTCTCTTCATCACAAAAAAAAATCGACGAAGAGAAAGAAATTTACCTAAAAACTAATATATAAAGCAAACCAATATTTGTGTAACTAAGAGCTCTTCCTCAGGGAATTTTGGGCAAAATATAATAAGAAAGCAGTATAATTAGTAATATTCTCAGGGGAGACGCTCTGTGACAGCACACGAGAGTACCTTATACGTGGCTCGTTTGCTCCTGGTATAGACACGCTGCAGCGGCAGGGATATGTGCAAATCCTGACAAGGCGTGCTATATTTGGGAGCTATAGCGGAGGTCACAAGGAAATGTAGTTACGGGACAACGGCGAATTGGTGACATTCACAGGGTGCTCGGCTCTCTCTCACCATATCGCGACTCCCTCAGTCTGGACAAGCCATCCCTGGGGGGGGAGAAGCTGTAGCGAAAACTCACAAGGCGGTGGAGCGAGGTGCTGTCCTTATTAATAGCCCCGTCGTCTTGGTTATGTGTAAATGACCACCGGATCACCGTATGTCTTAGGTCAAAGGATCCTGACTTTAACATAAAAAAGTCAGGATCCAACGACAACTAGTATCAAGAAGAAAGAAAATAATGAACAACTGCCCATAATTCAAGACTAAGTTATTTAGACCACTTTTAGACCAGTTTTAATCGGGACAGAGACAAAACGGCAAGAAGTCAAGTTTCGACCCGGGTAAAAATTAGAAATAATTAAAATTAATAAAGGAAATGAGCGGCTTCAGAGCTGACCGCCGTCGAAAAAAAAAAAAAAAAATAAATGAATGAAAATTAGTCTTGACCGCCGTCGTGGCGCTAAAAGTATCCAGGTCTCCGCTCAACAGTTGAGCTGAAGAGGGGGGACATGGACTACTGATTCCCTGATGAACAAGCTACAATAAACTTGGTTGACACCCAGAGCTAATAAGTTTACCCGATCTATTAGAAAGGAGCTAAAAGTTCTAACTCTGTCTTTAGCACTACCTATCCCTGCCCTGCATGCGCATAGTTAGGATAAGCTGGGGGCGGAGTCTTTTCAGGAGTAGTCTTGACTCTCCACAAGAAAAACGGGCATAGACCTGAACAAAGGACGGGTGTAACCTTGTACTGTACTTCGGTAAAGGCCCGACTTACTAGGTGCTGTCTGGAAGTGAGTGATCTGAAGAGATGCATTTACACATCTCTATAATTTAAAGGGGGTGTAGGCTGCATATTAAAAAAAAAAAAAATATATGCAGTCTGCTCCCAATTATAACAATGGGAAACTCGGTGCTACCCATTCTGGTCCTATGAATGGGAGGGTACCGACAAACCACATGTAACTAATGAGGACCGGGAATCAGATCAGAAGTGAACCTGAATCTGAGACCCGATCCTCTAGTGATAACTAATGAGGAACAATCTCAACCTCCTTTGTACAGTTAGTACTTAATGCCCTTTAATGACATTTATACCTTACGGAATGAAACGCTACCCCACCGCTTGTCATGTTGGTTTTCCCCATGTGATGTAGAGTATAGGGTAGACAGTGAGATGTTGCTGTTAACGTAGGTATAATATCTACTCAAGTGAACCGTTTGGAGTTAGCGGCGCACCCGTTTGCATTGTTAGAAGGGCGCCACTACCCAATATAAAGTGGAACTCGGTCTTCAAACCCCAGATTGAACATAGGGGGTGAACGCCGAGCTACCACCTGTAACTAACAAGGAAGGGAAGGGATTTTGTCTTAACATAAGCACTCAATGAGAACAGAAACTCTGATCGAAATTGTACTTCATAAAATGAAGTTAGAAAAGTTGGAACAGGTATTATCCTTGAGGGGATGTTAACATATTATATACAAACCCTCGAAATGAATTGAGAAAGTATTCTCAGAAATAACAAAGGAACATACCGTTCATGTATCGGCTCTTAAGTAATACCCAAAATAGTCTTAAGTAGACCCCAATAGATCCAGTACCTATCATTATTCTTATCGCCTCATGGGGTCGGTCAGGGAACCTGAGCGGGGCAGTTTTGCATCACATTTCGGGCACTCGTGGAACTTTTGTAGGTGGATGTTCTCGTGAATGGCTCAACTCCAACCTGTGGGTATAGGCTTTCACGCATTCATCGCAAAGATATCACTGTCTGAGGTGTTTGGAAATCTCAGGCGCTGATAGGCGTGGTTCTGTGTTCGATGGAGCGGTGCCCGCTTAGGCCCGATCTATGAACGTACGAGCTTCCGCAGTGTTCACGTGTGTATCTCTGCTTGAGACGCTTGGTGATCTTTGTGGTTTTGGTGCCTTTCTAGCCCTTAACAAGGACACCGTTCTTTTCTCACAACGACACATACAGAATCTTCGTCTGGGGGTTCATTCAGTGTCTTAGAGATTTCATTACGGTCTCCTCACAGTAGTATTTTTTCCTCTTCGAGACGACTCTGTACAATAATACTCACTCTAAAACTTATTCTAACACAATGGCACTGACGCAGTCTTGCTGTTAGACTAAAACATGGAATGGGTATCTGTGGCCTTCGCCACTACATCTCAAACTTACCATGGGAGTCGCCAACAACTCGTTGAACGGCTCCACCTATGGTGTCGCCTCACGTGGCCGACACGTCAATATTTCCTGTAACCTGTAAGGGGGAACTACTCATCAAAGAATTCTGTCACAGCCAATCTAATGCTAGGAAGTCTGGACCGAAATACTTGGTCACCTACTGTCACCTAAACTTACCAGGGTGAACACCCTAGGAAGCGCTTGTTACCTGGGGCACCCCATGTGAATTGTTTCCAATGTAGACATTTACATTAATGTCCTGCACGGGAACGATAAGACTAAGAATTCTGTTCTAACAAAGATAGCACTGTACGAATATAGACCAGAATGTCCGGTCATTTCTATAAATCTATTGGGGCAGTGCCATCAAATTAACAAGTAATCGTAATACAATAACATTTAAAGCCAACACGGCACAAACTACCCACACACACTGAGAGCCTGCTTGAATCGGTAATGTCAACAAACCACTAGTTAGGAAAACCTCCTATTATCGCCCAACCACGCGCGAAGTAAAATGTTTGATCATGTTCGCCTAAGCTATCCCTCCCACTAAAATAGTAAGCCGAACGTTGTTCAGTGTCCAGCCGTGTCACCTCATTTCATTTGCGTCGCCCTAACATACCACAGGACCTGGAAAAAATAATAAGTTTAGTACGCAAGGCCCTGACTCTCGGCCCGCGTCCACCATCTTGGAACCAAAAGTAAACACTAGGTGGCCACCCACGCTACCCGTTACTAAAATCACCAGCGAAACACAGTTTCTGGTTCCGGGAGTGACATCAGCTTCCGGAATACAACCACGTGAAGGCGAGCCGAGAACCACCAAGAAGAATTTGGCCAACAATCTCCTTAAACCCTACGGGTTAGTAGCCTGCCTAACATGCTAAGAACAATAGAAAGAAGGCTGTACTCACCAAGTCTCGGAGCGGTCTGGACGAGGGGCCGTCTCTACGAGGAGGGCGGTGTCCGACGACAAGCCAGCAGGGCGGTGAAAGTGTCTGTGTCATCCCATAAGAACAGTCTGGAGCTCCATCAAAAGTGTGATCTGCTCCTCTTGGATATATGAACTTAAGTGTACCAATCACTGGCCGGGAATTGGACCGGCAGAATTACTTGGCGGAACCAACCCGGAAAATTAAGTGTCCTAATCACAGGCCGGGAATTGGACTAAAAAATTACTTGATGGGAATCACCCCGGAATTAAAATATATACACGGGGGGGGGATTGAGTGCCGGCGGTCTAATGAATAACGGGCAACCGGACAAAGACCCGGCCCAGGGCCCGGGCCCAACGGCGTAACACCCGGGTGGACGGCATATACCCGTCTTCCAGTTCGCGGAAGTCATTGACGGTCATAACACCGTCAGCCACTACCTTGGAGAGGTGGAGGGCATGACCGGTGTTGACCGTCGGCACGTTGAACCAGTCGTTCGTCCTTTTGACTTCGCGGCTAATCCTGGGAATGATGCGGTTAAGCCACCGTTGCAAAGATCCGTCGCTGTCCGTGCGCGCCCAACTGCGGGCATCAAAGCCCGAGGGGGTCGCGAGGATGAGGGTCGCTGGAGCAGGGTGGGCTTGTAGATTCATAAAGGCACGAGTAAAAAGTTCAGCGTAAAAGTTGACAACTGCGTCCGGGTTAATGAACAAAGGAAGATATAATCGTAGGTCCGTGTCCCAGGTTAGAATGTCAAGTAAATTCGTAATCACTATTAACACGTCGTCAGGATACATCAGGTGGTGAGCAAACGCGAAGCCCGCCAGCTCCGCCGTCGTGGCCTCTTCGCTTGGAAAAACCACGTAGATGTGTTCCGTGTGGTTTTGTATCAGATCAGGGTAGTCCTGGACGCCCGCCTCACGTTCGGTGCAAAAGATGGCAACGCGAACCATACTGGGTGATGTTGCGAAGAAATAAGAGGTAACACTGAAGACTAAAGAAAAAACACGTCTTGACGCGTTAAAAATACCGCCGGCACTGATTAAAATGACGTCAAAACGAGGCTAATTTGGGAAACCCCTTTTTGACCCAAAAGATCCAAATTCTGAAATCGGCTAGCATGATCAATCCATCGTATAATTTCTTATAAAATCTGTGCTAAACTAAAGTTTAGGTCCCCAACCAACATAATCAAGCGACAGAATTAATTCATATCGGCCCAAAATATCAGGTCGAACCATCAAACTTGCAAAATTGTTCGAAACAGAAATTTGCCATCCGGGCGCTTCGCGCCTGGAGGATCCAAATCGAGGTCAAACCTTGGAAGGGAACTCTAGTCAAGCGTCCCGCTAAGTACACATGTACTAAGCATGACTGGTGGGCGCGCGACGCGGATGGTAATATTTACTAGACCTAACTGCATAATGTTGCTAGATCAGATGCAGGGACCTTGTATTTATTGTAAATAATGTTGTTATGGTTGAAGTTTGATTGAAATTTGACACGCATTGTATAATGAAATTCGTTCGTTCAAAATGTCCGAATCATCTGTATTGACTTATGTTGTGTTAACTTGTTCTGAAATTAGATTTGATGTGTACTTGTTACTCTTAAAAGGTTAAGACAACTTTACACTGTATATATGTTGAGTTCTGTTGACTTGTGTTACAAATCATAAATATCAGAAACTGTACATGCATGTACTAAGTCAAAACTGAATTGGTCACCTTATGCACGGGTGTCGTTATCCCTAGGCCTTAATATGGGCTGACAATTCTGTGAACTCACTTTGTCACCTTATGCACGGGTGTCGCAATCTTTGAATCTTAAAATAAGCTAACGATGCTGAGAACTTACTTTAATGTACAAGGCACGTACTAAGTGAATACCTAAGATGACGAATGCTTATCCTCTAAAGTTGACTTTGTCATTTTGTAACCATGATTATGTCATCATTTACGTTGTTATCCAAATAATCATGTTATCAATTTTTAACACTTACCTTGTCATTTTATGAACGGGTTCTGCTAACCTTGAGCTTCAAGATGTGGAAATCAACTCAATGAATAATTTCACTGTGAATTTGTGTTGAAACCGGATCTACAAATCTATTGATACTGTGTTGAATGTACCACGAGAGTCAGGGCCACCCACCATGGTTTAACAAATATATCCAATCATCAAAATTGGGAGTTCATTATATTCATTTGGTTTGAGCTATGTCGTCCACCTCCTTAAACTCAAACACCTGACCGCCGTCGAATGTACTAATAGCTTAGCACTTTTAATATATTCTCGTGTTATATAATCCATCAAGGATCAGGCTTAGCAAGTCTACTTCTAGTCTACTTCTAGGAGAAATATCTTACGCTCCTAGCGCCACCTGTTAACCAGTATAAAAGGCGCTGCAAGGTAGGGAGCGAGCAGTTAGTTGGTTAGAAGTTAGTAGTCACTTAGTTTAGTGAGAACATCAGCTAAGTAAGTTTAGCCAAGGAGTTATACCTGGAGTAAGTACATCGGCTCCCGTGTAACAGACTGGAGTTTACCAATATCAACTACCTCGGACATAGGATTGTGATAGAACTGAGTGCTAGAATGGTCTAGAAGGTGTTGGAGCAACTCGTGTTCTAAATGTGGTTGATTGCTGATAGGAGATGGGAGGTGGACTGATGAAGACTTATACATGGTGGCTTTGACTCGGGATGAGATGTTTATTGAATAAAAACCCTTTCATATTAAGAAGCTCCCTCATCGTTCATTTCTTTTGAACTATTGGGAAGTGAATGGACAAACTTTAAACGCAGTCTGAATTACTCAGGCATTCTGGAAAAGCAACTCATGAAGACTTGGATATACACGAATCTTACGCAGTCTTAAATCAAACATTAACAATAGCTCAAAATGGCCCCCTTGGAAACTTGCTCAAAGGGGCTTTTGATACTCAATTTTTCTAAGAATATCCCTGTGCACTACCACCCTTCCCCTCTCTTCACCACCTGGCACTATAACTGTCTCTAGTTCTGTTGTCCGCTCTCCACCTTTTTCCACCCTAGTCAGACACGTGTTGAAGTATGAGATGTAGGATGGTGTGCTTCCCGAATCAGTATGTCTGAAATATTAAAATGAGTTACTGAAATGCTACTGATTTTATACTGACTTGTTACTGGCAACTCATTTAAATATTTTTGACACACTGATTTACTGCTCAACCATTTTTTCCCCAATTATTTCTACTGATTTGGCACTGAAAGCTACTGAAAATTGACACTGATTCTATACTCCTAACACACTGTATTTCCACTGAGTTTCGGTCCGGGTTTGGGATTGAAATGTATTTGAAATAAATGACAACCAACCCGTCCCAATTTTTCGTAGGTTTGGGAATTTTTCACCAGAAAAGGTGAGCATCTATCATATGTGACTTGAATCTTGACGAAAATCAATACTTTCAACGCAAAATCTTAAACAGCCATTTCAAGACCGCCAGATAGAAAACTCGAACAATCACTTCGATATACATTGTTCTAACTGTGAAGCCGGCGTCACACCTCAAGTGCGAATTTAGAGGAGCAAGCCTGAACACAGGTGGGGACGTCACCTGAGGCACTGGTATAGCATTATCATTGAGTTTAATAGGCCCAAATGGAAGTGGTTCATATTAAAGAAATATGTCAGAAATACATGCAACTTGTAGGGAAAAGATTCCATGATGTATTATAAGAGCATACATAGTTACTTAATTGTACTAGCTAAAGTTTCTGAATAATGATTTTTTGGAGGGAAAACGTGCTCTAAACTGAGAGCCATACACCAATGATTCCAATAGCTCCTGTGATGTCACCAGCTGTTGTTTACATTGCCTTGTACATAGGTAGCCCACACCAGCCCAGTCAAACCCCAACACTCTACCTAACCCTTAATCTCAGTGTTGTATCAATTTTGTATCAGGGGCGACAATTTTGGGGTAAATTACCCGGATGGGTGACAAGTTTTCAGATTTAGTATTGAATATAAGTTAACTAAATTTGAGTAAAAGTAATATTCTCAGCTATAAAAACGCTTCTTCTCGCATCTTCTTTAAAGTTACTTGTAAATAATAGTGGTAAATCAGTATTTCCGAAATATTTAAATGAGCTGGGGTATGAAATCAGTACCATTTCTGTAGCTTATTTAAATATTTCGGACATACTGATTAAGGGAGTGTCCGTAGTTTTTTTGTTCTGAGGTATTAAGGAAATTTGTCTGCTAATTTTATTGGTGGTTCCATGGTTGGTTACTCAGTCAGTGCGCCATACTAACAGGTTTTTGGAGGCACAAATTGGTCGCTGGGCAACCAGAGTCCATTGATTATTTCACAATCATTGGTTGCCAGTTGTCAGCCGCCGGTAAATTCGCCAAGTGGGTGAGGGGCTTAAGAAAAAAACTGCAGAAATTTTCCAACAAGGGTTGTTTACTGGGATTTACTAATAAAAATGTATGTATGCAGTGTTCGAAATTAAGGATTTATTTTATGCACACGCAGGGTGCATAGGGATTTGAAATCATGCACCCGGCAATCTATTTATGTGCACACCTCTATATATAGGTATTTATAATGTTCAAAATTTATGCACACAACGGGTGCATGCCTCCAAAAAAGTAAGCACCCTGCAGTCAAAGTGTGCACACTGGGTGCAGGGTGCGCCCTTAATTTCGAACACTGATGTATGTTAAAGCAGCTTGATACACTGTTATAGAAACAAGTGTATGCTCCTGCTAGCACTTGTCATTATTACTGACCAACTATATTTATGTACTTTTGTGGTAGATAAAAGGACAAAAGTAATTCCACGACAATTAACATTACGAATGTATGTAGGAAGCAGTAAGCATGTTACTCATCATTTGTATTGAAGCTTATGACTGTATGAGAATTGTAATCGGATAATCAACTGGAAAAGCGACCTAGGACAAAGACGATATACAAACAGGATATACATCTACATGAAAATGTAATATTGACCAAGAAAATACCCACTTATAGCCAAATCGATAACGTAACTGAACAACCACTGCCTCCTTCCTACACGGTTGTTCATGACCGAAAAATGATTAATCCGCTCAGACTTAAAATGAAACGCAATACATGCATCATTGTATGGTAAAAACAGATAGGAAAGACAAGCGAATTTAAGGGATACAGGGTTGTAATGGGGCTGTAATATTGGCTTACTAAAAGCAAGCTTATCATGCTTGCCGATACATTGATTCGTTAGACCTTGACTTAGGATTTGTCAGTGAGCCCATCATAACAGCTCTGTCATTTGAGAGACTTATCAAATAAATGTGAATGATATATCCTAAATATGACAATGTGAAATTACACGAGAAACCATCACGCAGTTCCTGGGAAAGTCATTGGTCTAATTTTTAAATTCAGATAGAAATGTTAGGAATTGGAATATTATGAGGGTCCTATGAAAAAGAAATAACGCTAAACGAAGTCATCTACTAAAGTGACGGGGAATCGCCTAATTGGTATTAATGTGAATGACTAGGCCTAGTCTTCTTTTTCGTTCCTACGCCGCAGTTCGTGGGTGAGTGGGAGGGGAGCGGGCAGTGGGTGTTCAGGTAACCATGGTAACCACTAGGGCGTGACGTAAGCAGTCACATGGGGACCCAGCGGAGTATGAGTCATTCTGGATGCGGCGATCGATACGGATCCATCACCAAGCAGGGCGCCGCCTTTAGGATCTTCGCCAAACATGTAGTCACAGACTAAAGGTCGGCAGGGAGAGCCTGGTGGGCATGTTCGTGGGTCTAGCACCGAATATACACTAGTGAGCTGCCCTCCAATGCCAGGGTCACACTATACATATATCAGATATTGAATATATGATATGTATGTGTGTCGTTGTGACACTGGCATAGCAAGACAGCTCACTATAGTATACCCGCAGCACACTCATATTTAATTGATAGGGTTAGTAGTATGGACGCTTTCAATAAAGATTAAAGTTTTACAGTAAATTAATGCTAATGTATATATTCATTTATTTTTATCAAAAATTTAAGATCCTAGTTTCACTTCAACAAAAGATTTTTTCAATTGAATCGATAATTTATTTAACACTTTAATTCTTAGTAGCGCAATACCCATGACCTCAATAAAAGATTATTATGATATCAAAATAATTCAATATTTTTTGCTTCGACTATATCAATTACAACAGACAATGCGACAAACTTGGTGCACTTTAAGGTCCATGGGCTCATACCTATAGTGACCCATTGTGTATCTATGTTATCTTAGGTTGTCTGTTTGCTATCAGTACCAGACTGTTTGTGTCCTGACATATCAAGACTTGGTGGATCAATAGCATAGCAAAAACATGGACATCTGAGATAAATTTAGTTAACGTGAATTGTAGTCGATGACCTTTGGCAAACATTCTTATGTTTAATTCTCTCGCGCAGGGTTCTGTCATTCCCCCATAGATTCAATTAGCCAAGGCCGGGTAATAAACAATCCTCATCTCGCTAAGTCTCAAGGGTCACTTTATCTTCGAGGTAAATCCTCACCATACACACCAAACGTTTTGGTGTAATCAAAAGAAACTATACGTATGTGTTTTCGGATCATTTTCATATTCCCTTTATCCCTATATCTAGTATTGACAAGTTTTCAATTCTATTTTCAGGAGGTGGGGCTTCAACTAAGTCGGAATCCAAGTTAAACCATGGGGGCATCCCTTCGCTTCAGCCCCCGGTCACAGCAGGTGATGTGTACGCCTGTCCCCAGGTGGCACCACTTCAGCCGGCCTACACTCCTAACAATGCCAACAACACGAATTACAGGTAGGTTGTAGTATCACAGCACGAGAACACATTTCTCAATCAAAATAGGAAACTTAACCTGCTATGAGTTGGAGTATAATAAGATACTTTTATCTGGATCTAAAGTGATCATGTACGGATAACCTCAGCAGAGAGAGCTGCCAGGGCAGCAGCGTAATTATTGATTTTTAGATAGGAGGAGGTTATTTAATCCGTTGTTTTAATTCGATAGATATGTTAAGCTGTAGGATAAAAAATGTTGCGTTCAAAAAATTATAGCTAGGGTGTTAATTGTTAAAATATTTGATATCCTTAGCTGTCTTTCATTGCTTAGTAACTCGCAGCGTTCTTCTCCATAGCCCTGTAACGTTCCCTGTTAATAGTGTTAGCATGTGCTTATTTAAAAACAATGCGTGATTAATCCGACAAGAAACGTTCTGATATGTTCTGTTTCAGGCAACTGCCTTCGTTCAACACTCAATACGACATAACATACCAGCCCCAGCCTCATGTGGACTACGGCGTGCCACCTGCCCACAACCCGGTCATCCGGGCTACCGTACAGGCCGACGGCTTTGGGGACACGATCCCGACCAGTAAAGCCGTCAGCCCCATGGAGGGGACGACCAGCCATACAAACCTAAACCCTATTTCCCAGACCACCTCCACCACCATGCCCCATGTCGAGCACAACGATAACCAGCAGTGGGCCGGGGTCAACAACAATAACAGCATGCCCCCCTCCTACCCCTACCCAACTGAGGGCGGGGTGCTGGCTCACGGGGAGCGCAGTAACGGTAACCTACTCCGGCGACTCAGCGATGACCGGCCCGAGCTGCTCCAGTCCACCACCGAGAAGCCCGCCTCTCTGCCGCCTTACCCAGGTGAGGTCAGCACCAGTCAGGGCTACCCCGGAGGAGGGACAATCGTCAACAACGTGCGACCTGACGTCGTCCCGGTGTCTTTGAACAATGTCGTTGACATGGGACGTCGCCCTCCCACTTTAGATCAGCCCCCAAAGGATCTGGGCGTCAGTTGTAGCTGTGCCAACGACCTTAGCAGTGCTTCTCCTGTCAATAAGCCCTCAGACCTCACCTCGCCCTCCCAGGGTTACGGCGACCCGCGCCCTGAGTCAAACGCCCACCAAGACATGTCTCCTGACCCGCCTCAGGGCGCCGACTCTCCCGTACCTCAGGCTGTCACCGCAGAGGACATGAGCGTAGACAGCCCACCCCACAGCCTGCAAAGTGACCCGGGGGCCGCCCCGACCAACGACAGGCTCCTAGACAATACCCCAACCCCAGAGACAACGCAGGCGGCCAGCACTCACACTTCTCAGATGTTTGGTGTCCAGAGCTGCAACACCACAGAGCCGGAGCAGGCGATGACTCCTGACCAGGGAAATACTCAAGCTTCATCAAGGGGTGAATCAGGTGCACAAACTTTGACGTCCGACAGCCCTGCCCCGGATGCGGCTGTAGGTTTTGGGGACGTGGAAACAGATGATATTGCCGACGATGAAATGGATGCCTACTTGCAAGATTTAGAGGCCGCAGAAAGTGTTAAGGCTATTGATGCCCCTGTAGAAAATAAAATTGTATCCTGTCCAAACTCTCTACAATTTGGCAGCAGTGTAATGTCTAATACTCAGGTTCCCGACCAATGCCCAAGTAAGAACAATGAGCCCGAAAAGTCAAGGTTCGACGTGGAAGGGAGCGGAGGAAATGTGGAGAAGTTCTTGGCGCCAGCGATCGTGACTCCAAGAATTGTGACCCCGTTTGAAGATCCCGGTTTTTCAAAAGTGCCTGGCTACGTGCCCCCAGCCAGCATGTCCAGCCTTACAGAGGGCTCCTCAGTCCTGGAGGAGAAGGAAGAGGAAGATGAGACAGACAAGGTTCAGCCTGTCGACACTGGAGCACAGGAACTTCAGATGACTAGCCCAGCTAATAGTAAAAGTATCGACTCATTTGAGAACAGGCCCACAGGGACAGATGAAACCAACACTGTCAAGGCAGTGACGGCCCCAGCTAAGAAAGTAGACTCCCCTCAAATCGAGACAGACTGTGTTATGCTTCAGGACAAAGCCAAGGAGGAGACCTCCGGTGTAGGGTTGGGAGCAATTACTGTGAGCTTTCCAATGCAGGAGAAAGTGCAGCCAATGGACACATCAGGTAGTGTGGCAGATGGAACGGAGGCCTCCAATTCGATGGCCGGCACCGGGGCCCGACCCAAGGAAAACAACCAAAGGAAAAGCCGACCAAATAGTTTACTGGGACTGTCAAAGCCGGATCTCAATATAACTGTGCCGGTGTCTTCGTCGTACGACTCGAGTAGTAGTGAAGCTCTAAGTAGCACAGCAGAGCCAGGCGTGCTGAACGCGGCCGCAGCCGGTGGATGTCTTGACCAGGGTGAGAGCTCGGCTACCAGCAGTTTAGTAGAGAACTCCCACGACATCATTAATCGACAGCTGGCCCAGAAAGCCAAGTCACCCTTGCAAAAAAAGCAGCTTAATCTTGAGATAAAGCAACATCTGGACAACGCGGCTGCCCAGCGGACTCAAATGGACAGCAAGACTGTAGAGAACACTAATCGACGAAGTCTGTCAGAGGACGCGACTCCCACCGGGGGCGCGTCGGTCAGCGTGGTCACTAACCGTGCCCAGTTGGCCAGTGGTATAGGCATCACCCTGCCCGCGGAGGCCAGCCTGATGAAGCGACCAGACTCCGGAATCCAAGAGGACATCATGTCCTCCTCCTCCTCCTCATCTCTCCAGTCTATACAGGCCCCATCTCCAGCACGGGCGGCCAACGCCCAGCCCCCAACAGACATTGTGAGTGTGAGCGACTACCAAGAAATGCCAGCAGAACAAGAAGGGCAGCAGCAGCAGTATCAGGACCCAGAGGACCAAGAAGTGCCCATAGGAGCTGAGGGACAAGATAGCAGCGGTCCTGACTCGGAGCAGGGCAAGTTAAAGCGGCCCACGTCTCTGAGTCTGATGCCGCGCAGCGAGTTCCAGCTGAGTCAAGATAAGGACTCCACTGAGGATGACTCAGTCACCGGTGATGGCGGTTACGCCAGTTCCGGTGGTAGCAGTGCTGGTCACCTCACCCCTTTCCAGGCAGACGATGAAATGAGCGAACCTCCAGGTCAGTAGGCTGTTGCACAATAAACCAGGGTCTGCAACGTGTTATCTATTAAATCTAAATGAATCAAAACATAAATGAATAATACATTAAAAGTTAAATTGAATAATGGCATTCTGACATTGTTACAAGATATACTCTCCTGATAAAGATCATACTTGACAACTGTCAATAAATATTTGCAGCGTAAATCGTTAGTTTTCAAGATCACTTTCGCCATGTCCTTTAATATGTGTGGTTTGACAAATCCAATTTGAAACAAATATCATAACTTCCGTTGTAAAATTTGATAAAAATGTAATATAGGTGTGTTTGTACCATACCGTCCATTTGGTAGGTGCTACAGCGAGTGGTCCAGGCGCGGACATGATGTACTCGCCGCCGGAGGTGGGTCCAGGAGCCTTTAGCCCGGCTCCCCGCTGCAGCTCCAACCTGAACGTGGTCATCACCCAGCTGGGCAAGGTGGCCCCGCGCTGGGTGCCCGACGCAGAGGCCTGTAACTGCATGCAATGCGACGCCCGCTTCACCTTCACTAAGCGACGACACCACTGCAGAGCATGTGGCAAGGTATGCTAATTGAAACGGTAGAAATCAGTGATGAAAATTAAGGAATTACTGCTTGTACATATTGGATGCATAATGTTCAAAATCCATGCATCTGGTGTTGCTTCATGTACGCAACACTTTATATAGGTGTTACAGTATTTAAGAAAAGACAAAAGAAAACATTCACCCTTAACATTTTTCCTTGTTATTCTGCCTTTGTATTATTTTACTTAAAAAAGACCGATTTCTTAAATGGTAACGAGCCTCATATAAATAGACGTGACAACATTCTTGTTGCTCTAGGTATTCTGCAGTGCGTGTTGTAACCTGAAGTGCAAGTTGCAGTATATGGACAACAAGGAGGCTCGAGTCTGCTCCAAGTGCTACCAAGATATTGTCAGAGGTTGGTGAAGACTACTCTATACCATACGATAGCCTAGCTATCATCCGGTGCTAACGTCTGTTGCCGCTTCGGAGAAATATACTTTAAATAACTGCTTTATTCTCGTAACCCAGCAAACAGCTCATTAACCCTTAAGCGTTGGAACGGGAAATACAGTCATCTTAAGTTTGTAGGCAATGTTGGTACTTGGATAGATATCGCGTTAAGTTGTACTATTAAGAAATTAACTGATCAAACTGTTACCCGTTGATTGAAATTTCCTGTGCACCACACATGTAGAAGTGAAATACCACTGAAGCCGGCACTCAAAATGAGAGGGACCGATTAGGATGATTTGTGATTTTCAGCCGATAGGCAGTCCTTGCTTACAGTTCCCAAAGAAAAATGTCACTTAGACTAAGCTTTATTTCCCATGACACACTGTGTTTGACATAGCTTTGTACAAGCCGCCATCCATATTAAGTACGCTGAGTGTGGGAAATACCTGGCATTTCCGTGGTGCCTTCGAGCTTACGGTGACGGTCCCCTACCTACTGGAGACTGCCCTCTCACCGAGTGCATGTCTTCTCTTCTCACTCACAGCTCAGGCGTATGAGCGAATGCATTCTCCCAACCGAAGCCCGAACCCGAACAACCCGGCTGAGTACTGCTCCACCATCCCTCCACTCCAGCAGGCGGCCGCTAGTCTCCACGCCCCGCCGCCCACCGTCATGGTGCCTGTAGGAGTGCTACGTAAAGAAGGTACGGGCAGCCTTCAGGGCCGCCTCTGTCAGAGTTGTCAGTAGGCGCCGTGTGCCTTTGGAATAGTCAGAGGGCGTTATAAGTCCACGTTCATGAAATTGATATTACTCAAAAGAAATACAAAGGGGAAGAATAATTGCAGTCTTGGTAAATGGTTAGGCATAGTGTGCATACCACAGGCGTTCTTCATATGTTCACTTCTCAGAACGTTAAAGAGAAATTTAGGAGTAAGAGTTCTGAATTTAAGACTTTATGCACGATAGCAGCCTGCGCCAATAAGTAGTTTTAAGTTGTTGTTTGGGGTATTAGGAAATAAATAACCCACACAGAGCGGTGACTTTTTGGCGAATTCTTCTTAATCGATTCTCCTGGTTTTAAGTTCCCCAAGTAGTATATGTTTAAGGCCTTCCCGCCTGTAGCACTCAGCTACAAAAGTCCGTCTCTAACAGCATGCGCGTCAACCGTTTGGCTTTGGTACACTATGGCAAGCATTTGTTATTCTTCTAAGACGCTTATTTTGTGCTATTTTGCATTGTTTTCCCCTGCCTAAATTACATTTTGATCGTGATTCAATCATAATTGTACGCAAAACAAATGTATGCATCCCAGCACATTCACATTTTCTGCATTTTCCGTCAGAGGAGCATGATCTATGATACTACCAAAGCGAGTCCATCCGCTCTCACCTATTCCTCTCTGATTTCGGTTACCAGGCAGCCAGCGTAGCCGTGAACCGAAGCAGGTGATGTTCTCTGACGGTATCCGGCCCGGTGGGGACCTCACCGAGCTGGACGGCAGCGACGCCCGCATCCCGATCAGACGTCACTCCCGCTCCTCTAAGAAGGTGGAGCGCATGGCTGCTGCTGCTGCTGCCGCCGCCGCCGCTGCCTCCGACGGTAGGTTTTCTCTTGAAAATTTTGTTGCCAAGAGATAATCTAGGGATCATCGATCTTTACAACATAGTATATGGTTTGGAAACATAATTTCTGTATCGTCTCGTCAGTGCATTAGGGTTGAAATTGTATTTTTCAAGGTTTGTATGGAGACCAAAAATCGAAATACTTAAAAAGTAAACCCACGAATATTACCTTACTGTTGAAACATAACCGGTGAGGAACTATTATCACATCCAACCCTTGTTTGGTGGAAAGGTTGAAATGTATTTATGAAAATAACTATGTATTTAAATCAACTATGTATTTAAATCAACATGTTTCGGTTGGTTATGACCTTCATTAGGATATTAAAACCTATGCTATTGGTGCAGGCTCCTCGGACGCCTCTGCCAAGTCGCCATCGCCAAAGACCCGTGTGAAGCGTCTGTCGGAGCCGTCGTTACGTCACGCCTGTCTGATCCCCGAGGTGGGCCTGCCGCCCGTCATCATGTCCACCGGCGTCAAGGGCGGTCCGTATCTACCCTAGCGGGGGCTAGCTTTGACTTACATACATCGAGTTTTAATTGAAAAGTCGTACAAAAGCAGCCCTGCTTAATTTGAATAATGGCAAAGAATCGTATAGTATTCACTTCTTACATGTCTGAAGTAAATGAATAAATGTAAGCACTTGGTAAAATATATTGAGATATTTTCGCATGGACTTTTTGAAATAAAATAAAAGCAACTATTTGTAATCATGCACTTGGATGTTGTTGCCAGCTACACAACCATCAAATACTGGTCCATTATTCATATTATATATATGCTTGCCCGTCCCCTCCCAAATTTTACATGCCGAACCCCGACCTCCGCTATTAATTCATCTTAATTTCTAAGTCTAGAGGGTATATAAGATGGAAAATTTATAGATGGAAGGTAAAGTGGATAGAATAAGTTTTCATTTTTTCAACAGAACAATACCACTTTTGTGTTTCTGTTTACTCTAGACTTCACTCTCGAGGAAGATCCAACTGCCGAATCAATAATGCCGAAGATCAGAAGCAGTAAGTATTTCCTTTGTACTCTTAGGTTTAACTCATCTAAGATATGTATATGCTAAATAGAGAGTTATAAACGAAGAAAAAGTAAGTTAGCCAGGAAATTGTCATTTCTTAAATCAGGGAAGAATCACATTGCAACCGTCATCCAATTCGGTGTCAATCATTTACAGGGTAGAATAACGTGAGGTTGGACTCGTAAGTCGCTAAATGAGGAGTTACAAGTTCTTTTGACTTGAAAAATTATTTTAAGTGAAGAAATAATGGAAAGACGTGCTGTTATTCTAACACCGATTTTCTATTGTAGCTGAGGACCCGAACCCTGTCGTTTTCGCTATCAACAAGAATCTCTTTGTCCTGGTCAAAATCGTGAATTGTAAGTACATAAACTAAGAACACACTGTGTTAAAGATACTTTGAACTAGTCCCAGCACTGCCACCTGGTGTTTTTCAATGACTGGCTCTATATGCTATTTACATACTGCTGTGCAGAGGAACAGTTTGTCAATTCTTACCATAGAGATGCTATGGGAGCATCATGTGTAAAACGGTAAAATTCAATCAAACTTTTTTAATACGTTGTCCATATCAATACTTGATATCTGTATCAATTTTGTGGAAAAAACACTGGATAATTTGTCTCTATTGTTTCCAATCCTCCAGGTGAAAAACTAAACGGTGAATTGTAATTTCTTTTTGGCAATGGATTATTGACATATTGAAGAATATTTGAAACCAATATAGAAAAAATATCACTGGAATTTCAAATCCAGCTAGATAGGTACAAGTACCTTTAAGTAGAGATTGCACTAGGTTCAGTAGAAAGGCCACTCGGGGCCTGACAATATCCGATAAAATGATTAAATGAATATTACCGAGAAATGTGTGAATTACTCATATCAAATGTAAATACATGTATAAATATTACATGGGAGTTGAAATCCAGAAAATCCAAGGTCATCGAGAAGTCCGGGGAAAATGTTACTGACAAGAATAATAGAAATACCAGTAATGAATGACAAGGCTTTTGTCCTTGTGCATATTTATGTTGTGGAGAAGGTGCTAATAGAAGGAAACAGTAAGTGACTTGTCTATCTGCCCGCAGTGGACTGCTGCGTGAACCGCGTGTGCTGGTGCTTCTCCACTAAGGGGATGTGCACGGTGGGCCAGGACGAGGTGGTCATCGTGTTGGAGTGTCTGCCAGACGAGAAGGTCGTGCCCCGAGACATCTTCTGTCACCTCAACTCGGTCTACGACGAGGCTAGCAAAGGTGAGCAGCCCTCTGCTTGTTGCTTGTTGCTAATATACCATTTGACGATAATTTAGGATGTTTATACCCTTTACAAAAGAATGATTTGAAATGTCATATTTGATTGCAGAGATGCCATTTTTGCTGCGGTGGCGGCTTGAAGTATATCAGGTTAAGAGCAATGCCAACGAAGCCTTACTGTCGGAGGTTTTTCATTGTATAAAGTCAATGACCCGTGAAATTGATGGGGGGTTTGTGAATAGAAACTAAATGGTCCATGAAATGGGCTCTTGAAGTAGGAGGGGCAATTAGTAGCAGTTAGTGGTCGGGTCAGGGTGGGGACCGGTACCAGGGCAGGGGGGGGGGGGGCAGTGTTCCCATTGGTCCCATTGGCCTGTCATTCAGCCCCTTTAGCCACGCCCCCCACCCGCTCTCTGTCCGCCCTGATCAGCCCCAGTGGTTGCTGTGAGACCAACAGTCCTAGTGTGACCTTACACCAAGCTGTACTCTGTGCAGACCCAAGTACAGCAGGTGCTTATCATGGCTCAAATGAGACTGTAAAGCATAACCTCCCTCCCATACTCTCTCACTCTTGACAACTAAAGCAGTTTTTCAAAATTCCTATATTATTGATTCTTTCTATACTTTGGGACATTTTGTATTTAATTGGGACGCCCAGGACAGGGCCTAAAAATCGGGACTGTCCTGGGGAAATCGTGACACTTGGTGTCATATGTAGATCATTTACACATGAAATCTTGGGTTCAAACATGAGAAACATGATGAATTTTACTAACTAGTAGAAACCATCTTGTCAATCTGTTATATATTATATCATGACGCTTGGCAGCCCTGTAACGTCGTTTAGCATGTGGGAGGGGGAGGGGAGGGGGGCATGAAGGATGGCTGGTGGGTAGTCGCAAGGGGGCGGAGGGCCGTGGTGCAGGCTGTGGCCGTGGTGGTGGTAGGGGGGGGGGAGTTCGGCCAGCCACGTTGGCAGGAGGGGTAGTAGGTAGGCAGGCGGATGGCGGGCAGGTGCGGATCCAGGGGGGGATTACCTCAACGAATGGTGTGAGCTCCAAAGAATGACGTGGCGGTGGTGTGTGTGTGTGGGGGGGGGGGGGGGGGGGTAATTGTCCCTATGGGCCACCGTACCAGAGTGCACCAAGCAAGCAACCAAGCGCCGCGTCATGTTTGCCATACACACTTTTACGCTTTACTATATATGGGGGTGTTATGTCATATTCGCGAGTAAATTCATTCTCCTCTGGGGTCTGAGTGTGTGGGGGTGGGGAGAGTGAGTGCCACCGCAGATACCGGACCCCAGGGAGGGGGTCCGGACAGTCGGGACTTCTTGTTCCTTCTTATTCCGGATCGTTAGTTGTACCACGATTTTTGTCAAGTCAGTAATCATAGAAAATACTTTTAATAAAACTTCAAAGCTCAATCATACGTATTTCAGCATCCTAACACTTAAACTCTTTCTTCAGGCAATACGGTTTCGCACCTTGGCCACACCATTTTCGGACAGAGTTTCCTGGACAGCCGCGACCACTGTGGCTTTCTGTATGTTCGCCCTACGTTCCAATGCGTACAAAAGCTGCTCCTGCCGCAGCCACCCTACGTGTTCGGCCTTTTGTTACAGAAGTGGGAAACTCCGTGGGCCAAGGTCTTCCCCGTCCGCCTCATGCTACGGCTCGGCGCCGAATATAGATGTAAGTTTGCATGCCATTTGTACTCCTTATCCAGAAACGAAACTGGCCATCACCGATATAGAGACCTTTTCCTTGTATTGATAAGACGAGAAGCAGCAATGTTGAGTCCCTCCTTTGTTTGCTTTTCACTTTTGAATTCTAAAATGTTAATTTCCCAAATAGCGTAAACTTGGGTGATTTTTTTGTGTTTTTTTTTTTCTTCTGAAGTTTACTATTCTGGCTCCAACATTTGCTAGGAGCTTAGAGGTCTTAGTATTGAAATAAGAACCGCCCGTGACCCTCTTAAATAAAATGTTGGCTGTTATCAAACGTTCTGTACTCCCTCAAAAATCAAACATGAGGCATATAAATCACGGTTTAACCTTTGCAGACTACCCGTGCCCCCTGATCAGCGTGCGGTTCCGTAAACCGGTGTACGGTGAGATAGGCCACACCATCATGAACCTGCTGGCCGACTTCCGCAACTACCAGTACATGCTGCCCCAGATCCGGGGTGTAGTCGTCCACATGGAGGAGAAGAAAACCTTCATCAACTTCCCCAGGAACAGATATGACGAGGTCGGTTGGCAACACGGTCATACGTTGAACATTTAGACATAGTGTGTTTTCTTTAAAGATGTATGCATTTAAAAAGAAACTATAACTATAAACTACATGAGTTAACTAGACTCAGAATGAGGACCATATCAGTCTCCGTGCTCCTGTTAGTATTAGAAATTTTGTCATATGAAATGCAGTATGTTCTGAGGGTTCGGGTCCTCAGCGCAACAGTCCTGAGCGTAATGTCAATATTTCAATTTGTTTCTTATCAATCATATCTTTTTTTTGTCGAGCTAAATGTTGCAACCGGTATGTGGTTACAGTTTAGAGAAAGCCGTGACGTGGTGGCTTTATGTTTCAGGTGATGAAGGTGATCACAAACAGTAACGACCACGTGATGGCCTTAGGTGCCAACTTCAGTACAGACGCCGACTCCCACCTCGTCTGTATTCAGAATGAAGACGGCAACTACCAAACACAAGCTATCAATATCCAGAACAAGCCCAGGAAAGGTGGGCAGTGCTCAATGCCGTTTAGCAAAAAGCAGTTTATGCTGTGAACCATTTATGCATATCATAAATCTATCCAGATTTCATTGCTTATGTCTTTAAGAAATAGGCCACCAATGGTTGGTGCTTTAACAGTTTATTCATCCCTAGTATGATTTCGGTTTTTGTTCATTGAGGTACAAACTTAGCTATCCCGAGAAAAGTGCAGGTTTTAATCCCGTAAAGTGAATCTGAATTCTAATTCTGTTTTATTCCTACTTTCAATCATATTCTATAACAGAGAAAATATTGCATTCAATTTTTTTCTCATCCCAATCCCATAGTGACGGGTGCGAGTTTCGTGGTGTTCAACGGTGCGCTGAAGACAAGCTCGGGGTTGCGTGCTAAATCAAGTATCGTGGAGGACGGCCTGATGGTGCAGATCACCACCGAGGCCATGGGTCAGCTGAAGGCGGCACTGCTCGACATGAAGGACTTCACCATCAGCTGCGGAGCGCTGGACGCCCCCACCCCGGAGGAGCAAGTCATCGTCCAGTGGACCGAGGACGACCATAAGGTCAACCAGGGGTATGTACCAGCTTTTACTGACTGGCTAGAAATTCTCAATTCTCGGAATAAAGCTGGATTTATGGTCTTAAACAGAAAGTATTATTTGTTATTATACATTTTGAAGCCAGACTGAAATAAGTATGAAAAAAAGTTTGTTTTGCAAGAAAGTTATCATAATATTACAAACACTGGAATATGTCTTGTTTTCTCTTCACCCTAGTGTCAAGAGTCCAATCGACGGACTACCCATGGATGGAATAGAGAGTGTCCACATCCACAATGGTACAGACTATGTGGGCGATACACGCACCATAAGGTGGACTGAGGTCTTCTTCATCCAGAATGAAGACGCGAGCAACTCGCGCTGTGAGCCGGTAGACCTGAGCCGGCTGGCTGAGACACTGGCCCAGGCCTGCTGCATCGCGCTCACCCCGCACCTTGACAAACTGAAGGAGGCAGGTCTTACAAAGATAGGCCTGCGCTGCAATATTGATAGAGATAGGGTGAGTTCAGCAAACCCATCTTTCAGGACATTGAATCTATAACAAAAACGATGTTTTCGGTTCTTTATTTAGCTAATGTGGCTTTTTGAAGTAATCGTCCAGCCAGTATCTGAAACATTTGAGTATCCTCTCACATTAAACAATTGCTTTTATTCCAATTTTGTTTAATTCACATAAAGTATTTCGGCTAATAAAAGCCAGTGTTCCAGTGAATTAGAAATGATCCGTTTCTTGTACAATAACTAAGCAAAGTTCTTGATGACAAAGTCTGTCCGTTTGTTTGCATAGAATAGCCTGCGATATCCTTCTGCTTTTCAGTGGTTTAAACCAAGGAGTTCTAATTCATATTTCAATCTCAACCTGTCAACTTTCCCCTTTTTCCTCGCTTCAGGTTGGATACGAGGTGGGAGCGAACGGCGAGCGGCTGCCTGACCTCTACATGAACGACCTGGACAATGAGCTCATCCCGGTGATCCATAACGCGGGCACGCAGAGCCAGGATGGGCCCGTAGTCCTCGAGCTCATCTTCTACATTATAGAATAGCAGCGCACAGCTCGCCGGCCGCCACTCCGCCCGCACCGCCAGCCACGGCAGCCCACCACCCGGGCCTTCAGGGTGCTGGCCAGTTGTAGCAGCACCTGCGCTATGCTGCACGACATGTTCTCCTCGGCAAAGAGGAAAATTAACTTTAGATAAGATGGTACGAGCGAATGGTACCAGCAGGTTTATCATATGAGAGGATAACTAACTTTAGGTAAGACGGTACGAGTTTATAAATATAATACCAGCTGGTCTATTGAATGAGAGGGAAATCAACTTTGTATAAAATGATTTAAGTGGTATGCAGCCATGCAGTTTATTAGATAAAATCAATATCAGTTGCGTATCGCAATGGAATGTGAGCACTTCTTTGAAACGAAGTTGTGTATGTAATACATGTATAAACCAAATCGAAAAAGGCTATGCTTCTGCACGTCTCTTACATAGTATGGGCTTTACCATGTGTAGTAAAGTATCCACGCAACTGGGTTTTTTTCTGGGAAAGGGTAAGCTGTCTGTTAGGAATTGACATTTAGTCTATTGAACTTTAATAAACTTAGGCAGAATTCTTGTATATACACGCAGATAGGAGCACTGATGAACAATGGTGCATGTGTGCGGGACGGAGAAACACAGGCCCACGGGTGCAGAAAACTGGGTCCTGAATGTACGCACTCAGCAGAGTAAATTAGAACTAGAAGGGCGCCCGGGGCGCGACTCGTGATATCACCATCTGCCCCACCTTGACCTGTACATAGTTGGCAGTAGAGAGTGGGGGAGCGAATGCCTGGTCAATGCCACTAATATAGGCTGGTCCTTAGGGGATGCCGGCAGCATACACAGCGCCCGGCGGTCTCCGTTGTAGTAGATCCCTGTACAGAACTAGTAGCACAAATGTTGTACATATTCAGAATCAATCACATAACCCTTTATGGTGTATATTATATATGTAAATCTCTCTATATATCTCTCTATATATAATGGCGATGAAAGATCAGTCACGGAATATTTGCTATTATGTTATTTATGATTGTTTATGCTTACCTACAGTAAGTATGGTGCACTCTATACTGTCATTGTTCTAGAATAGTAGGTCCAAGTCTTTACGTAACGTTACACGATTTTTCTAAGTACTCATCCGACTTTTCCGTCACATATAAATTGTGAACCATTTACTTTGTTGAAACAATCTGTTGGAATAAGGATTCTCTTAATATAGCTATAACCTAGAATATAAATCTTATCCAGTGTCCGGTGAAGAAGAATCCGGCATAGTTCGTTACATGCTTATTGTACTAAAATCTCATTCTCGGGGGTAAACTAATTACGATTTGATATTATGAAAAAAACGCCTTGTTTCCTTAATTGAATTAGTAAAATGGACAGATAAAAGAAATTTGACATTCAAGTAATTGAGAACACCTTTCAATTCGATTTCCCCTTGGTAGCTTCCTAGGTGATACTGCCGAAAAACTAAAATTTCCATTATGAGCTCAGACTCCTGCTGTCTATAATATGTTAGAGTCGGATATTTTCAGTTTGATATTCTGTCCTCTGAAATAACCGTGTCTATATCAAGAAAACTATTTCATGTGATTAAGAGCCCCACTGTTCCAGTTCGTATCTTTTGCAGCTTTCCTTAATAGAAATATGACATTTTAAAAAGTTCAGTATTAGCCGCGCAGGACGTAATGCTATAGGTGAAGATTCTATATATATCACCCAGCAGGAATGTTTCTCCCATTCACGTTGGCTTCAGAAGGACATATTAGTGTATACAGATGTATCTATACCTTATGAATGTAGGGGTGTGTAAATACCGCGTGCCTCTCGTCAAAATAATGTGCAATAAAAAAGGCTTATATTAAAAGAACCACAGAGATTTCAAGCATTACCAAAGGAAGAATTTTTATGGCATGTCGCTCCTCTTCCTTCGTTTGTCCTGCGGTGTACAACTATTTCCTTACGCAACTTTCATTATGTGAATTTACACATAATTATGTAGAAGAAGATGGCTATCTAGTTGTATAAGAAATATACGGTACAGCTATTGACAGACACAAGAAGTAATTTCGTAATTTTCATAATCACCTAGATGTTATATTTGCCTATAACTGAACTTTCACTTCAAATGATAATTTACTTTGTGTAATCGTTTTTATAGCGCCACACGAGATTGCTACGTTTAATTAATCACTTGTTTAAAATCAGTTGAATTATTATAGAAGTTAACAGCGATAATGTCTGCAGCTGAGGTGTCGGCTGTTGGCCGTCAATCATTTAATAGTATATATTATGTACGTATAATACCATGCATTATCATGACCAAAAATTGTTAAAGAGAGTGAAAGTTTCCATATTAAAATAAAGCGAATTATCTCCAGCCTTACTATTTACGATAGTGTGGTTAACATATCAGAAAACTGTATCTTATTTACTCCGTGGTTTCAAAAATGAAAATTGAATTAGGAGAAAAGCATAAATAACCATATCAATATTAAAACGGCATGTACAGCCATGTCGTCTGAGAGCGTCTCGTAAATATATTATTGCATAGCAATTCGATGTTGTGTTTTCATTCATATCTTTATTTAACATATTCCGGAAAGCATAATGTGTTTATTGAACATATTACAGAAAACATACAAGTGAACCGCGTAATACTGAATAAGTTTTTAACATCAAGATTGCCAATTAAGGTGATGCATCCATGATTTGGTGCGCATCCTGTATGCGCAGCTTCAGAGGCCCAGATGCGAGGGTTCCAAACTTTGTTTACAAATTTGTAATGTGAATGTTCACAATGTTCTATTCAAGCCACACATTCATAAATTGCAGCGAGTGTTCACAAGTATATATATAATAATTGCTTGGTGTAAAGCACAGACGGATTAACATAGTAGAACATAGATTTTTATCGAACTTTCATAGACTGACAGTAATATTTTGTAATGTTCATCTTTTCCGGGTGGTTCCAACTTTGTTTACAAATTTCAATGTAAAAATTCACAATGTTATCATGATGCAAAAAATCCGAAAATCGCAGCGAGTGTTAACAAGTATAAGAACATTACTAGGTGAAAAAAACAGATAGATTGGGATAGCAGATCATATAATTTTTTCGAATTTGATAGACTGACAGAAATTTCCCTGTGCAGTCTAAGGCAGCCAGGGCCGTGCCGGACCCCTTCCCGGCCTCTGGCTGACCCCTTACCGGCCTCTGTGTCCCCCTCTCCGACCTTTGGCTGGCCCCAACCCGGCCTCCCTATATCATACACTTTAAAGATTTATTGCTCAAAAAGTAAGTCGGAAAGACATATTGAAACTTTGCATGCTCATTCTACATAACATATAGATTTTATTTAGTTGAAAAAAATAGATTTTTTAGGGAAAACTTTTTTTTCTGATCATTTTGGAAAAAGTTTTTGACAAAAAACTATAGATTTTACTGAGGAAAATTACTATCAGCTGGCTTTTCCATCACCACAAATAAAATTATGTGCATAATAACCCAAAACATGATCCTGGCTGATCAAATCATGCTTCATTTCTTGCTTGATTTTTTTTTTTAATCACTTATATGACATTTCATGATTTTCGAAAATTTGAAAAACTTTTATTAGTAAAAAATCAATAGCATGAAATCTGATGCGGTGACATATATTTTTTTTGCCAGATTCTTGTTCTTCACATTTCAATCCATAGATATGCCAATTTCCATAATGATACGAGCATTTTCATTTCATGGATGCATCACCTTAAACGGTATTTTGGATACGTTTTCTGGCATTTTTCTGTGTCATAACATAATCTTTGTAAGTAATATCGAAGAATCTCGGCCTGAAGTAGAATCAGGAAAATCTTTTTCTTTCTTATGAAGTATTGGTTTTAAAACCATTATTATTTTTCTCATAGAATATTTGGAAAACTGCAGCGCAGCTAAGTTGGAATGGGTTTTCAAAACTGAAAAAAAATATAGAATATCTAAGAAACGTTGGAAAACCTTTAAATTTTGATGTTTAAGGAAGGATTTTCAATAAGGATTAAGAGTATAGTCATACATAATTATTTAAATGACTTTTTCGGTCATTCCCGCGTGCAGGCCGATATATAACATGCCATTTCAGATGAGGCTTTGGTTCATAAAAATATGTGTGCCTCATACACCCCCGATACAGTGATTATAAAGTAATTATATTAATCATCAAAAACCCATATCTGTACCTGCAATTGTAAAATCACAAGCAAATTTGACCACTTAAAATTTTCATCACCAAACATTTTTGGGAGAATTCGAGTTTGTACAATGAGGTATTTCTTTATTTTAACAAAGAGTACGGGTACATTACACACGCATTACCCTTACAAAGGGCACTTTAAAGAAAGCCTTATAATATCTGACACACCACCGGGGGCGAATTTTCTTACCCTCTACACTTTGCTACACAGAAACTACTTGGACTTTCATAACAATCTAAAATACAAACACAGCTCTTAACTTTTCCCGTTTCTGTTCTCAAAAGAGAAAATCATATTATCTCAACAACTGTATACGTTAAACTTTCACAAAAAGTATGTTAATCTTAGAAAGCATGAACGAATTCTAAAGGTGCTAATATACAAATATTAATTTAGATTGCAGGACGGCAAGAATGTTTTTCGTTGTGGTATAATGTTTCTTAGAAGCTAGGAGGTACTCATATATTTGCTATGACGCTCAAAAGGAGCTTTACACTCAGGCCAACAACTCCTATGGCGTAGCTAATTAGTATGATTGTTTCGGGCCATCGCACAGTGGTCTGGAAATAAAGTAGAGAATGTTCATGTGATTATTGACGGTGTCGATAGAATATAATTATGAACAACTGTCTTCAAGTTTGCGTTAATTGTTATATCAAACTGCAAGTCAACAATGCTATCTTCGGATTAGAAGTAATATTCAAAAATAAAACAATTAGAGATCAAGCAATTTCAGATTTGAACCGAAAAATATATTTACATCTTTATAATCCTCGTCACTGCTGACAGCTGTTGCTGAATCTAGAATAAAGAATTGTTATAGAACATTTATTGCATAATGAAAAATATAATGTCACGGAGATTGGTTATACGGATCATGCTTTGAAAGGCGATAAACAACTAAAATAGTGTTAATGGTTAGCATCAACAAATAATTCCGATACCACCAACAAAACTGCTTTTAATGGCAATTGAAGAAAAAAAAGATAGTGTTTAAGCGAACTATAGGAGGCATGTGACTTTCTTTAAAGTTGAGATTTCGAAAATATGATTTAAATAAAACCAGAACATGTAGCATACTTTTTCTATTGTAGGCCTAGACTGCTAATACTTGTTTATTCAATATCGATAGTTTGATTAAAACAATCAAGGGACTTTCATAATTACTGATTATTTAGAAAACTGCACGAAAAACAAATTGCGAATTAAGTCCAACCTATACTTAATGAGGCAATAAAAAGCAATAGCGAGAAGCAACGGTATTTGTCGTTTCCCAGCGATTCAGTTGTTCTTTTAAAACACAATTATATATGCATGCACTACGTTAGAAACAGCCGACCCACATAGCGGCCTATTCTCAGATTCGGATATCTGCGCATTTCCCGGGGGCATTTGCTGTAGGTGGCGCTGTAGTAAGGTTCGAATGTTGGTGAATACAACCCCATAGAAAAAATGGTTAGGGAACTTTTCAACATCATGAATGCTGTAATTTTCCTGTTAATATGTCCTTCATATCCAAGAAAGTATTGGAAAATAAGAGTTTAAGGATTTTTATAACCATGTTTTTTCACTGCACGAGTATATCCCGCCTCTCAGCCCCTATCTTTATGAGTGGTATCTATGGACTTGATGTCAGCAAAAAAAATGGCAGAGATATGGATTGGAACCTGGCAAGGTGTAAGTCCCAAATTCGAGAATTCTCTGTACAAGGGAGATGACAGCAGGACGCACACACACACACACACACACACACACACACATACACACACACACACACACACACACACACACACACACACACACACACACACACATACACGCACACTCATAGATTCATACATACACTTGTATACATTACTGCATGTATAAACATACATACACACATACATACAGTCATGTACAGACATACCCAGATGTAGGCCTATGTATAGGGCCTGTGCCTATAAGCTTGCATAGATGTAAGGATAAGGTACGGATATTTGAATAGTTGACTTTAAACAGTTAAATGTAGGCCTACTATTTAGCTATAGGCCTATGGATTATAAGCTATTGTGTAAAGCGGTCATTTACGTCACCAGGCTTAACTATCACCGTAAAATTCGCATACAAAAAGGAATAACATTAATTTTGTACCAAGCTTTCCTGAACTGAAAACTACTTTGATATAAGCAAAGCTACCTTTAATATTTAAGAGGTACTTTTGTCGCCCTGAAATGAATAACGTGAGTAACTTATAATGAATGTTAAAATATTTACATGCAAAAGTTTGGAAAAAAAAGTGTATTCCACTACTACAACTACTGATGTCCAGCCCTATCCAACACCCCCGCGTGCATACACCGACTCAATGGAGCGGAGGGTGTGTGCAGGGCGGCGGGGGGCGGGGGAGCAAATCATTAAGGTGATGCATCCATGATTTGGTGCGCATCCTGTATGCGCAGCTTCAGAGGCCCAGATGCGAGGGTTCCAAACTTTGTTTACAAATTTGTAATGTGAATGTTCACAATGTTCTATTCAAGCCACACATTCATAAATTGCAGCGAGTGTTCACAAGTATATATATAATAATTGCTTGGTGTAAAGCACAGACGGATTAACATAGTAGAACATAGATTTTTATCGAACTTTCATAGACTGACAGTAATATTTTGTAATGTTCATCTTTTCCGGGTGGTTCCAACTTTGTTTACAAATTTCAATGTAAAAATTCACAATGTTATCATGATGCAAAAAATCCGAAAATCGCAGCGAGTGTTAACAAGTATAAGAACATTACTAGGTGAAAAAAACAGATAGATTGGGATAGCAGATCATATAATTTTTTCGTATTTGATAGACTGACAGAAATTTCCCTGTGCAGTCTAAGGCAGCCAGGGCCGTGCCGGACCCCTTCCCGGCCTCTGGCTGACCCCTTACCGGCCTCTGTGTCCCCCTCTCCGGCCTTTGGCTGGCCCCAACCCGGCCTCCCTATATCATACACTTTAAAGATTTATTGCTCAAAAAGTAAGTCGGAAAGACATATTGAAACTTTGCATGCTCATTCTACATAACATATAGATTTTATTTAGTTGAAAAAAATAGATTTTTTAGGGAAAACTTTTTTTTCTGATCATTTTGGAAAAAGTTTTTGACAAAAAACTATAGATTTTACTGAGGAAAATTACTATCAGCTGGCTTTTCCATCACCACAAATAAAATTATGTGCATAATAACCCAAAACATGATCCTGGCTGATCAAATCATGCTTCATTTCTTGCTTGATTTTTTTTTTAATCACTTATATGACATTTCATGATTTTCGAAAATTTGAAAAACTTTTATTAGTAAAAAATCAATAGCATGAAATCTGATGCGGTGACATATATTTTTTTTGCCAGATTCTTGTTCTTCACATTTCAATCCATAGATATGCCAATTTCCATAATGATACGAGCATTTTCATTTCATGGATGCATCACCTTAAACCGCGCCTACCCTCCAGAGTAGAACCGGTGTACGGGCTGCGTTACGTTCAAAACTACAACCATTCTTCTCATTGCATTGTTTGCTTTACCGTCTCTTTTTATTCCGAATATACAGTTAGAATAATGGAGTATACAAGTCATTGTGCTACGAGAGAATTGTTTTATTTCGCAAATTACCTGAGGTTACAACACTATGGTACATTTATGATAACAAGTGGTTTCTGTTTCCTTTACATTGAATTCGATTTCCCAGTTCCCTTCTGCTCGTCACCATCATGATAGTAATAGTAGTTACATGTAGAAGAAACAAACAAACATAAGACCTTAGATGTCACATTATTATCTGGACTCACCAAAGAAGCTGTTTCCTTCAGAGGAGTTTGAGCTGCTCAACTTGAGCCCCATGAGGATGGCCTCCGTGAGCAGATGCCAGCCGATGTAGGCCACCACCACCCAGCGCGCGCTGTCCTCCACTCCCGACTGGGGCATGAACATGGCCACCAGGATGTTGGCCGCTGCAGGTAACATCATTATGACACGTTAACGAATTTATAACTTTTTCCTATCACAAAAAGAACATTCGAAATAGAAAATCACTGCATTTCCAAATAGACCAAAATAATTATATGAGAAGAGAAGAGTTTTGCCGTATCATTGGTCATTAGAGAACCCTCCAAAACAGGTGATGCCAACGTGATCCACTATGCACTTTTGGACCAATTCTGAACCTATTTTGAAAATCAGTGTGTTGGAAATTGTTTTTCTCATGAAATGTATAATTAAACTGAGAGTTTTCAACGATGTATCAAATGGAAGACGTTTTAGTTTTAGTTATTCCTAAGAGTCGAATCTTTTGATAAAATGAAATTATTCCAAATTTAAAGAGACGAATAATATAAGAAGACACTGGATCGGATGGCGTCGCATCATGGATCACAAACCTAAATAGGCCTTATCCTACGTTGCCTTACCTGCGCCAGCAAATGCCATCTGGCCCACCAGCCGATGGCCCCAGTTGAACACCCACCGATGGGGGGAGTCCGTGTCACACCGGAGAAGGCCCACCATAGGCTAAGGAGCATACACATCGCAAACATAATTATAGGTATAGTAATGAAAGAACCGTTTATCGGATGTATTTTATAATCATTGATAAACATTTCTTTTCTCGGGTTTCTCCAACGGAGACCTTCTCTTGGCTATGAGATGCACAATACGGTACAATGTATGACATTTTTGTTCACGTAAAAGAATGTCTATTCTGTGCAGAGACCTTGTATGTATAGAATATATACAAGGTCTCTGATTCTATGTGGGAGCTGATGATGGATTTGCCCCAATATTTAAGACTGAGTGATGACAAATGCCCAATATTTAAGACTGAATGATGACAAAATTATTACTCATTTCAAAATGCTGTGAAGACTTGGTTATTACAAGTGGTGTAGACATAACATTAACTCATCATGTCATGATAAGTTCTATTGGTTTTCTTAATTTTCTTGACCGCAAACACTAGTGACTGATTATAATATATGATGTTGTACAGACTGCTACATTATTTGTATGGAATTGCATTATCATCCGCCTACATGGAAAATGAACGTGGTTCAATTAAAAAAAACCTATAACCGCTTGATATTCCAATATATAAAAAAAAGAAAGAAAAAAAGCGTGCAGGTGGACAATTTGAGATTGGTTTAAGTATGGAACCACGGCTGAGTGCATCCATTGAGTACGAGTTGCAACCAGGACAGAATTATATTAATGATAAAATCAATCAGAAGTGTATTATTTATGAAAACTACTCACATTAATGACAGCTAGACACGTCACGATGATCCCAAGTATAGGATGTGCCGCTTGTGGAAGACCATTCAACTACAACCAGAAAACAAATATTTTTTTATTGTATTCATAACAATAATGGCTTTTGTTAAGGAGGTTATGGAACGATCTTATTATATGAAAGTATTGTAAAAGTAAGAATAGCTTGTCATTTGTTACTATTGAACTCTAACGGGAACTTTTACTATATACTTCTTCATGACTTATTTGTGCACCTTCGGCTGTTTCGCAATCAGTCTATAAGATGTTAGAATTGGCTTGTTATCCTTTCTGTCAATTCACATATGAAGAGATCCCTCAGACCCCTATAGTCTAATTTAATCCCTATCAGAGGTGCAATTCCAGCCGTCAGCGGTATCCAGCGGTAGCTACTGATATGATATATAACAGTAGCGAATGACTTGTAAATCCCTGCATAACAGTCCACAGTGATGTATGTTACACCTTCCTTAAAGGAAACATGTCGGTTCCCGTTTTATGTATATTAATTTTTCTGTTCCAGGGGCATGTTCATATACTTCTCTTATTATTATTGGGTGGGAATTTATAGAACTGAAAGGTAGACTAACGTTCACGGCTTTGTCATCATATATTTGTTAACTGCAAAAAGTTCTGATTTCAAGTTACTTAATCTAATTCTCGCTTTTCTAACATAGTCATTACATAATCTCTATACAGGGCCTACTTAATAAGGTATATAATTTGGTATTTTAAGGGTGTTTAAAAAAAATAACCTGATGTTCAAATAAATGTACGAAAATAGGAAGCCACCTTCTAAATTTGTCCTGCAAGTTCCAAACCCAGCAAATAGTCACTATATTGAGAATGTTTCAATCCTTACCGTTGAGAATCCTTGAACCTGGATGAATATGACGACGAAGCCAACAACGGTCAGCAGGAAGGCCGACCCCATCAAGGAAACGTGAATCTAGAGAGAGAAGGATCCAACCGAAATAAACATAGACTGATGCGTTAAGGAGGGTCTAGGTCTTTGGCCGAAATAAATTACACCGTGCGTATGATTAACGAAAACTAGGATGAGAATAACCGTCTGCCTTATCTTAATTACAGAAGTGAACTGAAAAGCTTCATAACCAAATATATGCAATGTCAGAACAAGAATTAGAGGAATTTGACCAAAAAAATCCAACATAAAAAGAGGCCTATAATGATTTCATTTTAAAAGTTATTTGAGATTATTTGTATACCATCCCATTCTCAGCTCTTCACCGGACATTCATTGTTAACTCTGTTTTGAAGATTATAACAGAACACCATGACATCTATATACTATTACATGAAACGTAATACATGGAAAAAACATATGGAGAGGCTGTGAACCCTCTAAATGGAATCTGTATTTTAAAGACACCTTACCACAAACCAGATATGTTTGTCGAAGACTTTGGTTGTTGGCCAGACAGGCTTGAAGTACCTTGGCATGAGAAGCCCGATACCTGCACACACCATCCACGCTATGATCATCAGGGAACCTGAGTAAGAAAAACAAGTCATACCTTAGTGTGGTTTTAGGTTTAAGATCAAGACCACATGCTTGCTTCGCGGCAGGGTTTGAATATAAGGCAGAAGAACAAACAATTCTCTTAGTCAGCTCGGTTGAAATTGACATTTTCTACTTACATTATTTTGTCATATCAAGTTAGGTATGTTTACTCATAATATTAGCTGATTAGTTATACAATATCCATTTGATTGAATTAGAAATTCCTTATACGAACATTATATGAATAGTTATCGTTCTCACCATGGACTTTGATTAACACATTCTTTGTAACTCCACCAACGTTAATGAAGGTATTCGAAGTAAAGTCGATGGACTCGGCACTTGCAATCTTGTTTTTACCGTGATATGTGATGCCGCCTGAAAGGGGAGAGATGGATTACTTTTGGAAATTAATTAATTCTATAAGCCAATATCAATGTTTTTTTTAAGAAAAGGATAGCCTACCCTGATCATTATGTACTCCGCCAAATTCATACATAAGAGTATCATTTGCAGGGCGAAACGTCCGTGTAGACCCATACACTATAGATGCGACTGGGAATTACCAATAAATAAATCACAATGCATATTACTAGATGGGAGGGATACCCAACAGCTGCCCCAGGCATCGACGGCCGGACGGGGGTCTATAAAGGGTTTAACAAGATTTAATGGTTCCTTACTGGTTGTTGTTCCTCTTTGACCTTTTGCCATGATCAAATTATACTTTGATTTTGCAAAGTCAGCAATAGCGTCGGTATCGTTGGCTCTAAAGCTCTTAGAGCCAGGTTTTTTTGATGATCTCAAATAGGAAAATCGGCAGACGATATGACCATTCACATGTCCGGCTTCGGACACGCCTGCCTTCAGACCGATTGTCGGCTAAAAGATGAACAAAGAACATGTATGTTAAAGACGATGAACAGTGACTGTACATGATAGTTTATCTAATAATGAACTGACAACGTATAACTAGGATGGTATTCTTCCGGAAATTTAAGTTCCAAGGTTATTTCTGATTTTTTTTATCTGGAACTCATCTTGGAATGTATTAGAACTCATCTTTTACAGTGCACAATCTTGAATATCAAAATTACCACCTTAAGCTTGGTTCATTAGGGTCGATTTACAAAAAAAACTTTCCATTTATGCTTCAAACATGTTACACCAACGAAATAAAACATATGCAGCTTTAATTAACCTATTGGTTGACATAATAAACGGTATAATCCAAGTGTGGTCCAAAAGTAATCTTTTTTCAATTTCCTAGTTACCGTCTAAACTCTATTGAATTATGCAACATCCCAAACAGAGACAGAATTAGGGTCAGAATTTGAATAATGAGTTCTTCAGCACTTGGGTTTTAGGTAATAACTTGCGTCAGGAATATGTATGGAGGTCCATAATATTATGTAAGAAAAACATAAAAACTTTTAGTACAATTATATGGAATACAATTAATAGAATGTGAAAGCCTAGGGTTTGTAAATGACTAGAACACAAACTACAAGAGCATTTTAATGAAATACCATAGAGAATAGGTGTTCTGATATTGTATAGGTAATCAGCTTACAGGGCTTAGTAATCTGTTTGATCTGTCCTTTGTATTCTGTGTTGAGATGATTGAGAAAGTTGCATTGTTACTGTTGTATCTGCAGACTACCACTGGAGAGACGGACTGCAACGAGTTCAGAATACATGGAAACATAATTATCAAATTCATCATATCACCAAGTTGGTAATCGTGTAAACAAAGCAATCAGGACAATAAGGTTGTTTCTAAAACATTTATGATATCAAATGTTGACTGATATTTACAACAATTATAGACATTCATTAAAAAAGCTAAAGATACAATTGGTGCAGATCCCAGCTGTCAGGGGTGGATCCAGGGGGTGGGGGTGGGGGGTGTCCAGGGGTCCTGACCCTCCCCCCTCTTTTGGTGGACCCCTAAACTAAAAAAAGAAGAAGGGAAATTGGTGTGCATGCGCACACAAATGTTCGCCGTCTTAGTACTTAGCCAATTTATATATATATATATATATATATATATATATATATATATATATATATATATACATGTATAGTGATCCCCCTTCCGGAAATCCTGTATCCCCCTATTTGTTAACATTTTCGCAATTCCCGTCCATACCTACTAAAGCTGATTGTAGTCACTCGCTTTGACCTCGGTGCACCCTGACAAACTTGATGTTCTAAAAAGCTACTGATCTTATGGCACAATATTTCAACTTTACGTGATAATAATACCTTCATTTTCTCTTGGAGCAATATCATTCTAAGTCGGCGTTTAGTAAGTGAACCCTCCGCTTTCAACCTTTAATTTCTTTTTTTTTATAGTCTCTTACCATTTTTGCTGCGTCAGAGAAGCCAACGGCCACATAGGCCTGGTTGCCGACGGGCATCTGCAGCTCGAAGTGTATGTATTCAGGGCCGGGCACCCAGGTGACTAGGTACCTGCAGGCCCCCTCCACACAGTCGGTAGGGTCGCGGAAACAGCTCTTCTTCAGTCCACAGTCGGTCGTGTCGATGGCCGAGATCTTAATTTAAGAGCATATATACCCATACTGACATGTTGATTAACGCACTTGGTCAATTAAGGAATATATACAAGTCATTTAGTTTGATTGGAATTGTCTCCGATGAATTGATCACCTAATTCCATTTTCAACTTTCATTGTTATTTTCTTGTAAAAATAAGAACAAATATCAATTACTTTATGATCACAAACAACTGAAAGCATTACTTTACTCACAGTTGAATTGGGGGGTGTTGGCGTTGGAGGTGTTGTAGGTGGCTCCGACGCAGAGAAATTAAACGCCGAAGGACTGATAAATCTGTTGGCGCCATGATATTTAAAATTGCCTGAAAGGGTTATTTGTTGTTCTGGTAAGTATCATCGTCTGTCTCATGGAAGAATTGTCGGAAACATTTCTAAGAATTTTGAGAATGATACAAAACAAACAACGTTTTCTTTCAAGCAGTATAGATAAGCAAATTAGGCAGCGTGAGATATCCTTTTTTTAGGCAAAGATAATGCAAGCTTAAGCACTTCAAATATTTCAATTTACTAGAATGATAGATGGACGTGCACGGAAGTGCACGGACGTTCGATGTAGTAATTGGAAATGGCTATGGCCAATAACACAGAACTGAAAATTGGAGTCCATCTTTTCAAATCCCAAATCATGAGTAGCCGAATAGTTCCCCTCAGGGTTTTAGAAATATTGACCGACTAGAATACAAAGGGTGAGAAATGTTCTTACATTAATAGTGATGCGGGGAGCATGATTAGGCCCTTTCCTATTTTATGACACCCATCATTCTGTTAAACATAGCCGTTCGTAGGGTATCTAATATTTGCTAGAAATAAAACTTACCCTTGGTGTCAACGTCTCCTATGGCAACTATCAGATGATACTTATTCAACGTCAGATTAGCAATATAAGCTCTCTCATTATCCAGGTGTGTACCAAACAATGAATCCGACCCCTCCATGCCATTTGATCGAACGTAGGAGAACCTGCACGTCAATCTCCCATCAACATATCGTCCCGACGTATTGGGATGCAAACCCATGGTAGGCTACGAAGACGGCAAACAATTAACATTACCGGCATAAAGTATGAAAAGTTTAAAGGCGAGAGCAGAGAAGTGGACATTTAGTAGATCAATTCGACAATACTCTGTATAGGTTACATGCATACAATGCCCAGAACATTGATGAGTCTTGAATAAAACAAAACCTACCGGAGTCAGGAATAGATGGCTTCGGCCGCTGTTCCGACCAGACCTTATATTAACGTCCGTTTGGTTACGTATGCAATCTACGGTGGGGGAAGGCGACTATATAAAAATAGAACAATCAACTGATTAATGATATTCGACAAAATTTCATAAATACGTAGTAATGTTTTTGACAACTGTAAATTCAGAAGTAATATATCAACGTTAAACGAACTGCTGAGAATGTTATCACGATAATACAACAGTTATGGGACCGTATCTTTACTCGTGTTTTATAGGTTTTGGGCACAAAAGGTAATATGCCGGAAGAGATTAGTAGCTATATCATTCAAATAATGTAATTGGCAGGGGCGGATCCAGGGGGGATGGGGGTGGGGGTCCACGGGACCTGACCCTCTGCCCCCCCCCCCCCCCAAAAAAAAAAAAAAAAACACTTTTGGGACTTGTCAAATAGAAAAATGTGTCGTGCGTGTGCGTGCGAATGCACGAATGCACGTGCACACAAATGGCCCTGATTGGTCATGACCAATCAGAAGTGAATACCACATTCATAGTTTCATGATTAAAAAGAAGGATGGAACGGTACCTCAAACATACTCAGCCAGTTTCAAAAGGTGGTCACTAAGAACTGCCGAAGGCAAGTATAAAGATTCAGAGACATTTTACTGGCAACCATCGAAAAGCACATATACCCTACATACATACATACATACATACATACATACTTACATACATACATACATACATACATACATACATACATATATATATATATATATATATATATATATATATATATATATATAATGCCCACAGTAATGTGTCGTGAAACCAGAACATCTATTCTTATGATTTGAATACATTTCAAGTAACTTTCAAGTACACTTTAGTTTTCAAATTAGTGATGAGACTTGTTGACGCTGAAAAGTGCACTCGAAATTAAGGGTCTTTAAGGAAGCATACACAAATTGAAATAGGAAGACTTACTCAACTCAAGAGCAAAATACTTGAATTTTAAAAGGCTTACCATTTGTCCCTTAAGAGAAAAGCCGACAGCCAAATATTTCTGAGAATCGGTCATTTTTCCAGTGACGTCAAAGTTGACATAGTCTCCATCTACTTGCCATGTCACCATCACCTGACACTCACTATCCTGACAGTTTTTAGGAATGCGGAACTCAAACGTCTGGGGTAATGAAAAACAAACAAACTGTCATGGAACGGTCGTCATAATATCTAATCAGCATTCAAATTAGTAAGTAATCAATTATCATTGATATATTGATATATATTAAATCAATAAGCACAATATTTTTGAATTGAAGATTAAAAAGAGATATCCTTTAGAGTGATATTAATATACAAAATCACTTACAAGGGAACTGGGTGGTTGGGTTGTCATAATGTCTGTAGTTGTGGCTGGAGTATCTGATGATGCAGTGAAATTGATCATAGCCGAGCCTATCACCCTGTCCTGTGAATGGTAGCTCAACCCTCCTAGAGTTGTTGAACATCAGGTTTTGTTTTTATAATCATAGTGACTGATTGCAAAGGCAATACAAACTGTCTGTACAAACTAACTTTACGGGGAATGATAGAATATTCTTGTAAATCACCTGTTTAATTTATACTGAGTTTAAGTTTAACTCCACAAAAGGGAGGGGCATCCTCCAATGTAATTGTTAATGTATTGCAATTTTATGAGACAATTTGTTCACTTTTGCTTGTCTGATGGTTTCCAAGATGTAGCTCGTATGACATATCAAGATAAGTCCTGCTTTTACCTATCTCATAGCATAGGACTTTTAAATGTGAAGTTCTCTTTTATTGTTCATGGGCTTAAGGAGAGTAGAAAATTACAGGTCGAAAACAGATGTTGAGATTAAAGAAAGACTCTGAACATTTACCTTCTGAAGTCAAAGGTCCCTTGGCCATAATCACATAATATTTTTGTAATTCTAAATCTGCCAGCAGATCCTTGTTGTCTTGTAGTTTTGGATAATGCATACTTTTTGACTTAATGTAGGAAAACATACAGGTAAGCCTCCCATCAATATATTCTCCTGATATGTTCTGTGGATGCAGGCCTATTGTTGGCTGAAATATATGAGAGACTAAGTGAATTTGACAGGCAGAAGTGAATCTTTTGTTTCTGTATGAATGGAACCTTACGATTAATATCCAAGATCTTTGTACAATATCACTCTGCACAAAATTATCTGACTGTTTTGTTTATCAAATATTGTCCATATGGATATTATTATGTTGTTGATAATTAAAGTTGCCATAGATTGAACATTATGCTGGGTAATAACAAATGTACCAATAATCACTTACTGGTGATAAGACGATGTTGTTACGGTCTTGATTTGATCCACATTTGATTTCTACATCAATTTGATTGTGTATGCAATTCACAGTGGGAGATGGTGACTAGTGAGGAAAAAAAGAATGATGCTAGTTAACTGATATTAGTTTCAGTTTCTAATACTTTAGGTATATAGTAGTATCAACAATGTAAATGAATTTGTCATTGGAGTTGATCCATATTGTTTGTTATAATTATATCATTGAGTTATAACCTTAATTAAACTCTTCTACAATTCATTTGTCCTTCCTTTCTTTGGATGGTTAATGATTTGCTCTTTTGAGACTATGAGAATACTTCTGATTCAAATGAGGATTGAGAAGATACCAACCATTGATCCAGTACTAGAAAATCCAAGAGCCAAGTACATTTGATCTTTCGATAAGGAACCAGAAATTTTGAAATTGACATAATCTCCAGAAGGCTCCCATCCAGCGATAAATTCACATTTATGGTCTTCACACTGGGCAGGTTGTCGAAAGCACCTTCCTTCATCCTGACAGACTTTCTGTATCATGGAGAAATACAATAATTTCTCTTGTGTAAGAATGAATAAAAGATGGGACAATAAAATATGATACATAATCTAAGTAAAATTATCCTGGTAGATTTGAGAATTGAATAATGTAATACGAAGCAAATCATCATTACATACTAAAGAAACAGTTTTGAAGAGAATTCATAGTATTGACTAGGTAAGATTCAATTGATTCAAAGTCATGGCAATTGAAAATGTGTTTCTGATTCTTGATGGATCTGATATAATCTATTTCCCCAAATTCTCTTACTGAAGAACTAGGTTGTTGGGTTGTCATAATGTCTGTAGTTGTGGCTGGAGTATCTGATGATGCAGTGAAATTGATCATAGCCGAGCCTATCACCCTGTCCTGTGAATGGTAGCTCAACCCTCCTAGAATTGTTGAACATCAGGTTTTGTTTTTATAATCATAGTGACTGATTGCAAAGGCAATACAAACTGTCTGTACAAACTAACTTTACGGGGAATGATAGAATATTCTTGTAAATCACCTGTTTAATTTATACTGAGTTTAAGTTTAACTCCACAAAAGGGAGGGGCATCCTCCAATGTAATTGTTAATGTATTGCAATTTTATGAGACAATTTGTTCACTTTTGCTTGTCTGATGGTTTCCAAGATGTAGCTCGTATGAAATATCAAGATAAAACCTGCTTTTACCTATCTCATAGCATAGGACTTTTAATTGTGCAGTTCTCTTTTGTTGTTCATGGGCTTAAGAAGAGTAGACAATTACAGGTTGAAAACAGATGTTGAGAGAAAGACTGAATATTTACCTTCTGATGTTAAAGGTCCCTTGGCCATAATCACATAATACTTTTGTAATTCTAAATCTGCCAGCAGATCCTTGTTGTCTTGTAGTTTTGGATAATGCATACTTTTTGACTTTATGTAGGAAAACATACAGGTAAGCCTCCCATCAATATATTCTCCTGATATGTTCTGTGGATGCAGGCCTATTGTTGGCTGAAATATATGAGAGACTAAGTGAATTTGGCAGGCAGAAGTGAATCTTTTGTTTCTGTATGAATGGAACCTTACGATTAATATCCAAGATCTTTGTACAATATCACTCTGCACAAAATTATCTGACTGTTTTGTTTATCAAATATTGTCCATATGGATATTATTATGTTGTTGATAGTTAAAGTTGCCATAGATTGAACATTATGCTGGGTAATAACAAATGTACCAATAATCACTTACTGGTGATAAGACGATGTTGTTACGGTCTTGATTTGATCCACATTTGATTTCTACATCAGTTTGATTATGAATGCAATTCACAGTGGGAGATGGTGACTAGTGAGGAAAAAAGAAATGATGCTAGTTAACTGATATTAGTTTCAGTTCCTAAAACTTTAGGTATATGGTAGTATCAAAAATGTAAATGAATTTGTAATTGGAGTTACTTATTCTAGATCAAATTTAGTTAGTAATTCATTCTTTACACGAGTTTGTTATATATTATTGAGTAATAACCTTAATGAAACCTTTCTACAACTCATTTGTTCTTCCTTTCTTTGGATGGTAAATGATTTGCTCTTTTGAGACTATGGGAATACTTCTGATTCAAATGAAGATTGAGAAGATACCAACCATTGATCCAGTGCTAGAAAATCCAAGAGCCAAGTACTTTTGATCGTTTGATAAGGAACCAGAAATTTTGAAATTGACATAATCTCCAGAAGGCTCCCATCCAGCGATAAATTCACATTTATGGTCTTCACACTGGGCAGGTTGTCGAAAGCACCTTCCTTCATCCTGACAGACTTTCTGTATCATGGAGAAATACAATAATTTCTCTTGTGTAAGAATGAATAAAAGATGGGACAATAAAATATGATACATAATCTAAGTAAAATTATCCTGGTAGATTTGAGAATTGAATAATGTAATACGAAGCAAATCATCATTACATATTAAAGAAACAGTTTTGAAGAGAATTCATAGTATTGACTAGGTAAGATTCAATTGATTCAAAGTCATGGCAATTGAAAATGTGTTTCTGATTCTTGATGGATCTGATATAATCTATTTCCCCAAATTCTCTTACTGAAGAACTAGGTTGTTGGGTTGTCATAATGTCTGTAGTTGTGGCTGGAGTATCTGATGATGCAGTGAAATTGATCATAGCCGAGCCTATCACCCTGTCCTGTGAATGGTAGCTCAACCCTCCTAGAATTGTTGAACATCAGGTTTTGTTTTTATAATCATAGTGACTGATTGCAAAGGCAATACAAACTGTCTGTACAAACTAACTTTACGGGGAATGATAGAATATTCTTGTAAATCACCTGTTTAATTTATACTGAGTTTAAGTTTAATTCCACAAAAGGGAGGGGCATCCTCCAATGTAATTGTTAATGTATTGCAATTTTATGAGACAATTTGTTCACTTTTGCTTGTCTGATGATTTCCAAGATGTAGCTTGTGTGAAATATCAAGATAAGTCCTGCTTTTACCTATCTCATAGCATAGGACTTTTAAATGTGAAGTTCTCTTTTATTGTTCATGGGCTTAAGGAGAGTAGAAAATTACAGGTCGAAAACAGATGTTGAGATTAAAGAAAGACTCTGAACATTTACCTTCTGAAGTCAAAGGTCCCTTGGCCATAATCACATAATATTTTTGTAATTCTAAATCTGCCAGCAGATCCTTGTTGTCTTGTTGTTTTGGATAATGCATACTTTTCGACTTAATGTAGGAAAACATACAGGTAAGCCTCCCATCAATATATTCTCCTGATATGTTCTGTGGATGCAGGCCTATTGTTGGCTGAAATATATGAGAGACTAAGTGAATTTGGCAGGCAGAAGTGAATCTTTTGTTTCTGTATGAATGGAACCTTACGATTAATATCCAAGATCTTTGTACAATATCACTCTGCACAAAATTATCTGACTGTTTTGTTTATCAAATATTGTCCATATGGATATTATTATGTTGTTGATAATTAAAGTTGCCATAGATTGAACATTATGCTGGGTAATAACAAATGTACCAATAATCACTTACTGGTGATAAGACGATGTTGTTACGGTCTTGATTTGATCCACATTTGATTTCTACATCAGTTTGATTGTGTATGCAATTCACAGTGGGAGATGGTGACTAGTGAGGAAAAAAAGAATGATGCTAGTTAACTGATATTAGTTTCAGTTTCTAATACTTTAGGTATATAGTAGTATCAACAATGTAAATGAATTTGTCATTGGAGTTGATCCATATTGTTTGTTATAATTATATCATTGAGTTATAACCTTAATTAAACTCTTCTACAATTCATTTGTTCTTCCTTTCTTTGGATGGTTAATGATTTGCTCTTTTGAGACTATGAGAATACTTCTGATTCAAATGAGGATTGAGAAGATACCAACCATTGATCCAGTGCTAGAAAATCCAAGAGCCAAGTACATTTGATCCTTCGATAAGGAACCAGAAATTTTGAAATTGACATAATCTCCAGAAGGCTCCCATCCAGCGATAAATTCACATTTATGGTCTTCACACTGGGCAGGTTGTCGAAAGCACCTTCCTTCATCCTGACAGACTTTCTGTATCATGGAGAAATACAATAATTTCTCTTGTGTAAGAATGAATAAAAGATGGGACAATAAAATATGATACATAATCTAAGTAAAATTATCCTGGTAGATTTGAGAATTGAATAATGTAATACGAAGCAAATCATCATTACATATTAAAGAAACAGTTTTGAAGAGAATTCATAGTATTGACTAGGTAAGATTCAATTGATTCAAAGTCATGGCAATTGAAAATGTGTTTCTGATTCTTGATGGATCTGATATAATCTATTTCCCCAAATTCTCTTACTGAAGAACTAGGTTGTTGGGTTGTCATAATGTCTGTAGTTGTGGCTGGAGTATCTGATGATGCAGTGAAATTGATCATAGCCGAGCCTATCACCCTGTCCTGTGAATGGTAGCTCAACCCTCCTAGAATTGTTGAACATCAGGTTTTGTTTTTATAATCATAGTGACTGATTGCAAAGGCAATACAAACTGTCTGTACAAACTAACTTTACGGGGAATGATAGAATATTCTTGTAAATCACCTGTTTAATTTATACTGAGTTTAAGTTTAATTCCACAAAAGGGAGGGGCATCCTCCAATGTAATTGTTAATGTATTGCAATTTTATGAGACAATTTGTTCACTTTTGCTTGTCTGATGATTTCCAAGATGTAGCTTGTGTGAAATATCAAGATAAGTCCTGCTTTTACCTATCTCATAGCATAGGACCTTTAAATGTGAAGTTCTCTTTTATTGTTCATGGGCTTAAGGAGAGTAGAAAATTACAGGTCGAAAACAGATGTTGAGATTAAAGAAAGACTCTGAGCATTTACCTTCTGAAGTCAAAGGTCCCTTGGCCATAATCACATAATATTTTTGTAATTCTAAATCTGCCAGCAGATCCTTGTTGTCTTGTTGTTTTGGATAATGCATACTTTTCGACTTAATGTAGGAAAACATACAGGTAAGCCTCCCATCAATATATTCTCCTGATATGTTCTGTGGATGCAGGCCTATTGTTGGCTGAAATATATGAGAGACTAAGTGAATTTGGCAGGCAGAAGTGAATCTTTTGTTTCTGTATGAATGGAACCTTACGATTAATATCCAAGATCTTTGTACAATATCACTCTGCACAAAATTATCTGACTGTTTTGTTTATCAAATATTGTCCATATGGATATTATTATGTTGTTGATAATTAAAGTTGCCATAGATTGAACATTATGCTGGGTAATAACAAATGTACCAATAATCACTTACTGGTGATAAGACGATGTTGTTACGGTCTTGATTTGATCCACATTTGATTTCTACATCAGTTTGATTGTGTATGCAATTCACAGTGGGAGATGGTGACTAGTGAGGAAAAAAAGAATGATGCTAGTTAACTGATATTAGTTTCAGTTTCTAATACTTTAGGTATATAGTAGTATCAACAATGTAAATGAATTTGTCATTGGAGTTGATCCATATTGTTTGTTATAATTATATCATTGAGTTATAACCTTAATTAAACTCTTCTACAATTCATTTGTTCTTCCTTTCTTTGGATGGTTAATGATTTGCTCTTTTGAGACTATGAGAATACTTCTGATTCAAATGAGGATTGAGAAGATACCAACCATTGATCCAGTGCTAGAAAATCCAAGAGCCAAGTACATTTGATCCTTCGATAAGGAACCAGAAATTTTGAAATTGACATAATCTCCAGAAGGCTCCCATCCAGCGATAAATTCACATTTATGGTCTTCACACTGGGCAGGTTGTCGAAAGCACCTTCCTTCATCCTGACAGACTTTCTGTATCATGGAGAAATACAATAATTTCTCTTGTGTAAGAATGAATAAAAGATGGGACAATAAAATATGATACATAATCTAAGTAAAATTATCCTGGTAGATTTGAGAATTGAATAATGTAATACGAAGCAAATCATCATTACATATTAAAGAAACAGTTTTGAAGAGAATTCATAGTATTGACAAGGTAAGATTCTATTGATTCAAAGTCATGGCAATTGAAAATGTGTTTTATGGTCTTCACACCCGGCAGGTTGTGGAAAGCACCTTCCTTCATCCTGACAGGCATTCTGTGACATAATGTAATATTGGAGACATTGAAATGTCTCCGTTGTCAACAAGTAAAATGACCAGGGATAGCTTTAGAAGGGGGTGCTTGAGGCACCTGCCCCATTAATTTCTGCCAAATTCTTATTTTTTCATGTAACATTTTGGACCATGGATAGTGTGCCTTGAATATTTATGTAAGGGCACCGCCCTTTTGAAATCTCTTGATCTGTGCCTGAAGACGTAGTTGGTGTACATAACAAAAAGAGATATCTTTCATGCATCATAAATTATTTTACAATTTAAAAGCATCCATATAACTATAGTCCAAGTAACAGATGCAATCAACGTGATCAAATGTATAATATTTTGTTGACTGGTTTGTACCTGTGTCATTGACTTTTAGCTACAGACAGCACTTTGATGACTGCCAGAGAATGGTGAACTTTGACAAAATCATTTAGTTGAAGCACAAAATCAGTGTGTTCGATGACTGAAAATGACTGCAAATGACTGCAAATAAAAGTTAACGACTTATGAATGACATAATAACTAATGTCATTCAGTTTTGTACGACTCAATGCAACAATTTTTTTCAAAACTAATTAACCCTTTAGACCCAATCCGGCCATAGCCGCCCTTGGGTGTATTCCCCAATCCGGCCGTAGCCGCCCGGAAAAATGAACATTTTCCTGTAATTTTTCCTTATTTTTCCAAGGGGGACACTTTTGTAAATATTCAACTTGCAAAATTGTCCAATAAATCGTTTAAAAGCTGATTTAATTTCCTATGCAATGCCATAGATCTCGTGCTTATAACGTTTAGTGTTAGGGGCTGGTTAATTTTTTAATCTGACCCACTGGTTAATTTTTAAATAACCATGGGAAGGAGGAGAAAATTGCTTCATTAGGGGCTGGTTAGCCTTTGAACTTCGTCAATTAAAAGGAATTTAGGGAATTCCAGAGGGAAATCGATGGAAATCTCGGGGAAATCAAGCAATTCATGAATGCAAACTGTGGGGTCTAAAGGGTTAAGGCAGTGATTTTTACTGTTCTTTTTATTTCATTTGCAGTGGAGACAAATTGTGTTTTGTACTTATAAATGTGGCATCAGTCCCAACTTAAAAGATCATGGGTATACAATCTAGCACTATAGGGCAAAGAGAGTACATCTCCACAACTGCAAGGAGAAGGGGGAGCTATGTCGATGAGCTGGCCAGGGAGTTAACAGGCAAAACCGGGGCACAGTAGATTCAGAGATGTTCAAATCACCTTCAGTGGGGACCTTGTGTTAGTGCGCTGGAAGGCTGGGCATTAGAGGGAGCTCTGTAGTAGGCTTGTCTTTGTCTAGAAGCATTTTGGTTGAATGAGCTTAGTGGACTTGGCTAAGGACTGATGAACTGTTAACAGGAAGTCAGTGACATATATTACATTCTTTGGATAAACAATAAACAACATCCTTTCATGTGAGTGTTCTTGTAAACTCTTGATGGTCATGCTTCATTTGGAGCTGATTCATGGTCTAAGAATAGAAGACTGCGAATTTGACTATAAACAATTTTTCTGCATGAACCAGACTTTGCCTAACGTTTGGGGAGTTTATGGCAGATTTTGAGTCACAAAGGGGCATCCTTGCCATGAGGAGTTGACTGACAGTAAAATCATTGTCTCTTAATTAGGGATGGAAAAGGTTTTCATATAATTATTATTGTGACAGAACCCATTATAAACAATTGCGTGGGGTAAAGTGGTACTCATTGAAACAAATTAGTTGAGTTGGACCAATTCAAGTGGCCCTACAGAATGGATTTGATTTGTCTGAAGGGTTTGATACCCAAACCATCCTCAATGAATTAAGAAAAGGCATAACAATTCAGGAGTTATATATTTATGAACTAATGTGTTTTACTTTATTGTTTTTTGTAGGGGAGTATTTAAGCATTATATTTCCTTTTGTTAAATTATGCCTTTATGTTAGCTAGTTCAAGTTGCAGTCTTCTCTCAATTTGAACTGCAGGCCATCTCAGGACGTAATTCTCCATCAAGAGGTGATGGAACACTCACGTGAAAGGATGTAGTTTATTGAGGTCCAAACAAGTATTGTATGCCACTGATCTCCCATTGACAATTATCAGTCCAAGAGGCTTAGTCCACTCAACCCTCACAGCCAATGCTGCAAGTCACTCTGCCAACCAGTCCACAGAATCTTCATAACAGAATCCCAGTTTCTGCAGCCTGTTCCTATCTGAGGTGATATTTGCTAGCTTGGTACACTCTGACTCTCTGCTTGCTGCTGACTGTGCTTTACATTGGTCCCTTGACTTCACCTACACTCTTTAAGCACCTTCAATAAGAGTTACACTCTTAGCCCTAACTTAGCTCTAAGACATATGAGTATGTTAACTATAGACTGAAACCGCGTCAGTACATTTTGTCTTTTCAAAAACGTGTACTCAATTACAACTTTTAAAAGAAATATGGCTTCTCAATCAGCTGCGATTACCTACCCATGCTCCATGGTCAAGTTGAGAACATTGTATTTTAGCCTAGTAGGAAAACAAAGAAAAATAACTGCATGGTTTGATTATCAATATCCTACAATCAATTTTGTAGGACACATATCAATAGGCCCAAATAACATGCAATATATAATATCTCTTGAAAAAAAAGACGAGTCATGCGAGAACAATAAATAATATATCAGACAAAAGTACGCTAATTTTTCTACTTGATAGAAATTGGTTCACAATTGGTTCAAAATAAATCCAAAATGTTTAACATGTCAAATTTGTTGTCGGTTTCTTGGCCTTTCCCTTCAGATTGGCTATGTCCACAGTGGGTCTTTATCTAGAATCATTTGGCATTATCCAAGGAACGATTTTTGACCAATTGTTGAAAGATTATGAATAGTTTTTAAGATGTATTTTCCGTAAAATGTTGTTAACTGATTGTGCAATAGTATCACTATTTGTCCTATCGAGGATCACTACCTAAAAGTAATTGAACCTGTTTGATTCTATTTGTACCTTGTATTAAGGGACGATGAACCAGATGTTACATGTTGCAATACTACTGATTTATGATATTTATTCCATTTCTTTTATGCAATTATTCATGGAGAGCTAAACATCCCCTGTGAAAAGTAGTCTTATGGCCTCAACTATTGAATAGAGAAAATGTCTTGGGGATTTTGATACTGAACGAATTTTGTCAATAGTTTAATTAGAACAAATGTTACAGTGAGACATGCTAAAATATGGTAAAAGATTGGCCTTTGAAATTGATGAAGTTGTAGTAGGTCTTACGAAAGAAATAGATACCATAAATCTAGCTGTATTGCCGGTGTTGAAACAAAGCGTGCCTAATGTGTCGTTGTCAAATATAGTAGATTCGTCGTTAGTGGGCCCCAAAACATGGATATTGTCAAATCTTGGGAATCGGCGACCTATGACCCAGAAGCCCTTCCCAGCAAATATCCTAGAAAAATTGAACATTGGCGATATTGGTTGGATACATGCAAAAGAGTATAGCTTTCTAACTGGCTGCTTAACTCATGATCCAGGTTTTCGATATTCTGAAAGATGCTGGGCACTTAATAGCAGTTTGATAACAGGTTTGATCTTCTAAGATGTCAGAAAGTTATTTGATTCCTCGAACCATCCTCTACTGTTATCTTGAGTTATCTTGATTGTTATCAAACTGTCAAGTTCAATGGTATCGTTTAATATAGAAGATCATAACTGGAATAGGGCAAGTAGGATACTTAGTCCATCCCTCTTTAGCTTTTCCATTCATGATGTTGGTTAATTGGTTATTGTTGTTCAATGCCGTATCAGCATCTATGGTCATATCAACAAGGTTTTGAAAATTTTGTCGCTCTGATAATCGAATCTAAGAGAAGGTATAGACCATGCCCCTCCACTTTTACCCAGGTAGGTGTTCTTTAACGTGCCTGGTCCCAGAGACAGGGTCTAAGGACAACCGATGCTCAAAGTGAACAAACTCAAATTACGATATATTATATATTGAACAGTCGTTCTTCATTTCATTATATTTCATATTTCATATCTACACTATCACGTCTACAACCTCATCGTATATTTTTTTTATATTCCTATTCTCTGTTGGAAGAGCACTATTACCATTGTGAAACAGATTAAAAAAACAATTAAAAAAAGGGAAAAAAGGACGCACATCAGCAAGGGCACATAATTATGCTTTTGATATCCTTGACTGGCACAGGGGTTTTGCAGAGGAGAGCAGCAGTCAGCCAAGCCCAGCTCAGGATGAAACCCGGGCCATCCGTGCAACAGATGGCCACGCTTACCACTTCACCACCCGGCACCCCCATTCACTCATGATGTTGTGGATGACCTTACAGCATTAAACTAGTAGCTTGATAACTGTTTATTATAGTGATCCTGTTTAAAACAACTCTCCAATATGCCTTAGATGATTATGTTGATTGGGGTAACCAGAATGGATTGAGATTAATTTTCTTGATAAATCATTTGTTAATAATATTACTTTTGTAAGGCAAATTGTAACTAATAAGACATTCCAACTTTCCAAATTGAAAAGATACATAGATGCTAACTAAATTTCAATCTATAAGCACACCATTTTGCAATTTATTTGATTATGATGGATCTTTATTGATTAATGTAAGTATTGATCCCAAGAGGGAATCTCAGGTTCTTTAAAATATAGTGCTGCCTAAGGGTTTCTGTACAGGACTGTTTATTTATTATAATCCTTGGACAAAAAACATTCGAAGGGTTTGTGGTTTTCAAACATTGTCAAGGGCTACATTGGCATTAATCGGTCCTGGGCAAATGATTAAAACTTGTTTTAGAGGTCTGTAATGGATATTCATTTTTCAGCAAGCAGTCACTTATATCTTCAATGAAATCCGTGCAAAATCTCATTTACATAATGAAGTCAGCTGATTTCTTTATTTGTATAATGTCTAAGCTAAATAAACGCTCTAGATCTATCAATGTACTTATCCATAAAGCTGGAAATCCAAGTGGTCTGAAGCATCGCTATCTTTAGATTTATCAAACAGATTATTTGGTGCTGAAATGGCGTATTGCTCTATCACAAGAAACTCCGCACAAGCAACTGTTCTATACACCAAAAAAAAAAGATTGTTCTCTTCTCGTTCCATTTGCAATGTTATTCTTACGGACTTTTTTTGTGTGTTAACCCCTTCCACCCCATAAGGCCATATTTGGCCACAACATGGCTGTTACCCATAATTGGAACCTAATGTTATGGTTATTTTCTAATTGCAAAATGAGTATTTAACCTACAGTCAGAAGGTAAAAATTGAATTATTCCTGATGCTCTGGGGAATCTTCAGCTTTTTAAATTATCCTTCAAAGATAATTAGTTCTTTTAGAGCACATATTTAAGTACAGGACATCATGCCCAATTTAGAACAAATATGGCAAAACCTCAAAATCACCCCCTTAATTGCAATAATTAAGGAATTATATTGAAAAAACATATTTCTTATGTTATTTTATGTGAAAACTTGACTTATATGAAAATTTGCAGAGAATTCAATGGCATTTACAGAAATAACCAAATTTTCATGAATGAGGCATTATGGGAAATTTGCAATGGAATGTTTTTTTCCGGGAAATTCCACATTTAAGAAAGGTTATTATGTGACCATGGTTACGGAAAAAAGAATATTAAGGGTCAATGGAACATTTGTCATGGATAATGTAGAAAATATCTTTGTTCATCTAATACTTCAAACAGGTAGAGAAATAACCTTCTGAGTCAAAAGTTATTACATTTCTATCATTTTCTATAATCAGATATGCCTTCTTTTCCTTACTAAATATGGTAAAGTTCAAGTTGTCATGACATGGAAAGTAATAGGATAATCAGGACTGGGGTGTTTCTATTATACAAGAGGTAGGGCACTTCATACAACCATATCTTAGCTTCTAAAAGGAATATTTCAAAAAGGTTTGCAACGTTTGAAAGCTTACTTTCTCTTGCCTACATATATTTTCTACCTAATATTCTCAGGAATTGAGGGTTGAAGGGGTTAAAAGGTCATAGTTGCCCCCACAAGTTAGACTGTGGAAATTGCGCGTAGATAAACAATGGAAGTTCCCTAAATTGTCACATCATAGCATGCCGTCTTACGATTTGGGCCCGGGAAGGGGCATGATTAGCTGCCGTCTTATTATGTATATCTTCAAGCGTATATCATAGGCCCCTACCTCCCAAAAGGAGACACATGCAAACAATATTTGGATCCGTTTGGGTGATTGCCCAGTATTTATTTCTAGTGAATTATGATACAAATCTGCAGCGACGTAGATGATTATATATATGGTACAAAAAGTGATAAGCCTATTTATAGACCTGCACATTTGATCGCAGACAAGAACGTGTGGTAGAAATGGTATATTTCCATAAACTTGATAAATTATCGAAACGAATACATGGTAATGCCAAAACCTTGAAAAAAAAGAATCAACAGTTGTTTTTCGATATTCAGCTGTGTTTTTCGTACATATATGCATTCATAAAATGCAGCTCAATTATGAACTTGAGGTGCAATCAGCTGTATAGCCTTTCCATAAGAAAATTAATTTGCAAGCAGATTGTCTAATGCACATTAAGTGAGTAACTATGAGGCTAGAGTCGTTCCACTGATTATAATTTCATAGATCCAAAATGAGACTATTAGTGAGTCTGATTTAGCGCGCCGAAATAATGTACTTTTTATACGTCCGTGTGTAAAGGGGAGCCGCTCATAGTATTTAGTTTCTCGAATTAACAGTCCAATTCCTGATGAATCAACTATGGAGTGGCTGAATAGGATTCACTGTTTAGTTGTCCTTGATGTTTAACTCCCCGACCACTTTCCCTATCATACGGCTGCTTTATGCGGAGGGTTCTTCTAGCACCTGCGACAACAAGAAGGATACACAATATTATCTGACCACCAACCTTAATCATACAATTTGAAGAGAGGACTGTCTTTTAGCTAAAGTCTGATGCCTGGCATTCATAATGTCTTCACACGAGTTCAAAAGACTGTTACTAACGGAAGAAAAAGATAACTATCCAAACAACGCTCCTCTTTTTCAAAATTTGTAATCTGTATCCTTGTGGATTTCTCCAAAAGCTATTATCTCTATTAATGTGCCTTCCCTTATTCACGTACGCACTGTACATTGGCAATGTTCGAGCTCCCAAATCGAGCAGTAGTATGGATAACAGTTATCCAGTTAACTTTAACATTTGCTTTATATCACCAGTGCCTAACATCCTAATAATTTTCATATTGCATTTTAAAAATGTGAGACAAATTAGGAACTAATATGAGGTATAGATACAAAGAATCACGCAACGTATCCCTCGACTCTCCTTTATAGCAAAGTCATTCCTTTTACCTTTCCTGGTAACATAATGGGATTCTCTCGTTCTGCTGATCAATGTGATTATGACTTTGTGCTTCAACTCTACACTATATCAGAAACCACTATGCTCACCGACTACGTGGGGTAGTCGGTGACGGTAAGGTATTGACACTATTGAAAGATAAGCTGTGGTTTGTTTTAGATTCGACTGAATCAAACAATATCCGTGTTAACATCCTCCTTCACCGATAGTGATTTTCGTAGAGGCTGTAGATCAGATGGATTGATCTTATCAGTAACCTTGGATTTTGTATTGCACAACGATGAATCACTGAACGTGGTATCTAAGCCCTTATCTAAACCAAAGAAGGTGGATGTATTTCCTAAAAGAAGAGGTATTCCCAAGGTTGGGGAAATCTTCAACTGCATTCACACTTATTGCCAACTTTCGATTTTCTCTGGACCAGTCTATGAGATGTGAATAGGGCTGACCCTTTATTTCTCTGTCGAGTCTGGCCGTCAATCCAACCGGACCCTGTAAGGTGTCTATATTAGGCGTTTGCTGGTTATGAACGGCTTTTAGAACTAGAAGATTGGTAACAAACTCGACACTTACCACGCCTTTATCAATCTCCGGGGATGCTGGCTCCGTGAAATTTACTGCTACACGATTAATTTCTTTGTTGTTTCCATGATACGTCAGAAGACCTTTTAGAAAATGAAAAAGGTCACATATAGGGTTAAGGTCTTACCAAACATAAACATTCAGATAAATCAGCGGTTTTCGTTGTTGCACCAAGTGGCTAACACTTTGAATTTTATACGATTTCTTTTTAAAATACCGATTTGTTTAACACTGTTTAATAGATGAAACACGTCGTAGGTAGAAACATTATTCAAAAACCTTTATAAATAGTAATTCACATATAAATATAATGTAATAATCACATCTAAAGTGGTATAAATACCAGGCAACTTGAGCTTTGCTGTACTCACCTTCGGGACTGATGGCTCCTCTGGCTACTATCATGTAGTATTTATTCCGTGTCAAATCAGCCAGGAGGTCCTCGTCACCCAGTGTGTTAGAGTTGTTGGTGCCAGTTGCTTTCTTAAATGTTCTTGTTTTGATGTAGGAGAAATGACATCTTATCCTGCCATCTTTAAACTCACCAGACATGTCGGAACCTAGTCCCAGGGTGGGCTGAAAAAAAAATTTCTGCGTAGGTAACTCGTACAGAAGTTAAGTTTATCATCTCTATATTACTATATATTATTCCGTTTATCGTTTGTGTTTGGTGTTCGGTGATTGATATATTGGATCTCCAATCCTGATATAGCATTTACAAACTAAGCCATGTGCTTTAATTTCAAAACAGGCAATGCACATTCCGATACTGCAGCAGCTTGGGTAATTTTTATTTTAACGGGATCTTACCGGTGATAAAAACCTGTTGTTGCGTTCTTCATTTGCAGCTGATTTGATTTTAACACCTGAGTCGCCTCTTATACAGTCGACGGTCGGGGACGGAGACTGTAGAAGAAAAATCGTTTGTTATTTAGCAATTGCGTTGATAAGCGCTGATGATAAAAAACCGAAGAAACGTCGACGACTTATTCGATTCAACTTACGCAAACAGTAACCTTTTATGTATTGAAACTTGTGACACAATTCAACAGAAGTATATATATATATGTATCCTACAATATAAATGATAATATATCCAAAAACTTCTTGGTATTTCTTTCTTTTTTTCCCTTTCTTTTATTTTTGTTATATATTTTTTTAGATTATTTGTCATCTGGTTACAATGTAGCATATGTTGCTAGTTTTCATTGTAAATGATACAATTCACTGTAAATCATTTCCATCGATTTTGTAATTCATGAAACAGCTGTATAACCATACTACTAGTAATTCTCAGTAAAATTATTTCATGTAAACGGCTTACCATTAAACCAGTTAGGGAGAATCCTACGGCCATATACTGTTCACTTGGTGTGACTGCTCCAGTAGCGTCAAACCGGACGTACTCCCCGGCCACCTTCCACCCGACCATCAGGGAGCAGGCGTCATCCGCGCAGCCCGCAGGGGAGCGGAAACAGTTCTTCTCATTCTCACATACACTCTGCTGAGAGAATAACAGACCGAGCAATTGTAACGTTTGTGCTTTCGATATAGGAGGAGAATGGTCAATAGATCACTACACAGTACTGTGGGTTATTCATTTATTTTTTCTTTTTGTTAATGGGTTAGATGTGTTCTTCCTATGAGGTACCACGGCAATGGCGGATCCAGGTTTTTGAAAAAAAGGGGGGCGGGGCGCTATTGAAATTTGTTTCTTCTTAATACCTTTTGGACGAATTTTACATAAAAAAATATGTAAAATTGCCCCCCCCCCCACAAAAAAAAGGGGGGGGGGGGGCACCCCCGCGCCCCCTCTAAATCCGCCACTGCAGTGACTGTTTAATCTCAAAACAACCATTTCAGTTGAGGTGGGAAACAAGGTCCATCCACTTACTTGTTTTTCTACGAGAAGATTGTTAGCCACACTCTTTAGAGTCGATGTCTCAGTGAAGTTGGTTGATTTTGGGTTTATATATTTGTTATTGCCGTGGTACACAAGATTTCCTGAAAATGGTTGTGGAAAATGAAGGGAATAGTACTTTAATCGATGCCGTAACCAACTACCTCGGAGCCATATCCAACGTTGTTGTTTATATAACAAATGTGATCTGTTTCGACAAACTATTAAAAGGAACATATCGTTTCGTATATTAAACGTTGGTATTGCATTTATTCTCTCAATCGAAAGTGAACATATTGTCCAAATATAGCAAAATGATAAATGATAAAATTCGAATGATTTTAGATTTGCAATATGAAAATATAATGTATGATAATATATGTCCGAAGATGCATTAGACATCTCAGTATTCTCATGATGGATTCATATCGAAGGAGGAACATTGTGTTCGCAGTTTTTAAGGACAAAGCTATGACAAATAAATCATGATTTACAAGGATAGTACTGCTAATCATGACCACAACTAGTGTCTTATGATAGACTAAATTAATGATGTTTATGGTTGACGGAATTGCTTATTATAACTAAACTATTAGTGACGAATAGTCCAATACGTTCTAAAGATATTGGCTCTATTTTAGAATGTAAACCTTTTACCTACCTTCCTCTGTCACCGTTCCTTTAGCCACTATCATATAGTACTTGTTTCGTGTTAGATCAGCTAAAAGGTCATCATCACCTTGTACTTCAGGTTTGTTTGAGCCATCAGTTTTGAGAAGAGTTTTGGTTTTGATGTATGAATAGTGGCAAGTAAGTCTGCCATCCGTATAATCCCCGGACATACTTTTACCAAGACCCAATGTTGGCTAGAAAAAAGGTTATATATAAATTGTCTTAAATTCTTTTGATTCTTGTATACACATTAATAAGAAATGACTTTGTAAATGCAATTCCTTGTTATTTGTATCAAATAATTTAATCATAGATGGAATGATTCCTAAATTGAAATGTACTTTTATGACAAATCTTTTCAACTGTTTATTTCCTTTCATACCGGTGATAGAAATCTGTTGTTTCGCTCCTCATTTGCAGCTGATTTGATTTCCACAGTCGATCCAGTCTTACTCCGAATGCAGTCAACAGTCGGCGATGGAGACTGGTGAAACGAAAGAAAATAGACGCTCACAATAATAAACTCAATATACAGTGGTTCCTCCTAGACTGATTCAGTATTTGTATATATCAATATCCCCGCACAATAAGCTGTGGATGGCATTTAGGCAAACTATGATTTGCAAACAAAATAATAAGGCAGAATTCCCTAGGGATTGATGGAGAATCCAACTCATTGAGAAATCGTCGACTAATAATTTTTGAGAAAAGTTAATACCCGACAACTGGAAAGAACCGCAATCTGTCGCTTAAAATGGAATACCTGTATAATTATTATTGGCTCTGTGGGACCCATATGAACTTATTTGCGCTAAGTGATAACAGGTCTATATTTTGAGAAATACCTGAGACAAACCTGTTTTTCCAATCAACGTCTCTAAAGAAGCTCCTCATTACTGGTACCTACTGATATCAGCGATCCGCGATTATACGGTCCTCACGTCCTATATAAGAGACTTTCTTTTTAGCCTAACTCCAATGTAGTATAACAACACATTTGTATTCTGGAATTGAACAATTCAAATATTTAAAAAAAAACAAAACTAAATCAGATCTTACCATTAAACCAGTAGATGAAAAGCCTACGGCTAAGTATCTCTCTTCGCCAGAGACTAGTCCTGAAGCATCAAAATTGACGTAATCGCCTTCAGCCTTCCAGCCTACCATGATGGTACAGTCCTCATCTGCGCAGCCCTTAGGTTGACGGAAGCAGCGGTTCTCATCCTCGCACACGCTCTGCAGATGGTAATAGAGAACAGTAAAACCATAAGAGATACACTCACCATTGCCTTAGAAGACAATCAGTTTATCTATTATTACACTGGTAAAATCATATTTGATAAACGGTTCATGATTAATTTTGATATAGATCTGGTATGATATGCAATAAATTTGTGTAGATTTGCTACAACAGCCGTTGGCAATATAATGCATCCCAATGTAAGGCGCTCAACTAATGAAAGTATGATTTTACCTGCTTGAATCGTATGACGTCTGACTCAAAAGGCACCCACAGCGAGTTGTTGTAATGCTGCACAGCCACCCTAGTGTATGACAGTGTTTTAGTTTGAGAGTAGACTGGAGCCTTTTAAAAAGTCACTCGATGACACTTTTTAGAATATAACCTTTTACCTTCAATCCATATCAATGTTACAGTGCGCCTATCATGGTCTTCTAGTGTTTGTTAATCTTTGTAATTGTTTACTCAGAAGAAATATTGTGTACATGTAGGAGAAGACATACACAATTAAGTGTACATACGTTTGCAAGAGAGGTCATGCTGGCTAATCTCAAGAAGGTGCATTTTTCTGCTTAACTTCTTCTTAATGTAATGGATCCATGATATACACGAAATATACTAGAACATATTCATGTCACTTATCTGTACTCTCAATTCACTCATTACGGCTAGAATAGACAGTGTTAAACATTTTCAATGAGGCAAGATCGGTTCTCTCCTAGTATTTCTACTTTGTTGTATCGATATTAATTCATTCCTACCTGTGCGGTAGGAAACTACTGTAGTAAAATAGCATGGGTCAACGAGGTTATTAAAGTTACTGGCATGTAAAGTGCCCAGATGCCTACAGAAAGGTACTGTAATAAAGCTTTCCAGAAAGGTGCTCACCCAACTAATATTTAAAGCATAAAGCCAAGAAATCATCGTAATTGGACTGTTACTAATCATCTTACCAGAACTTTAGGTCAACTCTCGGAAGGTTGATTGTATCAAACGTAGATGGGGCTTTCCATGTGAATGTGACGCTGTCTTTAGGAAGGTTGATATCGGCTTCGAACAAGACTGACTTCATATTTTGGTTCTAGAGAAGTACAAGCAGAACATGTATACAATCTCTACCTGCCATAATTTATGCGGTTTAGTTCTTTATATCACAGTACTTATTTTATATTTTTATATATTTGTTGTCAACTTCACGCTTTTAGGCCTATACACATGATCTTCTAATTCATCAAGTGATAAAGTTGAAATGTATTATATGGTTAAATATATGGTTGAATATATATATATATATATATATATATATTTCCTAGGTTTTTAAAGTGTCATTATCGGTTAAAGATAGCGTTTAGTGATTTATTAAATGTTTACATTTTTACAGCCTAGTTTGGCCGTGTCAGGTACGTCTGAGAAGGTTCCATATCGCTGACGTCCCTCCTGTGGCGGGGATTTAGCAGACTGTACGAAGACCCTAAAGCCATAGAACACTTCTCCAGGCTTCGTTTGGAGGGTCACTTTAGTAAAAAGAATATCACAGTGAGAAAGATATGGTTGCGAGATCTCTACGACTGGGTACAGACATGTATGCGACTAGAGAGTGATATATGTGTCATCTTATGCACATCAGGATATCTTGTTTCATGATTATAAAATTGATGATGTGGCCAATATGTTTTTTCCAATATTGAAGAGAACTATTAAACGTTTTATGAATTGCAGAAGGGATAAGGGTGTACAGAATGAAGTAACACATAGTGGAGTTGATGCTTCTGTATCACTTTTTACCTGTAATCTTGGAGTTGGCCCCATAGGTTGTCCGTGAAGTCAGGACTCTGACCTGGGTTTGTCCTGACGGGGATGTGAGAGGCAGGCCGAGGTCGGTTCGATGACAAGCGCTGGTCCACGCCTCGTGAGGTCGGCAGCTCACACCGTAGATGGTGCAAAGTATACCGAGGACGGCGGCCAGGGTATTCATTCTAAAATGTAATGAGGCATCAACTTCACAATTAATCATAGGTAACCAAGAGTGCTTCATAAGAAAAGAGAAGGGTAAGAAGAAAGTTCTTGTTAATGGTATACCTATCAGAATTGCAAGTTTGTTAACGTTTAGGCTTATCAACTACCACGACATTTGAAGTTCTTTCTTTCAGGAACAACTCTTTGATCACCGTAATGAACAATTGTATCATTATCAGATATGACTTTCGGGAATTGCGTTGAGAAGCAGAAAGCACCTATCTTAATGGCGTAATCGGTTGTTGAAGATATAGCTAGTATTGTAATGCTTTGTAGTTTCCATTGACATGTGATTAGATGAGATGTGATGAGAACTTGCGTTACCCTATTATGCTTTAAAAGCATCAAAAAGGACATGGATTTGCCGACACATTGTCCAGAATGCCGACACATTGTCCAGAATGCCCACACAAAGAAATAGTGATCTGCAATTGCAGTCCATGTGTCGGCGTCCGCCTATGCAATTGTATATTTACCAATCGCTAATGGTTAACACTGCTAAAAAGACTACTATACGGGTGAAATAATATTGGTGGAACACGGTGTCGTGCCATTTTTATGCATACCTTCTAACCCCCTATCGTTATCCTGTCTCGTACAAATACCATAAATATTCTCAGGTATCATATAAATGTTGTCATCTATCATGGACATCCTTCTCTAATATCCAATACATTCTTCAAATTCTCAGTCTTCACAAACAAGTAAGAAAAAACAAGGTACAAAGAATGCAAATTAAAAGCAACACATAGACTTCAAACGAAAATGTTCTTCTATTCTCATAGCACAATTAAACGAGTCATTAGTTCCAGTTCTGTTATCCGGAGTTCTGTCATCCGGTTCTTTTCAGTGGATGTCTCCGTATGCTATTTCTGGAGGGATAGAGAGGAGATATTACTGGAATTTTAAATCCCACTAGATAGAGGCGAGTACCTTTAAAATAGATGATAGAACGATGGATTTACACGGCCACATAGATCCATGATGTACTTAAGACTATACTCACTTAAAACCAGGAACAAAAAGTTGCCTTACTGAAGTAGTAACTTCCAAGGTTTTGATCATTTTCTCCGTCAAATCGTAATTGCTATTGTAAATGTTTCATAAAACTCTCCTGTGTGTAGACACAGGAGGAGGAGACGACTCTCAGGCAATGGGGGTTTCCTGTTTCACTTTCGGAGGTCATGAAACCACGGAAAAACAGTTGGTCTAGTAAATCCTATTGTAAACGACTGGTTTTATGTTTGGATATGACCGAGAAATGCAGGGCACAAGCAGGATTTTGGGCAGGGTGCCTCGTACTAGTTCCTTGGACTCTAGAGTTTTTGGGACCACAATGAACACATGTGATTTCGTAGTATCTGATATTTCAAATTACTCTAAGTTTTTTGTGTGCTTCCATAGTTCAGGTATTTTAACAGGCTTTATATAATAATTACACAATTAAATTACACTTTACAGGGCTTTCATGTCAGACTATGGTACTCTGCAGCCAATTTAGTAATTCTACAATATCTTTAGGTTGTTGGATGGTTTTTGATAAGTCAAATTTAAAGAACCTTGTAAATGTATTAGATCTACTTTCTGGATCATATTTTTGATTCTATGTTTAAAAAACAGGAAACTTTTCGTATTGTTTTTGAACTTCCAGATTTAAAAAGATAAACACTAGGGCCTAATAGAATCAGACATTATTCTCTTCAAATAAAATGTTACTGCTTGTAGGCCTTTACCAAGTTTTCTGTGTTTCCCAACAGTGTTTACTGAGTATATTTAAACTATTTAAAAAAAATCTTACTTGTCGTTATTTCAGGTAAATCAATTGATGCTGGATTCTTATTATATGAAATGCATGTTAGTATAGACTGCAGCATTGTTGTGAACGTGGCAAAATGTCATTGTAACACAGTATCCTTACCTTAATATTAAAGTGCTAATTGGTTTGATATTCATAAGGTGAGCATATCCTACATCCAATAAACACATCGTGTGATAGTCTACAAGTTGTCATACATTAGATTGAAGTAAAAAGGTTTTTGACTGCTGTCAACAGAACCAGCACCTGTAAAACTATCTGGGACTTCCCCCTTATTTGGCCTTTGCCTTCTAAAAGAAAATAGTTCAGAAGGTAATTTTTATCATTTAAATTGTTCACAAGCGGTAATGCATCATAACATTAACAACGCTATGATCGATATCCAAGTTTCGTAAAAGAACAAGATTATGAACGTTGGCCATGATGCTATAACGCATTTAGTGAGTAGGTCAAGATTAATCGGAGTCGACCGATGGTTTGCTTAAGGTTTGACTGTATGACTGTTGTTAGCTCTATGACATTAAGTACAAATTAATACTTTTAGCATGACTTTATCAAAATTCCACGCGCTATCAACAAAAATATTATAGTTATACACTATTTTGGAGACTCGTTGCTATCAACAGATAGTCCAAAATATTCATTGTTATATAAAGTATTTGTTTATCATTAGAAGTGGAAGGTATTTGGAAGTTATTTTACGGTATGCATGCATAGTTACAATAACAAAGAAAGACCAACTTAGGCTTACCTTTGTGTTGTGTCGTTCTTCTAGGCCAGGAGCTGGGAGAAGTATCCATAGATCCTGCAGCAGGGAGGTGTGATTGAAAAGTGCCACGGACGATAAACCTGTCCTCCTTATAGGCACTATCTGATACAGGGTTACACTGAAGACCGGGCAAACAGTTGCAACGACAAAGTGAGTCTGTCTGATAAAAAAAACTGAATTCTTTTTGAGCCAAACATAAGTAAGGGCCAACAGGTTGCATGTTTAAGTAAAAATAAGAAAGGATATCATGGAAATGCAAAGAATTTCGAGGCATAAATATTTGATTTTTGGGTTTAACAGTGTATGCAATCCATGTGACAAGCTTATGATCAATGATTTGCTTATCAGTAACCACCTTATCAACAACAGATTCCTAACCCAGCAGAGCAGACGTTTAGACGCATTTCGACAAATTTGCATTAATATCTAGTCGACATGATTTCCCTTAGTGATTATATCATTTCAGTTCGTTCTTTTAAAGTAGCGAATCGCCGCTCGGAGAAATTATTATTATTATTAGAGATGGGGTTTACCTTTCATCAACATATTCGTTTTTTTTTGTAATGGAAACATAAAAGTCAAACATTCTTTACGATCATTCATTCATTGATCATTAGTATTTGGAAGGACAGTATATGCCTAGAGGATATTTATTTAGAATGTATCAAGTCCTGTAGCTGCTTTCTTATTCAGATAAACTGCCTTTGGTAATGCTGCCTACACGTATCTGTTTGAGAGATATCTATTCATTGGATAGGCATAATAGTTAGGTTGCCTGTGTTAGAAGGTGTCAATATTTTTATTGTCCCGCGATGACTCTCCATTTCTTATCTGTTATCGAAATGTAACCACTGTTGAACTTTGATGCAACCAGATGACCCAGATGACCCACGGTAAGGGCGACTTCCAACATCGTGCACTGTGTTGCCTTTAATACAAGTGTCAGCCAGTGCAATTTTTAAACCATTGTTAACGGTATAGGATAATAATCCACGTTATAAACAAGATTCCATACCACACCACTTAGTGGAGTTTTTTTCTCTTTGAGCTTATGTAAATTGATGATGTTAAGCCATCTATAACTTTTGATGTATACTTAGTTGCATAATACTGTCTATATGTATCAACAGAACCAATCTTTGTCTTTTTCTGACATTTGTATCATCTATGTGTATTCATGGCATATATTATAGCACTACATTACAGATGTCGACCACTGTAGCCTAATGGTCGCCACTCAAACAAACGAACCTCTGGACCATGACACTTAGGGTCTGCATGGAAACAGTCTTTTGGCGTAGACCTCGGGCATTAATTTTCTCTTATTTTGACTTACGACATTGCCCTTGACCAGTGATAATGGCAGGGCGGCATTTCTTAAAATACACAGGGTAAAATGGGCTTAGAACGGAGAGGTAGCTCTTCAGAAGGTTGGCGATAGTATGCAAGCAAATACCCAATAGCTTTTAAAATTTCGTATTATACCAGGGCGGGTGCATATTTCCAGATTATTGTGATGGTTCAATACTGAGACAAGTTAACCTTCTGAAAATGACCAACCGGACATAACAAGTATAGATAATATCCGTTGCAAGAAAATCGCTTGTTATCCAATAGTAACTTAATAGAGTTATGATGTTGGAGTTTAAAGTGTGCTCAGCAATTGTCAGCTATATCGACACTAACTCACGGTTTTTCGCTTATACAAAGTACTATGCATAGAATCTATGGTGGTGAAAACGACGGCACGGTAAGATGGTCTAACAGGGAGCGCCGGGAACCGAACCCCGCGCGTCTACGCGCAATGCCAAGATGATAGATTTATAATGATCGTCTTGAGAAAATGAATTAATCATAACTTCATCTATGATAATCATGAATAGATATCCGATCTATTCTGTATCTTTTAAATACAGATAACGTGATCAATGTGAGTAAGTAAGAGCGAAACACTCTATTGCACCAAAGTATTATAACCAATTGCAACATCTTGAACAACAGGTTCGTTTGAAGACATTTAATATAACTTTCCCTTTTCAAACAATTCTACCGGACATATAATGAGAGACAGCAGTTAAGTTGAGATTCTTTATTACCGTCAACATGAATGAGCATTCCACCAATATTTCGATACAGTTACAAGAAGACAATAACTATTGGTAAACAGACGGTCAACACAGTCGAGGCGTTCAGCGTAGAACTATTATCACAGATATTATGATGCCCGAAGCAATTACTCGCCGTATACACCAATCTTTAATTGTGGAGAAAATATCACACGAATCTATATATCTTATGCTCAAAACCACATATCAATGTCAGTAGAATTAAATGGTTTATTTACATGGGTTTCATCCTTATCTACTATTTCAAAGACAGTAAAATTTATACAAGATAGAACCTATAATATGCGCCATATACAAATAAATTAATTGAATAAGCACAACTTTTTCGTGGTTGCGAGGGTAATTATAAAATCACGAAGCATTAACGTTCTGAGATAGATCTTCTGGTTGAAAATTTACGTTTGACTATTGTAGGTTAACTATCTCACCGACATATCTTTTGAGATAGACCCGTCGATTTTCTTTGTCAGCCTTCGTGATTATTTGTCAGTGGCGGGTTTAGAATGGGGCATAGAACACTCACCGCAAATGGACCTGTGGGCCATTTAGACCCATCTACCGATGATTCTTTATCTTGGTACCAAAGCTCACTGAACTTATTAAGCGGAGGTAAAGTAAGTACTATTTTTGTTCCACACTTGGTAACTTTAGGATCTTAGGAGGAGGAAAAGATAGCAGCATAAGTATAAAGATTAATGAGGAACAACGATGTATTGGTGATAGCCTAACGCTAAATAGGACTATCGTCTCGGTAAAAACCTTAAGGTAAGAGTGGCCCCCGCCCGTTAGTCCTTGTCCTGGACGAGCGAGGTCCGACTGGTGGGCGTGGTCCGCCCTAAGGAGGGCAGCGTGTCGTCGGGGTCGTCCTCCGACCGCAGGTGGGGGTCCAGGATCTGAGACTTGGACGGGTCGTCGTCTTCGGGGTAGGCGGGCGGGGCGGCGGGCGGCGGGGGCTCGTAGCCCCCGTCCTCCTGGGCGGGCGGCCCGGGGCCCACCATGGCCTTCTTCCTCATGTCGGCCCGGTGACGTCGCCTCATCTTGGCCTGTTCGGTGTCGGCGGGCGCGATGAAGGCCTCTACCGGGGTGGTCGCACGCGACTCCTCGTCCTTATCGATTGGCCTGTAAGGACTGCAACAAGCAAAGTGGGCACTTGATCAGTGATACGATACTGTTATATGTAACAAAATATGATGGTGATTTTGTTAGACCGAAAACCAGTGACTGATGTCTATTATTCGAAGGACCTAGCGGGATGAAACCTGAAATTACAGGGGCGGATCCAGATATATCAGAAAAAGAAGGGGGTAGGGGCCCCTATATGTACAAATTTGAGTTGTTCCCTTTGGGAAAAGAGTTTTACAGTAAAAAAAATCTGAATTTGGCAAACTTGTTTGGCGCCTCTCCCCCCCCCCCCCCATTCCGTCAGTGAATTTTGTAGATAAAGCGTTTCGAAGGTAGATGATTTGACCGTCTGTCTGACGACAAATTGACTGTCTTAAAGACGTTCCTATTTCTTTCACAACACATTATGCAATATAACATATACCTTACCCATTGCTACTATTTATTTTCGGTAGAGGGCATAAAAATTACTTAAAGGCCAATGTGGCGAACTCTGCTTCAACAAACAATACAATCAAATATGTACTTCAACATGATTATGTTTCATCATGTTAGATTTTGGACATTGTTACATCGTCCAGGCCCTTACACAGGTTCTGCCGTGGGGGGAGTGGAGGGTCGTTGAATAGAACTTATAATTACCATAATTTTGACATAAAAACGGGGTGGCGAGGTCACCAAGGGAGACCTTTCAACAATTTCTTTGAATATTTTTGGGCGATGACATTGAATTTATGAGGGAAAGGCGGAACGTTTTGAAAAAGATTTTCGGGGGAGGGAGGGGGGAGCGCCACCTCCACCATCCCCGCTCGTTACGGGCCTGATTATAGTGTCAAGAAGTACCACGCCACCGTCACAAATGTCTGAGACCGTCAGGTACGGTCACGTGTCGGCGTGTCCGAGACAAAAGTCAACAGTACTGATACGGGTGATACGGTGCCCCAAGATCTGAGGACTCTGCCCAACCGATGTCGACAAGTCATAACTGGGTTAAGTGCAGGCTAAATAGGGACAGGCTGTTCCAATGTGCTGTTAATAAATTCTTCAAATGATGATTATCATAACTTATAGTTGGTGTTTTACCATAATAAAAAAACAGATTGCGGTCAATTGCTTTATCGGGATAACGTTTTCCCCTTCTTATCATTGGTTTCTATCAATTCATACATTCATGACTAAAATGGCTAAGGTAGCACATATCATTCGGCCTTATGTATTTAACAGATGGCAGCTGCCACTATTATCCAATATTGCCAAAAGTCACCTTAAAATATTCGAATGATAGGTAATGATAGAACTTTTAAGAATTACTTCTAAATTATCGCAGCCAAGTGAGTTTACAAAAGCAGATTGTAAATTTGATGTAGCTGTTGGTAAGAAATACAAGTTAAGATTACCGCAGTAACAAGTTTCATGAACGATAAGGCGATATTTCCATAACGACAGGACTGGTCAAATGGCGAGATTTGCAAGAGATTGACAACGGTTTCCAGGCTACCACGGCATTCAATTTGGCACCGTGGCCGTTTTTGTTTATCAACGGAAGTGTTATACTATGGCTTTGAAAAACAATGTTGACATATTTTATGTTACATTTCTATGTAACAACTAAATTGAATTAAACAATAAGATTTTTCCAGTATCATTCAACACTGATATTAGAAGCGGCAGATAACTCCTACCTCCTCAACAAGAAGAACACCCCTACGCCTAAACAGGAGGCACCTAGTAGGGCGAAGAAGACGGCTAAGGACGTGGTGACGACGGACAGCCCGCCGACGGACACGAGGGGCCGCGGGGTGGTGGCCGCCAGGTCCTCGTTGTAACCCTCCTTCACCTCGTACTGAGAGGTGCCCGCCGCCAGCGAGGCGGCCAGACCGGCCTCCTCCAGCTCCTGCAAAGGGCAACAGGTCAAAACGGACACGGACGGCAAGGTAAAGGATCTTGGATCAAGTTAAATTCTAATCTGAGTGAGGATGGGCAGCAGTTATGGGCAGTTATGGGCAAAGACCCAGGATACTATCTCTGAGACTAAAAGGCCTATGCAATACTTATGGAGGGAACACATTTAGTATTTTAGACGCCCTCTGGATAAAAGAAGAGTGAGATTATAGTAATACTTAAAGCTGAAGCCGATTTATTTCACTGGCCCATAGATATTATTCATTCCTATTAATGCACTTTATAAAAGCTGTAATAAACAATCTTTAACGTGAAGCAGCACTTATCTCTTTGTTTTTCTTTATTGTATGACAAATCAAATTTATTTTATACCACATGACTCTTACACTTCGTGATATATCTCAGCTATCAATACTAACTAAAAGAAACAAATAGAATCAGCCGATTACGAGTCTGAGATAAGAGAAATAACACCTCATGTTTTGGATTTGCTGACTGTACTGCCTATTGGATTGCTATTCTTATGAATTTTTAAAAGAAATTACCCCCCACCCTACTGACACTGAAATTGTAAGTGTGTTTTCATGACACTATTTAATTAACCAGCTGGTAGCAATGGAGGACACAGTACAATGATAATAGAATATTTTGTAATTGTCCTGCATGGTTACATTCTCAGAGAATATGTTCACTTTAAAAGGTAATCGTATCATAGCAATTTCAAAGGTATTAAAAAATGGGAAACAATAATTACTGATTTGGAGAGCGTCTGATGGAAAGTTATATAGGCCTATACGTTGAGGCAAGACTTTTTAAAAATTTAGCTGGTGATCTGGAATGTGGCATGGTTACTAATCAAAATGTTATTATCATAAGTATTTCACTGTTATGATGAGGTCCACAATTTAATTCCGAATAGTTGTTTCCAATCATTGGCGTTAATCTCACCAATTTGACGCGGGCCCTGGCGCTCGGAGTGTCGAGGACCTCTATGAGAAGGGCGCTAGGTACGTGGTACCTCTCCTCCGCGTCCGGGATTTGACCACACAGCGGGTTGGCACTGGGCACGGTGATTTGGACCAGCGCTCTGCGAAAGAAAATTACGTTTATGATACTAACTATAGCCCTACACTCCTGATGTTTATTTACTTTTGATATCGGAAAGGGAGAAAGGTCAGAAGGCCGAAAGCACTGGTAAGTACAAATATTGTCGGGGGAATCGGAATAGCAATCACTTGGCAAGTGCTCTCGATTTTTCAACAATGACTATAACTATGTCTGAATTGCTATAACAGTGGCTTTCAGTTTACATCATTGTCACCGGAGTCAATTCATTAAAGGTGGCAGATAAAAATGTAAAATCTATGTCCATCTACCTATCACCATGGCAAATGACGATGATTATAGACTGTAAATTATGCATAGGGCTGACTGAAAGCAGGGGCGGATCCAGGGCGGGGGGGTCCAGGGGGTCCTGACCCCCCCCCCCCCCTTTTGGGGGACACTTAAACATGATAAAGAGAGAGAAAACATTGCTCGTGTATTCGCAAATGCACGACGTTTCAGTACTTAGCCTATATATGGACCCCTCCTTTCTAAAATCCTGTATCGCCCCTGGAAAGGATGAGATTATTCTACCTTGTTTGGGAGCCGTCCGTTCTTGGGTAGCCCCTTCCTAGGTGAACGTCGTTTAATACACACATATCCTGGGTAACGGGAATCCCTTCCCTGAAAACAGAATCAATAGAGATGTCGATCATGACCTTCGTAGCTTTTTTGATTAAATATAAATTGTGTGGTCAATTTCTCAGTCAATTTCTGGACCAAATGTCAGTTGGACAAATCTGGGGTACTCTCTTCGGGGCGCGGCCCTATCTTAGTGCCTGCCACTTTGAAAACAAAACCTAGACTTTTACGAATCTCTTAATTCGAGAAAGATATAAAAAAAAAACGTGCTCTTTTCTTTCTAATTTTTCAATTTTGAATAAATGAATTTACATTTTAAGATGATGTCAACATTAAATCTATTCTTAAATAGATAATCAAAACCAAAGGATTAGTCAGAAGGTAATTCTCAGATGTATGGATGTGCTGTGAACGCCTTGTTCAATGTTTGGACATGACTGGGAAATTTGACGTATTGAAAGGATTTAGAGGTGCCTCAAGCTTATTCATGGGACTTGAGAGTTTTTATGGATGGGGGTCAGGGTGGTATTCACCATAGAGTCGATACTAAGGATTTTAAGGAAGGGGGTGTATTGATATCTAGTTTATCATCGTGCTTTAACCAGTACATACTAATGATTACTTAAGAGGCTTGGGTCGTCATGTGGCTGCCCACAAGGCACCTTCCCTGGCCCCCAAAGTTTGGTTTGGGTTGCCTTTGGGTCAGCATGTGCTCATGACCAGACGAGGGGAAAGGGTACTCCGTCTAGTAACTTAATCTAGGGACCTGAAAATGATATTTTCTAAGAGTTTACACAATGTTATGAAAAGCTCATGAATTTTTTGTTTCCATGGCAACCAAATAGAATGAACTAGGTGAGTTACTGGTATTAAAACGTTTCATTGACATTCCAAATATGGAAACATTTAATTACGATGGAATGTTTTGGATATGATAAATGAATTATACAGGAAGAGTTGAGTAAACCAAAATTATCACTATCCTTCATAAAATCATACTCATATCTCTTTAAATATTGGGTTTAGGATAGCATTAATAGAAACCTTGGAGTACCCTTTCCCCTCAGCTGGTCATTTATTGTTGTCTAAAGCCTGGTCCCCACTTGGGCGACTAGTTTTCCTTGGTCGCTGGACGACTAAGGTGGTTAGTAGCCCAGCGATTAACTCCACATTGGCGCCGTCATGTCTGGGGACCAAACCACTAATCGCTGTGGTTTCTGAGCAAAATATTTGACATGTTAAATATTTTCCACTATTCGCCGCTGATTAGAGCAGTTGGTCGCCGAGCTAGGTGACTAAAGTCGCCCCTAATCGCCGCCAGTTTGATGGCAAGAGCGTCCCAATGTGGCGACTAACTTTTTTTTCCAATGGCCACTTAGTTAGTAGCCCGACGACGTACTTGTTTCTTAATCGTCCGGCTACTAAAATTAATAGCCGTCGTTAGTCGGCCAAGTGGGGACGCGGCATTAAGCTTGGTCCCCACTTGCACGATTACATATCATTGGTCGCCGAGCGACGAAGGGAGTTAGTAGCCTGGCGATCAAGTCCACATTGGTGCCTTGATGTCTGGCGATTAAATCACTAGTCGCCGTGGGTTTATAGCAAAATATTTGACATGTTTAATATTTCCCCATAGCCTTATGCCTGGTCCCCACTTGGGCGATTAAATTTCGTTGGCCGTCGGACGATTAAGCTTGTTAGTAGCCGGGAGACCAACTCCTCACTGGTGCCTTGATGTCTGGCGACCAAACCCTTAGTCGCCATGGGTTTTGGGCAAAATGTTTGACATGTTTAATATTTTCCACTATTCGCCGGCGATTAAAGCAGTTGGTCGCCGAGCTAGGCTACTAAAGCCACCCCTAATCGCCGGCAGTTTGATGGCAAGAGCGTCCCAACGTGGGGATTAATTTTTTAGTAGCCCGGCGACCAATATTTCTCCCTTGGTCACCGTGGTTGGAAAGGGTTAACACTGGTCGCCCGGCTACTAAAATCTTTGTCGCCCAAGTGGGGACGTGGCATTAGGCTATTAGTTGGTCGCAGGACGACATACTAAATTGTCCTCTAGTGGCCTCTAGTCGCCCGCAGATTAATAGGAAGAGCGTCCCCACGTGGGGATTAATTTTTTAGTAGCCCGGCCACTAGTTAGTCGGCGGGCGACCAATATTTCCCCCTTGGTCGCCGGGGAAATCCACTAGTTGCCGTTGTTAGTAGCCCAAGTGGGGACGCGGCATAAAGCCGCGTCCCCACTTTGGCGACCAAGGACGGCTACTAATGTTAGTCGTCCGACGATTAAGAAATTAGTACGTTGTCGGGCGACCAATTAGATGTTGGTGGAAAATAAAAGTTAGTTGCCACATTGGGACGCCCTTGTAGTTATTCGCTGGGCTCTTGTAGTTAGTCGAGAGGACATTTTAGTATGTCGCCCAATGACTAACTAGTCGCCCGTGGCTATAGAAAGATATTAAACATGTCAAATATTTTGCCCCAAACCCAGGACGACTAGTGGTTTGGTCGCCAGACATCAGGGTGCCAGTGAAGAGTTGGTTGCCGGGCGATTATCAACCTTAGTAGTCCGCTGACCAAGGAAATCTAGTCGCCGAAGTGGGGACCAGGCTTTATCTGCGTCCAGGTCGGGACCCGTCCTCGAGTGCACATGCTATCTAATTACCTACCTCTAAATCATAAGACAACAATGGCTCAGATGTTCACAATCATGCACATTGACGCTGTGCAGATGACGTCACATCCCCCAAAATGAAAAAATGTAGTGGTGATCACTTTAGGACTAATGTTATTTATCACTCAGAAACACTTGGAACATACTTTCAAGCAATATTTACATTAATGAAACTTATAAAATGATTAGAATTCTTAAATTTGGATTTATTACTTGGTGATCACCAACATTTTATCACGTGAGCACATCTGCAAAAGTTCTATAGTTTTTATTACTACACTTAAGTAAGGTATACATGTTTCTCTTGTTTCTATGATGTTATATATATCTGTATAAAACGTAGTTAGATGAAAGATATCTAAGCCAAAAATAACACTGCATGACATGAGACGTGGGCCTACGAATTGTATTTTCTTTATACAGCATGTGAACGGTAACTTTTGACTCTTATCATCCTTATCTTTTTCAAACTATGTGGAGATGCTCAAAGGATACAATATGTTGGGTCTTACGCATTGGGATTTCGACGACAGCAGCGGTCAAAGTTAAGTTCAGAAGCAGTGCAGAAATCCTGGAGCAGTTTGCAGATTGTGGCGAATAGCACATGCTGAACATCTTCAAACTGTTGGAAAAGATGAAAGTATTCTCATCAAAATTCCATCTGGAGTGGCGGAACAACGCATAAAATGCAAGAGCTAATTTCTGGGAAAACCTTGAAAAAATATGAAACAACTGAAATATGCTTGTGTGCAATTATGAGAATTCAACCAGCTAACTGTAAAGTAACTAGTAAATATATCCATCCTCAAATTATACCATCTAACCTATATAGGAAAATAACAATCAGTAACATGTTGGCTTCAGCATAGGGCGAAAGGGACACTCTCAAATGAAGGAAATATAGACAAAATCCTTATCGATTTTATTATAAGGGTGAGATTGATGACCCAACGTCATATAGGAAAGAATGTTAAATATAGCACTACTTCATTATAATTATGACCATTCTGTCCAAACAACGATACTTTTACTAATCAACGCTCTTACCCTAGCAATATCCACGTGCATAAAGATCATAAACGACTCGACAACCTCCCATGGCTCGACTGGAATCAAAGAGGAGAAGGCATTCACTATAGACCAAGGCGCAAAGAAGGGGTGACTTTTACAGTCAATTTTGAAACACCCACATTCCCTTATTCCAAGCAAAGCCTAACAATTTAGGGAAATCCCCTAAGATACTTTATGAAAAGCACCAAATAAGTGTTTTGCAATTTAAAGGGCTTAAAGATTCGATTGCAAAAGTTATCCATAATTATATATCAGGCTTCTATATCATATATCAATATGAATGCTTTTCTAATCAATGCTAATTATAATGGCTTTGGTTCCCAGTAAAATACTTTCATTCTATATTATAATTTCGAGAGGTACACTAGACAGATGGTTTATTCAATTCTAAATATTTTGTATCATTTACATTGTGTCACATTGTTTTACATGAAGACTTATTGCTTATTTGAAAAAAAAAGAATTTTTGCTTTACTTTATAGTCTACCTTCCTTAGCGCACGGTACTATTATCTGGCTTTGATTTTACCGAGTATATTTTTGTTCTTTCCAGAACATTAAGCTGATTTCTTTTATTCAAAACATTATCTTAGAACAAACTGTGCTAGTTCAAGTTATAGGGGCTTAGGGCAAAAGTCACCAGAACTAATATCAAAATGAGAGGTACTGTTAGTCTTTATTCCTGTAGCAATCAGTGTGGTCTCAGCAGTTACATGTAATATCCAGTAGAATACACACACAGCACTTCAACTAGATACCAAAACCATCCAAATGATAAGTGATCAGCCTGTATATGAGCTGCCTGTGTCTGCTGCCCTTGGGAAGGTCACATAAACAAAATAGGGGACTTCTGACAGGGGGAATGTGCTTGTTGGTAATTGAGGGAGAAGGTCTTGTGTGTATGGCTAAACCTGCCGGTAGCATATTGGGTATGGTAAAGTTAGTGTGCTGCATGTGTGGCTAAACCTGTCAGTAGCTCACTGTATACTGCAGAATATCCCGAACAGTGTACCATCATTTCATGTTTATCTATATTTATTACATTTACAGTGAGGTAGTCCTATGAGTTAAAGTGTAACGACCCAAAGGTTTGTGTAGCATTACATGCAGTATGGTATTGTAACAGTGTTTTGATACAAAACATATCGATCAATCATTTACATATGAAATTTTAAAATGTCTACTAGAGTAATGTAGTCCTACCCGTGCAGGTCGGCTTTAGGTAGTTGCACATGGCGTGGTCCAGGTCCTCCCCGGGACAGAAGCGGGTGCCGGTAGGTGGCGGCTCGTCGCACGTCCGGGACCGGCTGAAGCGGCCATGACAGGCCCGCGAGCACGTGGTCCACTGACTCCACACGCCCCAGTTACCGTCAGTCTCTGCAGGGGGCAGACAGACAGAGGACTTCAGAGTACATTACTAGGAATTCTAAGGTCAAGGTTTACATCTAAAATACATCGACAAATTAATAATTATTTTATTGACAATATGGAGGTCATTACAAACCTATGTGTCAGACAGAGTGAATCACAAACTAGACATAAAAAGCCTACAAATAACTACAGCTACACTAGTAGGACCAAACAATTTTATCTAGACAGGACAGTTTAGTGCAGTGAGGCAAGTCACTACACTGTAGTATTCAAGGGAGTAGTGGGTTTTAAAGAACCTATTATGTTTGTAGATTATTACTATATTAGAGCTATCGTAATTATTGATTGCATTGAAGAACTTAGTGCTGTGTTGATTATAGTAATTTCTATTGATGAAGCAAAATTTGTATTTTCATCCAGCTCCTAGCTTTGCCAAAGTAAAGAGTAGTTATGTCCAAGGCTGTTAAGTAATTCTTCAATATATGTGCAGCAGTTAAGATGTTCATCAGATAACTGGTGCACCTATACATACATATATATCATATATATATATATATATATATATATGAGAGTGCTCAGCTTTGTTTACAGGTTAAGCAACTTTTTTGAACACTTCCTTATCTGCCTATGGAGTATAGATTACCTCTAACTAAGTGAGCATACACACATTTTAACTGTGATTACCTGAACAAGCTAGTCCGTCGACATCGATGAGGTAGTCCCTGTGGCAGGTACAGGTGTAGCCCCCAACGTTGTTCTTACACTCACTGTTCACCCCGCAGCTGTGAGTGTTGGTGGCGCATTCGTCAATATCTAAACGAACAAGAACATGAGCTGACTGGAAAATATTCCTCATAAGGTATACATGACATTTTGTTCATTATACATGTATAGATAAATCAACTCATTAACCATCTATGTTGATTCCAGACAATGCATCTTTCCCATAAAGGGATTTTATTTTCTGGTACACTGTTTTGTATACTTATAAAGAAGCTTTTCCAACGGATTTTTAAAACATTCTTACATGCCTTTGACTTTCCTTATAGCAATGTCAGCCTGTTTGAAATGCCAGTCTTTTTTTTAAACCAAAACTGTTCTTTAGTCTTCCGTGCCTGCCTTACTTTACCTCTAACCCCCACTCTTATTGGATGCAGAGATGCGTCGAGGGGGCTTACCGTAGCAGTAGTTGTTGGTCTCTTGGTAGCCGCGGTAACACACGCACTTGTCGACCCCGTTGATGTTGACGCATACATGGTTACATGCAGTGGTCATTATGGAGCTCTGACATGGGCTGCTTACTGCAGAGAGCAACAGAGGCTTTTTTGCACTTGCACGTTTCTAAAGTTTTCTAAAGAAGAATGGCCCGATAAATTTGACAGAATTAATTTTGCATTTTGGTTACTGTTCCGTCTAAATGTAAAACTTTATATAAAATATGATATTATAGTTTACACCATTTTCCCGCAAACATTGTTACCACCGGTAATCTGGTTCTGCAATTATCAATGATATCGTAACAGCAATTTTCCCAAAGTGTTGCACGCAAAATGATTTTGAAGACAGCTACAATGACCATCGATATAGATGGCAGATATTCGTTTCTTGGGTGCATGTTCCGTCCATACTAAATAAATGGATTAAAATAATATAGACAGGTTGATAATGTTTCCGACTCCTTACCAATACACTTGACGTGGCCATCAATAAAGTTAGGAATAAAGCCCTCGGCCGGACAACTACATCGGAAGCCGGGGGAAGCGTCTTCGCAGATGAACTCGCAAACCTGGGACAGTTCTGTATTTGTGCACTCATTGATATCTGTGGTCATAAAAATAAAAATATATTAGATATGTTTTCTTAATAAATATTGATTTAAGTGAGCTATGCATGTTTAGTTATTACATACATTAACACAGACGCAGACCCATAGGCAGACTATCGATGCATTAATGATTTAGAAAGAAAAGGAAAATCGTGGTCTGGGTTTGGATGTTTTCCTTGTCAAGAAAATAGCTAATGACTTACTATGTTTACAATCCATCTAGGCGACATACTTTCTCCAGTGAAGCACAGACTGGAACCAGATCTACATAGTCGACTAATATAATTGTAGCATTTTTTCATGTTTGTAAACAAGTATGTATATGTATGCATATGAATGTTTGTATACATTTTATAAAGTTTTAGTATAGTATAGGAGTAACTCACTGATACAGGTGCCACTATTGAAGTCCTTCTTGAAGCCATTGTAACACTCACACGTGTAAGTGCCGTTGGTGTTGACACACAGCTGGTGGTCGGTGTCACACTGGTTGAGCTCAGCCCGGGCGCACTCATCAACGTCTAGGCGAACAACAATAATAGGGTGTTCACGGGCTGTCACGGGGATGGGCAGGTATTTTGGCTGAAGCCGTATTTGTTCTACTTAAATGGTTTAGGCAAGTCAACAATCTGATCTATAAGATTAATGCACTAAGGAAGGATGAATTTTACAACCATTACTAAAGCGATTAAACATGCTAAATATATCCCAATTTTATTAAATGATTATTGAGTCCCATAGAGCTTGCAAAACACAACATACAACTCTGGCCGCATAGTTGGCAGACTAGACCACTGACATAGTTGGATTCATATGACCAGAATTGACAACACCATTTCTCTTAGGTAGACAGATAAAACAAATTAAGATAAAGCTATGAAAAAAGACAATTCTAAATATCAAATAAATAGGGGAATTCTCTGAACTACGAGAATAATTATACTGAATGTGTAGGGGCCTACTCTGCTTTAAGTGCAATAAAAGGTGATCGACCTTGTTTCAGACCAGTTTGACCGTCGACGTTGCTGATCGATACCACGGTCAATTTTACCTGCTAAGATAGTCATTAATCATGACAATCAGTAAGCATCTGGCAGGAATGATTGATAAATGACAAATGGCTTTTTAAGACAGATGTCAACAAAGGCTGAAGTATCCATAGAGAGGTATTAAAGGGTTATGATTCAACACGACTTTGTATAAAATTCATGTGACGAAAATTTCTAGCTCTGTTTCCTTCTCCAAAAAGCATAGAAACGAATGAATACCAGAATAAAAGTAAAAGACTTTTAGATATAAATAGAAGTATCGATTTGTGGATCAGATAGCGTTGACAGGGATGACCAACTACCCTCTGATATCCTCAGATATTTTTGGGTAGCTATATTCACCGTTTGAGAGAGGGTGGGGACAATCAGCTGTCACTCGTTAGGGGTAATTACATTCAATCTAAGAATAAACCCTAATATGGTGCCTCCTGAGGCTCGCCTACCTACCCGTGCACTGGATGCCGTCCCCCTCGTAGCCCGGCTTGCAGTCACAGCGGAAGTTGCCTAGTTCGTTTGTGCAGTCGGCCAGGTTCTCATGACATCCGGCCTGCACACCGACTCGCTCCCCTTTACACTCGTCCAGGTCTAGTGGGACACACATTGCGTCAAGGGTTTGATACAGTTTGATACAGTTTCAACACAGTTTGGTACATAAATCCGTTGTTTAGGTATTAAACAAATGACTCATTCATCGGCTCAGATATTTTTATTCACATTCTACAAAAGCCCCATTCGCTGTACGTGATTTCATCCTGAGGTTCATTGCGATAAGTTAAAGTATTGCAAGCATCAATGATATAGTTTTCATTTGAAATTAATCCTAATATACGTTGGTTTCTTCTTAGTAAAGCATAGCCGTAATTAGTTTCCCAAAATTATGATTTTAAGTGTAAAAGATTGAAAAAATAGCTCGGATCTCAAGTAATCTCAGAGAAAAAGGTCACCTACAGCTAATGTGGTTTAACACCTTCATTGTCGGATCTCACATACTACTTACAGTCTCAGTTCCTGATCCCATACCCACGTTGATATGTACCGAAGCAGGAATTTTCCATATACTACTTCCACTCTCATTGCCAAATCCTATATCCCTCTCAAAATATGCCAAGTCAGTCCTTATTGACATACTAATTACACTCTCATTGCCCCATCAAATAACCTCCCCCCATCCTCATCACGTTCTACTTACACTCTCATTGCCCCATCCCATAACCACCCCCCATCCTCATCACGTTCTACTTACACTCTCATTGCTCCATCCCATTCCCTCCCCGCATCCTCATCACGTTCTACTTACACTCTCATTGCCCAATCCCATTCCCTCCCCGCATCCTCATCACGTTTTACTTACACTCTCATTGCCCATATTGCCCATTGCCCCCCTCCCCCGCCATCCTCATCACGTACTACTTACGATGTCATATCTCAATCCCATGACGAGCCAGGCCTTATCCACATACAACTTACACTTCATTGTTCATATCCATCTCCATCCCCCACCTTTCTTGTGCCATGCCAGGTCTTACTGATAGACTACTTACACTCTCATTGCCCAATCCCATGTTCCCCCATATGTGCCATGCCTGGGGGGGGGGGGGGGCGACTTGCATTCATTTACGCCCAGATGTGTGTACCCAAATTTGAAGGAAATGGGTCCTTTTTTCAGCCTAACGTGAATGGATTGAATGGATAAATTTTCATTCAAAATGGGTGTCAAATTAGGGAGGCCATTCAATATCAGAAGATATTGAAATTATGACCCATTCAATATGGGTGTAATTTCTCCCCTCCTCCACTATGTTCACTATAGGGAGCACCTGCAGAAGATCTTGAGCAGCAATTGCACTTGGTAGTGAGTTTTAGCCATTCAATATGGGTAGATATTCAAATCATGACTCATTCAATATGGATGTGTTTGATAACCAATCCATTTACTATGGGTGTTTAAGATTTTTGATATATTCAATATGGGTGTATTTTACAAATGTCGAGGACATTCAAAATGGGTCTCTTTCTGAAACCTGGTACACACATCAGGGCGAAAAGGAATCGAGTCGCCCCCCTGGGGTGCCATGTAAGACTGTATTCACATACTACTTACATTCTCATTGCGGTATCCCGCACCCAACAGCCATGTGCCAAGCCTACATTGAGAATAGAGTAAACCCACCTTCACAGCGCCTCCTGTTGCCGACGATGGAGGTGAAGCCCTCCTTGCAGGGACAGGAGTAGCTGCCCGGGGCGTTGACACAGTCGGTGCTCACCAGGTCACAGTCGTGGCGCTGAGAGGCGTCCACCGTGTGACACTCGTTGATGTCTGCACACGACAACACATCGAGTTAGTAATCAACAACTAGTAGGAAACACATCATGTATATTCTATAATTCTTGCTGGTATTTCCCCTTTTGCAATAATATTTGCAAAAGGGGCAATTATGATGACATGGATTAATGACTCGGGCAGAAATTCATTTAGGCCTACGCTTAAAGGTTTAGGTGGTATGAACAATTCATCGCTTGAGCGTGTACAATGATCTTATTCCAGGCATTGAATGCACTGTACTGCTTTACTGCTGTTTGCATTACTAAAGCAAAATTACTAAAGCAAAGTTGCTATGAAACCAAACGAATGGCATATTCCAGATAATTTCCGCTTAAACGTTTTTCTATATGACATAATTACTGAAATAAATTGAATTACTACTTCAGGTCTGGGCTATAGATGGAATTTGAAAACCATCAGATATAAGTATGGTGAATCCTTGCGAGTATTAAATGAGACTCTCCTTTTGATGGTGTACTTTGAAATTGTTAGGGACGTAATGACGTACCGACAGCAGTGAAGCCGTCGGCCAGTAGGAGGTAGCCAGGTGGGGGCACACAGCGGTACCCTCCGACCGTGTTCTCACAGCGCATGTCGGCCGGGTTGGTGTACACGGCGCACAGGTGGGTGAAGTACACGGGCACGCCGCTAGTCGTCGGGGGCGCTGACGTCACGTCCTCCGCGGTGACCAGCGTCCCGTTGTCGGTGTAGGCCGTGGCCGTGGCCGTGTCGGTGGTCATCGGTGCCAGGGTGGTCGGGGGTTGGCGGAGGTATGGGGGCAGGGTCATGCCGGGGGTCAGGGGGATACCTTCACACTCATCGTCGTCTGGGGGACCCAACAACAGCAAAATGTTACATAGGCTATAGGCCTAGAGGAGGTACAAGTAGGCTAATACATGCCATCTATGTAGTGCCTAATACGCTAATTCTATGTATTTTGTGGGTATGAGAAAGCACCTGTTGATTTGAATAAAGGTCAAAGCACAAAATATTAAAAAAAACAAAAAAAAAACAGAAGTGGGATTGGAAATGTCATGTAGGCCTAGTCTTTGTCATTGGGAGACTTTCATGCCGTCCACCCATCACCCTTTCATAATTTACAAGCAATTAGCCTAGAAGTATGAATCTTTACTATATGCTTTGCATGCGTATAGACCTATATACTCCTGATGATTTTAGTAAAATGCCTCAAATTGCACACGCTAACCTCACAGCGTCAATAGCTATACAATTAATAAGGCAGACAGCTCACCGATACACTTGCCGCTGGTGGCGTTAAAGGTGGCCCCGTTCAGACAGAGACAGTGGAGGCCGCCGTCCACGTAACACCTGCCCGCCTCGCCGCAGTCACTGCCCGGGTCGGCGTTAGAGCACACCTCCACGGCTGGAACACAAGCTACTCGTCAGTCGGCGGTACATAGGGATGGCATGTGATTTTACCCATTACATCTTTGGCAGAACGGAGAGGGGAGCATGAACGCCAATTACTTGCACCCCCTGTCTAAAATTGTAAAAAGTTGCAATTGACGTCTAGATCCTTATGGTGACTTGCACGTTTGAATTAAATAAACTCACAGTTGTAATTGCCTATATATTGCTGACTGACCAATTGTCATTTGATTCACTGTATTACGAAGCCTGCCTGCCATATTGGCCATAACAGTTTGATCAAAGAACTACCATGTGCTTTATAGTAAACGGATAATCAAACCTTATACTCTCATGTTTTATTGATAACATCTATGTTAGTTGAAAATGGTTTAAGATACGCAGAGATTAACGACATTTATACTGTAACTCTATGCTGCTATATGTAAACTCTTTATCATGCTGTCACGTTTGTCTAAACGAGTGCCTTCGTCGGTTATATTGGCGGTTTGAACTATGACCAGTAAACTGGGATTATCTACAGTCATTTAATCAGGGTAACAGGACAGAAACCTTTCCCCTAAAACCATTTATTTGTATCGACGAGATAGCGCGAGTTCACGTCACCATTTTAACGTGATCTAATCACTACATTCCAAGTCAAACTTGTAGATAAAATTAGATAAAGCCGTGACGAAAGACATCACTTATTCCAGTATATCTATTTTGTTGAATATTATGTCAGCCATTATGTTCGGCATTAGGAAATACATACGGTACTCCCCTTCTTTCGGACCATCTTTTTTTGATTTCGGTATAAAACTCTTTTTAACATGGGCGGACCCCATACTAGAATTCCTGGTTCTACCCTTGAATAATATGTAAAACTGCTAATATTACACCTACAATGTTTTCCTAATCCTAAACCATGCAGTATTATCAGCACACCAATGAATTGTATATACACTCTTCTATATACAACGATTGATTATAGAGATTCCAGAGTCGTTTACCACCCCATCATAAGAGTAGCTTACCCGTGACGGTGTGGCTGTCAGAGTTGAGTCTGAAGCCGTCAAAGGCGTAGCAGTAGTAGGAGCGGTCAACGTTGACACAGCCCTGCTCACATGGGGGCAGCGGCCGCGCGCACTCGTCAACCTCTGGAGGAAAACAAGTATTTTTGTATCAAACTGATTTAAATATGTGATTTGATACAGTCTCATAGACGCATAAAGACGTGATGCGTTCTGAATGCAAAAGATGTTGAACTTTTGAGGAACACAATTGGAGGGCATAGCACGTTGTTTTATTTAAAAATATCATCAAAACCACATGTCATTGATACGTATTCCCAAATGAATGTGTGGCTGGAAGCTTGCTCCTTAATGTTATGATTTCAACTCTTTTTTAACTACCATATTCTGTTTTATAAATGATATCATGGAAAAATACTGTCATAATTGATATATAAGACAGGGATGATACATGAGAAGACCTATCCCTTGATCAAGATTATATCTTTTTACAGAGATATAATTAGGAAACATCGAAGCCACTTACGTCTGCTTGACAGATAAAAAATGTAACAAAGATATGGTCCGATAATGCATGAAGTAACGAGTTTACGTCATGCTAGAATTGCAAAATTATCGATCTTGTCATATGAGGTCCGCGTGATAGGTGTGTTTTCTTTTGTAAATGTTAAATTATGACACGATATCCTATCCTAGGGTTTACTTGGGATCAACGAGCACGAGTATGGGTTTGAAAATAGGGAGGGGTATGCTCTCTATGTCAGTTATTGGATGGTATAGGGTATCGTCTCACCGACACAGGAGAACTGGTTGACCAGCTGGTAACCCTGCGCACAGGAGCAGGAGAAGCTCCCGGGCAGATTGGCGCAGGATCCCTCACACCCTCCGTTGTCCGTCAGACATTCGTCCAACTCTGCAAAATCAATAAAATGTGGGCGGATATCAAAATACTGATAGTAATGATATCATGGGGTCGTAATCCATGAACGATGAGATACCTCATAGATAACAGTTATGATTATGTGAAATAATAACAGGGATCAGAGTACAGGAATGTATATGATAAACACACTGTGCATGTATATAAACACGATACATACATCTGGTGATACAATCTATGTAAGCACTTGACCGATGAGCCTAAACTTTCCTTTGAGTCTTCCAATACCTACTTATAACATAGGGTTTGAGTTTATTCAGCCCATGAAACATATATACTCTGTGCATGTCTTCATAAAAAAATATAATAACAGGTAAAAGGTTTGACATGTATATGATAACCTCCCTCAAAAAAGTGAGAGGTGGCACATGACTAGAGTTGGGGTTCATACTTACCCATTATATATATGTCCTTGTTCTTATTCTCTAATTGTCACAAAACTACTGTATTATTACTATACTCTTCAGTAATCAATTGGAAACAATTCTTGTGATTGTAAGTCATATTATGCGCTCAAAAAGGGTAAAATGGACGCTTGGTTCCCTTCATTGTTATCAAAGACGATTGTGGCGACACTGACCGTAACAGCGGAAACCGTCGCCGGTGTAGCCGGGCAGACAGTGACAGTCGTACGTCCCGGGCAGGTTGATCACCGTAGCGTAGTGGGAACAGTCTCGGGGAACGCCTGGCAAGCTCTCGTCGATGTCTGTAGGTACCAATGTAGCATTTGAATGTACCCCATTGTCTTTACGGCCCAAAAATGACGACATTTTTAATTGGACGCGGCGCAAATTAATTTCTTAACTTCCTTAAAATATCTATGACATCTTATAAGGAGGAAAGTCCCTAGTGAAAGTAGATATAATTCCTAATTCAAAAATGTGATTATGAAGACAGAAGAACGTTTTTTCCTTTCTACCATATACCTACATATAGACCTAGTGCCAAGATTAACGGAAATTCATTTATTCCGACGGCACAGCAATTCATTAACATTGTCTGAACAAAACATAGCGGACCTCCGCCAAGTGAAAGAGTAAGGAATGAAGGGTCCAAATACTTCTACTTGGGCAATGGCATATGCATAGGTTGAGTATTAATACATAGATGGTTTAATCGTTAAAACCAAACCTGATTGCATTGAGAAATGTTTGATTTCCAAAGAATCCCTCAAGGAATTGAATAATTGCTGGAAGATTTAGAGTTAAATATCTACCAAGTTTCAGAGACTTTAGGAAATACTGCCATTTGAATAAGACAAAACAGTTGACTATTTTTCCCATGGAAAAAACATCACCGCTAATGCCGCTTTGGGGAAGCCAGTTGGAAGTAGGTATGACAGGCTAAAGAGCTAAAAAAAATATTTGAATACGGGGTCAGTCAAAGAAGGAGATCTTACCGATACAGGAGTATCCATTGGAGTGCAGGACCCAGCCCTTACTACATTCACACTTGAAGGATCCTAGTGTGTTTACACATGTTTGGTCGCACTGGACCACGTTAGGAGGGGCGCACTCGTCCTTGTCTGAAGACGGGTTGAACAAGGCACACGTTATACATTTAACCTCAAAATAATGCAGTATTACATTCAGCCGAGGTGGAGTTACCATCAATATTTTCTGTATACCTTTTACATCTTAGCAATAAACTGAAAAACATAAAAACAATGGAGAGAGAATAAGGCATAATTAGTTAACATCCTTTCCCGGTTGTGTATGACTAAACTCGGCATATCGTTACGTTAACATATTGATGAGTATTTTCAGTCATTCATTAGCAATGGTATAGTACTTTAGTCTTTGAGGTGGCAATTGTTAACTAGTACTTACCTTCGCATGCTTTACTGCCTAGGCTGACCCGTTGGAAACCAGGTTTACACACACATATATAACTGCCGTCATTGTCACGACACTCCGCAAAATTGTCGCATTGTGAGAGACCCACTTCACACTCGTCGACGTCTGGTGGAAAACAAATACATTCCATTAATGTATCTTTACTGAATATTCTCAATGTAATAGCATGTCTAAAAGCAAACTTATTATCGAAATCGTGAAAGAAAATACTTACATATATATATATATATATTTTATTTGTATTGTTAACAGCAAGTAGGCTACCATTACTCAAAATACACGAAAGTTCAGTAGCTTCCCTTAGGATAAAGTAAGTAGTAGAGGTATACAAACACAGGGTAATTACGACAAGTAAAACCCGTACTTACTGGCACATTGGGTCATCCCGTTGGGTTGAGGCTCCAGGTCCACTTGGTACCCCTTACCACAGAAACACTGCTCCTGGCTGTTCACAGTCTCACACTTACCAAACTCACAGAGTTCAAACTGACAACTCCCTGGATTCAAAAGAGTAGTCATCACATTTAGACTTATTATGGATTTGGTATAATTATAAGACAAATTGACTATAGGTTAATTGTCATAATGGGTTTAAGGGGCCGTCCAATGACGTCATGCTATTTTTGACCATTTTTGACCCCCCCCCTCCCCCCCTTGTCATGCGCCCCTTGACCCCCCTCTAAAATAACATCATACGAAGAGGACCCCCCCCCCCCCCCTCCAATCACAGATAAAATATAAGCAGGGATGGACATAACCAAGGACCCAAAGACCTTAAAAAACAGATTTTCTTACCCATAGGAGGCAATCTGACCCTTAAAATGAAATTTCAACATAGAAAAATCCCAACTTTACTGACAATTTTCATCTGAAATTTTTGAAATTAGAATTTTTCAAACTTGATGTCAGGCACCACATGACCCCCCCCCCCTGCTGCATGACGTCATTTATGGACGGCCCCTTAATGTCCTTTTGGAATATGGGAAAATATACAAACGTTGCATAAACCTTTAATTTATTAAATTGTCTTTCATTCAAACCTAATAACAAATCGATAAGACGGGTGGATGATTTGACAGTCCTACCTGGTTTACATGATACAATTTGTCGTAGTTGGAGGAGCTTGAAAAGTACTACAGTCTGCTGTCAACCTTCGATACATGTACCTGAGATTTCCCTACCACGCACTATTCTGCGATCGATGGCGATGGGCCCCCCGCTATTCCTTTTAGCATTTAAATGAAGTATTTTAAATGTAATATTCAGCTATAATTATGGTGATTAAGGATTCTTTTTCCAAAAAAGCGCCTGCGAAAAACACTAGATCCGCCACAGAAGATAATGTCTAGACTCTCCTGTGCTTCCTCAATTTTGTCTTATGCTACAAGTATTTAACTAAGGGGGTGTGGCAGTACTAAGCTATTGTTATGAAGCATTGCCTACCGTCACAGGTAACCCCGTCTTCGTTGAGTGTGAGCGGGGTGGGACAGGTACACGTGTAGTAACTGCCCGCGTTGACACAGCCCCCCTTACACGCCGGGTCGTTCTCCACCGCGCACATGTCGTCATCTGATAAGGGCACAACAGGACACAACTAATTGTGTAGTAATTGTCATTATTAAATAACTGAATCGTCCATATGCATTCCATTCTTTTAACTTGATGGTGGGGCTTTATAATTCACCGAAACACTCAAAGGTTTTATAAACACCAATTTCTCACTTATAAGCAATCGGACACCTTCACAAAACAGGCAGAAACTCAAGTAGTCCTATTACATATAGTAACCTTACGGGATCTGCCCGGTAAATCATCAACTCTGATCTCTGAGTTTATATGTAACTGTCGTCGACCGTTAAGGAGTTGTTCTGTGACATACCGATACATCGAGACGAGTTGGTCGGATCCGCTTTGAGCCCGCCCGGACACGTGCACCGGAAGCTGCCGACGGTGTTGACGCACCCCCCATCACAGCCGTGCACGCCCCGACATTCATCTAGATCTAGGTGAAAAACGGAAGGAGCAGCCTTAGTAAATTCACTCTAATTCAGTTCTGGTTGGCGCCAGACATCCCGTCATCCCTCTTAGATTCATGAAGGATAAATTCAAAATCAGTGATATTCTCATCTCTTCTACAATTCTGGAAATGGTTACACGCTTAAGACTTTTCCTAAATGGCGGAGAAGCGAAGAAGCATGTCGTACCTTGGCAGTTGTTGTTGTCGTCGGGTACGTAGCCCAGCTCACACCCACAGGTGTGGCTGCCGAGGGGGAGGTCCGTGCACGTGCCGAACTTGGAGTCACAGTCATTGAGTGGGGCGATCTGGCACTCGGGCCGGTCTGAAAAACAGGGCGTGTCGTTATAGTTAACAAGAGTCAGTTACAGCATGCTTTGAAGTTTAATTTTCATGGGCCATCTCCAAGCGTGGCACGGAAGAAGTCAGTGTGGGTCGACAGCCAAACTAAAATAAATGTATACGGAGACTAAAAACCATCTAGCGTTAACAAGCTGACACGTGACAATGAATTGTCTGTTCCCTCCTTCTCAGAGGATACCATAACGCTGGTGTAATTTCTTCTGCTATAAACACTGTTTATATTCAAAATACCTATGGCGAATTCGTAGGGTAGTCAGGGAAACACTAGGGACAGATTTAGACTGGAGCGCATGGGGCACCCATCCCCCCTTCTTTCTGGGCCAAATTTGGATAGTTTTGATGTATAACTCAGGCACCTATAGGGGTGACCGGGACCTATTTCAATATGGGCGTCCCCCTCCCCATTCCCTTTCTCAAAAAACTAGAACCGCCCCACATTAGGCTATCATCAGACTCATGGAATGTAATTCTTTAGTTGTTATAGGATTAGTAAAGAGTAGGCCCCATATTGCTATTAAATCCCATGTCATCGTGGCTGGTCTCTGTATTCGGACTGGGCACACTAACCCGTAACCTACCTATGCTGGTGTAGCCATCTGCCTGCAGCCACCACCCCTCCTGGCTCTGACAGGCGTACCCGCCGAACGTGTTGACACATATCTGGTCACACTTGTGCTTGCGAGGATCACTCGTGGGTAGTACACACTCATTGACATCTGTAAGGAAAACATAGTGCATTTATGTAAAATGATTTAGGAGATTTGTTATATATATTTACCTAGCAAATTGCGGTTTGACAGATAATTCACAAACCATTCCTTATCCATATAATACACCAACACGTTTTCCTCTTATTGCGATGATGTAACGATTTCTAAAGTTCATAGGAAAGGGGCTACAAAGAACAATGTCATGTTTAATCATTGAGACTGATCTTTGACATAACAGTCAATAGGTCAATAGCTTTTCACATCGTACTTTGTGGACACTGATCTTATTTAGATCAAAGTACCTGTGCAAGCAACGCCGTTGCCCTCCATGCCGTCCGGACACGCCTCACACACGAACTCCTTACCGTCGAATCTGCTCTCATCCGGGCTTCGATCGGTGCACTCTGAGGAAGAAGCGTCCCATTTGGGACTTTAATTAGCCAAACGTCGATATTTGAATTCATATTAGTAAGTGATGTGGACTTTGGAAAACGTTTCGATTTTGAATTGACCATGCCATACTTTTCTAATAATGTTGAGCAATGTTGTCCAACTGTGCCAGCAGCATTGAGATGGAGCTGTTTATATCCAATAGATGACAAGGAGGTTGTCCACGTGAAAGTTACAACACTCTACGGACCACTCTGCCAAACAGTATTGTTAAACAAGATGTGCGAACTGTATTCATAGCCATATCCAAAAAGAGATCTTTTCGCTGACGGGGATTGGTTCTTTAGTTCGGGTAACAAGCTGCACTCACCTCCGTAGCAGGGGTTAGGGTAGCAGGCGTCCACGTCCTTATCACAGATGGGCCCCGTCCAACCTGCTTGGCACACACACGTCGCCTGAGAGCACATCATTTGGCGATTCTGGGAAAACAAACGTCATGGTTTACTCAATCTTATATTATTTGACAATGTCATTGTGTTTTTCCAAAGAAAACGGTCTGACGGTTGATATTCTCCCAAGACACCATAGTAGTCACAGGTTAAAAGGATCATCGAGGGAACTGCAGTATGCATGTAAATTTTATTTATTTCAGAGCCACATCTTACAAAGTAAGTTTTTCATGCAGTACACACATTCCTATCCTCTCCATAATGTGATGTGAAGGTATGGACACAAACTCTCAAAATCAAAGGAATGGGCATTTTTAAATCTTAATTACATAATGTCTGCAAGACCATGTGTAAAAGTATAGACTAAAGAAATATCTATTGAAAAAAGAGACAATATTATTTCCGAGGAACATGGCAGTTTCTAATTCGTAAATTCGATAGGGCAACATTATATAGGCCTACTTTGAATGCTCCCAAAGTATTAAGGTTATCCTTGTAAATTAACATTGGTGATTCTCAGACCGTGTATTTATCATAAAAAAGTGTGATAAACAGCACTGAAATAATGCTATTTGAGACCATAGCGCACACATGGCTCTATCTGCTATTTCTCGGTAGACTGCCGGTATGGGAGGGGGCAGCCATGACCCACATCCCTCCTGGGCATTACCAAAGAGTCAACTCACCTGGACGACGTTCCAGTCGCAGAAGGCGTCGTTTTGGCAGACACAGACGATGACCTCAGGGACGAGGACGGAGAGGACGTTGTCGCTGTCGGCGGCCACAAACTCCACGTAGACGCAGTCTGCGTGCGGCACCCAGTGGTACACGCCCGTGTACAGGTCGGGGTCCAAGGGGTCCGGCGTCACCGGCACCGCCCTCTGGGTGCGCTCACCACTACCGTCCACCAGAACGATGTAGACCGTGACCTGACCCCCTTGGTGGGAGTCCTTGGCGGCCACCACGATGTTCTTACCCTGACCAGCAGTCACGGTCAGACGCCTCGGTGTTCGGGAGGTGAATTCCGGCGGAAAATTACCTATTACAGGGAAGAGTTGTTCACTAGTCATGTGGTAGTAAGATGTTCAAAAATAATGTAGACATGTAGAATTGTTTTCTGATTGTTGAATTCCATTAGAAATGACTATTACCTATAGCTATTTGCACTATGGAAACATTAGTGTTGTGGCGATATCCGATTGTCTTTCTGTCCACAGATATTAGAGGGGTATGTATCATCGACTGCAATAGTAGTTCATAAAGATCTTGTTTGGAAACGGTGCATTGAATACTCAAACAACTTTTCCTTGCAGCTATAAATCTAAAAAACATATCAACATCATTGCAACATACAAGACAATGACATTATAATGATCAGGTAATGGCGCCACAGACAGGTGCCAAATTTGCCATCGTTCACCAAAGTCCCGTTTAATTCATTAACCCTAAATTACAATCCAAAACACGAAAAAGAGACACCCCCACCTCCTGCAGTAAATATGCGCAAGACATATGTTCATGGTTGTTTGATTCGTCTCTGTGTGTGCATTATGTACACATGTGCATGTGGACCTGCTGAGATTGGCCATTCTCTGCAGTAATGTACTAGTGTATGTTTATGTGTATGTTTGTGTGAGTGGACCTACTGAGATCAACCTTTTCCTGTAGCTGTGTGTGTGCTTTTTAAAATGTGTACATGTATATGTACGGACCTATTGAGATCGGCCTTTTCTTGTGGCCTTGTGTGTAAGTATGTGAGTGGACCTACTGAGATCGGCCTTTTCCTGCAGCAGTGTTTGTATGTGTGTGTCAACATGTATGTATGTGTGAGTGGACCTACTGAGATCGGCCTTTTCCTGCGGCAGGGCGAGCAGCACGTCGCGGGTGTTCTGGGCCAGCGTCTCGTCGCCCGTGACCCGCAGGTCGTACAGACAGCTGGGGTCGGGGTGGGCCTGCCCCGGCACGCCGCACACAGACATCTCCAGGGCCGTCGGCGGGGTGTCGTCCAGGAAGTATGGCGAGTACTGGTCGTCGAAGAAGTTGTTGGCGTCCTCAGGGTTGACGTACCACTTGAAGAGCGTCGCGTCGTTAGCATGCGTCGGGCCGTGCAGGTTTCGAAGAGACCCTTAATGAATGTAAGGATTGAACGATTCACACCAATTGAATTTGTACACAGTTGAATAATACATGTCTGTCTTACTAGCGTTCGCTTCGCTTGTTCTTTTAGAACAACGGAATGACCTAGTTTTAATAAATGTATTCTCAGCTACATTACAGCTTTCCAATCTTTCTAAATATGTATCACATTCTGACACGATGCATGCACATATTCCATAACATCGATCATGATTTCCGATGAAAGTGATTTACACTAATTTCATGATAATTGTTTTCAAGACAAAATCCAACAACACAATGTCATATCTATAATTGGTATACAACATGCATGGCCAAATGGCTATTTCAATGGATGTGACGATTGCTGTCAATAACAACGTAATTGTTGACATATTGACGTGAACTCACAGGTTTCTCCGAACTGGTAGAGCTGCTGCGGGGTGACTGTCAAAGGGTCGTATTGGAACCCGTGTCCGTCGACCAGGTCGTTGGTCAGGTCGCCGTCAAAGTCGCCGAGGAGTCCCGACAGTTGGCCGGTGCGCAGACTGGAGGCTATGGCGACGCGCACGGCCAGCCGGTGGTCGCGGGCCGTCACGTCCAGCGTCACGCCGTCGTCAAACAAGACAACCGCCCGGTCTGACAACACCAAACAGGTTGAACTTAAATCACCATTGGCACCTTATATAGTAAAGGGTTGGATCCATAGCGCAGATATACATAATGTAGATACATGTAGAGCCTACATATATCGCTGTCAGCTAGCACTAGCATATATAGATACATGCGAACTTGTATTGAAGAATCGTATTTCAGTAGCCAGGAATGTATGTCTACAAGAAGTTCACCAACACACGCATGAAAAATGTACATGCCATGGGAGTTTCCCAAACTATAGATACTCACGGGAGAGGAGGTTGAGGGCGGCGCCCCTGAGGACCGTGCTGGGGGTGTAGGGCCCGTCGTCGACCCACACTTGCAGGGTGTCGGCGCCCGTCAGGTACACCTGCATCTGACTCGTGCCCGCAGCACCTACGGACGCCGCCACGCCGCTGCAAGCACCAATCATTACAACATTAAGATTTCATTAATCTTTTTCAAATGTATTTGTTTCCGCCATGATCGAACCGACGTCGCGTATGCGTATGTGACGTCGTGTTTATTAGGTAGGGTCTGTAGATTCATGACGTCGCCTGAATAAGATAAACCATAAACGCGACAAAACCATACCATCTATAAATTCCCATTTCCATATACTACTAACAGCTAACTTATCGCGTCTAATAGAACCAATACGGGACAATAAGGGACAACGTCAGTGCACACGATATTTGCTTGTACTTGTAGATATATTTATGTAATCGTGTACATATGCTGTAACATGACATCTAGAAATTAAAAACGTGTTCAGATGTCATATGTAAAATAAATATGTATGATAAGACGCACTAAGCATCATTTTACAGTATATGTTGTGTATTTGAATATTTGAGTATTACCAGCATTAGCTGGAAAAAAGTATGAACTCCCTGGATAACAAGTAAGGGTAAATAGAAATTATGAACACAACGTAAATAGAACAAACTTAAACATTCTCAGAAGATTTGAACACAATGTCATATAAGTGATTTGTAGGCTGGGTAGGTAGCAACGCATGGGCTACGGTAAGTGTCCAATGGCCAATGACCGTTGATGGGGGTTCCCATAGTGAAACCCATGCACCCCCTATAAGTGGCTTACTCTAAAATACCGATTTCCCATACACACTAAAATACTTAGAATCCTCATTTCTAGGTACTACTTAAACCAACAGATATGCAAACAGTGCGACCAATAGTGGAGCCTATTGAGGAGACGTCGCACGTATAGGAAGTGCCAATAGTATACTGGATATAGTTCACAACCTCGCCTGATTAATGTGAACTATGTACGTGAGAGTCAAACCATCTACAAAGTCCCATTTCCATCTACTACTAACATGTCGCGTAAATGATGGAATCAGTTCATGCGACGACATCTTGTGAATAGTGGAGCTTATGGACGCGACGCGACGCATAATATATATAGGCACTGCCAATATGCAGTGCCTATAGTATACTAGGTATTTGGACATGTACGTGACAAGAGTCAAAGCATCTACAAAGTCCCATTTCCATCTACTACTAACATGTCGTGTAAATGATAGACTCAATTCACGTGACAACGTCGGGTGAAAAGTGGAGCCATTTGACGCGACGTCACGCATATATAGGCACTAGTACTGCCATAAAAGTTGGGGCCGAAGGTATTACACATGGGTTGACGACCAAAAAAAATTCACGGATCTCTTTTTGCATCCAACCTCCTCCAGAAAACACTCACGCATCTAGAACATGATGCGTGAAAGTGTAAAAAAGATGAGTAACGGATTCGTGAATGAAAATAGCCATATAAAAACATGTTTAAAGTATAGATATTTATGTAAAATAGTTCATTATATCATTTAGAAACAAATTGCAATTTAATTAGAGTGTTTTTAGCCGTAAAAATGCCACGAATCTAAAATTTTGTGTTTTTTCATGAATCCAAATCTTGAAATCGTTGACATAATATTTGGGTTTGATCTCCCCGCGTCGCCGCCACGCAAGTGACACCAAACAACCATCAGGCTATATCGTAGGGTTTCAGTCACTATTTTCCTTATATTTCTCTTAACTTTATTATCATGATATAGATACAGTGCACGGAATCTGCTCATTTCATATATAACATATAAATAGGTACAACAAGGGCGCACAGTATTAATTTTATTTACATTCTTCGTCCCTGTGCTGAGTTCCCTAACCGCATGTCGGGTAATGATTCGAATATCTATTTTTCTGTTTTCCCTTTCCCTTTTTCTTTTTTCATAGAAAACTTCTTTGCAAAACTATTTCGAATACAAATTGCTGAACAAACATGAACAAAATCATAACCCCTCTCAGAGAATTACTAATACGAAACTATTTGACGTGCTTTCGAGGGATCCTACCTAATTATGGTGGACTGTCTGTTGGCATTGGGCAGTGTCGGAGACAAGATGAGTCGTAATTGGATATTGATGTAAACGGGCGCCCCCGCCAGGCTGCGGACCATGTAGTACTCTCCGAACCCACTGAACGTGTACAGGAAGTCGTCCAGCGTCACCAGGTGGGGGTCGCCGATCGACGTCGCTGGAAAACACAGAGAACAATAACGGCTGTGTCAAAGACCCTAATTACATACTTCTCTTCTGGACATTTGGGCGCTGTTAAACTCAAAAGACTCTTTGGTATGTCCCTGACGACATTAACTTAGTGCTTTTGAGCGCTCTAAACCACAAAAATTATACCCGGAAACCGCAAACTACACTAGCGGATATATATGTTGGCTCTGCAAAACGTATGGAATATGCGGTATGTCTCCATCAATGTACACTACTCTTGTGGACATCTGAGCACTCTAAAACACAATATACTCGGCATTTTCCCGATGATGTACACTACTCTATTTGATAAGAGGACTTTATGGATATAGGGGGTCTATAAAAGAGAGGTAATATACATTGTGCATCCCTAATGACATGTACTACTCTTATGGACATTTTGGCATAACAATACTATGCCTGTCCCTGATACTCTGCCCTTATTGACATGTGGGCGCTCTAAAACATAAAGTAGCCTATATACGCGACACGTTCCCAACGCGAAACAATACTTTTATGAACACATGGGTTCGGGAAAGCACAGAGAATATAAAAGAGTGTTGGCACTGGTAAATTAACAGCTTATTAAAACTTTGATAACTTACCCAGCTGTCTATCGACGTATCGGCTGCTGTCAACGTTGGGCCTTTTCTCAAAGAACATCTGACAAAAGCGGAATGATTGGGAGCCGGTCTGCAGACAGCAGAGGTCATACGGTACCACCTCCTCCGATTGGTGCAGAGTCTCATTCTGACGGACCACAAAAACAACGACAGGGAAACTAATATCAAGACTGGTTTGAAAAAATTAAACCTTTTTAACAACTGCAGCTCGTATTTTACGTGTCGTTCAAAATGGTATACTTAAGAAGGGTATTTCCATAATGTCTAAACTGACAAGTAAAACATGCTGCAAAAACGTAGTAAAGAAATCTCTGCGGCTTTGGGAGATGAGCATGGACCAAGGTTTGTAGTCAGCCGATAATCTAATGAATATGGGTAATTTAATGTCTGAGCTAACCAGCTAACAAGTGCATTAAAAACGCGGTAAAGGAACATCAGCGGTTTTGGAGATTAACGTAGAACCAGATTTGATAATCTGACAATACACAATTAATACAATTGATATAGCGCATTCTTCTTACCAAAGAGTATCGGACCAGCACCCCTAACTGGTCGTAGGTGGCAGCCGCGGGTGGGAACCTGACGAGCGTGCCGTCTTCCGGCCGGTACACACACCGCACGGTCACACCTGGCCAACGGTCACAGCAACGTGCAATAGTTATTTGGAATGACGAATGAATAGAGTAGATGGAAATAATACTGAATCAATTGCATAGACCATGTAGAATTTATCGTTACTGCAAAATAATAAATCTCTATATACATGGTGTTAACCTTAAACGCGACTTGAAATCTGGATGCTCCCATGATTGGTTTTAAATCGTGATCCCTGGATCCCCTGGGCAAGTGTTATAGGCCTTACCTTGTTGGTTAGGAACCTTCTCAAATGTGTAGTTGTTATTGAATTTTAGAGGGCTCTGGAAGAAGTAATCGTCTTGAATGGCTTGGGCCAGGGTGGGCGGGCACGACCCAAGAAGGTTGGCTGCCCATTCCGACACGTCTGGCTGTGCCTGGGGGCGCAAAAGACATAGTTTTAAATACATATTCAGGCATCACATGGCAGCGACATTTTACCCTAGAAAATTCAAAGGCCTTAATTCAGTTTTAATGAGTATCTACAATGTCAAGGATTTTCACACGTTAAAGAATGAAGAATCTTTCGTTGGTGTGTTATTTCTACGATCTTGAGAACCAATGCAAGGCACATTAGAGTAGAGCTCAACTCACCTCATACCAGGCCTTGCACATGCAGCGACTGTTGACGAAGGTGAGGTTGTCATCGTCGTTATTGTCGTCCAGTCGGTAGACAATGAAGCCCTCCTTACCGTGCTCCTGTACCGTCTTCTCGTGCAGGCGGTACACGTTGGGCTCGTCGGGCAGGCTGGAGTAGTGCCCCGAGGACGGCTCCTCGTAACTCGAGTTACCGGTGCCGTTATTACGGAAGTGGTAGCCGACACGCGCAGGGAAACCCTTGTACTTCACCTGCAGTACTTCTGAACTGAGATGGACAAAGGAAACACATGTTATGTGATTAAATAGCCGATTAAATGCAGAAATAATGAGATATATAAAGAGGTCTCTTCCAGGATACATGTTATAAGCTTCCTAAAAAGACAGCAAATTTCATACGATTTCATATCAGAAATAAAAATTGGAACCTAAAAAAAAAGAGAGAGATGTACAATCGGTTCCATATACAAGTACTTTTCTCATTATACTACTCGCTAGTAGTATATGGAAATGTGGCATATTTTTTCCTCGTGATATTGAACCTTTGTACAATTATTAACTGGATTAACCATACCTTAAGTTATTATCCCTTCAGAAGTGAGTGCATATAATACGCTTCTACAAAGGATAGCCAAAGGATTACGATGTATCAGACCATACGCATCATTGTTCTCTGAAATATAGTCATATATACATGTATCTTTTGTTCTTACCCTATAATACTGTAAACGTAAACGCTCTTACCCTGCAGTTAAAACAAACCATTATAGCAAAGACTTAGGACTTACTCGTAACCATTTGGCACCCACTGCATGTCGTAGTAGATATTGATGATGTAGGTGTGAATGCAGTCAGTAACAACTATGGCCTGGAAGGTATTCCTCTGCAACAAACAAGTCATAAATTTACTTTTTGGTTACTCAGAACCTGTCTCACAGTAAAGCGACAAATCTAGATTTTAAGATGAGTAGCAGCTTAATCTGATTGTATGTGCATACATAATAAAACCCTATAAGCGGTCCTAATGTGTACCCTACCTGTGAGGTCTCAGAGGCGTACTGGGGGGCCATGTTACTCCAGGTGACCTTCAGGATAAAGGTGGTGCTCATATTCACACCCAACTCTGACAGCATATTGTTCACCTGCGTGAACATCGAGTCGGTCACGTCTTCGTAGGTTTGGTAGAACACCTGGTAAGAGATAACATTAATGTACCAACACAATGAGGACGGAAAAATACACACACATACACACACCAAGACACTCTGACAAAGCTATTTAAAGTTCGGAAGGAAACTGTTCAAAGTTCTTTTTCTATTTCACAATAATCTTATATATAACATGAGTATATTGTCTAAAATATGTATGTCAATACAATTTATCCAGTGCAAAGTGCATCATAGTAATCATACAAATGCTTATCTGTTCCTTTAGTGTGACACATATACAGTACATTATGTACAATTATTGAGATCCTTAATTCTTGATTCTTCCTTTGAATGAAGTAAATTATGGAGTCCTTACTTAGATTATTCCACAACAAATTATGTTCTATTTAAATGATGAGGACCGATTTTACTTGTTGAAACTTTTTGTCATTGGTTCAGAGACGGTCACATAAACCACTTATTTTGAAATTATAGCAATCTACATTGTAACAAGATCCATTTTCAGTACATCTTAAGATAGATATAAACATCTGTAGTATCTTTAGTCTCAAATCATTGGATAATGTTATACGAAGCTAAGGTGAAGTAACGTCATTATCTTTCTACTGACCTTGTGAAATTCTGTTTCTGTAGATGAGTCGGCCCAAAAGCTGGCCAATATACCACACACGTCGGGGTCGGTGCCGTCCAGCACGGGGCCGGTTAACGGCTGGGTTTGGGGGAAAGTCTCATTCTGCTGCTGGTTGATCGGGGTATTGGTCACCACGAGCAGACCGTTCTCCGCCACCTACGAGTAGACTGCAGTAGTCACAGCTCCGGGCAGCAATCAACCACACACGACACAAATCTAAGTTTGGCTTTAGACTACAGTCGACACAGCGACATGGACATGTTTTTTCATAGTGACGTGCAACATGATTATTTCTCAAGTTCGACAGTGCGGCAAAGATTATTTCTAAAATTCGACAGGATAACATGGTCATTTCTGTAATTCAATATGCGACTTTAGGACCCCCATGCACCCCCATCCATCAACATACGGACTTCAAGGGCCTCAATAGTAATAAGAGAGGTTTATGAAATAGATATCAGATGGACTTTACAGAAGTTGATTTGTGAGAATATACGAAGGAGTCACTAAGACATCTATATAAAGGAGATGTCCACCTACATAGATATTCTCGCAGAGCTTCTGTCCAAAGACGGGCAGACCTTGAGGGACCCGGATAAGACCGGATATCCGCTCCTCGGTTTTATGACTAACCGACGTCACCTCAGTGTCGCCGACGGCCGACCCAAACGGTAGAAGCCGCTTCTCTGTCAGTGAACAAAGGGGAGTGATATACACACATACACACACACACACAGACACATGTATATAGCCTAGTAAGTGGGGCTTAGAGGTAAAAAAAACAACACTTAAGTAAGACATGGATAAGTGGTCGTGATTCTGACCTTTGAGACGACCAAGACGCAATAAGTAGGTTCTTCTTATCAAGAACTTTTGCACATTTACTTAAATATGTAAGTTAAAAGTATCCAGTAAATAAATACGACTAAAGGTTCAAGCCCTTACCGAGGCACTCCCCTGTAGACGCTTTCGTATCGTAGCCTGGTTTACAAATGCACACGTAGCTTCCCACAGTATTTTTACACTCCTTGTGGTCTTCACAAACTGATGTATTTCTGCACTCATCATCATCTATTAAATGATAAGTCAATACAAATTATCTTAAAGTATTCACAAAATAAAATGGACAAGCCAGCCCTAAAGAACCTAATTGTATGTAAGGTAACTGTCGGTGTATGACTGAAGGCAATACCCGTCGAGCAGTCACGTTATAATTAGTTAGATCCTTTGTTCATATTTTAGAAAGATAATGGGATATAATGAAATGGCGTCTGGAAAACACAAATTTAACACTCGTATAGAAAATACACGCTCGTTCATTTGCTGACTGTATCATGGCCTCCTGGCCTTCGTGTATGACCTTCCGGATACAAGACATCATTCCAGAAAGAAATAAAAATGTCAAAATGAAGAACAATTAAGATTTTAAAATTGTTCAGAAATGTAATGAAATGACCCACGCACCGACACAGTTGCTTATGCCTTGCTCCTTATAACCGGTTTTGCACTCGCAAGTAAAGTATCCTGGTGTATTGATACAGGTGGCTTCGGGCGGACAGTTGTGTCTCCAAAAGCCGGTCTCTGCGCATTCGTCTATGTCTAAATATAGAGATTATCATTATTATTTTTATTTATTCAACCACATTCGTACATAATGATCTTCCATGTAGGTAGGATATAACATAATCTTTACGATAATCACAAATTCGAACTGACATATTTGTCAATTATGAAGACATATGAATGCCTTGGCTTGATTGCATAAGTTTATGCTATCTTGGCACTGCTTATGATACAGGATCAATTCTATCATCTCATAATGTCTAGGATTGCATGAGTTTATGCTATCCCAACAGTATCTCATCCTCAGCATACTCCTTACTTATAACAAATACATAACATATCATCGGTGTTTTTCTTATACAATATAGAAAGGAGATAAGATAGTCTTATCTTTCAATTACAATCCTCTAAGTCTTATCCAGGTTTTCACTGCTATTTTAAATCTGTTCTTGTCATCAATATTCTTTATACTTTCTGGCAGATTTTGCCATAGCTCAGATCCAGCATAGTATTGACTTTTTCTGTATATATTTAGGTTTGGCCTTGCTAGTGGAAACTTTATATAATTACTTGATTGTGTTACCTGATATCGAGGGCCAGGTAACATAGGCCCTACAATAGGACGTACACGAGGGGTTTTAAAACGGATGGGCAGGAAAGAAGTGGAGTGTTTAGTGGACTTTGGTGGGGCGATTGGGAGAACAGTTGTTGGAGCCGTTTTAATTAAATATCTATTAACTGTGTGGAGTTCACATAAACGTACCTTCCACCCGGAGGAAGCGTCCGTCGGGTTTAGTCACTCTGCGGTAGTTGAGGTCCTCCAGACAGGTGTAGTTACGCCCGCCGTCCAGGTACAAACACTGAACGCCCTCCGGGCCGCACTTATCGGTGCCCCTGCACGACTGGTCATGACCTGCGGTGGGCAGTAGTAATTAGCTATTGATATCATCTCTCACGAGGACAGGTCTGCTAGGGTTAAAGGGAGCCCAAACAATTCAATTATCTTAAGGACGTAGTTGTTAAAATGGAAAGAAATACTTCTCTTCTAACCCGGAGAAATATCGACATAATTATGCAATTTCTCATACTGTAGGTTAAAGTTGATGAATATTATCTATTTTCATAATTGCGTATCAAATTCAGCTTTTTTTTGTATAACAACTGTTTAACATCTGTTTTTCTCTAATATTAATACTTGGGTCTCCTGCTAAATTTTCCATCAATTAGTATATATATATATATATATATATATATATATATATAGACGTGCTCCTTGGACCCCGGTGCCCACCACTCTGGTCGTTGACGCAGGCACGTTCTACGAGCATCTCCGTTTACTCACCTTCTATGCACCCTTTGTCGTTGCAGGACTCTCTTCTCTCATGTAGGAGCCCCCCTGCCCGCCCACAATAGTCTCCGCCGTTTGCCGGTGACGGGTTGTCGCAGTCTCGCATACGTCGTCGGAAACCGGGCCCGCAGTTGGCCAGACATTCGGACCACGGACCCCACTCTCCCCAACCACCGTCCACTGCAAACGGCACGGGAAATCGTTAAGGAATTGGAGAGACTGTTCGATCGCATTATTTAACTCAGCTTGTTAAAGTATACCTCCTGCCAAAAACTAGCCCTGAAGTCGGTTCAGAGGTGTCCCCAACCCAAATTAAGTAAGATACAATACTCGATTATACTATTCCATAAGATCATGAAACCCCGATGACTCCCTCATTGTAACACAATGCCTAGGTTTAAAGCCAAAACCTCGAACCTTAACCTCTCTTTTTTCTCATTCCCTTTTCCCACAAGTCGCTAGGTGTTTTTCACGTCCTTGTTAGAATAGGTAGGGCTTAGGGCATGCTGGAATGTAGTTGGGGATGCCATACAACAAATCTAGATTTGGGCTCACTGTTTGTCAGTGGTACGCACCTATGTCACATCGCTCTCCTCTGTGGTTGGCATCACAATGACAGGTGAAGCTGTTCGCTCCGTTCCTACACACGCCGTGACCATTGCACGGGTTGGAGCTGCACTCGTCCATGTCTACACAGATCGCAGCGAAGCATGGGTCATTGAAGGTCGGCAAGACACAAGTAAAACATTAATCATTGACCATTGATTTAATCACACGTATTCCAAACCGATTTTGCCAGGAAGAAACAATGTTCTGGAGGTGATTTCATAATGAATCGTATATTCTGAATTCTTTGTTAAATTTTCTTTGTCAAAGTTTCTTAATGAAAGAAATTCTTTGAAGAAAATCAAGAATTCTTTGTAACATTCTTCCAAAATATCATTGCCAGTCACCTGTCTAAGTTCAAAGCTTTCTAGACTGTCATCTGTGAAGGTGGAATTCAAATGGTTTATAATTATACTGCTATTTTACGTGGGTATTTCAAAAAGAACACTGGACAAAAATGTTGTGCAAAAGCAGAAATTCCTGTTTCATTTTTATCTTATACAATTCTTAAAGTTACACTGATTTATTTTATACTAGCCCTATATAGACCCCTAAAATGTGATGGAGAGTGTAATTTTCTTTAAGGGAAGGGGGGAAGGGTTAAGAATCTTCCAATATTTTAGAAACGCCTATATACATGTGCTTTTTCCGACTGTTTTCTATGTTGCACTGTATCAGGGGACTTACCTTTACAGATGTTACCATCCAAAGTGTATCCAGCCCAACACGTACATCTGTAACTTCCTACCACATCGCTGCAATTTGAGAACTGTTGGCATGGGTTTCCTTCCATACATTCATTTTTATCTGCAATGACAAAAGGCGATATTCTCAAAGGTGTAGTCAATTTTTTAATGCTCAGTGTGGGATAAACGATTTGCAAATGGGAAAGGGGGAATCTGAAAAAATCTTGGCGATTTTATAGCAGAAGGGCGCACACTCCTCCATCCTCTCTATATCCGCTATCGGTATAGAACAATTCATGACATTTCCACTCCCACAATTGAACAAAAGTATTTATATTATATAATATTATATAAATGGGGAACCAATAAAGGTTATTTAGTTCATACTCCTAGTCTGTATCACTGAAGTTGCGTCATCTATTGCTAGTCAAGGGTAAAGGTAAGTCTCCGATCAGGTTGTTCAGATCCAAATGCAGAGGTTTGCAGAGGTTTCAGTTTATTGGAATGAAACAAGTAGGAGATATTCACAATCAAAGTCGATGGTCAATCACAATGAGTACACGGTATCCTGCAACACTCTGTGGGTTCACCGTGCACAGACCCATAGGCTTCCCTATCGCTAGCCACCTATGCAAGTCTCACTCTTGTGAAGGTTTGATAGTCCTATGTATGGTCAACAGATGTGGCCACTGAAAAAGCTAAGTTCTATCCAACCAGCTCTTGAACGCTAAAGGCTCGTCCTAGGGTTGTTTTACCTTCCTTTGACACTGCCTACAGCCATCAATAGGCTCTTTATTATTAAAATTCCATTTAGTAATTTTGTTTTATGTTTACTTTAATTTAATGCAGTCTGATGACCATTCTCCATTCTTAAAGTTATTCAGCTTTACCGTAAACGTCCCAATACTTAATTCATATATTTGATATAATTAAAGCTTTATTCTAATTATTGCCATGCACGAGGTATTTTGACCTCAGTACACAATGGGTAGACGCCGAGTAGGAGGTTGGCCATTTTATCCACACGTCTCATCTTCTTAGATTTAGATATAACGATATTAAATTGTGTAGCGATACCTAAGCAATTTATTTATTTCGGAGTGAGCGTGGCGTCATCGCCCTCCGTTTCCATCGCTACGGAGATTGTTGTACCTCGACTATATAAATCGCCCGAGCTTGACCGTTGGTCATTCTCGTTCTAACCACCAGAGATTCACCATCGCTGCAGAATTTTAAACTTAGTTGTGGACGATTATTTGAATTATTTCATCGATCTTAAGGGGTTTAGGTCAATTAATCTTCGTAAAATATTTAACGGAGACTTACCAAGATGTCCAAGAAGAAGAACTTTTGCAGAAAGTGTCAAACTAGACACGTCGCCCCGACGGGGAAGAAATGCAATCGCCTGAAGACGAGCGATGATTCTGCATCGGGCGGGTCGGATGACCTGTTCGGCGATGATGGTGGTGGAATTGAGATGGGGAATAGCCCTTTGGGCAATTTCCCGGCGGCGATCCAATCGCCTCCGAAGGCTGTGAAGACTGAAGTTCTCAACGATAGGATGGGCGTAATGGAGAAAAACATCTCTAAACTTGTAGGCGCTGTCAACCGGTTAGCGGAGAAGCAAGAGGCGGCCATGGTACCTCCACGAGAGGATTCTGATGATGACAGCGATGGATGGACAGAAGTATCTCCGAGAAAGTCCAGGCCAAAGACGAAGAAGAGGGGGAGGGTGCAAGCATCGCCCAAGCCGGTCAGCCCCGCCGTCGAGTCGTCAAGCGATGAATCGAGCCGCTCCAGCGATAGGTCCGCCTCGCCTACAAAAGAAAAAGGTAAAACAAAGAAATACGCCCAGAAATTGTATTGCAAAAGCGGCGATAAGCCTAAGAATGTAGAGGAGGTGTTGCTGGTTGGTTTAAAAACAAGCGAGAGATTAATTTTGGATAAAAAAGATCCACTCCCCGCTGTCAAGCATGTAAAACTATTGACAGAGAAAGCCTCTAAGCGATTGTACACGTTCGACACGTTTAATCAATATGATATCTCAGTAAGGGAAAGAGCTGGGAGGCTGGGACATGATGAATTTGGCAATTTCGATCAGGAGGAGATAATGTCATCTTTTTCATTCGACAACACGTTCAAGGCAGGTGTCAGTAGCAAATCTGGAGGGGGTTTCAAAGGTAAACAAAGCCAGGGAAGTGGTAGATCCTATTCCGAAAAGATTTGTTTTCGCTTCAACTCCGACAGCGGATGCTATGGCAAGTGTAATCTCAACCATGCTTGTATAATTTGCGACAAGAAAGGGCACAGCAAAAAAGATTGTGGCCGGGGAGGCAGCGATAAAAAATAGGATTTAGTTCAAAAATCTGAGAAGATTCCAGGCGGTAAACACTTATCTGACAGTGACGTCACGGGTGAAGGGGTTTCTTCTCAGTCGTGTCCGAGCTCGCTAGCTCAAAATGTTGAATTATACAGTATTTCCAGAAGTGTTAGTCCTAATGATGGTTTCCTCCGTGTTCTAGAGGTTGAAGGTATTAATCCTGTCTTTGGGGAGGACAAAACGTGTTGTATTTCAAATAATATCTCTGATATCGGTACGATCGGTACACGCCGGTACTTTGCATCGCCGGGGTCAAGCCCGGGTCAAAGCACCGATACCGCTGACGTCACGGGTTTCCGTGTCGAAAGTACACAAGCGGTGTCGGAGCAGGAGGAGGAAAATGTCAATCGGCAAGGTAAATTTGTTCAAAATATAGAATTTCTAGCCGATACTTCTTGTCTAACGGTCGATAGGGAGGGAGATGAGGTCCTTGTCGACAATTACCCCAAGTTTGAAAAAATTCCATCGGGTAGTTCAAGAGATATTAAATATTTTGAAAATAATCTTCTGGTCTCGGCGCAATCGCCGAGTGGACAAATTGTCAATGTATTCGAGAAATGCGCTCGGGGGGAGTGCACGTGCGATTATTATATTAATGGTGCATTGGCTCAACTTAGGCCTTGTAGATTCGAATATCTCTTGTCATTGGGGTCTGATGAGTGTAAAAATAGATTTAGACCTATGGTTGATGGTATAACAGATGGCTTCAAAATTGTTGATGACACAGTGCCAAGCGGGGGTCTGGGTTATGATTGCAGAAATTACAATTCTCTTTTTGAAGGTGATAATCGAAAAAAAATGGATAAAATTATTGGCAAAGAGCTGGCTGAGGGTTACCTTAAAATAGTAAAAGAAAAGCCAGCATGTATTCACTCTATGGGTGCAGTCCCTAAACCTGATGGTAATATAAGGCCAATAACAGATTGCAGTAGGCCTGAAAAAATCTCAATTAATAATTATTGTGATAATATTATTGAGGAATTCAAATATAAGAGTGTAGACAATGTAGTAGCATTGTTAAATCCTGGGGATTATATGGCAGTAGTTGACATCAAATCTGCTTATAGGGCTGTCCCAATATACCCAGACCATCAAAAATATTTGGGAATTAGATGGGAGATTAATGGTAAAACTGAATATATACAGGATTCCCGCTTGGCATTTGGTCTTAGGCTAGGACCTATGTATTTTAATGAAATTTCTGAATTTATATATCATATTTTGTCAGATATTTATGGAATCCAGACTGTAAATTATTTGGATGACTTTATTGTCATTGGTTCAAGCCTGGAGGAGGCGACCTGGGCTCAACAGGTAGTAATAAGGGTTCTGAGATACATAGGCTTCCACATAAGCTGGGGAAAAGTGACCCCACCAGCTCAGGTATGTACCTATCTGGGACTGGAAATTGATTCCATTAAAATGGAAATACGCCTTCCAAAGGAAAAGTTAGAAAAACTAAAAAATTTAGTGGGGAAATACAGTAGAAAAGCAACCATTGGTAGGAAGGAGTTGGAGAGCCTGGGAGGCCTCCTGTCTCACTGCGCACATGTAGTGGATGGTGGAAGAATATATTGTCGCAGGGTTTATAACTTGTATAAAGTCCTTTTAAATAATAATTTAAAGGCTATTAAAATTGGCCAAGCCTGTAGGGACGACTTAAATTGGTGGGAAAAATTTTTGGAAAATTTTAATGGTAAAAAACAAATAGAATATAAAGAATTTCCCCTCCCTATGGTATCAGACTCATCTATGAAAGGCTTTGCAGTGTATATGGGTAGTGACTGGAGAGCAGGTAGCTGGGATAATAGCATTATTTTTCCAGAGTCTGATTGCAAACATATTATACCGGCCCCTTCTGATATTGTATATAATAAGGAAAATATAAATGAATTGGAATTATTTCCAATCATGCGTGGCCTACAGGAATGGCTGAGCCAACTTGTGGGTCATAGCATTAATATCTATACTGATAACACACAGGTTTTCCATATGATCAGAAAGGGGATTAGTTGTAATCCAACATGTATGAGTTGGCTCAGGGAAATATTTTGGGTCTGCAAAATATATAAAATAAGACTGGTCCCACACTACATTAACACAAAAAATAATTTAGTGGCTGACACTTTGTCACGCCTTTTATATTTTAAAAGTGAGGACGCAGTTAAAAAGTGTATCCTAGGTACGAATTTGTGTTGTACTAACGCCATTTTTAAATTTTGCAGAGAAAATACGCCTAAAAAGGCGCGTTGTGACGTTGAAAAAAGCCGCTGTAGGGGAAAATACCCAGAAATTGCGGAGGATGCAATGGAAATGTTACCTAAAGGTATGTAAAAAATTTCATTGGGCGCCCTATAAATGTGACTCTAACCAGGGTTGTCTGTATATTTCTTATATTTCAAAATTTATGAAAGCATCCTCTGTGATAAACTATTATCAAGCGGTTATCTATTATCATAATGTCAAGGCCAAGCCAGTCGCAGGATGGTCAGATGTAAACATAAAGATGGTTGTAAAAGGAATTAAAAATTCCAATTTTTGTGAGGTGGATAGTAAAGAACCACTGAAAGAGAAGCATTTAGAAATGTTGTATAGGAAGGTAGATTGGTCCGACCAGTTAGGGATTTTAATATACATTGTAATTGTATTTTTGTTTAGGACACTACTTAGAGTAGGACACACTGTGAGGTCGGAACACATGCTTCTGAGAAAAAATGTTATTTTTCATAAATGGGGTTGTATTGTAAAGGTTACATCCTCAAAAACAAAAAAGCCAGGCCAGGTACATGAGATACCTATTAATAGATTAGAAAATAAAAGAGTCTGCGCTGTATATTTATTGGAGAAATTATTTAAAATTCATCCAAAGTCCAGGGATGATCCATTGTTCTCCACTGAAAAAATTGGTTATTTATCCTACACAATGGTTAATAAACAATTTAAACAAATGTTATCAAATTCAAAAATTAAGGGTAATTTTTCAACCCATTCTCGAAGGAGGGGGGGCACCACAGACTTGTATAATAAAGGTGCTTCCTTAACCTATATTAAGGAGAGAGGCCAATGGTCATCTGATTGTATTTACAAATATATTAGGCCTTCAATCTCCGATAAAATTAATTATGATAAATTTTTATCACTACGTTAGGTAATTGATTTGGAGGAATTGGATTAAAATAAATGTTATTTATTATATGTCCAAATCAATTTACCTTGTTTGTTGTTCTGTATTTATTCTAAGTTGTTCTAGCTGCGACGTAAATGATATTAAATTGTGTAGCGATACCTAAGCAATTTATTTATTTCGGAGTGAGCGTGACGTCATCGCCCTCCGTTTCCATCGCTACGGAGATTGTTGTACCTCGACTATATAAATCGCCCGAGCTTGACCGTTGGTCATTCTCGTTCTAACCACCAGAGATTCACCATCGCTGCAGAATTTTAAACTTTAGAATTATTGTTACAGGAAGGATTAAAATAAATGTTATTTATTATATGTCCAAATCAATTTACCTTGTTTGTTGTTCTGTATTTATTCTAAGTTGTTCTAGCTGCGACGTAAATACATATATTTAATTACATCTGCCTCATGCAGAGATAATGTTTACCCTAACCCTCTCACGCCACACTTACTTTCACATTCCAGTGTCTTTTCGACTGTCCTGTACCCCTCAGGGCAGTCACAATTGTAATCCCCGTGTGTGTCGTGACACGTCTGGTTCAAGTCGGGGCACAGGTTGGGGTTCCTCGCACACTCGTCTATGTCTGCAAATTTTGTCATGATTAATATGTTGTGATCATGAAATGGTGATGACATTAAGAAAATAATTGGAGAGAGATTGTATTTTCTAGAAACTTATTGTGATAGATTATTTCTGTACAGATTAGCGACCTTTTTTTGCATATTCAGTTATATGACAATGGGTCCAGGGTATAGGCCTATACTATGTTCCATTTGTCGTGAATTCATCGGCTTATTGATTTAGGCATAAAGAACTGATACTTGTGATATATGAGTATATATACAAATAATTATCTGCTTACAAACGTTTACTTCTAGTTCAACTTACTTTCACATTCCCGGCCATTCTGAATGAATCCTCCTCTGCACGTACACTCATAACCGTTACCATCCGAGTTGTAGTCGGTATCTTCGCAGGTGGCGTCCTCGGAGCACTGGTGGATGCCCAGCTCGCACTCATTGACGTTGTCTCCACAGTCGAAGTAGGTGCGGGTGAAGGCGACGTTGTTGTCCTCGTTGACCTCCTCCAGCGCGTCGGCCGGCTCCAGGAGGACGCCAACGTACACGTATTTCCAACAGTAGATCTGTGTCTCCCGGCTGAGCGGTATGAAAAACTGGTCACCCGTCAGGTGCAGGCGCAGGCTTGAGTCTGGACTCATCGGGGTCTACAGGGATAGAGAGCCCAGCCATGTATCGTTATCTTTTGTATTTTTCACTAACCCTAACCTGACAAAGAAATGAAAGGAGCCGATCAAGAATTATGTGGCTTACACTGGTGACCACCCATTACATGCACACTTACCCTCAACGGTTCCTCTTGTCCCGGCTCCAGTTGGATGGAGTCTGTCTTGTAGTCGGGCACTGTAAAAAAGTGAATTTGTAAAGTAAATCATCCAGGATATTTATATCCCCTTTTGGCTGTTAGAAAAATAACTGTTATAATTGATGTAGGATTACAAAATTGCTACAGTGAACTCAAAAATACATAACGAGTATGTACTTTCACAGGTTATCCCCCACTTAGATATTTGCCCCCTAGCCATTTGCCCTCATAGTACCAACAATTCTCATTCACTATTACATTGTATTGGTCCAACCAGCATACCAAAGGAGGTGGGACAGGTGGGGGCCAGGAGAGCGGGCTTGCAAAGCAGGGGTACCAGGTGCACAGTTTTTACATGGGGAACATTATTCTTAGGCGTATTTGATGAATGTGACAGTATATTAATGAGAAATACCCCACCTAATACCATTAGATGCAATAAACTTTGACCTTGGTTCCACTCTCTCCCACTAGAATTGCCAACAACTCAAAGTTGTTTATTATGGAGCTTGTACATTTTAACCAAATTACATGAAATACCTTTCAGGCATTCCTTTTAAGAATTATAACAATCCATTCTGATATTACCCCAGGCCATAGAACATATCAATACATAAGTAAAAATTTAATGTAACTAAAATCTCAATTCACAAGAAAACCCATAAATCCATTTCCAAGTGTAGGACAGGAACAAGGGGATTATATGTGTATGATACACAGGAAGAACTGAGCCTCGTGTCGTTTTCGCTATTTGCTGCGCAACAGCACATTATGTACACTGTGCATCAGCATGCGTCATTACTACTGATGCACAAGTTTAAAGTATGACTGATGCCAGAATGGCATAAATACTACTACCCAGCGGCAGGCAAAGTTTGGGCAAAGTTTACCTGTGCCCCCCCTCCCCCCCCCCCTCCCCCGCCCACCCAGCCCACCCCGCCCAGCCGCGCCAGGTTACATAACACCCTGGTCGCGGCCAGACCTCTACCCCTGTCCCAGTGACTTGTCCACTAATCTTTCACCTCCTTAAGTTGACCCAATGACCTAGATAATATTTTATTATACCTTAGTGTGATACAAGGTTAGTAGTTAAGAGTTTAACTCAGGGCGATACAAACCTGGGTGATAACCAGCCTTGTATCACACTGCAGTGTGATACAGAAACTTTTTATTTTTCTAAAATTCATGAAACAATGAAATCATTAAGAATTAAAAAATCTAACATTTGCATTATCTGCACAACGTTCCTAGCTACATTTTACTGCTTACTGTTTGTAGATTTGATGGATATCAAAAGAGTTATATGTAAAAAACATAAAAAAATGTGCAGCATCACAGTCCCACCATCACTGATTGCTGTGCATCCTTTCTGGGGAGCTCAGATCTAACAGAAAAGGTATAATAAATCCATAACCAACCGCGAAGGGAGTACTCGGGCGGTTATCACCCCTCGCCGGGTCCCCGATATCAGCCCTCGGCCGGCCCTTCGGGCCCTGGCCTCGGGCTGATATCGGGGTCCCGGCTCGGGGTGATAACCACCCTTGTACTCCCTTCTTGGTTGGTTATATGTATGTATTGTATATGTCTGTATGTATGTATGTATGTATGTATGTATACATGTATACATGTATGCCATCCCCCCTCCTGTATGGTTTAATAACACCTGGAGGCCGGGAAATGAGTAAAATAACTTTAATTAAAGAGGGGAAACCGTGGGCATTGAGTGCCGGGATATGACAGGGATATGTCCAGGTAGGTCCCAATAATGTAACAGGCCGGGGGATAGTAGGGTAAGGGTGTGGGGGCCGGGATATGACAGGGATAGGTCAGGAGTGACTGGAATGACTTCCCAGAAACAGTTGAGGCTGGTGCTCCCCATCCCTCGAGCAGATGACTTGTGGAAGAAAAGAATCATTTAGAAGGGTTTTTAGGCTGATTTGAGCAATTTGAAAAATTTTCAAATTTGAAATATTTTTGGCTCCCATACAAAGTGAACTATGGGTAAAAAATGAATTTGAGGCTATAGCCCCGAGTGAGAACGACCATTCTATACATGTCAGAAAATTCTGTGATGATTACAACATTATATAGAAAATAACACAGATTTTTGACATTTTTTTTATACAGAAAAACTCAGCCAATAGATTTTCCTAAAAACTTCCATAAAAGATTAATAGGTCCAGCTAATGCCAAAAATATCCCCTAATTGATGGAAATATTTTTACATATTTCCCAGCCTTTACTCCATGTCCCTGGCCACCCCTCCATGAATAGCCATCCCTAGCCCCCTGATATTCTCAGGTTGCAAAGAGGAGATGACTTGTGGTAGGAGAGAACTGTTTGAGATGGTTTCTATGTCGATTTGAGCAATTTGAAAAAAATCTAAATTTGAAATATTTATGGCTCCCATCATGGGTCAACTATGGGCCAAAACTGACTCTAAGGTTGTAGCCCCGAGTGAGAATGACAATTCTATACATGTCAGAAAATTCTGTGATGATTACAACATTATCTAGAAATTAAGAAAGATTTTTTACCTTATTTTTATACTGAAAGACTCAACCAATGGATTTTGCTAAAACCTTTCATAAATAATGTCCAGGCCTATTTAATGCTAAAAACATTGTTGGATTTATGGGCATCAAATTGCCTGGGGGGCATCTCATAGGTTAAGGGTGGGTGGAGGTGCCCAGCCTAATATATCATAGCTATATTGGATGGGTACTTCTGGTAGACGTGGGCCTCAAATCGGCATAGGAAGCATGTTAAAGGAGTGGGGTCCCAGACCTATACTGGAAGGACACCTCCACTCCCCACTGTAATGTATTAGGCTGGGCACCTTTACTGAGCCCCTGAGGTGGGCCCCTGATAATGCCCCCAATTTCAACAATGTTTTTAGCATTAAATAGGCCTGGACATTATTTATGAAAGGTTTTAGCAAAATCCATTGGCTGAGTCTTTCAGTATAAAAATAAGGTGAAAAACCTTTCTAAATTTCTAGATAATGTTATAATCATCACATAATTTTCTGACATGTATAGAATTGTCATTCTCATTCGGGGCTACAACTTTAGAGTCAGTTTTGACTCATAGTTGACTCATACTGGGAGTCATAAATGTTTCAAATTTGAAAAGTTTTCAAAGTGCTCAAATCGGCATGAAAACCCTACTAAAAGGTTCTTTTCTTCCACAAGTCATCAGGTAATTGCATTCCCGTCAGAATGCCCCAACAACCTTAACTCCATCAAATAGGGGAAGCTGAGGGGAATGGCTGGAGGCCGGGAAATATGTAAAATGATTTCCATTAAATAGGGGACATTTTTGGCATGAGATAGGCCTAGATATCATTTATGCAAGTTTTTAGCAAAATCCATTGGTTGGGGTTTTCACTGTAAGAATTAAGTTAAAAATCTGTCTAAATTTCTAGAAAATGTTTTATTAGTCTCACAGTTTCCTGACTAGTTTACAATGGTCATTCTCACTCGGGGCTACAACTTTAGAGTCAGTTTTGAACCATAGTTGACTCATACTGGGAGTCATAAATGTTTCAAATTTGGAAATTTTTCAAAGTGCTCAAATCGGCCTAAAAACCCTTCTAAATGATTCTTTTCATCCACAAGTCCTCTGCTGGAGGGGTGGGGAGCACCGGCCTCAGTTCAGGGTTTTCCCCAGGGCCTAACAGTTGGAGAACCCTGCTACTACTGACTGCAGACTGGGGTGAGTAGGGGAGGCCGGGGTTGGGGTTTTTGAGGGGTTTCTGTCCTCTAACCTGACGGCCTCAGCACTTTTATTGGAAGTCTTTCCAGTAACCCCCCCCCCCAACCTATCCCCTCACCTGAGGCTCGGAAATATGAAAAATGATTTCCATCAAATTGGGGACATTTTTGGCATAAGACGGGCCTAATTATCATTTATGAAAGGTTTTAGCAAAATCCATTGGTTGAGTCTTTCAATATAACAATAAGGTGACAAATCTTTCTAAATTTCTAGATAATGTTGTAATCATCACAGAATTTTCTGACATATATAGAATTGTCATTCTCACTCGGGGCTACAACCTTAGAGTCAGTTTTGAACCATAGTTGACTCATACTGGGAGTCATAAATGTTTCAAATTTGGAAAATTTTCAAAGTGCTCAAATCGGCATGAAAACCCTCTCAAAAGGTTCTTTTCTTCCACAAGTCATCTGTGAGGTCAGAGGTTAAGGGCATGGACTGGAGGCCGGGAAATGAATAAAGTGACTTCCGCCTGCCCCCTGAGGCCCTGGGCCGGCCCCTACTCCTCCTAATCCCGTCAGCATGCCACAACAACGCACGGGAAGGCCAGGGGAACTGCCCTGAACCCTACCCGGCCTCTACCCCTCCTAATCCCGTCAGCATGCCACAACCACGCACGGGGAGGCCAGGGGAGGCTGGGATTGGGGTTGTGGAGGCCGAGGGGAGGCCAAGAAATTACCACAGGTTTAATACAGGCCCAGGTTAAATATAGATACTGCCTGACACCCACAGGTAAAAGGCCGGGAAGGGCTGGTTCTGGCCGCGACTCTGGTGTTATGTAACCTGGCGCAGCTGGGTGTGAAATGCCTGCTCAGTGGGCGGGCCGGGTGGGTGAGGGGGGGTGAGGGGGGGTTATGTAACCAGCGCGAAAAGACCCTTCACGCTGCAGTGGTGAGAGCTGCGCATCAATACAATTTACGCACAGTAATTTACGCACAATCCAGCACAATTGAGCACAGTGTGACTGACAAAACTTTGCTTGTTTGTACAGAATGTGCTGATCCGCAGCAGATCTCGAAAAAGACACAAGGCTCATTTTTTCCCGTGATAGGGCGAACTGGCTCTTTCACTTTTTTTAAAGAAACAACCATCCTATACTTCGCTTATCAAACTTTATACCATGGATCAAACTTAATACAATGTGAAGAATGCATTTGCTTATACATGTAGCCTGGAATATTTGATTTACTATTTTGCAACTGCAGGGAGAAAAGTCCAGGAGGCAAAAGCCTCGGGGGAAAAAGTCCAGTGGTATAAAGAACGGGAGGGTAAAGGTCCATTGGCCAAAAGTCCTGTCACCATTTTACAGTAATCATTCCTGTTTAACAGTCGCTAACAGAGGAGTTACAGTTTTTAATTCAGGCAAATGGTTTTAAATTGTGATCACAACACACAATACTTAACCTAAAGTTTCAAATGGTTGAAATCCATTCAATGAATTTTCATTATTTCAATAGTAGGCCTAATAATGTGGGCACCTTTTGCTGTGGAGTCAGGTTAATAGAGTTCATAAACTATAGAAACCTACTCCAACATCACCCAATGCATGCATATCTGCTAATAATCTTAGCAATCTTCAAGCAATCTTGGTGGGGAATTAATATTTGGTTGATTCATAGAATAAATTCTATTTAGATTGAATGACATATTTTTATGATATATGATGTAGTGAAATTGTACAGCAAAAAGTCCTGGAAACCATCTTGCCAGCAAATGTTGCTGTAAATTAATAGCATTACTTTTAACACCCTGTGCGTCGTCGTAGACGTCGTCGGTGGACAGGATGAAGGCCCAGTCGGTGTGCTCCGTGCCGAACTGGTTCTCGTCAGGCGACACCCTGCTGCCCGTAATGGTCACCAGAATGTCCAGCTCGTACGACACATTGGTGTCCTTACTGAACGCGTCTTGCTGCAGGTTGGTCAGCCTAAAGCCCAGGGCGTTGATGTCTAGTCCACGACCTGAAAGTGTACAAGAATGGTCGGTACATGATCCGTCTTGGATGTCTGGGGTGTAATGATTGTGATAACGTGATCTAGTACTTTATAAGACTGCATGGGGGTGTTCAATCTGTACCGTAAGAAATACATGCACATGCGTATTAAAACAGCATTATGCTATAGATATTGAAACAGCATCAGTTCTACTGCTGCTGTTTGTATTTTTAAGTCACTAATCTTGTCTTGGTTGCGATAACAGCACACGTATACAGCCCACATGGGAGTCCTACCCGAGCAGTCGGAGGTGCTCAGCGACACGCCCGTTCTGGTGGCCAGGTTGTTCTCCTCGTGCGCCTCCCTCAGCTGGTCGCCGGTGTCCACCTTCACACTGAAGGTGATGTTGTCCCGGAAGCTGCAGAGAAACAGGAAGTCGTGGGCCGTCAGGTTAAAGCCGGCCGTATCGGTTAGGTCTAAGGTGGTGTCCTGAAAGACCCCCTGGTTTATGATGGCCTTCTTACGGCTGACGTCGTATGGTATCCTCACTGACATGCCTCCTGCAGATAGGTACATCTCGTACATGAACACCGGGTTGGGGTCGGCTTCCGGTCTGGACAACCAGCCCGCGTGGTCCGACCGCTCCAGTTGGCCTGGAAACAAAACGCCATTTTAAATCAGTGAAAGCCATGTAAGCATTGGCGTACGGTATCACGATGAGGGGTGTAGATGGGGGGTCCCCATGTCGCATGTCGAATTTAAGAAATAGCCATATCGCCCTGTCAATTTTAAGTGTCTTCACCCATAAAATGATACTTCGCTACTTAGTTATTTAGGTCATGTGAAAATCTAATTTTGAGTGTAACCCCAATGCACTTTGAGTGTTTTATTTGCCCTTGGTGTTCGGGGTTATAATTGTGAGTGACCTACCTCTGATGACGACGTCCACACCAAACCGGAAAGGATTGGCAGTCGCCCCAAAGTGAAGAGGTGGTGAAATGAGGTCAAAAGATGGAATGGTTGCTATTTCTAGGTCCTGATAATCTGCAACACGTAGAAATGCACTGTTAAAAGTGTTGGATGTTGTTGCCAGCAAAGTTTTCTCTAATTCATATGGACTTACTGTAAATTTACAGTGAAATTCTTTTGAATTTAAGTTAACTCTTGACCAAAATTACAAAATATTTTGTAAAGCTACTGTAACAAAGCAGTTACTTTTTACAGTATACACAAGAAAAAGGCAAACGCCATTGCGCTCGTTATTCCAAAGATATGTAAGTGTAAATAAAAAAACCATACATCAGTTAGCTGCAGTTATCAAAGACAAACGTATTCTGCCTTTTAATTTGAATTGCGCACTGACCTGATTTGCAGTCGATCCAGCCGATGACCTCCATGCGGTTGTTCTGGAGGACGCCCTCTGTGAGCTGGTTCAGCTGGTGGTGGTGGGGGCCGGCCAGCACGTTCACGATGAGACGGACCGGGCCCGTCTTCAGCTGCCAGGCCTTACGGCTAGGACCCTCCACACAGATGCTGGCACTGGAGCTCACGTCACCAGACAGCCTGCATGCGAATACAATGCTAGAACTGTGAATACATACATACATAAGTTTTTACTGGTTTTAGGAACTAATAACAGGGAATATTTGATGGAAAAACTATGACCCACGTGGAAGGGGAACATTGATATACGCCTGCATCCCGCAGGTTCAGGATAAAGTAGAGATAGGCCTATGGTACTTTTAGTCATAGTCAATTCAATTGAGCTCGCCATGCATGGGTATATCCAATCACATACCTAGTAAAAACGGCCGACTCCCCGACGCCCAGGGCGGAGGTCTGGACCTCCTCCTCTCCGGCTGAGTAAATCCATTCAAGTGGCGTTATGTCATGCTCAACAGTCTGCCCTTCCATGGCAAGCGATAACTACAAAAACACAAATTCATGTCATTGATTTATTATTGACAGGACAGAGCAATAGCTTTACGAACATCTCACTCTATATTTCTTTCATGGGGTATCTTCCCTAATTTATGACATGGGTAAGTTTAGGTAACCCCCCCCCCCCACACACACACATAGGAAATATTTTATATGTAGAGTGATCGCACCTTTATGTTGAATAGGCTGTTAGTGCCGTCGGCATTGATGGCTGAAGACATGGCGTTAATGACAGTAAGGTGATTTAAGTGAACCGGTGACGGATATCCCGGGTATATAGTGCTGGACTTTACATCAACACTCTTCAACTGGAAGATATCTGGAAGACAAGACAGATTCCGAGATTATTTCGACCTGAGCCATTATCTAATTCTAGCTGCAACCGGTATTGCCTTTAATGGAGTTAGCTTGAAACATACGTCAAGAATGTAATATATTATCGCAGACCATAAGGTGATTAATGCATTGTTTCTAAAACTAAATAATTACCCCTGTTGCAATTCATTGACCATGGGGCGTGGCCGACGTTGTTACCCTTTGACCGCTCATCTAGGACCTGCGCGTCGTCGACGACGACCAACAGGAAGACGCTGCCGCAGAGTCGGGGCGGCAGGTCGGGCGACATCATCACCTCGTTGCCGTTTTGACTGTCCAGGCGCAATGTCTGGGAAGTGCTGACCGTTGTCCGAAGCTTTCCCAGAATGGTCGGACCGGGCTGGAAGTCGAGGCTGAAGTCGCTGTCGTCCAGGTATTGGTCGAGGGAGACGTAGAACTGAATGTCAAAGAGGGCGGTGGTCGGGTTGCCGATGGGGTCGTGTTCCTCCAGTTGGACTGTCACGTTGACGACGAAGGCAATAGAGGAGGGGGAGACGCCCGGTGAGACGTCAAAGGACTCGACGATTAAGTCGACGTAGACCTTGGAGCAGTGCAGCACTGTAAACAGGTTGATGTATAGTGTTTTAAAATGTAATCATAAAACAATAAACAGTGATAAAGTATTACATACTTTACTCTGAATATAAATGTATAAGAGCAAGGGATACTGGTGTAATATCACAGAATCTGAAGCACTGCATTCTACACAATATCTTGATGAAATATTTACAGTGTCTTGTGCAATATGTTTAAAGTACATGTACTTACTTCTCACAGTGGGGGAGGGCTTGAGGTCCAAGAAGCGCACGTTGTTCTCTTGCACGTCGTCTTTGCCTTCCACCTGTGCCCCTTGCGTGACGAGTAGCGCCAGGTAGCGCAGTTGGCACGCCGACTTGGGGAATAGCACCCACACTTGGCTGATTACACTGAGGGCCCGGCCTGCCGCCAGCAGCCCCGTCAGGTTGGCCGAGAGCTGCTCCGGGTCCAGGATCTCCACAGCAGCGGCCGTGGTACTGTAAACCCGCAAGTAAAGTAAGTGTTTGTATTTTACAGGATTATGGAAACAATTAAGGCAGTATACGGCCTATGGTATAGAAGAATACAACAGTCATTTAAATGGATAGGGATAATCAGAAAGAGTCTGGGATAATTATATCCAAACTAGAAAAAACCCATTCACATGTTTAAAGGGTATGCATCTTGCACAGAACAACATACTCTCTCACTTTAGAAACTCGAAGAGGCCAAATAAAAATATATTTTAATCAATGACTGTACTTGAGGGTGTTTTTCTCAATACATAGGCCCCTAGGTCTAATGTAAATACAGCTACACATATAAATACGATTTACATGTGCTTTTCAATGGAAATACGTTTATAACATTTTGTTTTTATCTCCCCTATCAGGTATATTCACCATTACAATTAACTGGCACCATCCAACAGATAAGAAATATCTCCACTGGGCTAAAAACCAACGTCACAGACTTTAGTCGATCTTAACCATCGATCTTTCCATCTTCGGCACTAGCGCCGCTGAAGAAGAGCTAATCGATGGCGATGGAAAAGGTTGAGACCAACTAATCAAAATTTTGGTCCCTGTGGGGACTCAGCTATAATGACCATCATAAATGGAAAAATTTGGATTAGGTTTAGTTCGGGTCATTCAACAAGAATAAATTTAGATTTTCATTTAGAAATCAAGTAAATGAAAACGACCCCAATCTATCTACAGCATTTATCAAGCAATATATCCACGGACAGGCCATGTTGCTGAAATATTACAGCACCTGAATTACTTTACATTAATTTTGCATTACAGTGTCATATTTCTGTAAAATATCGTCAAATACAGCCACATAAACTCTGCACATTTACAACAATTGACAGTCCATGTACTCACTCTGTACGGCGCAGGTCACGCGGGTGCATCTCGGGGTCGGCGGTCAGGTAGAGGCTGAGCTGCAGGTGGGGGCGGCCACTGGCGTCGGCAGGCACGTCCTCCGACAGCCTGTTCCACACGACGACGGACAGGTCGACCAGCAGGGGCAGGCCACTGTGGAGGGTCGTCTCCGGGTAGCGCGGACTGAGCATGAAGGTGTGCACGGCGAATAGGTCGTTGGAGCAGTCTAAGGTGATGGGCTCCACCCAGGTATTGTCACTGAGGTCGGGGTCGATGGACGGCACGTTCTTCTCGTCACTGATTGAGACAATCAGGTTACACTTTCCTGCAAAGGACAAGGGTTTTACAAACACTTGACTTACGGCATCAGAAAATTATATCATATATATATGATGTATGTAGATGCACAGCTAGAAGCATGAATATTAGTTATTACCGTGAGAGTACTTCAAAATACTAGTGGTAAGGACCGGACATATACATTAAACTTGTTCTTACATGATAGTCCCATAGTCGTTTGACAAAGTAGGCCATTATGGGTTTCATCTAGACAGTCCTTCCACTTCCTGTATTCTAATAATGTATATTAACAACAATATTCTCATGCTATCAATGTATAGATTACCACAGAACTTGCGGTACTCCGGCTTCTGGTCCACGTCGACGCGCAGGCCGGGGCCGTCCAGTTCGATGACGAAGGGGTTGGCGGTGACCTCGGGCACCCCGAACTGGAGTTTGCCCAGCTGCCGGTCGGACAGGGTCACGACTACAGGGCTGGCCTCGGACAGGGGCGCACCCTCCAGGGCCAGAGACATGGAGATGGCCATCGACAGGTCAGCGCCGGTGGACGCCGGAATCCTACTGGCTGAAGACACCAACAACTAGGAATGTTAACTGCTTATATTTTTTGGATGAATTATACCTATCACCAACGGATACAGTCTAAGTGTGATTTATTCAATCAATTGATTTATCCAGGACATCAGCTTATGAATTTAAGAATGCTGGGCGGTACATTTACACACATGTATACGTATATGTGTTTGCTCAATCAGCCTGCCCATCTGGTTAATGCATATCTCAATACGAACGAGCGACGACAAGCGCTATAAGACGAATGTATGCTTACGTATACACAGGCGAATGATATGATCTTAATTTTGAATACATGCATCTCTCTCTCTCTTTTGCCTATTGGTAAAATCAAAATATATTATCATAATATTATGTGGAGGTCATCAGTAACCATTTCCCATTTCTAGTACATAGGCCTACACATAATATAATACTGTAAATCGTTAGGCCAATTTCAAGTAAATAACCCTGATACGACAGAATGCTTACCTGAGCCATGTATTTTGCTTGCCCACACTGTGAGTGTGTAGCTGCTGGTCTGGCCGGCGACGACCACGTCCGTTCTGCTCTCCTTCGTCCCCGGCCAGAAAAGTTTTACAATCAGGTCCACCACGCCTAGAAAATCAAGGAGGACCGTTAAATGATTGTGTAAATAAGTAGAATTAACTTGGAGTAGAATAAACTCATCTTTGTGTAGCCTTTTTAGTGAGAAATCTATATTTTAGCCGCCGTCAAGAAGTATTGTTGGGAGAGAACTATTTACGTATGGTGATACAATACATGTCATTACTTAGACTCCTCCGTTACTCTTCACCTTTGACAAAGAGATATAGCTAAGGCGTGCACTGATGTAAACACTACGCTAGCTTACTGAGTATGGACTGACCACCCACATCAGTATATTAAAGATCAAGTCCACACTTGAAAGCTTTGTGGGAAATAAAGACTTAAAAAAAAAAAAAAAATGTCTTACCTGGCGGACATCTGAGTGTGGCCCGGTCGATGGGGATGTTGACCATGTCGTTACCGGTGTACGTGGAATACTCAGTCTTCTCCGGCACCATCACCACGAAGAACATGGGGTTACTCTCTGCAGCCTCTGCACAGTGACTTTGGTTTTGTAAGGACACCTCAACTGTAGAAGAATTCAAATCAAATACCATATAAAATACAAGCGCAATAGTTGTTATGCAGATGACGTCAAATTTGCCCAAAGTATGCTGGGCGCCACATTGGGAATGATCATTTTACATTTGCTTTCATTAACAATCAACAAGCATATATATAGCATAATATCATTTGTGTGAAATCTTATACAAACTAAGCTAAAGAGATCATAATTTATTATTATTATTTTTCAGAATTCATCAACTTCAGAATTAAAGTAACTACGTGGTTATGATCACCACACGGTGATCATCACAGATGTAATCACGTAAGCACGTGTACACAAAGTCTATTATTATCTAAGGCTTCATTATCATTATAGCTTGCGACGTGCGCCGCTTTGATTAGAATTGATGTGATTTGAGGGAAGAACGGGCGAATGTATCCACCTGTCAACCCTGAAATAGTTTGCTGCCCTTCCATTGGAAAGAAGCCTTTGTTCTCGTAGACCTCGCCGTCCTTCTGCAGGAAGAAGCAGTCATCCTCGTCGTCGAGCAGCTCGTCCCTGGAGAAGCAGGTCTGCAGGCGGAACAGGCGCTCGGGGTCGACCTGGGCGGGGCCGGCGTTGGACACGGTGACGTTCAGGGTGAGGGGCACGCTGAGGACAGGCCACAGGGTCTCCGGTATGGAGGTGATCACCACGTGGTCAAGGTACAGCACGTCACCTGTATACAAAGGGCACGGTTGGAAATGGTGTCTGTATTATATTGCCGCCTAAATAGGTCTAATGGAGGCTTATCCGGAGACATTGTCCATACAGGATGTACTATGTAGGTGTCATGCTTCAAATTCCCATTCCCATGTACTACGAGTGTGATCATAGATTGTTGTGTACACAGTTGATCATATGAAAATGATGCGACCATCTAAAAAATTCCCATTTCCATATACTACTAGTACACACGCGACAGTGTCACTTATAATATTATTGTGAAACCAATCTTGGCGACGTCGCGCATTTATAGTCGGCGGCCTCGACAGGGAGGGTTGTTGGGGTAATAGATTCAAGTGCAAAGATTTTCCGACATGTTTCAGTAACGAAAAGGAATTCCTAGGGACACAAAGTTCTGCTTATGACAAATGCAAACCATTTATCAACAATCATTTAGTGTGTTAAGGCTTGGATAAGGCATTGGATAATTTACCTATTAACTTTTAGTGTATTCCAGGCTTAAGACAACAAACTTGCAACACACAATTGATAATCATGTACTTACGCCTACACCCTATATAAATGACTTCTGTAAGATTGTTGTTGTCATTGTAAAGCTCGGTAACTCCCTCAGATTCCCAAATTACATTTGAAGTGAGGAACCTGAAATTATAAATATTCATATGCTTAAATGTTCATTTTCTAACGATAACGTCATTTTTTTCATAGTAGCATATTATTCCAGTTGTCCGTATCGACGGCAATCTCATTTTATTGGAGAAACAAAGCCTGCGAAAATCCCCTTGCACTCTCAATTGGGTACATATCCTATAGGCGTACTATTTGTCACCTTTGGGAAATACATTAAAAGAATAAAATACTTTATTTAGTTAACTTAACACAGGACACAATGATCAGACTTACATTTCTGTCATGTTTACCTTTTTGAAACTGGCATCAATATGTTTATTACTGCTGTACCTATGTCATAACTACGCCGATGTTCATAATTCGTATGAAGAATCATAGTTCAGTATAGCGTCAAATAGTTCTCTTACCATGCCCGTCCACAGTAGGACTGTTGGGTTGGGACGGGCACTGAACAGTTGATTGTTTTGGAGATAACTGTCGAATGTCCAGCTGGTGTCCCATCGTCCGGCCGGAACTCCTGTACGGTCTCAGACTCAGTAACGTTGGCAAGGCTCAGTTCGAGATCTGGGACGACGGGTATCACAAGAACACAGGGATAAGAGCAGGTATTTCTCTGATATCGCCTCGTGTACTATTATTATGTCATGTTATAGAAAACGCGTAATGTACAATGCATCTCTTTATCGGCCCGACAGATAGCACGGTTTTTATATCTTTAAAAAGTGATGATATCAATTATATATTTGAATATCTTAAAGTGCTAGATTGCCGTCTACACATTTCTTAACAATTATTCTTACGCTGTATAGGCCAGGATGAAAATCTTGTCCTTTTCATCTCTCTATATAACATTCAGCTGGACGTCAAATTGTACAGAACATAAGGAAAGAATTATGATAAAAAATTAAGACAAAAGCAATGATGAATAGGACAATTATGACTTTTAGTTTGCATCCAAAACAGTACACTAATATCCTTTCACCTTATAGTTATAAGTTACATGGAATCGATGACAATTGCTATTTAATGTCATTCGTATACTTTCATAGAGAAAAGCAATCTTACCATCCACCGTGGCTACTGGTCCCTGTGCCAACGTTGCCCCTAATCTGAAGTTCTTCTTTTCGTAGTAAGCCCTGGGGACTTGCTGCTGACCTATCAGTATGACTTGGTAATTTAACTGTAGCAGGACGTCCTCTCCACTCAGGACGTACGGCCTGCCCGTCACTGCCACCAGCCTCATATCCATAGCCTCGGCTTTAACCAAAGTAAAAGGATAATGAGTACAAGAGGCAACGCATTATACCTGCTTATACCTATTAACCCGCTTAGGGATAATGCACCATATAACAAAAACTGATTCCTTACCCAATATCACAAAACAGCAAGACCATCTTGCAGGAGCATCATTATATAGGCCGACATACTGGCTCACCCCAATAGTGTTAAAATGTTATAGGAAGGCCAATTGAAGGAGGGGGTATAAGTAACAGCTAGGGGATATGGAAATTTCTAATTTTTGACATGCTACATGTATGACCCCCATCCTTGGCCACAATACTCGTGTTTGATCGGAATCACCCACCTGGGCAGTTAATGACGTCCAGTTGGACCGAGGCTTGACGGAAAACGAATGCCTCCATCGGGGAATGTTTGCGGCCATCCACCTCCAGCAGAAGTTCGGCCCTCTTGCCGCAGAGTGGCAGCACCCAGGAGGGGCGCAGGTTGAGAAGGTCGACAGTGAGAGTCTGCGATAACCGGTCCGAGATGGTGGGGTACAGGAGGAGTTGGGCCACTGCCTCGGGGAGTTCCAGATTAGTGTCCATTGCACTGTACGGGTCACCAGGGTCTACAATAGAGGATACCAGATAATGATTGGTGTCATAAACTCCCCATCCTCATTTGAATAATAATTATCCCATTCAATTCATATATATATATATATATATATATATATATATATATGAATTGAATGGAATAACTATTGGACTGTGCTAATTCATATGAATGAACACAATTCAGATAAGTTTCTGTCTTGATCTGTTGTAGGTTGATTGTTCCAGGATAATATGACTGAACTCAGTTAAAGCAGGGCATTATAGCCAAGTGTACAAGTGTTTGATATTCTATACATAGGCTATTGTCGTTGCATTAGGTGTAACCTTCCATACTTGCATATCTCCAAACTAAAGGTTAACTTTATAAAAAAAAAAGATCAATAGTGGATAGCTTGTACTAATATAGCTTCACAAAGGAAGACGAAGGCATTTTAAAAGTTGAAATATGAACAGCATGTTACGGTCCTACCTCGTAAGTAGAGGCGGATGTCCACGACGCTGTCCAGCTCCGACTTGGGTCTGGGCCAGTGGCCGGTACAGCTAAGTAGCTCCACCGACATGGATAGGGACCCAGCCTCATCTAAACTGATACTTGTCAATTCGGATCCACCTTGGAGAACTCTGAAGTTTTCTATAGTTAGATTCGCGGGATCTGGAAGACACAACGTTCTTAAACCATGGAAAGGTATCGATCGGGCATACATTAAAACAAACAATTGGCAAGTCAATACACACAACTATGAGTACTCATAATCAGATACGGATAGAGCTGCCCACTCACATTCCTCACAGATGACGTCAAAGGGCACGTAGCGCACGTCGTTGTCCACGTTCCACCACACGTCGGCTGCGGCCAGCACCTCGTCACTGTTACCTCTCTCCAGCTGCACGGCCAGGTAGCGGACACGCACGCAGGTGGCACTGTCGTCAAATTTCAGGTAGTCCTTGATGGCGAGCTGGACCTCTGCAACAAAAGGTGTGCACTTTATGGATATGCCACGCTACACGTATAGGATAGAACTGGCGGGCGGCCGCGTCATTGAAGCTCAGATATAGACCCTGCTGGACCTCTGCAGAGATGTGTACTTCATGAATAGGCCAGTTGCAAAATAACCGAACTTAACAGCACTAACCTAGAGATCTTCGTAAGCACATATGCATAAAACGACAACTCAACAGCAACGTGGCTGTCTTTCAAATAGGAATATCATCTGCTTTGTTTAATTAGAAACACTACTGTACTGCTGTTCTTTGTGGGACAGGTTGTGTTTGCCAATTTCTGCTTGGTTACTTGCATTGTAAATCTATTGAAATATGTCATGGCCTTCTATTATTCACAGGAAGTGCTGAAGCAACGTAATTGTTTAACTAAATCAAAATACTATAATATTGTTTCATTAACAATTGAGAAAGAAGTCAAATGATATTGTTTTCGGCATACGAACCTTTGCTGCTACTGAAGTCATGGCTAAAGCCGTCGTCAGGTGACATATCCGTCAGGGGATCAGCGTCCATCAGCACATCCGATGTCCAGTAAAGGTTCAGAACTTCTGGATTCATCGGACCAACCTCCTCCAGGTTCTCATCCAGGGCCTGCAATCATGTTGGGTTTTAAGAATACTGATCCTTATGTTTAAGAAACTGCATTATTATTAAGTCGACATGTTAATATAAATTGTTATAAGCATTCACCCGGATTCAGCGTTCAAGTGCATACCATTATTCAAACCTCTATTGTTGTAATGTTATTGTAATTGATTATGGCCAATTTCCCTATCTTAGAGGAATGGAATATCTCCATATCTTACGCCCCTGTAGACCACATGGCTCTCACTACCCAGGAGCCACTCACCTTGAGCAGCAGGTGGTAGTGGGTGGGGGCGGCGCGGGTAGTGCTGGAGGCCTGGCCCGGGCACATACCATCTGTCCTCAAACAGGACACAGTCAGGGACAGGTTGGCCTGGAAGGTCTCTCCGAGGGACACACGGGTCGGCATGTCGGCCGAGACTAACGTCAGCCCAAACAAGTCTGAGAGAGAAAGTAGCAGATAAAGAACAACGATTAGATGATATAAATCAATACATATAATCATAGATAAGTCTTTTCGTAGTGTATGATGGACAGATGCATTATTCTATATGTGGTGGTTTTGTCCACTCAAATAGTTTCACTTCTTTATCTGTGTAGAATCGTAAGGCGACATACAATTAGCACCTACGGACATGGCATTAGTAATACCAGCAGAGGTAATTATAAGAAACAATAATCATTTCCATCATTCCATTTAATAAGATGCAGTTTGGTGAGTTGGTACAACCAATTATCACATGGAACTAAATCTAAGACTCATTTACTTCCAACACCAACTACCACACTCTAATCCTCACCCTGATCAGCGAAGAGATTCGGCCGATGCTGGAAGTTGGCAGCATCGTCATCCAGCAGAAAACTGACTACGTTGTTGGTCTCGTCGCACTCGGCCACCTCGTCCCAGGGGTCGACCTGGGCCAGCAGGTAGGCGTTGCCCTGGAGGCTGGCGTTAAGAGCGGCGGGGACAACCTGCACCTGGTTGGCCACCGTCGTGTCGCTCGGGGCGACCCGCGTCAGGTGCGACGTCGACTGCACCAGGTGGTCATGGTCCGGGTCGAGGTGGTCATCGGCCGACAGCCAGAACAAAGTCACAACCGGATCTGGGATAGATGCAATACAATGGAGGTTAAAATCAGAATTCTGATGATAGGAAACCCCCCCGAAAGATGCCTTTTACGATTCATAGTGAAGTGTGAAAACGAATAACAGGAGATTATATGATCATGATATGAACATAGACCAGTAAATTAAGTGACTGTACTGTTTCTTTGTAATCATGATAGCTCTAGTTGCATTCTGAGTAATAGATATGATAGATGGCAAAAGAGAGCAATAAACTATTCACATTCGATTGCATCTTTATACCGAACAAACATATAAAAAAACATTTATTAACTTTATTAACCTGTTAACTTCATAGCAAAAAAAAAAATTGTAACACACCTATATTTGAAGTCGTTCTGACATGTAAATCATAGTTAATAGTGTACATATTTGCACTGAAGACCACTGCGGAGACCTGTGGACGTAAATCAACCTCCCCTGAAAAATAATGAGGCATACTTTGAAACAATTGCTTAATGAACAGCTGATGAACGCCAAGACGAATAATCAAACAGGAACAATTTAAGCTCATCGCCAACTAAGCGACGTCACTAATAACTTTTTCCCATACTGAACATTGTTGTCCCTTTTTGATTTTGACTAAAACCGCAAGCCAGATTTTCATTGCTATTTTGACATAATGTTATCCCTTATCACAAAGGTACCCGTATCCTATTCCTAGAAAAAATATTCTCACGAAATATTCAAAAGCGGATAACGTCTATTTGGTAAAAGACTTTTTTAAATGCAGACAGTATGCATCACATTGCACTTTAATAGAATTATGTCATTTCACAAAAGACGTTTTAGATAGAAACTAATTCAGCCAGCCAAACCGGTTATGCCCAATGCGGTTGCCTACCTGAGCACCTGATTGCTACAGGGATTGCCCGGTAGTTGTTGTGGAGGGTCATCTCAACGCGGGGCTCTTCGGGGCAGGCGAGTAGGACGCCGACGATGACGTAATGGACCACCTCACAGCTGGCTCCGATAGAGAAGGCCTTGGTGGTCACCCCCTTTACCGTCAGCGTCTGGCCGCGCCCCACGCCCGCCGACAGACCGGCCCACGTGGCTGTAACATGGAGGATCCAGTTAGAGGGTGGTGCCAGCATAGGTTGACGTGTTGAGACCAGAGCAGAGGCCAAACAGATCCAAAATATATCAGCAGGTCCTTGATATAGACGGTCGCTGCACTAATATAACTATTGGTATCGAAATGATTTGACATTAATAATTACTAAACCATTTTTACCACTATTTCTGTATAGGCCTTAGTGAGCATTGTTTTATGTCTCTTAGCCATGTAAAAATATCTAATAAACCATTCGGCATTACTGGCATCAGGGTGATTGTACATTCCGTCCAGCGGAGAGGGCTTACCGCGGGAGCTCTCGGCCAGAGGCACCTCGGGGTCTCCGTCCTGGTCCCAGCGGTCGTCGGACGACAGGAGGACGAAGGGTCTGAAGGTGGCGCCGGGGGCCGGGCAGGGGGGCACGTCGTCCATACCGGTCAGGGTCACGTCCAGCACGAGGGTGGCCGACACCCCCTGACACAGGTAGGGGGTTCCCGACATGACTACGTCCTGCACGGCCACCAGGTCTGAGGACACAATCAACTGACCGCTCAGCACAACACTTCTCCAACACGAGTCAATGGGTGGTATAAATAGAATCGGAAGGACCGTGTTTCTAATGGTTATCTAAGGCCTGGCGCCAATGGCCATTGTATATGGTGTTCTGCTTATGGAGCGTTGCATATGAAAAAAACCCGTGCATGGTAAAAGTGCACGGGCAAAATTGTATGTATATCTAGTTACCAATTAAGTTTATTGTGTTTGAAACTGGTGCAGAATACAATTTTACCTTTGTCGCAATTAATGGTCAGTTCATAGCTGGCCATGTTGTTGAACTTGATCTTTTCGTCCATCATGTTTCTGTCAGACACGTTCAGGAGGATATGGAAAGTGCCACACAGATCCATGGGAAGCAGCAGACCTACAGAGACAAGGGAAACATGTGGGTAAAACAAGATTTTTTAACGATCTGGAGAAGTAAAACAATGCGCTATGAGGTTGCCACCTTGTCTGCATGGTTAGGCAGCATAATTTCAGTCGTTACGTTCGAAGGGAGAGAAGAATATTGATCTATATATCGGCATTATTGGACAATTAAGGCCATATAATTTCCGACATCTATAAATCGCAGACTTATTATCACATACTTTTATGGTCAATCTCTTTGTAAACACTGCGACCAAGTGAAACCGTTTTAAAAAAATAATCAAAAACTGATATCGCAGTCCTCACACACTAATCATACTGACCCGTGGGCTCGCTGATTATCTGGGGCTGCACGGGCTCCAGCCCTCCTCTCAACGTCTCTCCCACACTCTGGGTCATTTCATAGTGCAGATCTATGTCATCCGAGCTGGGCTCTGGGTCCGAGGAAACCAGAAACTGCATTCTGAAGGAGACGGCGGGGGGCGCGGCGTCCGTGGGCGGGACCCTGCCTCCAGTTATACCCAGGAGGAAAGAGAAGCCCAGTACCGACCCTGGCGCCACCTGGGGGGCGGGCGACAACGCCTTGAAGTCAGACACCTGTAGGTCGGCGTCAAACCCTGTCAACAGGTAGAGAAACACAACATGATGCATTCGACGTTGGGTTATGGGAATAAGATCATTCTCTAATAGGAGATGAGATTACATTTGATAACAACAGACACGTAAATGATAGAACTGCCGTTTGGGAGACACATTACAATGTAAAAATATCAGAATAGTTTATTATGATAATTTCATGACCTACCAGTCACACAGGGGTACATGAAGTCAAAATAGTTGTTCTCCGCCACCAGATCATGTTTGTTAGAGAGGTCGGAGCCGACGCTGATGTGAAGGGTCAACCACACGGTGCCGTCAGGCCCGCAACCCGTCATCGGCAACTGAAACGGAACGAAATACGTCATTGACGAGAGAATGACATTTGTCCCTATACTAAAACCATTTACTGAGACCAAATTGGACAAAATTACTGTGAGCGCCAATACAAGATAGAAAAAGAGTGCGTGTTTACACCTTTTTCATTAAAGTGATGCCACCCTGGTGGAATAAAAATAGATGCAACTTTTTGGGGTCTTCCTATAGCTAACCTATATGAATTGAAGTGACCTAGTTTAAGTTACAAAAAGTCCCAATCGGTAGGCAGAGCAAACTGTACTCCAGAGCTCCTTTCCGCTCGTAGCAATCAGAAGCTTCGGGTAGTGTGGTAGGCAGAGTGGCGGCCGCGGACTGCGCAGGTTCGTGGAAAAGGTATATAGATCTACTGACCTGCAGTGCCAGTCCCTGGATGTTATACCGGCGGGAGTGACCGGTGTACTGGTAACTGGACCCCAGCGCCGGCCGCACGGTAAAGGAGGTGGAGGCGGCGTTAACGCTGGCCAAGGGGTAGGCTGCACGGCTCTCCAGGGTGGGCCTGGAGGTCAGCACGAACTTCACGTTCTCCGTCCCAGTGCCCACGTGACAGTCGTCCGACATACAGGTAACGGTGGCCCTGAGGGTGAACGGCATGTTGAGCGTCTCGGTCAGCTGGTGGTCTGTGGTCAGCAGCTCGACGTCGGCCACCCCGAAGATGTCTGAGGATGCAAATAACAATGATGCTTAATCCGCAAGTTGGATAACGGATATCAAGGCGGTGGGATCTAAAATTCACCGTTTGTCAACCAACTAAAGGCCAATACACATGATTATCAAATATAGGCAGCGGTACACATTCTCTCTGTGACTTGAATAGTATCATTATTGTTCATAAGGCACAACCCAGCATTGGTATACGTCATTATGTGCCATGGCTTAAAGAAAGGTAGAACGATCCTTATATAAGAGCATGGGATGTATACAGATGTTTAAACGATCTGATGAAAATATTCCGAGAGAACGTCCTTATGGTTTGAAATTGAAATACATGCAGCATTTATTGTCGGCAAATTTTCTTTATGGCACAGCAGTGATGCAATTTGTGTGTTTATTTTATTTTATTTGGTAAATAGTAGTCAGTATCCATTCACCTCTAAAGCAGGTTACCAGCTGCCACTATAAGATACAATTATAATATCACGTATAGGCCCTATACATACGTTTAAAAACTCACTTTTGTTTTATACAAGTTGGAAATTAAACAACAGACAAATCTTGTGTTAGGATTTGTAAAGTTGAAAATCGCACCACTCGCACCACCTGCCCCAGCATTATAAAGGTATTTAAAGATAATGAGAATCAACCAAATAGCAACCCAACCCTCACCTCCGGGGCAGCGGATGGCGGTCTGTCTCTGCTGTACGTGCACGGCCCAGCCCTCGTCAGGCTCGCTGACCGCGTCGTCAGGGTCGACGACCACGGCGACCCACACGGGCCCACACAGGGTCCTGTCTGGGAGGGGCCAGGCGGCCACCTGGAGGCCCGTCACCCGCTGTACCTCCAGGCGTCGGGCCGCCACCGGAGGGTCGGCCGGCGCCAGCAGCAGGTGGCGCCACACGTGGGTGTAGGGCGACATCACAGCCTGTGACGTCATAGCTGACATGGGTGGTGGCATCCTCAGCGGGCTGCGGGACAGGAGGAGGAGGACGGAGACGCCGGGTACCTCCAGGGCGGGGTCACACAGGAGGCTGACGTCAATGGCCACAGGGGCTGGGGCCATCTCGTCCAGTAAGGTGGGCAATGCAAACCTCTCAAGGCGCAGCTGCACCGTGGGGGCTGGAATAAAGTAAAGGTAAGTGTTTCAGATAGACATATTAAATTTTACCTTTCTTAAATCGGAATTAGATTGTACCTGTATTGTCTTGTACTGCATCAATGCTCTACCTTGTGTCAAAAAAACATGTACATTAAATTTTCTTAAGATGTAGCTTGGATAGCAGAATCAACATCATACCGAATGGAGATATATGTTATGGGTTTATTCGAGCTGAAATGGCTCCATCTTGTGATTATGCACATAAGAAATATTTAATCACTATGTACAATGCATCCTTCTGATATAACATCTAGGCATTCAGACTTTACCGTCGTCTCCTATGCACATTTTGTCATCTGCGTAGAACGGCACATCAATAAAGTTATCTTCTAAGACGTTGTCGAAAATGTCTTCTCCTGTAAGGAAAACATTGATCTCAATTCACATTATTTAACTGCTTTATCAGCGGTTCAAGGTCTACCATTTTAGACGTTTTTTGTTTATCATTACAAGAAGAGATAACATATCTACAAAAATGTTAAGATAGATAAAACATGTTGAGTGATATGATCTGAATAGAATATTAATATATCTTAAGAGGTAAATCCACTTTTCAAATGCTTTTACTTGCGTCATTATTGTGTAGATTATTTGAGGGGATTCGGTACTAGATAGATTAAAGACTTGTGTTATGTAAAAACATACAGGTTCAGTCACCTACCTTTGACGAGGGAGACTCTGAAGGCATCGGCCGTCAGACATGTGGACTGGTTCAAGGTGAGTGTCGACTCCACCGTGATGTTAGTGAGTCTCACCGACTCTAGGGGACGGATGCGGCGGAAGAAGTTCCTGGGATAAGTAACCTTCTCCGAATAGAACAGCATATCTTTTTCCTGTCCTGACTCCATTGGGGGGACTTTAACCTCAACCTATAATAGAAAGGCAATCAGTTATGTAGTACAGTTATTTTGTAATCAAGGTTTACCGTCTCTATAATTGTGAACTGTAATGGCGCCCTTTCCCTTTCTAGTTGTCAATAGAAAGAGGGGGAGGGGGGGGGGGGGGGTTGTTCGTAAGGTAAGGACATTGATTTTCATTTTGCACCATATATATAGAATATCATATTAGGAAGTGGTGATACGATTAACAAGCTTTCATTAAATATAGTGACGTATCATTGATAAGACCACTGATGTCTCAAAATCAAATAGTTACTTTTATACAGGTATTATTATATGAGCGTATATCTGCACTAGCTACCCTACAAACCTACACGGGGGAGGTTCTATATAAAATTAATAAATGCTTTGTGTGTAGTTTTGTACCTTGACAAAGTAGCCCCTGCCTCTCCGGCTGGCCGATTCGTCCACCGTCAACTCGGGACTGGGCATCGGGATGGTCACGTCCCTGTTGATGTTTTGGACCAGCAGGTCTAAGACGAGGGTGGCGCTCCTACCCGTGACAGCCATCCCCAGCACGCGCACGGAGGCCTCCCGCAGCACCAGAGTGTCTGAGGTGGTCAGAGATACGCCATCAGGCGTTAACAGTACAGATCTATGGATGTCAGCTAATAGCCCATATATACACCTATAGGCATGATGAATTTCATACAAGTGCAGTAGGCCAACGCAATCCTTTTCAGGTTTCAATGTAATATTTATATTATATTTCTCATTCCCATTTTTTCTATCAATACTTGAAACCAGAGAAGTAGGTTCATTTTTGTGCACTACTTACTTTACAAATCCTTAACATCTGATGTAAAGTCTCATTTGTATATACTACTTAGTCATTCTGAAGCACATAATTTAGTATTAGCTGTGTGTTGCCTAGAGTCGTGATAGTTGAAGTTACTAGTTATTTACAAAAATCGATTATTTGTGTCAGTGTACAAATTGACTGGTATCTAGAAATTTTCAACTGTGAATTAACGTTTCATCATTCTAAATTTGAATTGAAGAAGATATCTATCAAGGTTATTGATATCGCCCTGGACCTGATTTGATAGTACTCTGTCTTACGGAAAATAACACAATGTCAAATGTACATGGATTTGTAAGATGCCATTAAATTACACAAGTGACATGTCCCAGAGTTTTGGGCAGAGCCTATTGTTACCTACCTGTGTAGCAGGATATCCGCACGGCCGTGCTTAGTGTGTTGTTCTCTGTGGTCGTTTCTTCAACCGCATTTGCTACAACATTATAAAATAATTTGATTCTAATACGATATTCATCTTCATCATAATACAGCTCAATAAGACTTAATGTAAATTAGACTATAGTCATAGGCAATTCAAACATACACATGATACTTTTGAAATATGATTTTCTCTTCCCAGCCAGCCTGCGACGTAACAGAAACGTTCTGCAACCATGCTTTTTTTGTCAGTTTGTTACTCACTAAGATGGCAGGTAACATTAACGTTATTGATGGTGAGGTTGAAACCTCACCAAATTAGAATGTTATTAAAACATTATTTGTTGGTGAGGTTAGGACAAAACCAAAACAGAACATTATAAGAACATTCTGTTGAGGTCAAAGAACATAACCAGAACACTATAATAACGTAGCAGTGGAATGGCGCAGCAGTAGGTCGCAGCGACGTTATTGGGAGTCATCAAAAGAACATAACAAGAACCAAACCAGAACCAAATAGAATGTAACTACAACGTTATTATAATGTCACACCTCCGGCTGGGTTTCTAGCTATATAAGCTGTTTATATATAAGACATAAAACTAGCGGAGCAGAAACTTCATGACTTGTAAAGACTTACCGGGGTCGACGACGGCTATGATGTAGGCATGGCCGCACGTGTTGGTGGCCAGCACGTCGGCGGCCTGGAGGACCAGCGGTATGCCGCCCAGGTTAAGGGTGTTCTCTCCGGGGGTCAGTGTCCTCCTCATCTCATCACGGGCCTGTCCGTAGCCGAACCCGTCGTACGGTATCTGAAACCACATTGGTATACCATCACTTTCTAATCTACTTTTAGATTACACTGACTAAGGACAGGTCCTTCCTTTGGAGAAGATATCCTGATATCCATAACCATTGAGTCTCTCACTAAATAAGATAGTTGTGTCAGATTAAAAACTTTCTGTCTGAAAGCGAACCCTTACCAGGTGGTCAGTTCCGTTCAAGTGGAGGTAGGGGTCCTGAGACAGGTAGAGGTTGACGGAGAAGTCCGGCAGTACTACGTTGCCAGACGGGCCGACGATTACCTTGACCAACAGATCGAAAGGATTCGGGTTGTCAGGGAGGGCGATGATGGTGCCTTCTCCCCGCGGCTCAAACAGCACAGGCTGCAGGTCGACCAGTTCTGAAGAGACATAGATAATCATAACATGGAGCACTTCAACAGGCATGACAAAACGTAATCTACATCCTGACCTTCATAAAGTTTTGTGGCTGCAAGTGCTTTACAAAGAAATACTCAATCTGGATATCATAATTATAAAAGTGAGTTTGTAGTTTCGTACAGCAGCTGATCTAGCCATTAGCGCAATTTAATCTAAATACATGTACTCATTGATTGATCTACTCGTCACATTTCTCGGCCCTTTTGAACTAAAATACGCGTTTTCTTATACTCCTTCCTATGTTCTGAGAACACAGAGCTGTTCTTACCCGTTGTACAGTTGATGTAATTCCGGGCATCTAAGCAAATGAAGTCGTTATTGGGGTTCTGGTCGTCGATACCAAAGAGCAGCTCGGGCGACGCCACCCACTTAACGCACAGGTAGCGGGGCTCGACATGCGAGCAGAAGCGGGCCTCCAGGTGGACGCGGGCCCGGCCGGTGAGGAGGAGCACCGTGTCCCCGGGCAACTCCCGGGTCAGGGCTGGGATGGGGCCGCGGATAGAAGGGTCAGAATCAGTCATACGTAAATGGACATATCGCTAAACTACTATGCATTATTGTTATTGCTAGTTCTGAAGTTGTTTTGTCACATCAATAGTTATACATATTTTTAATCATGTATTGCAGTAAGCATATCCAATAAATATTTTGATGAGTTTCATAATTAATTTGTTTTTGTTTAATTGAAGAATAGGTGAGTAATTCCCACGATAAAGGCAGTACTCTTTACTGGCACAGAGGTCGCCAGAATACAAAATAATTATTTACGTGATCTCAAACTAGAAATAGGCCTATGTTTTGGCGATACTTTTACCCAAAGGCCTCTTTATAGCTTAGCTCATGAGGGACTCAGTCGGTCCCTCCGAAGAATTGACAAGAATGGTATGAAAAATGGGACTCTATCAGACAAAAACTTGTGATATTTGGTTTAAGACTACGGTATAGTCATATTTCACTCAATTCAGTCAAGGTCGTTCTATTTATCCGGAATGCTCAGACTATGCATTAGAAGTGATAAAATTACTACCGTTCTCGGATTCCCTGTCAAACTGGATGTCCTCAGGGCCGGCCAGCACGATCTTGCGGCCATTGTTGAGTGAGAACGGTTCAGGGTCATCAAGGCGGTCACTCAAACAAATCTCCAGGCTGAAGTGGGGGAGGTCAGACGGGACAAATACCTGCCCCTGCACCGTGATGTTCACAGTGAAGTTGACCAGTACGTCAATGTCCTGGTAGATACCAGCAAATTGTGGGGACAGCTCTACCTCCCCTATAGCCAAATCTGTGAAAACGTAAACGTACAACAACTGTTAAAGATATGCACCTGTAATACCTACCAGGGAGTCCACCAAATCAAAACTAAAACAGAACAGATGAACACCACATTTTACGTAGTGATAAGAAGCGACACTTCATGCTTAGTCCAAATAAAAATAGCATTGATGTTATTTTCCGACCAAATATGTATAACTACTAAAGCCCTATTCCCACAAAGCAGGTTTGACAACTTTGACTGACATTTACTCCGATTCAGATTAAAGTATACATTTCAATACTGCATACAGACGAGTGACTTGAATCATCACTAAAACCGGCCGATTCCTTTGACAGAAATCAGCCAATGTGTGCGCGGATTCAGCTTAGTGGGTATGGGCGTTGGACTATGCAGGACAGTTCCCATGAACCTGACTATGCACAGCTTACCTTGGTGACAAACTATTTGCACGTTTCCCTCCCTCACGTTGACACACACTTCGTTGTCAGTTTCCGAGTCATAGAACTCAGGGATTAGTCCATCGCCTCGTTTCAACGCCAGGCAAATGTAGCACACATCTGTAACACAATGAGCTTCCAATTAGGTCACAGTTCTCCCTACATACTTATGGAAATTATTTTGATATCACAGATTAGACCTATAGCTCATTAATTTTCTTCTGTTCGCACCCTGCCTTTCACAACTCATTAGAGGCAACACAACTCATTAGAGACAACAATAAATTTGGCAAACGACTTTCTTGCATCATCCTAAATTGATCACTCTTCAAAGAATGAGGTACTGTTTAAAAATAATCTTCTTGTTACGATAAATTAATAAATATGATTCAGCTAATGTCCCATTGGGGTGTCTGCCTCGTACCGTCACAGTCGTTGTCACTGATGGTGAGATCTATACGGATGACGGTAAACAACGAGGCTCTGAGAGTTCGGATGTCTTGGCTGCGCCGCTCCATGCCAGCAATGAACTTTGTAGGTGTGTCTTTCGTCTAAAAAAAGTATTTTTTATTCAGTAAAGCATTATTCCAAATGTGAAATAGCTCCCAAAAATTTAGCATTGCGCATTTATATTTAAACAGACTGCCGGTAAACTGGTTTTAGTTCAACTAATTCAGCAAGCTAAAAGCGTTGGTTAATTCAAAGGAATTTTACTGAGGCTATAACAAACAATGTAGAAATGCATGATGATGTTTTTTTTAAAATTTAATTCAAGTTTTTTTTTTTTGGGGGGGGGGGCTCCCCCTTTTTTTGGTGGCCAAATTTAGATTCTGGAAAATAGTGGGTGTCCCCCGTTTCTATTAGCACATCCCCATTGTCAAAAAGCTGGATACCGACACTGCATCACGTGACTGCATACCAATACCGCTTGTTACATATACTCACATTAGTCACTTCCCTGACGAGGTTGCCGTCACAGCGCCTGTAGAGGACGTAGAACTCGACGATAGAGGCGCTGACCGTCTCGGCTGACCGGGTGAAGTCGAGGTTGTCGGCCTTGTTGCACACGCCCAACTCGAACCAGAGGTTGGTCTCGGGGCCCGGCGACAGGCGGTCGTCGTTCGACGTTCTGTGCAGAGAGAACACGCACGGCGAGATGCCTGCAGAGGGAAGAATACTTCAGGGTTAGAATGACTCTACAACTAGAGAAACAGGTTCTAACCAACCAACAGATTGGTTTCAGAAATGTGGGTCCAAAGAAATGTGTACTGTTTAATAATAGGGCGAACACCAAAATGTGTCGACATATGTGTTGTGCACACATGTAATCATGCATATTCCTAGGTCAGCCGAAGCGAAGATAAACTGTTATTTAATGGAACTGGTGATTATCATTCTCATTGCCTTTGAACAAGCCCTCTAATGCTACCTTTATTGGCTTCAAGCCCTCTCTTGTTACTTGTATAGCCTTCAAGCACTCTCATGTTACTTTTATTGCTCTCAGAGCCTCTCATGTAACTTTTATTGCCTTCAAGCTCTCTCATGTTACAGTCTCAGCAGCTTTGGTATCCATGCACGGACCCAGGAGGAGGAGCCTCTGTACCTGTGACGTAGTGGCAGTAGAAGTGGATCCGGCGCCATACCCAGTTGTTGGAGGTGTTCAGGTCAGGGGTCATCAGGTGCGCCCCCAACCAGGCCGAGGCCCCGCAGAAGCCCTGCCAGAAGGGCTCGTCGAACGGCTCGAAGGTGCGGTTAACTGCCAAATCAATGAGTCGAAAGAATAACTTTTCATTTCTTAACTTTTTACTAGGTTTCGATTGCTTTGTGTGTTGATAGGGATAAGAGACAAACCGACTAAATACCCAACAGGGGGAAAGGATGCTCCAAGGGGGATTTTTCCTTTGCCCTAGGACTAATATTTAAGGAGATATGAGTGATTTAATGAAAAATAGTGTTAAAACTGTCTTAGACTAACTTTTTGTGTACAATTCAGCTGACCTACTCAAAAGATTCTATTTCATTCCAAAATATCCTTATTTGGAATGTCAATGGAACGTTTTATACCCAAAATTTACCAAACAATAGTAATTTGGTTGCCATGGAGACAGTAATTTTAGTGATATATTAGAAAAATTATGACATCATGTCAGAAAATATAACTTGAAAATATTCTTGTTTCAAACAGATAAACAGTATCATTTTTAGATCAAGAGTTATGATCACAATAGTATTTTATAAATAGCAATCCATGTTTTTAAAGAATTATGCTTTGTTTTTAAATAACTCAGTAAATACTGAATAATTCATGTAGTTGCCGTTTTCAGGAACATTGACATTCCCATGTTCTATTACCTGTGACTTCTTTGATAATTAACACAATTTCCCATTTTTGGTATTGTGACGTTCTCTGGTAAGTCGGGGTTGCCGATTCTTACAACAGAGGGACGTGGGGGTTGTTCGGGTCTCGGGGCGGACGGGGAATCCGGGCCAAGAACCGAGATGTGTTTCTAGAGTCGTGCCTCGCGCACGAGGGGGGGCTGAGCGAATCGATCGGGAATCGGCACTCGATGTCAACGGAGGACTGCGGGGGAGGGAAATTATGGTAGGGGTACGGGTCGGCCGGGGTTCGTCTCGCTCTATCTCCCAGACCAGCATTCACCCCGACCGGGCGGTCCACCCCTGAGTTCCGGTCCGCGGGGGCGACGGGCCGACGGTCGCCTATTGTTTGGTAGCGTGGGGCCGAGCATGCCGCGCCCTCGTCCCCGCGGACTTCGCTCCTTCGTTCCGTTCTCCATGTCTTCGTGCCATACTACGCCTCGGTTTCCGGGACTACTTCGGGCCTTCGTGCCTTACTCCGTTCCCTCGTTCCTCGTTCTTCGGGCCGTCGGGCCCCTTACCCTGTGTTTCTACTACCTATCTCGAGCTTCGACTGTTTTGTCCTAACTTCGGCTTAATTACTCTGATCGGCTCATCTTTAGCGGTTGTTTCAGGAAAGAGGACACGTCTGGACACCAGGAGAACTGTTAAAGAACTCTGTTTATTCGGGCCTCACCGCCCCTTTATATACTAGAGAGGTCAGCCCTGATTGGCTGCTTTCGGTCACGTGACCTACAACTGACGTCACTTCCGGTTTATATATTCCATTTCCGGTTTACATTTCACTTCCGGTTTACATATTTCCGGGTTTCGTTCCTTTACGTTTTCGTTCCTTACATATTCGTTCTTTACATATTCGTTCTTTACATATTCGTTCTTTTACATATTCGTGCCTCTTTTTCAGGCTTTCTATACTTTCGTTCATTATTACATATTCGTTCCTTTACATCTATTTCGTTCTCTTACATATATTTCGTTCTCTTACATATATTTCTACTATTACCTTATTTCTATTATTTTGACCTCTATGTATTTCGGATGAATAGCCGTTCATCACACCCTCCCGCACCTTCTTGAAAGGTGGGAAAACACGTTTTACAATTTCAAAACAGTTCATACAGCAAGGACAACAGAACATACTCTAGAACCAGAAACATTTCAATCCTACGCTCCTTATCGGCAGAGGAGGAGGTGTCACCCTCTGTCCTCCCCGGTCTACTTCGGAGGGCCCCCGGGGCCTATCCGGCTAATTATTATTTCTCTTCTTTCTTCGTTTTTCGTTCTTCGTTTTTCTCTCTTCTTAGTGAAAGTTCATATAATTCGTTTTATATATCCTAGTCTCTTTTTATCTTCGTCAGAGTTCTTATCCTGGATCTATTAGGACCCGTTTTACACCTCCTCTTTTTCTCGTCTTTAGGATGAGCGAGCCGGTCGTGGCTCTCCCACCCGGGACTGGGGATCGGTCGTGACCCCGTCGCCCCCGCTCCTCTCCTCTGGGCTCTATTTACTTAGCCCCTCGGCGCGTTTTTCCTCGCCTTTTACCCTCATTAGGACAGAGGGACCGGTCGTGGTCCTCCTGCCCGGGGCCATGGGTCGGTCGTGACCCGCAGTGCCCCCGTTCCCTTTGTTTTTCGTCGTCCAGACGTTCTCCCCTAGTTCGGGTGGAGAATCGGTCGCGACTCTCCCACCCAGAGGCCAGGGCCGGTCGTGACCCTTAGTCCTCTCGACCCTCACTCCGTTCTTCCGTCGTCCAGACGTTCTCCGTTGTTTTTGGGTAGAGAATCGGTCGTGATTCTCCCACCCGGTCGGTCGTGACCCCTCGTTCTTCCGTAACTATTACTCTTCTCTGCGTTCTCTTAGGTGATGATGATGATTTTAAGGATGAGTTGAAGAAGAAAGACTGAAGTTTTTGTAGATAGAATGTTCTTTTTGGACTTCGCACCCTCGGTCGCCTCGGCATTCAGAGCCCTCCAGTGACTTTTTCACGTTTGGCAAGGACAACATGTTCGAGCCAGAGGCCAAGGTACCCAAAGAAGAAGATGGCGTTGTATGTGGAAAGGAACTTAACTTCATGCATCAAAGCTTAGAGTGGAAGCTTCAGCAGACGACGTCGCGGGTTTCGTGCTATTTGTCACAGTGAAACTTTGAGATGGAGTCCGGGTGAAGGTAAGACTGAGAAGATTAGAATCATTAATTATCGATGAGGTGTCCGTTTTCCGTACAGGAACTGAAGTTTGACTTTTACGACACATGTCCTCGTGGTTAACCCAGCACCAAGACGTTCAGTCCTCGACCACGTCGACACACTCGAAGATTTCAGGATTTCAGAAAGAGATGTCGGAGAGAGTCCACCATAGTAAAGTATTTCCGTCACCGTTCCGGGCCCAAGTGGCATGACAACAACCGGAACGGAGACCCGATTAAGAAGATAATTTTGATGAAGTTTCTTTTGATGACAGGAGCCGGCGCCTCTCATCCCTCCCCCCCTCCGTAAGCAACGGCAGGAAGACAATCCTCTTTGGGGCGAGAGGGAGGCTCCTTCGTTCCACTGATGAGATGATTTTCCTAAGAAGAGGATTCCTGCTTCGGGCACTCGGGCCCTCGTTCGTCTCCTAGGCTCTCGGGCCTCGCTCCGCTTACTAAGTTTTTCTCTTCGTCCTCCCGGAGGACCATGCTTTTAGACGATTTTCGTGAGACTGTAATACCAACAAATAGTTCGTTAATAGAAGTAAGTTTAAGATCTGGTCTGGTTTGATTCTGGAGTAAGGCCACAGTCGTCCACGGTGCCATGTCACATTGCATGAAGCCACTATGCCTATGACGAACGCCGAGACAACAGCTCCGAGCCGTTCCGGGCTGCTCCTAGGTACGGCGGTTCGAAGTTGGTAAGTTGAAGATATTAGTGAGAAGGAGAGGAAGAAGCCGTAGAAAGTGAAGATGGACGACATCAACTGGGATCTGCACCCAACGTCAACCTCTGAGATCCGGAACGGGCCCATTCTCAAAAAAATAGCATATATAGAGAACTCATCCGATGTCGAACTCCAAGAAGGATCGCTCCTCGTCGCTCTTTGCAGACCTCTTGAGGCGTCTATCAAGGCATCCGCGGCCGACGTTCCAAGCACCACCTCCCTGTGTATTTCAAAGACTACTTCCCTATATGTTTCAAAGACTATTTTGTTTCGTTCCTCGAGAAGAAGATACCAGGAAGCACGACATGGAAGCAGTCACTGTCGTTACCGCAGGTAAGATATTAATATAAGTTTTTAGTAAGTCTATTAATTTTCGTTTCTTGTTCATGTATTGCTTCGGTCGGTCACGAGCCAGGGCCCCTAAGTTATCGTCCCTGCTCGTGCCTTGGTCCTCCGGGAGACATCTACGACTCGCCGCAATCCTTTCACGACTCGCTGCATCAACTCTGGCACGATAAAACCAGCATTCAGGTCGAAAAATTCCATTTTGCCGCTCTTCGTATGCGGTAAGAGGCTGAAGACAAGGAAACTCAGAAGATGATGGTACATGAATCCGGACTCATCCACATTCTGATCGATCCATCCGAGATCAAGAAGACTAAGTTGCAGGGAGTAGAAGTGCCGCTAGAGGACAGAGGTCATCTCCTCCTCGCCCCCAGATCGCTCAAGGCAGCACGGGAGAAGGGTTTTCAGTCTTGGCCCGCGCCAGCCTTTCCTCCAGCGGCGAGTCGCCGGCCCACCGGTACCTTATTTACCCCGGCACGACCGTCGACTCAAAGACTACAATGACAACACTATCTGTCCATTCTGATTTCCTTTCTTCGATTCCGCCTCCCAACTTTCACTCTCGCTCCTGGGCCGCCCGGCCCGCTATCCATTTGATTTCCGCGACCGGACGACCCCGTTCCACCTGCTCGGTCCCAACCAACGCAGCGGGCTCCAGGGAAGAAGAGGAACAGCTACACACTTGTTTTTCCTCCTAGCGCCTCCTCCCGTTCCGTATTCGCCCCGCAGGCTTGGTAAGTTCGTTCCAGTCATGGACCCTCCAGCTCGCTGATTACACTCAACACCTCCTAACACATGTGGTTTCGTTCACTTCCGCAAGAAGATTCCCATAAAGAAACTAGTAGGAATAAATTAAGATAAGAATGTTCGAGCCCGCCAGTCCGTTCCCGATGAGTTTAAGTAAAGTTTCGGGCCCGTCCAGCGGTCTCCAGGAGAGTCTTTTATCCAGGCTTCGGCCTCCTGTGCGGCTCAGGTACCTCCGCCTCGGCCCGGTTCTCTCCCTGGGGGTTTGACACTATGGGTGAGGAGCCAACGCCCCGTAATCCCTCCCCACCCGACTCGCGACGCGCCATATTCCGCCTCTGGTTCCGTCGCGCTGTTTCTCTTCCGTGCAAGACCTCGAGCAGCATCTACTTCACCCTTCTTCTTGGCGTCGGATCGGTAGCAACAGCCTCTCCTCCCTAGCGGGGAGCTCGAGAAGCTGATCCACCATTCCGCTCTGTTTTTCCGCCTCTCTTGTCGCCTTCAACAAGTCATCCAGTTGATCTTCGTTTTTGTACATCACTAGGGTCTGAGCCAATTGGACGGTCCGGTTGTGTTCGTTAACTAGCCGGTCGACTCCCGGGAACTCCCTGGTCAACGGCCCCAGTGCCGCCGTCGGGAACTGCGCCATCGCTTCTTCAAATGTCTCTGGCTTGCGGCCCGTTTCTAGTGCCATCAGGAAGTCATAGACGCCGAAGCCATTGCTCTTGTCTTGGCCGTCATTCCTCGCACCTCCCTCGGGGGCCACACCAGTTGCACCCGAATGGCCTCTTCCGCGTCCCAGTCTCGTACTGCTCGCGCCGTCACCGGAAAGTGTCCCTGTAAGACCTGGTGAATGGCCTGTGTCCGTAATAACTTGAGTCTCGGTGTTTCTTTAGATGGTCCTGCCGTCGGTATCTCCGTTCCTATGGACCCGAACACTGAATCCGCTCCCGACTCGTCCAATTCTTGCTTCTCCGGCTCGTATCCTCTGGTCTCGGCCTGCCCCAACTCCATGTCCTCTGAGTCTTCCACCTCCGCGTTCATGGACTGGGCAGCCGGTATTTGTAATCTGTGTATCACAACCCGCGGTTGTAGCGCTCGCCCGTGTTTATCCTCGTCCTTGAGTGGGGTATCCGGTCCTGGCGGCGATCCCATACGTTCGGGCGACGGTGGTCCCGGGGTCTCCTCCGATCCTTGCGACCCGAAGAACGAGCTCCCCAAACTGGCTCGAGTCAGGTTGTCAACCGCCGCCCGTGTCTCTGGCGTGTCTGGTGCTACCGTAATGTCTCTCATTCGTTTCAGTCCCGGGGGCGGCACTATCGGCTGCTTACATACCATCTTCTCCAGGGGTGAATCCGCTCTCGTCGGGGTAGGGGTAGAGAACAGCGGCTGTGTCGAGGCCATCGACGCCGTGTCCTCCGGTCTGGCCACATGCCGAACATACTTTACTTTCTCCACTCGCCCCGACGGTTTGAGTCCCTGCCTTTCTGCCATCTCGCGTAGAAACCTCCCTAGGTACAATGCTTCTCTTTCCACCAGCCGGCCTCCCTGTGCTTCCCGAATGCTGTCCTCCAGCTCCCGGTCGGATCTTGCCTCGTGGTAACCCCTGAACGATCCCTCCCGGTTCATGGTTCCTTTTAAATATCCGGGGTACCTCGGGTGTCGTGATTCGTATATCACCGATTTCTTATGAACTGTCATCATAGTAAATTGTGCATCGCTACAAGGTGGTTCTAGTCCCGTGGTCCGTTTGACTCCTGTGGAGGTCTCAGGCTGTGATGGTCCCAGCTCTCCCGTGCTACTAGACTCAGCAATAATCAAGGACCGATCGCTTCGGACCGACATACTCCTGCCTGACTCCGACTGGTCCGAACTCGTTCCCTCCTCCAATTCTCTCGGGACTTTCTTGACCTTTTTCCACTTCTTCTTTCGCGACGGCTCCTCCGCCGGGCATCCCTGCGTCGGGGGCCTCTTGAAAGCGAGCGGCTCCTCTTCCTCTTTTACTTTCAGACGTTGGTCGTCGGACGAGCTCACCAATTCCACCACCTCAGCCCCCGGTGGTATTCCTGAGCAACCCGGCTTCGGGGTGGGTGTGGATGTCCGTCCTTTTCCTCTGCCCGGGAGTCCTCGTCCTCTCGGTTCCCGTGGTTCTCCCTGGGCGTTTAACTTCTTAATTCGGCTCTGTACCAACCCTGATATTTGGTCTGGTGTCAGAAGTGGTTTCGGGTTGACCACGGCTCGGCTCGCGCTTCGTGGCGACTCGGTGGCTTCCTTCCGCACTCCTTTCGCGGCCCTTCGAGGGGAACGACGCGTGGGTGTCGATCGTTCCGCTACCTCGGCCAGGGGTCCCTTCCCTGCTGCTTTGGCTGCTTGGGCTCCCTCGCCGGCCTCGTCGGCCTCTGATCCTTCTTCGGTTGCTACCTGCTCCGGCTGCTCGGCGTCGCTGTCCTCGGACCCTCTCGACGCCCTCGGGTAGTAAGGTACACGGATATGCCGTCGCGGCCTCTCCGGTGCCTCCTTATCCACCGCCCTCTCAGGGGGTTGAAACCCCTCCGGATGGCGCACCGCGTAGTCCCGTTCCATGTTGGCTACCCGGGCCGCCGTTTCATCCCCAGCAGCGAAACTGGTGTACGGCGGTCGTCCTTTCGGGTCCAAGGCGAACGCCGCAGCATACTCCAGCCTCAGAAGGGGGTCTTGCTTCGGCATCCCCCTCTGCAGGTTCCCTTCGTGTGAGTCCGTCATGTGCTTCTTCCAGTCCTGGTGTGTCGAATAGGCTCGATTCGAACACACCGGGCACATGTAGTACTGCTTCCGTAATCCATCGTGCTGCCCTTTAATATGCTTGACCAAGTGCTTAAACTCCTTTCCGTGGCAATGTCCTTCCCAGCACTGTCCGCTCATCGTGTCCGTTTTCCGGGCTTTCGGGGCTCGTTCCAATCCTGAAGCTCGTCCCGTCAGCCTTTTCCGTTTTTGTCTCGTGGTGATGCTGCTCGTCTCGCTTCTCTGCTTTTTCTCTTGTTTTCTTCTCCTTAGCTCAGTCTGCTCGTCTGCGATTTGATGAATCCTGATCGGCTGACCAGAATGACCTGCTCCGGCGAGCGCTCTGCCTTTTATAGCCGCCGCAGGCGGAAGTGGGCGTGGCCTGCACTAGCGACCCCTAGCGTCAGACTCACCATCCACTTCTACGGTGGCGCCCCCTACTATTTTCCGGTCCCCGGGGCCCGCCGCTGGTCACCGCCTCGCCTGCTTTTTACCTCGCGGCCCTTCGCCCGTCCACGCGTTTTTTTCCTAGGCCTTTTATTGCCCCACCGGACGTCCTCGGTCTTTTCATCCTCCGTCGCCTTCTTTTGCCTTTTTCATCTTGGCCCTCACAGTGCTTCCGCACACTTCCCGGAGAACACAGGGGCTCGACGTTATCATCTCCTCGCCGCCGCCCCGTTCTCTTTGTCCTCTTTTACTCCTTTTACGACCTACTTTAAAGCCCGTCCTCGTTTCAGGCCTCGCCTTTTACAACCGTCCGTTCATTCCTCCGGCGTTCCCGAGAGTGCCGCATCTACTCTCCTCCGGTCTCCTGGACGCTGTAAAGCGGTATTACCAAGTCGGCATTACTTCAAAAGTCTTCACCAGCTTGCCACCGGGTCTGTCTTCTGTTGTAATCCAACCATCTTTTCCACGCTGTGGTTCCTCCGAACTGACCGGAAAGCGGCTCCGTGGGACTACTTTAGACATTCGGGCCGTCGTGGCTCCCGAACGCCGTTTTTCGTTCCAACCCCGCATTTCCCACCTATATTACATCCGCAAGAGAACCAATCTTCAGCTAGGTAGCAAATCTCTACAGCCTAACGACCTGCACTCCTACTGTAGTGGTCAACGCACCGCCCCGACTCAATGGCCCCAGGTTGATCAGTCCTTTTTGGCCAAAGCCTTTTTGTGTAGCACCGATTTGGTCGTTCCCTTGGTCCTCTTCCACCTGAGGAATCGAGACACGAAAACGACTTCATCACAAAAAGGGGTGCCCCGTTTCCTTACGTGCCCTAGCGCGCCCCACCCCAAGCATTTACTGTGCAGCCTCGTATCCTTGCTGGTCAGCTACCATCCAGGCTGGCGCAGCGTGTCCTCGGTAGGGTTCCAGGCGGTCCACATGGACTACCCCCCCCGGTTTCCCTCGTTTCTTCCGTACTACCACCCGTCCTCGGTCAAGCACCTTGACGATCAGTGCAGGGCCCATCCATGGAAATCGCAACTTCGTTCCTTTGTCCCTATCCACTACCGTATCGTGCACCCAGACCAGTTCTCCGGCGTGGTATTCCCGCCGAGTCACCTTCCCATCGTTCTCGTGTTTCTGATGGATGGCGGCTCGTTTCAGCCCCGTCCGGGCCTCCCGATAGGCCGCGACTAGCCCTTCCTCCAGGCTTTCCACATAGTCGCCTACCCGTCGGGGTTCCTCCTCTGGTCCTAGAGGTCTCCCATAAATCGCCTGTCGCGGCATCATGGTCTGTCGGCCCAGCATCATCATATTCGGTGTCACTCCCGTGCTGGCTTGCGGCGTTGCTCTATAACTCATCATCACGAGCGGGACCATCTCGTCCCATTCCCGGCCTGTTGCCCGGCAGCTGGCTTTCAAACAACACCCCAAGGTACGGAAACTTCGTTCTATGTACCCGTCACTCCTGGGGTGGTACGGCGTCGTTCTTGTTTTGTGTATTCCAAATAGTGCACAGACCTGAGCCACCACCTCGGATTCGAAATTCGTGCCTTGATCCGAGTGTAGTTCCCAAAACGCGCCGTACCGTGCTACTACTTCTTCAACCAGTTTGTCCGCCACTGTCGTTGCCTTTTGATCCGGGATCGGGAAACACTCCAACCATTTGGTGAAATAGCATCCCACCATCAGGCAATACTTATTTCCTCGTTTGGTGACTGGGTACGGGCCCGAAACATCCATGGCCAGCCGTTCCATCGGCTCCCCCACTATGTACTGATGTAGCGGCTCCCGTCTTCCTCGTCCTTTTTTCAGCAACGCGCAATCACATTCTCGACATTCCTTCCGCACGTCTTCCCGGAGTCCCGGCCAGTAAAACCCTTGCTCCAACAGGGCCGTCGTTCTGGCGACTCCCAAATGCGCTCCTGCCGCGCCTCCATGGTATTCCCTTACCAACTTGGCCCGTTCCCCTCGGGGAACGACCAACTGGTTCCTCCAACCATGTCCTTCCAGTTCCCAGTACTTCCGATGCAGCACGCCATCCCTGAGGCTTAATCGTTCCCATTGCCTCCATAGGATCTTTGTTTCCCGGGATTCCGGAGATATGGCCTCCCAGCCTGGCCGGTCCGCATTCTCTTCCATCCGTGCGACAATCGGCCCTATATCTCGATCCCTCCTCTGCGCTGCTCTCATCTCCTGCGGGGACCATCCGGGCTCGTACCCCCGGGCCCGCGTCACTACTCTCACTTTTTCGGTATTCTCGTGCTCCTCTCCACATTGTTTGCACGGATACCGGGACAACGCGTCAGCGTTCCCATGCTTCCTGCCCGGTCGGTGTTGGAACGACACATCATGCGAGTCGATAATCTCAATCCACCGAGCAGCCTGCCCCATCGGTTCCTTACTTCTCTGCAGCCAACTGACCGCGCTATTATCCGTCCGGACTATCACGCGTTGACCATAGATGTAGCACCGAAAATGCTTCAAAGCTCGCACCACCGCCAACAGTTCTTTCCGCGTGGTGCAATACTTTCGTTCGTTTGACTCCAGGGTTTTGCTCGTGTAAGCTATCACCCGTTCCTCCCCTCTCTGCTCCTGTGATAGCACGGCTCCTGTCCCCACGTCACTGGCGTCCGTGTCAAGCCACCATTGTCCATCTTCCTCCGGGAATCCCAACACCGGGGCCTCCGTTAGCGCCTTCTTCATCGCATCAAATGCCTCTTGTCGTCTCGCGCTCCACACGAACGGTTCCTCCTTCGTTGCCAATTCATACAAGGGGGCAGCCAATTCCGTGAAGCCGTTTATATGCCTTCTATAATATGAACATAATCCCACGAAGGCTCGTACCTCGTGGAGATCCCGAGGGACCGGCCACTCGGTTACTTGCCGACACTTTTCGGGGTCGGGTTCGATCCCGTTGAATGAGACAACGTGCCCCAAGAACGGAATCTTCTTCTGGAACAGCTTGCATTTTCGCGCCTTTAACTTCAGTCCTGCAGCGTTCAATCGGTCCAGAACCCGTACCAATCTTTCCAGAGTCACTTTAAACGTTGGTCCAAAGACCAGTATGTCATCCAAGTATACCAGACACTCCTCCCACACGATTCCTTTGAGGATTCTTTCCATCAGTCTCTCGAAGGTGGCTGGGGCGTTCACTAGCCCGAATGGCATCACTTTGAACTCATACAATCCTCCTTGAGTCACGAAGGCCGTCTTTTCTTGGTCCTCCGGTGCCATCTCCACCTGCCAATATCCGCTTGCGAGATCCAGACTGCAAAAGAATAGGCTTCCTCCCAAGGTGTTGAGGCTGTCCTCTATCCGTGGGAGCGGATAGGCGTCCACTTTCGTAGCCTGGTTCAGTTTTCGGTAGTCGATACAGAACCTCGTTCCTCCGTCCTTCTTTTTGACTAGAACGGTCGGGCTACTCCACGCACTCCCGCTCTCCTGGATAATCCCTAGATTTAACATATCCTCCACCAGTGCTCGTTCTTCCTCTCTCCTGGTGGCCGGATACCGTCTGACCCTCTGCTTGATCGGCATCTGATCCCCCGTTTTAATTCGATGTTGTACTAAATCTGTCCGTCCTAACTCATGTTTCGAGGTCGCAAACATTTGTTCCCGGGCCATGATGGCTTTCTCCAGCTCTCCGCCTTCCTCCGTGGTCAGGTCTTTCTTAGCCTCCTCTATCATTTCAACGAGCGCTCCAGGGGGTTCTTTTGCTTCACTTCCTATTCCTCGTACCTCTTGTACGAAGGTGGCTTCTCCGAGTACCCCGCCGGTTTCCAATTTCGCGCTCTCGGTCCCTCGGTTGGCCACCCAAACTTCATTTTCTTCTCCCAATGTCACCGTTCCTGGGATCACCTCCAGTCCCATAGGTAATCCAGCGCCGGTGATGACAGCCAGCTGTCCACTCTGTCCTATGTCTACTCTCGTTACTACTGTTACTCGGGTCACTTGGAGTGGGGGTATTTCCGTCGTTTCCTCGATTCGCACGACCTGTCCTCCGACGGTAACTGCCCGAATCCCATCCGTTCTTTGTTCTGCTCCCGGGATTCGTTCCCCCTCTCCCTCCCCCTCGGCGGGCAGGAAGATAGCACTCGCGTGGGGCTTAACTGTTAGCCGGTATTTCACCGCGAAGTCGTTTCCCAGGATCCCTTCATCTCTACCGATGTCTGCCACCATGAATGTCCACTTCAACACGCGCGTTCCCAATTTTACTGGCAAGTTCGTGCATCCGTAGCACCGCAACGGACTACCATCCACCGAGCAGAGACGTCCTTCATATCCATCCAGTTCTTCCCATTTTCGTCCCCACTCTCTCCAGAGGCGTTCCGACAGCAGACTAATCATAGATCCGGTATCAACTAAAAAACGGACGACACTCTCTCCCACCGTCCCGGCCACATAAAGTCCACATTCTCCCATGCCTACTACTTCTCTCGCCGCGCCCGAAGGGGGCCCCGCGCTTACTGCGACGGCGACTGTCCGTTTCCCTGACGCTGAGAACACTCTCTCGCGAAATGGCCCTTCTGGTGACATTGATGACACTCTAAATCTTCTTTTCGCTTCTTAAACGCCTCCCTCCGGGCCGTTGCTTGTCTTCTAGCTTCCCGTTCTTCTGCCAATTCTTTCATCATCTCCTCCAACTTACCGTTTAAGGCCATGATCTGTGTATTGGCGTCCTCCTCGGGCTTCACTGCCCGCAGGAGGCGGCGTGAGTATCGTTCCTGTATTTCTACCACCTCTACCGCCTCCTCTAGTGTCTTGCATCCTTTCTCTGCACACTTCAGCTGAAGGTCTTCCCCAACTGCAGCCTGGAACGCATGTAATGCTGCTTTTTCCTGGCTAGTGTAGTCGTTGGAGAAGTAGGCTCTCGATGCCAGTCGCCGGGCATTATCAGCCAACTCCTTCGCTGTCTGGTTCTTTACACGTTTCAATCCTGCCAACTCTTGCAGAGCATTGCACGTGTCCTTCTCCTGACCGAACCTCCGGCGCAACGCATCCACCCTCGCTGAGTAACGGAGTCGTTCCCTGTCCGGGAGCCCGACAAAGTACATTCGTGCCGTTCCCGTCAGCGAGAGAAAAAGCATCGCCGCTTTTTCCTCGGCCGTCCAGCGTCCCAATGTTGCGTACTCCTCAAACTGGTTGATCCATCCCTCGAAATCCGGTTTACCGTCATACTTCTCCGGTCGTAAACTGAACTTCTTCAAACTCGCTCCTACCTGGCCGGTCTGTTGTTGTTGAGCCCGCGCATTCTGCTCATCCGTCGGGGTGGACGTTCCCATAAAATTAAACTGCCTACCCATGATGGTCGTGTCCTCCCCTTTGGTTTCGGTTTTCGCACCTCCTTTCTCCTCCCCACCTTCCTTGAAGGCGACGTCAGAATCCATCTGCTCGAAGACTGCCGCGGTCGCCATGAGTATCCAATACCGACGAAACACCCAAGATCCACAAGTCCGTATGTGCCTATTTCAGCACCACCGCTGCCACCAGTGTGACGTTCTCTGGTAAGTCGGGGTTGCCGATTCTTACAACAGAGGGACGTGGGGGTTGTTCGGGTCTCGGGGCGGACGGGGAATCCGGGCCAAGAACCGAGATGTGTTTCTAGAGTCGTGCCTCGCGCACGAGGGGGGGCTGAGCGAATCGATCGGGAATCGGCACTCGATGTCAACGGAGGACTGCGGGGGAGGGAAATTATGGTAGGGGTACGGGTCGGCCGGGGTTCGTCTCGCTCTATCTCCCAGACCAGCATTCACCCCGACCGGGCGGTCCACCCCTGAGTTCCGGTCCGCGGGGGCGACGGGCCGACGGTCGCCTATTGTTTGGTAGCGTGGGGCCGAGCATGCCGCGCCCTCGTCCCCGCGGACTTCGCTCCTTCGTTCCGTTCTCCATGTCTTCGTGCCATACTACGCCTCGGTTTCCGGGACTACTTCGGGCCTTCGTGCCTTACTCCGTTCCCTCGTTCCTCGTTCTTCGGGCCGTCGGGCCCCTTACCCTGTGTTTCTACTACCTATCTCGAGCTTCGACTGTTTTGTCCTAACTTCGGCTTAATTACTCTGATCGGCTCATCTTTAGCGGTTGTTTCAGGAAAGAGGACACGTCTGGACACCAGGAGAACTGTTAAAGAACTCTGTTTATTCGGGCCTCACCGCCCCTTTATATACTAGAGAGGTCAGCCCTGATTGGCTGCTTTCGGTCACGTGACCTACAACTGACGTCACTTCCGGTTTATATATTCCATTTCCGGTTTACATTTCACTTCCGGTTTACATATTTCCGGGTTTCGTTCCTTTACGTTTTCGTTCCTTACATATTCGTTCTTTACATATTCGTTCTTTACATATTCGTTCTTTTACATATTCGTGCCTCTTTTTCAGGCTTTCTATACTTTCGTTCATTATTACATATTCGTTCCTTTACATCTATTTCGTTCTCTTACATATATTTCGTTCTCTTACATATATTTCTACTATTACCTTATTTCTATTATTTTGACCTCTATGTATTTCGGATGAATAGCCGTTCATCACAGTATCATTTGAAAGCTTATTCCATCCTCTTAAATGTTGAATTCCCCCCTGGAGCATCCTTTTCCCCTGTTGGGTCACTTATAGTGTTGGTGTTTCTTACAGATTGATGGTGGTCGATAAGAACCACCCTGCCCATGATATACGCAATATCCCATGTTTGACTCATAATGTAAGCTAAATGCAAGTTTAAGTGAAAGTTATCTCTTTACTTGATATGTCTTAAAGAAACCCACTTAATGTTATTGTATGGGTGCAGGTCAAACAGAAACAGTTGCAAAAGTATAGCGGTTGCAAATTCACTCAATTTATCTAGACGTCCAATATACTTCGATGCAAAAATACCTCAATGGGTGTTCTTGCTAAACAAATCGCAAATAATAGCATAACGCAAAACGACACGTCTTAGATATCTGGGCTGCGTTCTTGAGTGCCAATTTTTAACCCTGTTTTGGCTAACTTATATTTATAGACCCTATTTGAGAGTGGTGCATTCTTGAGTGTGGGTTCAGTCTGCCTCTCTTAGATAACAGCTAAAAATATCTCTCTATATGGCATTTAAAACCGTTCTCAAGTGCACCAGAAATAAGTCTAAGATAGCTGAGAATGGGCTATTTTTGGCTCCAATGTAAAACACCTCTCAGCCAACAATAAGTGTCCATGAATTTGTACAAATATGTCCAACTACTAAAGAATGTGTTAAAACATTAGAAAGAAAGTACTATATTCTGAAAGCTGAGATGTTATGCTAGAGTTACATGTAAGTAAAATACAAAACCTTAACTTAAAACCCAAAAGAATAGTGTTTAGAAAGCCTCTGTCCCATATTCAGTGAAGAGAGTGTCTGTATGCTAAGATACCTCTGTCAGGCACAACTTACTGGGGCACAAAGGTGCACCTGAGATGATTATGTAACACTGGTGCCAGTGGTCGTTGAGACTGGTGCCAGCATTTATAGCCCCTCAGTAGTCAATGGTCCTTCACCTGTCAATCACAATTAACTGTCTGCCCACTGTCTGGGTGTACCAGAAGGGCCCTGACAATGGTCATGCTCTAATGCACACACTTCAACTTTTTCCTGACACTTTTTGGTATCTAAATCATTATGAATAGGTGAAATCATACACCAATGTAAAGCCACAGTAGTAAGCTAATTTTTGGCATAGCTAATATATAAAATGATCTTATATTTCCTGGGTAAATATGTGAAATATGAAAATACATGTGTTTTCAATGTGCTAAGGGAGGAGAAGGTCCCCCAGGAAATATTAGCCCTGTATGTGTTATTGCACCAACTGCCCTTAACCCAATCAGGGCTGACTTATTTTTGGCACTTGGGAACATCCATATGTAAGTTGGGCAGTTAAAAATAAGTTAGCTGACCCAGCAACGGGGTTGAGTCAAGAACGCAGCCCTGTTCGACAAAAATAAAGAGCCACACTTACACTGAACCTGAGTTGTGTGGTCGGCCACCTCATGACTGATGGGTACCGTCAGGGTCTGGTTGTCGTGGGTGACGCTATCTGTTGGGGACACGGCGAACGTGACCTCCACGGCCAGGTTGGAGCATTGGGCACTGTTCCAGCGGACGCGGTAGGTGAGTGTGAAGAGGTTGACCGAGTTGTCCAGGCCCCCTACCAGCCCGGCGTGCAGCACGTGGTCAGGGGGGTCGGGTAGGGAGGGGTAGAGCAGGCTCACGTCCACGTCCTCGGCCACCAGGTCGAACCCTGTGGGAGTACAGGGGGTCAGCAGGCAGGTAAGTTTTGTTGAATATCTTCAGACATGTGTGGTTGATTTTCCAGGTATTACAGTTGATTGCTAAATTCACCAGACATTATCAGACTGTCTATACATGCGAACAAGGACACCAATTATAAACATGTATACATATTTACCAACCAGCACTTATGTAATCAGCTTTTAGAATTAAACACTTTTAGAATTTTAAATCAAATTGTTGTTACGAGAACAATGCTATTTTGATTCAAGCTATGCTGAATGTACTCACGTGAGCATGGCTGAGTGTTTTCTACCGTGATTCCGGTGATGACAAACTCGTTATTTCCCTCGTCGACCTCGTCTACTTGGTCTGTAGGGTCGATCATCACAATGAGAGAATGGCCGGGTCCGCTCCACTCGACGAACATCTCGTCGTCAAGGTACACAGGCCCACCTTTAGCGAGGGAGTAGGTTAAATGAAAAACAAGCATTACAACATGAAACGGTCGTTGCTCATTTATATATCGATGGAAGGACATCCAAAGGACCCTTTGATGGTCTAGATTATTTTGGACTTAGGTAAACATTGGACAATATCTGAATATGACTGTGGCAACCAATTGATGCTCAACATTTTCGTTTTCTGATGTTCCACCCAATGAGGGCGGGTTGAATAGGTGAATTAAATAGGAATATTTATCGGCTCGTATAGCATCGTCCACAAGGTACCATATTCCATACCTTACATCCATTTATAAGAAGACAAAAATATATAAATGGTAAGCCGCGATGAGAGTTACTCGAATAAAAAATGAAGATCTCGTTTTCTAACAAGCTGGGTTGATATGATGAACCATACAAACGTTTGCTGTGCTAATTTTACATATGAGGCGTTGTCGAAACCAAAAGTGGCCAAAAATGAAGTGACGCCCATTGCGACCTGAACCGACCTAGTCTGAGTGTCCTAGAGGTGTGTGTTTCCTGATTGACCATGTCCCTGTTGAGGTCATACTGGACGCGCTGCCTGACCCCATTCTTCTCCAGGTACAGGTGGACGTCAAACATTGGCGCCGCGTCCGGAGGCTGTCTGGACCAGCCCATATTATCTCCTGAGTGAGGTAAAGGCAATATTAATGTGATCATGTCCATGCAACGGACATGTATGTATTGTGAAACCAAACAACACTTCAAAACGGTTTTCCTAACTTTCACAGTAATAATTATTTATCAGTCTCTGGTATTTTCTTCTTATTAACTTTAGTTCTATGCAATGAGCAGTTCAACGAACATGTCCGTTTACTTGCAATAGCATGCTGTTAACAGAGTGTGTGTGCATGTGTGTTAATTTATATAAGCAATATAATTATTATCTTCTTGTTAACTTTCAATTTTCTTGGTAACTTGTATGTATGTATAATAACCAACTGTATGGCCAGCCAGCGTTATTTAACTGTTCTTTACATAGTATTACTTTAAAAAATAGTACTTTATCATAATGATGACACAATATCATAGTATTACTATCCTCGAACAATCATGTTGATCCTGTGCATATAGTTTGAATCTACCCCGGCCTTGTAACCCCGCGTGGTTACCTGAGAGGAGGACGTCGACCTCCAGGTGCAGGGGTCTGTGGCCGCCCACCACCAGCTCGGCCCCGTCCACGTACACCTCGGGCACCCCCCGGGCCGACCTACCGAACCGCAGGTCCACCTCACCTGTAACACCAGCCGTGGTCAGCTTTAACAATCGGACATCTTGGGACACTCGTTAAAACCCGCTTATAAAACGGCAGTACAAAGACCGGTTTTCACTATTAGTCCAGGAGCCAAATCTGAAAATCCTGATTTACCCTCCGCGGTGAGCCCCCTGGATTTCTTTGATTTTTTTCATCTTATAGCATCCTAGAGACCATGAATCAAGACGGTTCCGAAGAATTTAGGTATGCGAACACTGTCTAATTACGTGATTTGTGCTTAATTAGCAAAAATTGGAAAACGCGTTATTTCTAAATTTCTCTGGAACTATGTAAGATATGATAACATGCTATATGTCATCTGAAAGGTAATTTTTTTCCTGATTTTTTGGTATATTGTTTGTTATTGTCATCAATCATGGCAATGAGTAATTAAAGAAAAACCGTTGTTTCAGTCAAAATCATTAGAACTTAAGGATCCAAAGTTAAACTCTGGAATTGATAAACCAAGTGCTAGGTATACTTAAAGGGGATCTTTAGGCAGTTTTTAAAGAAGGTTGCATCTGATTTCATTGGAAATATAATGTAGAAATCATTTTTTGCTGATTAAATTCTAACCGACTACAGGCTCATTTTGCACTTATATTTCAAAAGGAGAGATGATATCATGAAAATAACACAATATATCTTAAAGAGATGGGAAAATTATTATCACCATCTCCCTAAGCTGGTATTTTAATGCTTTCTGAGCCATTTAGTCCATTGAATACAACATTGGAGCTGTAAAATAAGTATACATTAGCAAGAAATATGTGTCCATGTAATTTGCAGACAAGCTCCTCTTTGTTGCCTGATCAAACTAGTATAGTCATTGATTTATTTACTCAAAAGGATATGGATGGTTCTTTATGTTGCCAAAGATTCACACATTGACAATATGCATCAAACAATATGCAGCAAACTTCTATTTATATACCCCTATACCCACTCATCTTTAAAAAGTATGTTCCTATAGGGAGAGTGGGAGTTGTAGGCTGTAATACTCTTTCAAATCCCCCCATTGCTGGCCCTAATATCTAATGTTTACCTCACCTGGCAACAGGCCTGAGGCCTGGAGAGACAGAGGAATGATAAAGATGGCAGACTAGGGTTCTTATCTCCCTGGTGTGTGAGTTAACCCATTGGTAACCCACTGTGCTTACAACCTATAGATCTTGGACACAAGAAACAACTCAAAAACCTGAACATTTTCTGCCACCTAATGTTAGTTCGCCTTTTCCTATGCTTTCATAAATTCACCCAAATGCAATTCTAATGATACATTCAAAGTGGAATGACAATATGCGTCTTGTTAGTGTACAACACTTCATATGAAATAACATTTATAATGTCTAGCCAGAACTCTTAACTATCACTATGTCACAATAAAAGAACACAAAATGAGCTGTTTCTTGCTGACCAGATCTATAGTAAAGGTTCCCTCAGAGAGAGGGGCAGGCTTAAATTTTGGCTACTTATAACTGTCTTATTATTCAATTTTATCACATAATTCCACAAAGAGCATGGGGTTCATCACTGCAGCTGGTGAGATAAAATGATAAAGTTAGCTGTTTAGACAATGTTGCCTTCCAGCAGTAAAATGAAGGTAGTGGATCTTCAGAACCTTCTCAGTGGTGGAGAGGTCTAGCCTTTCCCCTGAGCGACCTGAACTGGGGGATAAGGGCAGCCTCCCATGGTGCAACACACTGCAGGCCTATATACAGTGTGCCATAAACTGTGGGATTGCTGACCACCTGCTGTACTTTTGTTAACATCCTTCCACCAATCTGCCAAATTAAACTTTGTTACCCTTTTGCTTCTACTCGAGGGTTCACAGTTCCAGGCTCTATGGGTTCATTGCTCAGTTAGCTTTATACCCTTTTGTATTATAGACTAAGTATTCAGTGTTGTATTATAAAAACTGATCATAGACTAGAGGATTATTTATATATTTGATTAAAGACTCCCTTAGTTTTGGGTCTCTGAGTATTTACCATATTGACCTTTCCCTTAGTATGTAACTATAAGCTGTCTCTTGCTGTTGGTTAGGGATATTGGATCCTTGTTCATAGCAGTCTAGAAATGAAAATGGTCAGTTATATTTTGATAAGGGAATAATGTTGTTTCTGAGGTTTGTGGAACAGAAAGTTTGAGGTTACAACCAGAATCACAGCAATTTGTTGCTCTTGTACATTCTCCTAATACCGTACTGCCTTGGTTATGGTCCCACAGCAAGGGTGCTGTGCACATGCTGCTCAATGTGGTAATGCTACTAGATAGAATTGGGAAACCAGTAATGGCTATACCAAAAATTTGTAATTTTGAAATAGAAAGATATATCAGGTACTTCTGTATTGTTTCAGGTTTTGATATTTGTTTGAGGTCTTGCCAATGATATTGGTTGTATATACACACACAGAGGTCTCAGTTCCCCTGGTACACCTCCTGATAAAATAGGATATATGGCAGAATCTTGTTAGTTGATATGATGAATCTCAGTGAAGCATGACCAAAGGCTGGTCATAACTTGTATTGGTAATTTGGGAGGATTTGAAATTTGGCTCTCAGGAAATGAACTGTGACCATGATCAAAATTTGATATCAAATTACTAATACCAGTAACCCATATATAGAATAGAATATAAGATGTCCATTTTGTGTATGGTCAAGCCAAGTTACTCATTTATATAAGCACATGGGTCTAGAATCCAAGAGTGCAATCTAGTAATTTGTTAAAACCAACAATTTGACAGAGGTACCACATCTATCAAGTTTACAAGTTTAACAAATAGCATGCTTGGTCTTTTTGCAGTTGACATATTGATACAAGGACTCTTTTCTAAATTCAGAAGCTTTGATATATGACAGCATACTTTTTGAGATTCATCTCTTCTTTAAAGTAGTATACCCTCACAAATCTGGATTGGGGTCAGGTAATGGATGAGTCTGCTACGAGCTATTCTTTTCTTTATATAAACAAGAAGTAGAGGGAACTATAAGGGGCCTTCCATTTAATAAGTACACACATTTTCAAAAATCTCAGATCCCCACTCCCCTTTGGTAAAAATATGCATTGGATTTGTACTAAAAAGTACACACATTTTCAAAGATTTCATACCTCCCTCCCCCCCCTTGATGCATACAAACTTAATGCAAGGGCCGTAATAAGATGGTTTGTAATCAAACTGAAACATTATCATGGTATTTTGCTGAGGAAAGAAATATTACTCAAACCATAGTTTTATTGTAACACATCTTTTACTGTGATCCAAAATACTCTCCAAACCGCTACCATATTATATACATATGCCCAAATGGCTCAGAAAGCACTGAAATACCAGCTTAGGGAGATAGTGATTATCATTTCCATATCTCTTAAGGATTTATTGCGTTATTTTCATGATATCATCTCTCCTTTTAGAATATAAGTGCAAAATGAGCCTGTAGTCGGTTAGAATTTAATCAGCAAAAAATAATTTCTACCTTACATTTCCAATGAAATCAGATGCAACCTTCTTTAAAAACTGCCTAAAGATCCCCTTTAAGTATACCTAGCACTTGGTTTATCAATTCCAGAGTTTAACCTTGGATCCTTAAGTTCTAATGATTTTGACTGAAACAACAGTTTTTCGTTAATTACTCATTGCCATGATTGATGACAATAACAAACAATATACCAAAAAATCAGGAAAAAAATTACCTTTCAGATGACATATAGCATGTTATTATATCTTACATAGTTCCAGAGAAATTTAGAAATAACGCGTTTTCCAATTTTTGCTAATTAAGCACAAATCGCGTAATTAGACAGTGTTCGCATACCTAAATTCTTCGGAACCGTCTTGATTCATGGTCCCTAGGATGCTATAAGATGAAAAAAATCAAGAAAATCCAGGGGGCTCACCGCGGAGGGTAAATCCTTATTTTGACTGATTTCAGGATTTGGCTCCTGGACTATATCCCGCCTGATTCAGACCGGCTATATATCAGTATAATCATTTCATATGCCCGACGTCAAAACTTTCTATAAATAGAGTATGTACAAGAAGTCGCCTGAAACTGCCTGCAAGAGACAGGTACAAAAAGCATCCCTTTTATACACTGCTAAGAATATGATATACATGTCATTTGTTTACATAATACTGTGTACGGATAAGGTTGATGTCGTGCATTTTCCCATTTCTCTATGCTACTCATGTAATAATAAATTGTAACAATTAAGTTAGTTCACGTTATATCGTTGCATGCATAGTTGAAGTTGTGGACGCGACATCGTGCACATTATATAGCCAGATAGAAAACCTTCAATATCTTAAATATGTAATTATGTATAAAACAATGATACTGTCTGCTAAGATCTGCAAGCTTGAGTACACCATTTGTAACGTATGGAAGAACAGGCAAAACTACAGACGTAAAATAACAAATCTGTTTAGGACAGAATTGTGCCTAATTCATCTTTGGTTCAATAATGGCACATGCTGCAATCGTGGTGGATCTACCTTGCAGATGTATATCTAGATATACAACAAGAAGTGAACTAAGGCTGCTATTCCCGTAGCTATTTTCATAACGACAGTAAGCTGCACAAAGTTATTGTCTACTTGAGTAATGACTATGTAAGTATTGAAGAATATATCAATGAACTGCGCAATGAAATAAAGTATAAATACCTTGTTCAGCACATCTCATGGGAATAGCTAGGAAGTTGTTGCGAAGGGCACACTCTTTTGTAACAATGTTGCTGTTAATAGATACGCTCCTAATTGTAACACCAAAGAAAAGGTTGTCGACGCCCAAATCACAAGCCTCCTCTGATGATTTAAGTGTTCCGATCACCTGAAACATTACAAGGTTACAAGGCTTATTTTCTATCACAGTAGTTTCTTTGCGACCAGACTACACAAATGTGTTTATCAATAAGTTTTTAAAGTTTTATGAGATACCTCAGGAAAACCACCTCTAGGCATGTAGAATGAATGCAGCATTAGGACCTTGATACTTCTTCAATCAACAATGTTTTCATTTATTGTTTTAAGTCTTTAATTATTTCCCATTTAAAATAATTGTTTCAAATTAGTTTGATTTCAGACCACGAGGACAATGCAATAGAAATAGTCTTACTTGAGTAAGTTCGCGCTCGTCGTTAATGCTGTAGTCTTGATTGAGCTGCGTCATTTCTGTCTTGTCGGCGTACCATAGAGAAGGGGTAGCATCGTAAGCTTCCAGATGTTCAAAGTCTGCCCCTCTTTGCCAGAACAGCTGTAAAGTATGGCACGTAGGTTTGTTACAATTTCTTTATAGTCAATAAGAACTTGGCCGCATGCCTTTGAAATACCCGCATTATTTCCCTGCCCATGACTGTTTACTTGTCACTTACATATAATATATTGGCAGGAGGAAGGGTTGCTATAGTGAGGTGAATTATACACTCAAAGACGAGGATTGCCGTCGTATCTGTGATTGATTCATTAACTAATAAATTATTTTGTATTCTTCCGGTGGGAAAAATCCTTTTTTCTAATCGAAATGATATTGTAACAATGCTATATAAATTCTTATTCTACACTGCCCTGTTGATGTGTCCTGATGGAGGGCCATTATTGGAATAGAGCGTGTTAGATAAAAATGCAAATAGTATTGTAGTTTTATTTCATATGTTATTTCATATTGATAGCAACGCACTGATGCGGGTATCAATCTTTGGTTGACAGAGCACTACATGGCAAGGGAGAACATAATGGTGATCAGCTCAATCTGTTCAAATGATTGTATATGCACACTTTATAGGCCTATACTAATAGTATAATACCAGGTGACCTGGTATTCCAACTATTGTTGCCCTGTGTGCCCTACCTTTAACTCCAAGTCCACGTCTGAGAGTCCCATGGCGTTCTTGTTAATAACCATGATGTTGTTGCAGGAGATGGGGACTAACTGCCCGGGGAAGGCGACCTGTGGCCCGCTACACGTACCCTCTATGGCCAGCACATCAGACCCGTACCTGTCACCGTCTCCTGGAAACTCTGAAACCGAATCGAATTTATACAGATCGTACACACGTGGTAAAATTGTCACTCCTCCAATACCCCTTGATATGGAAATACTTAATGCAAGATAGGCCTACCTTACACCCGCCCTATCATCGTGGGGACGTCACTAAAACACCAATTTCGGGGCAGAGGGTTTACACAATTGTACAGCTGAGTATGCATTCATTTGTATCCATCTGACTTTATTTATTCCGGAGCCTATTATACTACTCTTAACAGGCAGCGAAAACGTGTATCTGTAGACCCCTAGGAGGGTGGACGCACCTGAAGTTTCACAGGGAGCCTGGAAGGCAGTAGCCGCCATGTTGTTGTCAGGGTTAAGGTCAATGGCATTGCCGCTCACTCTGGCGTTGACCAGTAAGTACAAGATGCGGCACTTCCACTCTAATCCTGACTGTAATTTGAAACATTCACCACTATAACCCGCAGCTCATGATACGGTAATATGGAACATAGTTTCTGATGCACATGCATATTCACATTATATTTATCAAATGTCATCTTTACTATTATTTACTAAAAATTATGTCAAGCCATCGGAAGAACTTAGTGTAAATGAAGAGATGATGGTATAATTACACTAGCTATATATCTATATTATATAGATGATACGTATGGGCAAAGGGTAGCCGGGAAAATAGCGATATCATACTAAATTTGTTGAATAAGAAAATTGTGTTACTGAGCCACAGTACAAGCACATGTTAAAACTTCTCTGTCTAAATATTTCACCGGTATGGAAGTGGCCACCGTTGTCCACGCGTATTGTTTGTTCGTTCGGCTGAAAGCGGATGTAAGGGTTGTATGGTTGTCGTGTTGCCCGCTCCATGTAGCCTCCATAGATATTGCCAAGTCAAAGTCGATGGTGGGCACTCCTATATTGTCCGGGTACTGCAAATACAGCCGAGGGGAAAGGGTACTCCGTGCGGGATTTGGTATTAGATAGATGTTGTAGAGCATGTACTTAGCTTTCAAATGATATCAAGTATGTCCAAATCCGACCATTATTAAGGAAGCTATGGGCCCTTAAGCCCGACACTGTCAGGATAGCGGAAAATGAAGAAAAGCTTAAATTCCTTGTATTTATTGAGAATTTGCATAAATTATCATAAATTATGATAATTATGCATAAATATTAAAAAAACACTATTTTATCCATTATTTTTCAAATTTCATAAATGTATTCTGTTTTCAATGTAGAGACCAGAAAATGATACTTTCTCATAGTTGATACAATTTTATCAAAATCTCATGAATTTTAGTTTCCATGGCAACCAAATAGAATGAATTCAGTGAATAACCCGTATTAAAACATTCCATTGACATTCCAAATAAGGGAAGATTCCATCGTGATGGAATGTTTTAGATATGGGAAATGAATTCTACACAAAAAGTTGATTTAAGAGTAAATTATCACTATTTTCCATAAATCTACTCATATCTCCTTAAATATTAGGTTTAGGACAGCAAATATAGAAACCTTAGAGTACCCTTTCCCCTCGGCTGTCCACTATTGGTGATTTCGCAGAATAAGATAAAGGTTTAAAAAGACGATTAGGGCCTAGTAAGTATGATGTGGCATTTGCATTGCCATTCTTTTTTTCTGTCGGATAAAACCAGATTAAAAACAACAGCTTGCGTGCAGTGACTATACAAACCTCACAATCTTAAAATAGCTATGATATGTCAGGCCCGTAGCCAGCTTTTCTCAGAGGGGGGTTCGTTTTTCCAAGGGGGGGGCATCGTTTTTTTTTGTTTTTTTTAAATACATATTTTTTGGATTTAGTGTCATATTTTACATGAAAAATTAAAGAAAAAATCCTCCAAGGTGAGGTTCGTACGAACCCCCCGAACCCCCCTGGCTACGGGCCTATATGTTTTGCCATCTTTACGGTATATCCTAACATCGATGGTCACTTTGCAAATGAATTTCTTTTGATACAAATTTTAACAATTTGACGTGTTGCCTACCTCAACATCTATGGTGAAATCTGTGTTCGTCAAGGTCATTGCCGTTATAGTAACGGTATTAATTCTCAGATCAAACAAATCTGCGAAAAAAAGAGGAAAAGTTGTGAACCAGTGTTACTGATGAATGAATTATGGCAGCAATGTTCATGACCTGTACATTTGGAGTGTAAACTAAAGCGAATGATTATTATAGGATCTGGAATAAAATAATATGCCCGATTGATCAATAGACCAAAGGGAAATAGTGGTGCTCAGGTCCAAATAAAAAATAGTTCGAAAAAAATAGAGGTGATAGATTCTTTTTTCTTCGATTCTTTGCTACTAAGTCTTAGGCTATACATATAGTTTAGGGAATTCTTGAAATTCTTCACATCAGACCACCCTACAAGGACATTTAATATATAAACACATCTCATGATCAAAATATTCCATTCCCAGTCAGTTAAGACATCTTTGTTCTTTAAAAAGAATCATAAAAAATTGTTAGAATACGTCGGGCCAAAACTTATGATTGGTCGGGTACGTAACCTTAACACAACAGGTCTTTAGGCCTACAGTTTATAAATATTGTAAACCTTTTCCTTACCTGTGCACGTACTAATGTCACTCCAGTCATTCGCAGTAAGGTAGTCGTGAAAGCCGGCTGGCAATGCTGGACCACGAACCACTGCAAGTTTGGCAGTCCTGTAGGGGGAAAGGTCAGTGTATATAATTATGACATTACCTGGAACGTCTATACTCCAACATGGCAAAGGCAAGGACCGTACAAACAGTGCAAAAGATATGAAACCACCGGAAGAACCTTAACCTACAGTTGTTTACTCGTTGTACTTGTTTACTCGGGAGTCCCCACACTGGATCACTGCCCTGCACATAGGCTAACAGTGGGGCCATTTAGAACTTTTTTTCCTCATAATTTGCATGTAAAAAGTAGTGTTATTATTAAGAAGGTCAACTCTAAAAACAAGTAATTACAGGTTCTCGCCAAGGAGTCCTGTTTTGGACCTCAGTCACCCAAAACACAATTACCCCTTCTCCCCGTGCCCTCCTACATACAGCTGCAACACACTGCTAGTATAATTACAGACCCTTGACCACCTTAGTGGGGACCAATTGTCACTGGAATAAGCACCAGACCCAGTGTCCAGTGCTGCAGACTGTATTAGACTGCACTCCCCTCAACAAAAAAAGTATATTGACAAAGTGCATAATTATATCTGTTTCCTTATATAGGTGAAATGAGTATACTCACTCCATGGCCAGTTGAGCACAGGTAACAGTGGGATCTAGGAGGAATGCCTCGACGTCAGTGACATGGACCACCTGCCCGCACCTAATTTCACCAGAAACCACTTTCTCGTCTTCAGTTGTATACTTTAGCCGCTTAACTCGGACCTCGTTACCTCCGGGGCCATCTGTTATCTGAAAGGAAATCATCCATAGGCAAAGACAAAATATAAATGTCCAATTTTTTTTTATAAAGGATGATATGTACTACAATAGTAAGTGTCATCCATTATAGTTAGTGTCATCCATTAACGCTTTAAAACAACATTGATTTCTTCCAGACAAGATTGTCAATCAATGTAATACAAGTCACTATTGTATAGCTCATGAACATGATAATTACATCAAATACGTGTAGTATGGTACGAATAATTATGTAAATGTAATAATGACGATGAGACGATAATTGTTTATATATTTCACGTAGGGCCTAGTTGATACGGGTATGATATTGTAATGTGTGTCGAATTGTTTGAAGTGTTCAATTGGTCTCTTTCCTAAGCCGCATTACCTACTACGACACTTTGGACATCGGTGATAGTATTTTCCTCTGATCGCCCATCAGTATGCTATATTGAAATGAACACGTTTGATGAAATCGCTGGATGATTCGTCCGGCGATTTTCCCGGCGATTCAGATTTATCATGCATATTGCAGTAGAGTATATAGGCCCTACTGAGATCAGCGGAACATATGAAAGCGAGGTCCAAAAATCTTTCAAGTGAATGCGCTTCATGTTTTACCTTAAAGTCGAAGTTGTGTGCGCCGTCGGCCGCTCGTACCATAGTGTAGCAGTTACCTAGGTTGTCAGTAAAACTGTCAACTACTGACGCCGAGAACGTCACTCTGACGTCAGAAGGCGAGTACGTCGTCCTCATGACTGGCAGTGAAGGCAACGTCATGGCGAATACGTCTGAATAACAAAACCATTGTCATTACTACGGCATATGAGGTGACGTAGTTCTACATACAAGTAAGATTGTAGTACTCCGATGCCGGTACGTCAAAAAGAAATTGCAGACTTACACATGCATGATGCAGATTGCCACATGCATTAGACTACATCAATCATTCAGTGTGGATCATCATGCGAGTATCAAAAAGTTATCGTAAAATTCAATGTCCTATACTAGACCTGGATATAGTGTTATAGTGATATAGGTTTTACTTCGTCTATCGGGTCTATTTGTCAATGTAACTTTTTCTCTTCTTTAAATGTTTGGTACCTTTAACATACGATACCTACCATCACGGCAATTGAGGGTGAGTTGTATTGTTTTTAGGTTATTGCTCAGTACGGGATCAACGTCTGCACTGTCCTGTGTTGCCCTTTCCATTAGTGTTTGTGCCGCTCCTGGTTCTGACATATAATTGATGCTTGTTGTTTAATAATACTCTTTAATAATACTTAACAGTGCAGTAAACTACGAAGCGTCAACTGTTAAGCGCTTGCCCTATCAGTTGTTTATTTCCTAGGTTCAAGAAATTAGTATTAACATTGATTGTCATGGCAATTATTTCTATGACTGGGTTCACTATGATTTTGTGTAACCTCTAAGTGATTCTATATTGGCCAATTACTTGATATGTGGATAATACATCTTTATGATTATTTTGTATATGTTACCATTAGTCCCAAATAAATTATCATATAACATGTAGAATGTGAATTATATGTAATCTGTATTGTCACCAAAAAAGAAACAACTGTTTGCTGCAACTATTAAACATTTTGTTTTGATCCTTTTTGATATGACTGTACAATGCCTATTTATTCTAGCACTTCAATCTGATTCATTCTCAATCTATTCTTAAGATTTTCGAGACACGAGGAAATAACATTACACCAGATACACTCTTTCACTCATCCATGACATGAGAGAACACTATAAGAAGTATCCCCATCTCACCCGGTATGTTTCGTCCGGACATTCCGTCGTTGCTGACATCAAAGACGTGGACAGTGACACTGATGACGCCGCACAGACGGATGTCACTGACCTCAAACTTGTCGCCGATCAGCTGGTGCGAGTCGCCAGGGACCACCTCCTGCTGCAGCCGGTTGTCTCCTTCCGGCGAAGGGTAGGGGTCGGCGGGGTCTGACATGGCAAACATGGAAGTCATCATCATAGGACGTTTCAGAAACCTTGTACAACACATCTTGACTTATCGCAAATCTTTCCAGTGGTGTTTGAGACTTAAAAAGGAGTTATAATTATAAATTTGGATGTTGTTTCAATATCTGTAGGTGTCTTTCACAACATGATATCCGTGCAAATGTAAGTACTATGACTCAGACTCTACATGGAGGACTGAAATAATTGAGGATGCAGCGCTTACTCCGAGCAATGATATCGTCCGACGTGTAAGTAGTTTGGTCCTGGCCTATGATAAACTCATAGTCGTAGTTAGGTGCGCCGGCAGAGTAGGATCCACCAAGGCGCACCTCCACCTTGTACCGCCGCTGCTCGCCCGGCTCAAAGTTGGAGGCGGCCGCGTCGTTATCTGCCGCCTGCAGAATGAAGCTGCTGACGGACAGGTCCATCACCCCTGTTACAGCAAAACAAACAATAAAGCATAGGTTTTGTTCGAATCTATTATGTTAAACATATAAGCGTTTACACGTAAGACGAATTATCATAGGTCTTTTTCACAAAGGGGAGTTGATATAGCTTCTCCAACACATCTCAATACCTGAATGCATTTTGATTCAGGATAGACTCCAAGTAATGTATAAGGTGTATAGTTTACATGAGTGTCGTGTCTAGCAAAGGCGGTGTCTAAAAACTGGACGGCAGGGTTGTTGGATTGCGTCGTTGCTAGAATTGAATATCCACTCTTCTTTGTAGGAAGAGGCAGACACCTACCCAGACCAGAGAGTGCATGCTGGTCAATATGACTTGACTAGCAAATATAAGTAAGGACTTGGCATGATAAAAGATTGGTGTATTTTGTTTATTTATTGATCCAAACTTCACGTGAATATGGGGTAGGCCTAATTGTACAAGGAGACCATTGTTATTGGTATCGAGTGAAGTGTGAAACATATTATATTGATCACTTGGATGTCATTGTGACATAGACTGAACTTGGATCTAATAAACATCAATTCCAATATAATGCCCTGTTTCCACCAACCGATTTAACCGCCGATTATTTGGTAATCTATTACTTTAACTAGTATTATAACAAAATATCATATTAGAAATGCCAATTAATCAAAATTTAAAATCTCTACATTTCCCATTTTTATAAAAATAGACATATTAAGTAATAAGCCAACTCAGGTCAAACATGTTATAATCATGTGATAGGTAATATCCACAGTAGGATTTACTTCAGAACATATATAATGGAATAATGGACATTGAATGGGGAATGGGAAATCCCAAGGATCTCAGAGTGATTCCCTGGGGATTCCCTGTTACTATTAAGAATTAGAGGGGGTTTCCCACTCGGGCCATTACAGAGACCTGTGCCAGTGAAAGGGTTAATGTTAAATGCATGAGACCATCTTGTAGTTTCAGATTTCAAACAATTGATTTACTTACCTGCAGTGCATTTAAAGAAATTCTGGTTTGAAAGCTGAAGCCTCGTCCAGGTATCTTTGACGCCTCTATCAATGTCCACTTGGTGTGGAATAAGCTGAACCAGAACTGCGTAGTTACTATGAACGTCTGAACAAGCCGCTGCCGATACCGTTGCCTTTCCTGTTTCAAAATGAATGAATCAAACTCAGGAATGGGGTGAGGTGAAAAGAATCAGATCAAAATTAATTTCAATTTGTTTCTTCAAGTGTTCTATAGTTCCTTTTCTATAAGTTTCATAATGTGCCCTGTATTCCTGCAAAGAAATGTCAAAATATTTGCACATGCTTGTGCTACATTAAGAAGGGTATTATAGGCCCCAGAATAATCTCAGGATGCACATACATGTTCACGTATGTATCCTTGTGTTTATACTTGAATACAGGCATGCCAAGGTGTATGCATAGCTCCACAATCATCTACTGATTTATTGCTCCAGCTCTTTCTATAATCATGATGAGTACTTTGCCCGTCCTTAGTGGAAAGAGTCACAGATGACCAAAAATAAGCTGTCTAACTTAGCCTATGGTTGTAGGCCTTTAGGCTAACACCTTAGTTTTTATTCATATCCTTGTGGTACAAGAAGATGGGAGAAATTAGAAGGCAATGTTGTTCATTGTAGTATCGGAACCGGCAACCAGACTCCTCGCAAGACATCGTCATTAAGATCGTACACTTTCGGGTCTGGGAACGGGAATGACGTCCACAGAAGTGGACCAACACTTGTGAAACCTCTGAGTAGAAATACAAGATTATGAAGATATCCCCTGTTTACTATTAGTCATGTGATAATTATTCAATAACCCAATTACCTTGCACCTTGACCCAGAGAACGTCCCCAGGACCAAGGTAGGAGGAAGTACTTGTCCGATTGGACGTAGTCATGGACCATTCTAACGTGTCTGTGGCACTGGGAGCCAGAGCAAAACCAACTACTATGTCAAAGTCTGAGCTGATATTGTAAGGCCACTGGAAAGAAGGAACAGTTATTAAAACCTATAGAATAAATATGTTCTGCTGTTATACCTACTAAATTGATAACGCATAAATAACAGAATATCATTGTTATAAGACATATTTAGATGTAGAGATTTATATATTTTGATATCAGCCGAACGACCTCCCACTATGGTTTAGGAAGAATTATACTAAGAAATGCTTAATTAGTTACAATGTCATACCTCATTTTCTATCTTTAGGTTGACAGAAACATCGTAGATGTATGATCCTTGCCATATAAATGGCTCCACACTGTCAAAACTAGAAATACTTGCTGAAACTGGAAAAGGAAGTACATTACAATAATTAATATTTCTTAACCATGATGCTGTCTTTTCTACGAAATTAAACATACATGTGATTCCGAAAAAAATGAATAAATGAGTTACGTGACATCTACAGGGCAAAATTTGACAAATATAGGTGCTTTAATTTGTAAAGATAGAATTCTAGAATTAATAATAATAAAAATTGATAATAATAATAGCAATAATAAAGGATAGAAAAAAAGAACACGAATGTGGCAGGTACATGATCCTATCGCGGTTTGTTATTCAATGAAATGCTCACGTTTGATATCGCAGAGAACCTGGATGGGACGTTTTCCCTCCGTTGCGGTTATACCATTAATATTCACTAGAGGGTTCACGAGCAGGGCAGGAGTCCCTGCTAGCAGGACATCACACTCCGAGGCTGTCATTATGTTATTTGGTAGTTGGACTGCAAGGATATTAAGGAACATGTTGTATTTTGGACATGGAGTAGGGAGCCAAGCCCAAGAAACAATGAAGCAAGTTGCTAAGACAAGATCAATGGTACACTGTTAGATTTCTGAGGTTGCAAGCGTAATCGACCATTTTGATTTATAGGCAAGTAACGCTAGTAGATATGTTATAGTAATGATGTATCATTGAGGATGATACGGTGTGCCATGTATCATACCTCAGTCAGTATTATCATATTACATATATTCCAAGAGTGACAGTTGTGAGCCCAGCCTACCGTGGAGGTGGGCGAGCACGCCGGTGGCGGGGCCGATCCCCCCTGTCACCACGCCTCCCGAGGTCACCTCCAGCTGCACCACCTGGATGTACGAAGGAGGCCCACTACTCAGGTACACCAGGAGGGTCACGGCGGTGTCTGCCGCCAGCGCCACCGTCCGGTCGTTGTGTATATACACCTACAACACAACCAGATGAGTATGAGGTCACAACAACAAACTTTGGGGTAACTTCGCGGAAGGGCTAATCATTGTGGCACCGGATCCAAATAATTACAATCATACCAGCTTTTTTGTTTCAAAATACAGTGGGAAGTAAACAGTTCCACGAAGAGGCTGTATATATCTTCTGCGAAAGGCAGTCTTATGGCCTGGAATATTAAATTAAGAAGGTGTCTTGGGGAATCTAAAACTGAAAAATTTGGGTAAATATTCTTATTTAAAAAAAAGTTATGTTGATTTGAAGACATAAAGGCGGGATATGCTAAATATGCTAATTTAGACCAGTCTTTGGTATTTGTAAAGATAATACTTATAGATAATCAATACAGTTTTTATAGACAACTGCAGGTTCTTTTTCAGCATGTCTCGGTAATACTTGAGATTTTCGTAATGCGCGCACGTGTGTGCATCAGCGTAAAAGTACGGATATGTTCTATACGTTCAGAATCATTGGAAAATAACCCTACATTTCTGTGTCATGAAAATTAAATCGATTAACGATGATGAAAATTCTGACAGTTCTGGGAGGACATCAAGTTGTAAACCTACCGTTATCCGCCATGTTTCTGCATATTCAGAATTACCATGGACGGGGTCTGGAACCTCGTCATCAATTATTTTGACGTAAACTGAAACGGATTCAGAATACAGATAACTGAGAGTTTAAAAGACTATCATGTTTTAGAGCCATTTTTATAAAGGGAAGGGGAGAGGGGAATGGATATGGACAGATGACAAATAAATGATATCTGAAAGCATGGACAAAATTCATATACACACAAAATAAAAACGTTTATTTTGCATCTGTCATATTCTTGCTTTTAAAAATGAATGACAGACATGCAGTGTTTTTTTTAAGAAGGAATAATAATTGAGGAGACAAAAATATAAAGATTCATGTGAAATTAAAGGAGAGTCTTGCCCCTCTAGGTGTTGGAGGGATACATATTTCAAAGGTACCCTGTAAATTTCCGTGAAGTTCTGATATTGCCAGATAAGGAAGGGACATGGGAGAAAAGAGACGAATACATAGACCTGTTTGTCATTCTCAACAGGCCCAATCTATTAGATGAAGTTAGGGAGCGCACTGTCTATCACCCTAGCTCCCGTGTGACATGAATTATATTATGAGATTTTTAATTCAAGGTATCAGTAAATTGACTTTAGATACTTACTGCTATCTGTATAAGTGTGGGTTTCACACTGAGTGAAACGGGTGCTTGTGCTTGTCGTGATATACAAGGGTTCACCAAAAAGTGCTGCTGCGTAGGTTGACTGTTTGGTAGCCAGTATCATGCCAACGTAAACATCCCTGTTGCAGTACTTGTTGGATATATCGTCGGGAACTTCAACCGTGACTGTACATATGACGCATAAGGTATAAACACACATTACTAAAAAAATTCTAAATACATAGACAGGGTGACTTTCATGTGACTCGAGTTCTAAAGCTTTAGGGTCGGTCTTGGCAGCAGTGAAATGTGGCAAAAAGGGAGTTATAAAAACCTTAAAATTATGACGCAACATTAACGTAGCATATATATCGTATATCTCAGTTTTAGTCAGTCGTTTCAATGATAATTTTGCACCCTTGAGCATCTACCCGCGCCCGAATTATTAACGATCTTTTAAATAGGTTAACTATCTCAAATATTACACAATTTAAAATACAACCTGCGAGGTTTTAGAAACATCAACATAGCGGGGTTTCTTAAACTTTCTTATGACAATAAGACTTATACCAGGGTACATATGAACGTTATACGCAGGTATATATGAGCATGTACTTCGTTTTCGGAACATCATTCACGACCCCTCCATTATAATGTCTATTTAGTGTTATGGGCCGCTATATTTGGTACCCTATATTTGATGTTTTATTACAGTTCAAGACAACAGGAGGGATAAGATACGTTTATTATCTTGGGCTTCAGTTTTGAACCTACCTTGAATGTCATTGTCTGTGTTTTTTCCACTTTCACAAGGTAGCATGGTGTACTCCAGCCACGAGACCTGGTTCCTATCGTACGTGGTGAATTCCGAGACGTAGGCAACGATATCAAAGTGGGGCACAGGCTTAGAGCTATCAGAATCCTCGCTTTCTGTCGAAACCAGGAGCGTTGCTATTTTGGTGGCTGTGGCAAAACTATCGCTAATGATGTTGATTCTATTTATCATATCTAAAAGTACAAAGGAGTTGAAGATAATAATATTGTGATGAATTGCCTATTTCATCATTATGGTACAAAAAAGTATAAAGCTAGAAATTGGGTATAATTATCGTGCAGAATAAACTTGTAATGTGAAATGACCGAATAATGTGGCAATTCCCGGATAAAATGAAATGATGTAATAGAATGAAATGGGAAAGCAAAAAAAATAGACTGAAACTGTAATGAAGCCAGAAATGACCGAAAAATGGTATTGATCAGAAATGATGTCATGTAAGTCATGTGATTGAATTGACCAATGAGAGAAGACCTGTAAAAAGGGGCAGTATGGCCCAAAATAAACAGTTCCTTTATGGTATTCCTTGTATTCACATGCCTCTTCTTTGGAATGGACCACCTTTCCACTTAGCCTGAGCCTGAGATCTCGAAGAGTGGAAGTTAATAGACAAATAAGAGCCTAATTGGGGACCTCAAATTAAGCAGAAGTATATTTATTTAGCCCGATGGCCCGAAAACCCACATTGGCATGAAAGACCGGCATGGTACGAAGGCCCAAAATCATGAACAGTTGGCCTGGAGTCAAAGAAATGAAGGCACGAAGGCACTACCGTCCGGCACCATGCTACCACCCTTTAATCACAAGCAACGGCCTGAGTTCCTGACGTCAATACCGACCAGGAGCAGACCGGAATGACCGAGAAGGACCCAAGCCCAAGAAGAATAGACCCAGCCCCTTGCCATGAAACCTGTCCTTATTCCCCGTGATAGCACCCCTTTAGGTACTTTCGATTGAGCAGAATGAGCCATGGCCCAAAAGCTTCAATGGCCAACACAACTCCATGCACCGTCATGAACAAGGCACGACTCCCTATCTCAAAAACTGGTCTCCCACCCAAAATTCCGATTGGCTCGATACTGAGAAACCCGAAACTTCCTTTCGTCATAGAGAATGGAGATCCTGACTCCCCGAGGAATATCACAATATCAATACATTTATTCAGAATAAGGCACTAGGCCACTACTAACAAAATTTAGATTAATTAAAGGTCAACACTGTTTGGAAAAAGACCTTCAATGACCTATGAGTTTATTAAATGGGGGTTATGAACAGATCTCGTAAAGGTGACATTTTCAAAATTTTAAAATCACCTGAAAAACTATGTGAAGATCTTGTAAAAGTCTTGTAAAGTTTATCTTGTTATGACCTTTAATGTACCTTAAGCCAAGGCTAACACACTGCCATTTATATCAATGATAGACCTGTACTAGCCCTATTTACAAAATTTGGATTAAAAAACCGCGCAGTTAGGTACTGTAAAGTTTAGAGTTTAGAGATTTCTTTCTGTGTCAATTAACGTGACAAGAGAAGTCAGACTATACTTAACATTGAATAATCTGAATTTAATTATTTCTTTAGTAAGGAAGGGAAAACATTTTTGAAACCTTTTCGTGTTTCTAAAGATTGAGACAGTACTTTAAGAAACTAATAATGACTGACTTACCCGGAAAGGTGGGGTGTAGTTCGTAAGGCAGGACGCGGTAGTTGTTATCAGTAATAGGGTCTGAATCTTCATCCCCTTCATTTGGACTGCCCACCTTGATTAACACGCCAATGAAGGGCAGGATGGGGAACTCTATGTGGTCATACAGGTCCACTTGAATGGAAGACGTGTGCGTTCTTGACGTAAAACTAGCATAGAAAACAGTACAGGTTCAACATTAGTGACAGTCCAAGGTAAATACAAGCTTAACTTATTGTAGGTAAGAAACATATTTTTGGATGTGGAATAAATGATCAGGTGTAAAAGAATAATGCTGGATGGTGTACACGCCAATTACGTAAGGGCGTGGTTACCGTGAGATGGCCAGGAGAAGTGGTTTATGTAACATATCTAAATATTCTCCGTCAGGACCGGTACACTACCATACTTTTGGTAAAGACCTATTTCCTTCCCCTCATCTTCGATTGCAGAATCAATTAAAAAAAACGGAAGAAAATGGGGTGATGGTGGTATTCTGCTGGTGAGTGCAATAGTTGAGGTGAAATCTAAAACTCACTCTGAGACGGTTACTATGTCATTATTATCATGATATTGTTCATCCCCATTCTTAACATCATTCCGGTCTAGGTAAACGAAGATGGTATAGTTGGCTAAAGATGAACAGTCTTCAGCCAAGCACGTAACTTCCACCTCTACGTTTTCTTCGAAAAACCGTTGGCCGGGGTCCAACAGGCGCACAGACTGAAGTACAAGTATATCTAGGCAAAAAGAAAGAAATTCCAAGTGTAAGGCAATGTCACTATGCATAGTTTTACAATATAATTATGTGGAAAATGATAGTATAGCAGCTAAAAGAACTTGGGTATGTTTTCTGTATGTAAATCATAATGTCACGGAGAACCAATATCATGCTTTGGGGCTACAATAGAAGAGAGTGAAGAGCAAATAGTCAAATAAGATGGTTATGATTCCAGGTAATAAAATGCATGGGTGAAGAATTGTTCCCGCAATTGGATCTTACTTAGATGTAGGACACAAGAAACTACACAAAAACCTGAAATTATCTGTCATGTACTAAAAGAATGATTTTCCTTTATTATAGTAAATTCTACAAACTGTAGCTCTGATCGCACAGGCGAAGCTAAGTTAAGTGTACTGACAGTTTTCTGCAGATATAAACCAATCCATATAATATCTAAGTGAAATACATAACACCAAACCAAATCTCCGAATATTCCTTTGTTAAAAGAAGTGAAACATGGAATGAACGTTTTCCTGCTGACAAGATATAATTTATAGGTTTATCAAAGCTCTTTAACTCTGCTACAGGGGTTATATAATATATATCTATAGGTCTATATATCACCTGTGACGTTACAAACGACCACCACGTCGTCGGCCCTCCAGTTATTGCCGGGGTTGCCGTCCAGCATGCCGGGGCTGGCCACATTTAGGATGAGGTAGACGTGGCCGCATAGCTGGCTGTCAGAGGGAGTGGTCAGCAGGCCAGGGGTCAACTGAATGGCCCCATCAGAGTCCACCGTCACTGCCAGGCCTGAGTAGGGAAGTAGAAAGACTCTCTTTGTAGGTATATTATGTGAAGAGTTATGTTAAAATCTACCATGGTACATTTTTCTATGAGCTGAGACCCTGAATATTTGATGATTAGATTTGCCTTTTGACTACACTTCTAATTAATGCAGTATAGCTGTGGGTGAAACCTTATTTGTTATTGGCACGTGTAGTATATATGCTCATCAATAATACATTGATGTGCCAACCAGGAGATTACAACAACATGAAGAGATGTCTGAAAAAATAGAAAATCATGGAGTCATCAGAAGATTGGATGAAACTAGGAATGAAAAGTCTTCGGTTGTCTTTGTGCGGGTAATTTTACCTGTATCAACATCCCCCGCATCCAGCGTATCATCGGCTGATAGCAGTAGTGTGGCAGTGACGTCAGATGCAGATACACTACCGAGACTGACAGTTGCCCCCAAGGTGATATTGACTGTAGTGTTGCCATCGGCCACCACTCGGGCCGGGGCGCTGCCGTCGGAGGCCAGGTAAATGTCCAGTCCATCAACAGCTACGTCAACGGCTAACAAGGGAGGGTATGGGGGAAGGAAAAAATATTGATTATGACCTGTCTTCTATTGTGCTGAAATCAAACACTCATTATAAAATGATGATGACTAATGATTTATCAACACTTAGAGGGGATTTCATAAAGGGGATCGGGGTTAGCATAAACGAAAAACTAAAATATTGCCTGTTTGTGTGCATATGTACGCAATGCTATTAACTCCTTGTTTATTTTATGTATCCATAAAAAAGGCACATCGTTTGCCATATATAATAGGTAGGAAATGCAAGTTGCTTGCGTTTTGGATATCAACATTTAAGTATCTGAACGCAAGCATTCCATAGAAAATAACATAGAAATGTGCTGACATTCATACTTGTGTTCCCTGAACGCAAACAAATTCCATATTCCACTATGCGTTCCTAGAAATGCTTGTGTTTCACTTGCGTTGGCGCAATAACCGCAATTAAAAATGCCGAACAAAAGTGAAATGACACATAGTGGATTATTGCCTTAACATATCAGAATATAGGGCAATCTGATCACCAAAACTCATAATCATGGACCAAGCTTGATGAAAGCATCAATGCGCATCTCGAATTGACTTACTTGTGGTTGGGGCCTGCAGCGCCACGGCAAGCGCAACCTGGTCATTAAAGCTGACCTCGTCCACCTCGTCCCTCAGGTGGTAGGGCACGACGACCCGCACCACCAGGTGGGAGTACTGACCACTGGTCATGGCGGCGGTCAGCTGGTCAGCGGCGATGGTCAGAGTGGTGCCCTGCAGGGAGACCGACTCGCCGGGGCTGATATGGGCGAGCGGCGAGCGGGCCGTGTCGGCATACCGCACCGTTGTTGAGCGAGTTAGATCAAGAGGGGTAGTGTCTAGAAGGAGTTGAAAACAAATATGAATAGTCAATAGAAATAATGTTCTTGTTAAGTACAATCAGTGAAAGTTACTGGGTCCAGTTGATGGGTACATATCTCACGACTCTGCCTGATCAAATGGTTCATTTCCATACACTACTTCCTTGTCACTTTCACTGTGTTTTAGTAGAATGTACATGTAAATCACGGTCGAGGGAAGAGAAACAGACTCTTGTTGTGACAATATCACGTAAAATGGCCAGTGGAGCAGAACAGTTTCACCTAAACGCACAGCACTGCCCTGTTGCCAATTAAGGGGTGGGAACAGGAATGACGTTGGTTGGAAGCAAAGAGACCACTTTCCACGCAAAGAAAATAATTAGTTCTGATGTGAGCAGAAATGTCTGTGCCAATCTATAGGCCTTAGGCTGTGACAAGTGTGACATCATTTATGGACGGCCTCTTATGTGCGGTGTGAACATAATACACTTTATTCACATTCCACTCAGTATAGTATATATAGGCATGAGACCTGTATTTAAGCAGGCCGCGGACGGAAGCCACTGTTCAGACAATCCTTGTAATACCGAAGGATATCTTTTGTGTCAATTATGTCATTTGTTTTTATATAAATTCTGTAATAAGAATGATAAACATATACACAGTGCATACAAGACCTGGATGTAAAACAAAGTTGCTGAATTGAGATTGCCATACAAAACCACACATGCAAATAAACAAACTCAGTATTTGAAAATTCAGATTCGTTGTCAGAGAAACAACTTACCCGAGCTGTCAATGAAAGCTGAGTTGTGTAGGTAGAGCTTCAGCTCGGCGCCGGCGATGGCGTTGTGTTTGGCGTCTGGGTGCAGCCTGAAGAGGCGCCCGGTGAGGGAGAGTTTATACTCGGTGTCCGGGTAGAGCGGGTAGGGCGACGGCCCGGGGCCCAGGGACAGGGCCGCCTCACTCAACCCCCACACGTCTAGAGGGGTGTCAGATGGAGACAGAGCAACAGGGTCATAATCATTGGGGGAATTGTCAAATCTAGGTCTATAAATTTAATTTGCACTTTCATATATTGAAAGAGAATTTAAAGAGGGGTATACGTGTAATTGACGTTTTGAAAATCCCCTTGGTGCAATACCCGATGAAAATGATGATTTTGATATACTTCTTAGTGACCAGCAGTCAGAGGGTGTTAGAAGTATATGGAAATGCCTGTAAGTCCCTGGTTTCAGACAGTGATCTCTTTTACCCACCATACTTTTATTAATAATTTATCATCTGATACTAATGCTAAATGCAGGTTCAAAACACCCATCTCAAACTTGTAGGCCTACATATGCAGAGTATCGCCTATATGGTGTCGCCTACCGTTTTCACAGATGACGGTAACGGCTAGGACTTTTATGTTGTTCCACTCATCGACCTCTGGAATCTGCCCGTGATCTGAGATAACAAAGAACAGCTCCTTATATCTGACACCCTTTTAGATGTGTACAACATGATAATGTTTACACATCCTGACATTGAATTTACTTGGAAAAATAGCCAAATGTTTTGAAAATAGAGATAACAACTCGTTTCCCCGATTTAATAAACCTTTAGGTTAGTGTCCAAAATGTCAGGTGTTTGATGCATTATTGACCGAGATATCCTAGAAAAACAAAAACGTATTTCTTGGTTCCACACAAGTGTCAGCCCATATATTAATTTCATTCGTATTATCTATTTACCTATATTCAATAATTGCAAACTCTTTTTAGAATAAGAGATTAGATAACAAATAATCGCGACGACGTCAACACTATCTTACAAACGGCTGTTGTTGACGTCAGAAGACGAAGCGAAATCATGAGGTATTATAGGAGAGTATACATGACTCCAAGTGACACGTTAAGTGATGCGCCTTTAAAAGATTAATCCTGGTCTGTGAAGAAAGGAGTATTCCTTTGAAGTGTCCACTCACCAGGGCCCGGGTCGATGTGGGCGATGAGGTACACCGGCCCGCAGTAGGGCTGGTCGTCGGGCCAGGTGTGGGCGGGCGGCAGGCGCAGGTCAGGCCCACCCAGTATCAGCGTCTCCGTCTTCACCACCCCACGACCTAACTCGGAGAATGCCGAGGGCACATGGTGGATCTAGGAGAGGTACTTTATCTTTATTGAGATCATGACACGCGAAAATGGGAAAACCAATGTCTCAACGTAGTGTGCGAGAAGAAACGAAAGAATAAGACCATAAATGACGTCTAACAAAGTGTACCATCAAATATTGGTTTGTAGGCGTGTATATACCGTTCTCAAATCCTGCTTGTGTGAGGACTGGTTTTAACAAATACAACACCAAACTAAATATCATTTCACTATTTAACAACCTAACAATTCATCATATTATTTGACGTTTGTGGCTCGTCAAGTACAAAATTGACAAAGAGAGTTCCGTCGGTGGCTTCTAACAAGTATATCCTTGTTGCAATAATATTGAAATTAAGATTGCAGTGCCCCGTTGCACAATAGAATTTCGTTGTTAGGATCAAACAACGAAAGCACAACGAACTTTTGCTTAACAACGAAATGTTTCGTTGTTATGAAAATAATCCACTGTTACTTAAATAGTAAAGATCTCTAGTTCTAATGGATGGAATTGAATTCTGTAAATTGCTATGATAAGGCGAGACAATAGAGAAGAAACAGTAAAAGTAACAACTGTTTGAGGACATTCTAAATATAGAAAAAAAATTGTTAAAAAATGTTTCGTTGTTACGAAAATAACTGCAAATAATTTATTAAGCAACAACGAACTCTTTCGTTGTTTATCATATTTTCGTTGTTACGAAACCCATTGTGCAATGGGCCACAGCCCTTCTAATGATGGTATTTAGAAAAGAATTATAGTAATATTGCTATTAATTTCTAATAAAATACAAAGGTCAAGAGAGGCTCGTTGTTGTGTTGAAAAATCAATAATGTATTTGATCTGCTTGCATTTTACAATGATATTGTTTCTTGATAATTAAAGTCTCCCTGTTTGTCATGCGACGGGCCATTGACTATATTACTGCAAAGACTCCTCGTATTATAATTCATTCACGCTGGCGTTCTCCTACATTCAAGTTACCTCTGAAACATTCAATGCAAGTTACTTGTATGACCCTTACAGTTAATGGTTCGAGTAGCTATTTTGGAAGTCTGTGTGTTATACTTCTTTTTAAATAAAGTGTAAAGGTAGCCAGGAGGTGCTGCCACCAAGTGGTGGTTTTGAGAAACAATGTTACTGGTAAAACCATGGGTCATAACCACAGGGAATCATGGGTAGATGGTTATAGCTGTGCTGGTTCCTGTAGGTAAAGGCTTAGACTTTGAATAACCAGCAAAAGTATGACATCAGCAAACAACCACATGGCAGACAGAACTGAGAGAGGGAACTGAAACTTCTGCTACAAATTATGAGAATATTGGCTGTAAAAGGGACCAAGGAGGTTAGTAAACTTATGTTTACGTGAGATTTATGTTCAGAGATCATGAATGTATAAGTCATTAGTCCTGCTAGAGTGTACATAAACTCTAGTTTATTGTGAAACTTGTGAAAGCTGTAAAGGGCTTTGCCCCCTGTCTGGGTCTATGAGTAGTATGTATTTACTATGGTGCTGAGTGCAGTCAGCTGTGTGTGCAGAATATATATGAGGCCTTTTAGTTGTGTATTGCATATCATAACTGGTAGAACATAACCTCTCATGGCCCATTTAAGTAGTAATATGTCAGAGAGAGTGATAAAGCATTATAAGGTGCCCAGCCTATAAAGTATAAAGTGGTAGTACTTATGTAGAGTTATAGCCTATATTCTATAGAGCTATTATAGAGGTAATGATGATGGTAAATTATGATTGTATACCACTTGGGTGTATTGTGTGACTAAAGTATGTGTCATTTTTGTATTTATTTGTAGTTTTCACGGAGACACAGAAAAGGTATAGCTGGAGACAAAGACATTGTGAAACAACATGAGAGAGCCTTGTGAGACAAGATGAGAGAGCTATTAAATAAACAAGACTTTAACTTTAATTTGGCTGTGCTTTACGTCTTCTGTCGAGACCCTTGAACAATCCCTATTGCGAAACCCCGGCAGATCCAGAATGCGGGCAACTTCATTGAAGCGCTCGTACCTGTCGCTACAGTGAAAACTCCTGGAGACGTTCTCCACGAAGGGCAAAAGGGCTTCACGACGTTCGCCACCAGAGGGAGGAACTTCTCGCGACACCCACGACCGGGCGTAGCGACACCTCGCGACACCCACGACCGGGCGTAGCGACACCTGCGACACTCACCAGAGGGCGTGGTGAACTGGACCCAACCCTGTCACATGCGAACTGTTGACTGCTACTTGGGAAAGCTGTCACCCACCGAGGGCCTCGTGCGACGCTGGATTGACTTCAGCTATTGAGGGCTCTACGTAGACCGGTCAGCGCTACGCCCAGGGCAACAGGAAACAGCAACGTGACAACGACATGGAGTGAACATCTCAAAGAGACTTGTTGAAAATTTGTTGCATTGAACTGATGTAAAAAACAATATATATTGCGTGACAACAATTATTGAACATTGCTGTTGGTGACCTACTTGCATATTATTGGTTTAACTAATACGTGTTCTTTTTCAGCACATCCATGGTAAACCGATGGTATTTGTTGTCTACTGTGTGTGTGACTTAACGATTTATCACAGTATCTAAGGTGATATTTGGTACTTTACATCAGTGTACGTAATTCTGGTATTTGCGAACTTGCGAGTGTACTGGTACAGGTACACTGTTAGAGCTCAAAAGGAGGTTCTTGAGATTGGTGGTTTATTGCGAAAGGATATCTTTCAGAGATTTAGAGAGTAAATTTATCCTATAACCATACAAACGTACAAAATGTCTCAGAATCCTATCTTAGAGAGTCAGGTAGATGAGAGTAGAGTCTCTACCGGGGATCCTTTAGATGAACAGTCAGGGGAAGGTCGAGCTCTTCAAAAGGGGTTAGCTGACAGTTCACCTGGGGATCGGGATGGGGAAGAGTCCGGAAGTAAAAGTCGGACTAGCTCCCGTGAAAGGACGTTAACCGAAAAGGGTTTAGCGCAACTCGTCATATTTTCGCAACGTTCGTTCCGAACCGCGATTACTGCGTGGCGTAAGCGATCATGCGCGTTAGAGGCCTTATGGCCTAACGATAACAATGTCATGACAATGACCAAGCAACATCAGCTTCTGCAAGAAGATATGAATAAAGTGACGTCAATTTACCAGGATCTTATAAACATTCTACCGGACAACGAAGCTGAAGAACAGCATAAACGTTATGAAGTCATCGAGGCCGATCACTATCGTGTAAGTGGAGGTACACTTCGTCGTATAAGTGAAATTAAGGCCACTCTCCGCGATGCCGATGCACGCTCTACACGAAGTAGTCGCTCTAGGAGCTCAAGACGTTCCCATTCCTCTAGAGCCTCAGAGAACACTCAGAAGATAGAAGCAGCCTCAGAAGCAGCATCCTTGAGAGTGAAACTGCGATATATGGATCTTGAGGCTAAACAGAGAGCAGAGTTAGAAAAACTCCAAACACTCAAGGAGATAGATATGGCCGAAGCCAAAATCAGTGCGATAAATGCCATAGAAAGAGAGGGATCGTACATGGCGGACGTCCTCTCAGATTTGCCTCAGGACGGCATGAACGATTATGTACAGGACTACGTACAACAACTTGCGGCATCAAATCTAGTGACAGACCCTCCCGCAGTACCTATTTTCGTGCCTGTGACTTCTAGTCAGGCAGAGCAGGTGATCGATATTGGAGCTGAATCGAGCAAGATTTCACCCGTTCGTCAGAGCGTCGCGTCTAACGTATCCGAATCTAGCGCGGGACCTATTTTTGCGACATCTTCGTCTCCTATCCTGCAGACTACCCAGGCTCCTCAGATGGACCCTACAAGGACGACATCAGACTCTAGTTTCAGTCAGTCTACTAGTATCCCTGGATCTACGATAGCATATACTACAGCGAAGCTTAATCCCCAGGCTACTACCTTCGTCCCAGGTCCTACAGCCTTGACGAGCACTACATGGTCAAATATCACTGCGACCCCTGTGACCCGATCAGATGATAATGGTCCAGGTATGGTAAAGACCCAGGAGCAGCCTCCAGCTCAGCAACAGTTCTTTGATTTGGCGAAATCCTTTGCAGAGCAAGTGAGCCTCAGTAGGTTACCGCCACCGGAACCAAGTACGTTCTCTGGAGATGCTCTGCAGTACCCAGGATGGAAGAGTTCGTTCGAGGCGCTCATCGAACAGAGAGGTATACCTCCCTCAGAGAGGTTTCATTACCTCAAGAAGTATGTTGCAGGTGCGGCTAAGGAGGCCATTGAAGGATTCTGCCTCCTGATGACGGAAGACGCCTACCAGGAAGCCAAGGCCCTCCTACAGAAACGTTACGGCGATCCTTTTGTTGTTGCGAATGCCTTTCGAGATAAGCTCGAGGCATGGCCTAAGATAGCTGCCCGCGATGGAACAGCTTTGCGTAAGCTTGCGGATTTTCTGCGACAGTGCGACACTGCGATGAAGACCATCGACAGTTTAAAGATATTGAATGACGAAAGAGAAAACAAGAAACTTCTCATCAAACTTCCAGATTGGTTAGTAACCCGGTGGGCGAGAGTAGTTGCTGACGCACGAGAGAAACAGGGAAACTTCCCAAATTTCAGTTCTTTTGTCCAATTTATTGCTAAAGAAGCAAACATTGCGTGTGATCCCATCACATCCCTACAGGCCCTCAAGACAGAGAAGCCCAGCGACGACAAGAGTTCTGCCAACAAAAATGGACGCAGACGTGCACCTGGCGCCAACTCTCTCTCCACAGAGACTACCGAGACTGGTAAGACCAGTGAGACTGGTAAAGCGAAAACAGAAAAGGATAACAACTGTCCATTACATGACGGCAAGTCATCCCATGTGATTGGTGACTGCAAGATCTTCTTGAACAAGCCTCTTGAAGAAAAGAAGAAATATATCAAGGAAAATGGACTGTGTTTCGGCTGTCTCGGGAAAGGACACAGGTCTAAGTTTTGTAGACAGAGACAGACATGTAAGACATGCCAGAAGCCACACCCCACAGCCCTACATGGAGATGTGTGGAAGCCAGTCACCAAAGAAGAACCTAGCAGTCCAGACACGAAGGTTACTCCTGCCGATAAGAAAGATGCGGAGAAGAAAGTTCCTGGGAGTAAAGCAGTAGAAAGTGTGAGCCACTTGAGTGATACAGGTAAGAGCAGCAAGTGCTCCATGATAGTACCTGTTTGGGTTTCGCACTGTGACTCGCCCGAGAATGAGAGACTAGTGTACGCTCTGCTTGACACGCAGTCCGACACCACATTTATTTTAGAGGACACAAGACTAGCTCTTGGAGTAGACGGACCGAAAACTCAACTTCTTTTGTCGACTATGTTGTCTAAAGACCAGGCTGTGGACAGCAAGAAGATTTCTGGTCTCATGGTACGTGGACACGATAGTGACCTAAAGGTTTCTCTTCCAGTAGCCTATACGAGAGAAATTATGCCTGCGAATCGGTCTCACATTCCTACTCCAGAAGTCGCTCAGTGTTGGCCGCACTTGGAGCGAATTGCAGACCAGTTGATGCCACTGCGAGATTGTGAAGTTGGTCTTCTTATTGGCTACAACTGCCCTCGTGCATTAGCACCACGTGACATTATAAGTCCCCGAAGCAATGAGCCATATGGTCAAAGGACAGACCTAGGCTGGGGCATTGTAGGAATCGTCAATCCTCTGCTGATAGAAGGTGACGCCATTGGGATAAGTCATAGAGTCGTAGCTTGCGAAGTGCCCGACTCACTTGCAACTGAATCTGGCGAACCAAATCAAATCTTGGTTTCCTTCCAGACGAAGATTAAGGAAGTTGTGAGCCCTGTTGAAGTTGCCAAGATGCTGGAACAAGACTTCAGTGAAAAGCAACCCTGTCAGCCTGCATACTCTCACGATGACCGAACCTTTTTAAAGAAGGTAGGTGAAGGAATCCACCTTACAGAGGGACATTATGAGATGCCTCTTCCCTTCAGAGTGCAGGAACCTGCCCTGCCAAACAACAAGACTCTAGCACTCCATCGTTTAAAGCAGTTAGAGGCTAGATTAAAGAAAGACAAGGACTACCATTCTGACTACACAACGTTCATGGAGAGCATGATAAAGAATGGCTTTGCAGAAAAGGTTCCATCATCAGAAATTGATCTGGGAGATGGATGCGTGTGGTATATTCCACATCACGGGGTATATCATCCCAAGAAACCTGGAAAGATTCGTGTGGTATTTGACTGTAGTGCAAAGTACCAAGGCACGTCTTTGAATGACCACTTGTTACAAGGCCCAGATCTCACTAACGGTCTGGTGGGAGTTCTTTGCAGAATGCGGCAAGAACCAGTTGCCTTCATGTGCGACGTGGAACAAATGTTTCACCAGTTCAAGGTGAATAAGGAGAACAGAAATTTCCTTCGCTTCCTTTGGTGGGACAAGGGAGACACTAGCGTAAGTCCAGTCGAGTACAGGATGAAGGTGCATTTGTTCGGTGCAGCTTCCTCTCCTGGTTGTGCCAACTTTGGTCTGAAGCAGACAGCCGACGATAATGAACCGGACTTTGGACCAGAAGTGGCCAGTTTCATAAAGCGCGACTTTTATGTCGATGATGGACTGAAATCTGTTAGCGCAGAAACTGAGGCCATTGAACTCATTCAAAAGAGTAAAGATCTTTGTGCGAAGGGTGGACTGCGACTGCACAAGTTCATATCCAACTCGAAAGCTGTGTTGGAATCCATCCCAAAGGAAGACCGTGCTGTAGGTGTAAAGGACCTAGATCTACTTCACGACCCACTACCTCTTGAGAGAGCCCTCGGGGTACAGTGGTGTATCGAATCAGATACGTTTCAGTTTAGGATTACCCTGTCGGACGAACCACTGACTCCGAACCACCTCTTGACGATGAAGTCAAAGATTGTACTCCCACCTCCCGGTGAATTTCAGCGTGCTGATTTGTATCTACGAAAGCGTTGGCGTAGAGTCCAACATTTGGCCAACGAGTTTTGGTTTCGTTGGAGAAAAGAATTTCTTCAGAATATTCAAGAGCGACAGAAGTGGATGCGTCCACGTCGTGATCTTAGAGTTGGTGACGTCGTGATCATCAAAGATGAGAATGTCCCCCGAAATGTTTGGCAGTTGGGACGAGTGGACAAGATAGTCCGAGGTGACGACGAACATGTCCGCCGTGTAAAGCTAGCGATCGGCGACCGAAGCCTGAATGCCAAAGGCAAGCGTGTTAGGCAAACTGCCTACCTTGAACGTCCGATTCAGAAACTAGTTCTGTTGGTTGAGGACACGGGAGAAGGGGAGATCCCCGTCGGGAAGCCCTGATTTCTCTTCTGGTCTCTGGGTGGACTGTCAGTGAGCTTAGTGGAAAAGTCAAACCGTGGTCATACCTATATTGTTTATCTTATGTGTTTAGGTAGATCGAAGAGTTACGTTACTTCAACTTGTTATGTTGATATTTCTGTATAAAAAAATTATTCTAATTTTTGAGGAGCCATGTAAAGGTAGCCAGGAGGTGCTGCCACCAAGTGGTGGTTTTGAGAAACAATGTTACTGGTAAAACCATGGGTCATAACCACAGGGAATCATGGGTAGATGGTTATAGCTGTGCTGGTTCCTGTAGGTAAAGGCTTAGACTTTGAATAACCAGCAAAAGTATGACATCAGCAAACAACCACATGGCAGACAGAACTGAGAGAGGGAACTGAAACTTCTGCTACAAATTATGAGAATATTGGCTGTAAAAGGGACCAAGGAGGTTAGTAAACTTATGTTTACGTGAGATTTATGTTCAGAGATCATGAATGTATAAGTCATTAGTCCTGCTAGAGTGTACATAAACTCTAGTTTATTGTGAAACTTGTGAAAGCTGTAAAGGGCTTTGCCCCCTGTCTGGGTCTATGAGTAGTATGTATTTACTATGGTGCTGAGTGCAGTCAGCTGTGTGTGCAGAATATATATGAGGCCTTTTAGTTGTGTATTGCATATCATAACTGGTAGAACATAACCTCTCATGGCCCATTTAAGTAGTAATATGTCAGAGAGAGTGATAAAGCATTATAAGGTGCCCAGCCTATAAAGTATAAAGTGGTAGTACTTATGTAGAGTTATAGCCTATATTCTATAGAGCTATTATAGAGGTAATGATGATGGTAAATTATGATTGTATACCACTTGGGTGTATTGTGTGACTAAAGTATGTGTCATTTTTGTATTTATTTGTAGTTTTCACGGAGACACAGAAAAGGTATAGCTGGAGACAAAGACATTGTGAAACAACATGAGAGAGCCTTGTGAGACAAGATGAGAGAGCTATTAAATAAACAAGACTTTAACTTTAATTTGGCTGTGCTTTACGTCTTCTGTCGAGACCCTTGAACAATCCCTATTGCGAAACCCCGGCAGATCCAGAATGCGGGCAACTTCATTGAAGCGCTCGTACCTGCCGCTTCATAAAGTGTTACCGCTTTGATGTATGAAATTAGATACAACATTTTGGAGTTGTACTATAATAGTTAACCTGCAGTAGCCCTGTCACAAAAGGTTGGCAGAGTGGCGTACTGCGCTGGTTCATGAGCACGGGGTATATTGATTGATTACCTCGGTGTCTATGCCCTCTGGGTCGAGCTTGGTGTCTCTGGAGAGGTAGAGTCTGACGGTGTAGACCTGCAGGGCCCGATCAGGATCAGGGGTCACAGTGGCCGCACCATGGAGCTGGACCCGTAACGACAGGTGCAGAGGGTTAGGGCGTCCGGTGTAGAGAACACCACGTGGCACTAGGAACTGCTGCAGGTAGAGGTCCACCCCGTCTGTCAAGGTCAGAGGGACAACACTGGGGTCTCAGTACAAATGCAAGCATTCAACCTTTAGAAGTCACTAGTATTATGGATTGTTTATGAGGCATTTGTTTTAAAGGGGAAGGGGGTGTATATAAAGGGCAGAACAGCCATAATGCCAGTGGGGGGGGGGGGGGGGTCATCATTCTAACAGTTCAAAGGGCTCCTGGAAACTTTAGGTATATTTGAAATATCTCAGTAATAAATTACTCCTTGAGTCTGATTTCTGTCTAGTCTAGCTTATGAACATATCAAGCATCATTATTGTGAAAATGAAGAAAAATATCTCCCTATAACTACCCCCAGCAGATAATTTCTTTTGAATATATGTCAGTTAAGTTTGAAAGTTGTGGCTGTTCCCCATCTGGTGTTACACCCCTCCCCTGTTGAGGCTGTTATGTCAGGGGGTCAGGGCCCACCAGATGACACCCTTCACCCCAAGATTACCTCATTAAGGTCATAACACCCCCAGCAGGAGGGATTCGTTAGGACCCTAACAAGTTCTTCCCCTTTAAATGTGAATGCCTAATACTCTTTTGCAATACAATTTTCGATAGGGAATGTTCCTCTTTACGAGGTGCTAATCTTATAATTACACTGCATGTTGTTCGTTTTATTTACTGGGCCATTTTAAAGAACTCGTTTCAATTGATAAAAAACTGGTACAAAGTCATTTTGACATCCCCCGTGATTCTTAATTCTGCACCATATATGACTAGAATAGAAACATACATAAAATAATCTTTCCCTCTGTACTCAGACTACAGACTCTGTACAGACTCTGTTTGGTTCTGTACATTCCTAGGAAAAACAGTGCATTTAGGTAATTGAGAAGGCTTTTAGAGAATGCCCCACAGTTATTTTACCATATCAGACAGGAACGTGGCTGTAACTCAATTGTAATAAGCTTGTATACCTCCAGAGCAGTCTACGATGGGGGAGACATCATGACAGAGGCAGTTATTGTCGAGTTGTGTCTCATTGTAGCCGGCTGTCGGGTGTTCGCTGACCACCACACACATGGAGGTGATACTACTGCAGTTTGTCAGCACATTCACTGCTGTCTGTCCTTCTACCGTCAACGGCCCTCCACCACCCAACAAACCTGCCCGCACCAAACAAATGTATTGTAACAAAACATGAGTATTGTATTAAGAATTAATACACTTAGTTAATGTTGCATAAATAAAGTTTACATAAACTGCTTTGTACAGTTTTGTCTTAGCATAACATTAATGTTGTATGTTGCTTTCGATGTGTTACCTGCGTGCAGCTTTTCAATTTCTTGCTCCTTGTTGAAAACGCCTGTGAAAGGTGATGGAGTCAGATTTGAACACACAGTGGTGTCACTGAGAGCAATTTGCACATCATAGTTAGCTTGGCCATCTGTGCGGCTCGCTATGTCCGCTCCTGTTGCCACATTTTCAAAGGTTACAGAAAAGTCTACAATGGTAGCGTAGTCCCCAAGGTAGGTTATCTCGGCCAGTACTGCAGAAGACAAACTCTTTCTGAAGTTGGTCACCTGTAGGTCTGAACAGAAACAGAAAGTGGGTCATAACATGTGTTGAATGTCTTGACAGTGAGTTCTCAATAAATTATAATAAAGAAAAGACTCGAGGCACTGTCGCCCTTAGGTTGTTGAAATAATGGTCATAACGAGGGGCTGCCAATATACTGGATATCAAAACGCACTAAATAAACAAGATGCATAAAAAGCAAGCTATGACCATAAAGTGAAATCAAATGAGGTGCCCCATCAAAGTTTCAATATAACCAACAAGGTGGTCAGGGCATGCTATCCCTAGTGGTGTAATTAACTGTTATAAATATAATAATTTTGCAATTATCTCTACCTTTGTATGGACAAAAGGAACGACCGCAATATTGCCCCGAATACAAAAATTAGTCTATAGATTGCCAAAAACTCAAATAAACTTTTAAATTCTTTAGGTGGAAAGCTTTTTTAAATAAAATGTTAATAAAAATGTTCTGAATGTTGCCAATAGGGCAAATTTCTCACCAGGAGTCACTTTTCCAACTGTATTGTATTTGACAGGTTTCCATGGAAACCAACATTTTATAAAAATATCTATTTCACTCTTTGTAAGGATAAATGAAACCCTATCCATTTTATGAAAAAGAGAGTTTATTATTATCATAAGTGATAACAAGTTATAGCCAATTGGAAATCATCCTATTTAAACAAATTTACCCATTTTTCATGATTTTTGAATGTGTATGTCAAGTTCTAATGTAAGTACACTGTTGATCGTTTCTGTAATCACAATGCTAATATTATTTGGTGACTTGATATTCCGCTGTTCAAATAGCTATATCTCTGGTTCTAATTGGAATCTTTTGCCCTTTTGCAACGGTGATCTATGAGATTTCATTATAAGGCAGCATATGTGGCCTGTAGCAGTGAAAGGGTTAAAGATAACATAAAGCTACTCATGAACCTGATTCATTTCATTTGTAAACAATGTAAATATAATGCATACACATATCTTAGTATATCAACCCCTAATTTCTTTAACATTCCTATTAAGTTGTCTGGATTAATCAGATTTAAATGAATAGCCAAACCTTCCTCTTTTTGCAAATCGAAATGACACGTGTACATCAATATAAAGATTACTGATTCCATTTCATTAAACTAGGAAAATACGAATGCATATCTCACCTGGATTACCATGACAAAACGTGAAGAAACAAACAAGCAGCAGCTGGACATTCCTTAACTTTTCCATTGTCTATGGCATCGACTTGATCATTATCTTATGGAGGAAAATAACAGAGTGAAGAAGCCAGCTTATTTTGGGAAAATGAGGTACACTGATACGGAAATACAACTGCATTACCAGTACATTTAGTTGTCACTGGATAATAGCAATCTTAGGAGAATTATTGACAGCGCAAATTGTACATCATATTATTTAATATTCATTAGCATTAAAAAGAGCCTGTGCAAAGTTCGCAATATTATTTTACTGGTTACATATCAAAACATAAAATGCATTTGACTCACCTTCAATCAGTATTCATCAAGAGAAACAATATTGTCTCAAATTGTTGTTATTGCGTAGAACTGTCCAGAGAGGTATGCTGCCATTTTGAATTCTGGTCCTTTGAGGTTGGCTGTTGGTGGGGAGCAGCTCTGGGGGAGGGGGTATGTGATCAGTCAGTGTGACAGTGTGACGGATGAATGACCTCAGGCCTTGACTTCTACTGGGACCACGGCAACGACCAATAACCCTGTGACTTATTCATGGTTGCAGCCTACTTGTTTTGTCAATCCTCATTGTATTTTCATAAGTAGTTGTAAGTTAAGGATGACAACTAGTATTGCAAATAGCATAAAAGGAAGATATCCCTGTACTCTTACTTTTGGAAATAAAATATCCATTTAGGGGAACTGAAAGTGTTTGAAACAGTACTGCTTTATCAAATACCAGATAAGATTCTGTACAATATATCAGTAAACCAGTCACCACCAGTGACTATATTCATAATATTCAATATAGTGAAGATTGAAACCAACCAAGAGCTATACCACCAAAACACCTTTGACATTATCTTGTATTTTACATGTAATAGGCCTGATATATCTTTGGTGGAGGAGATCATTAGGGTGTAATATATATTTTCAACGGATACGTAATAAAGCAATGCTTGTTATAAGGCCTACATGTAGAGTGGAACAAGTATAGTATAAAAATGCCATACAAGTCGCATTCACTGCAGCTCTATCTCATTAATAGTTAATGCGGCCACTAGGGGATACATGCCCGGACCAACCTCGGTATGGAGTTATGATCTACCAGTAAGGATACACTGCCGATGCGCACCAAGATGGAAACATCATCTCTAGATCTTTCTATATAAGTGAAACTGGACTTATGCAGTTATAAGAAGGAAGAGCCTAAGTACGATTACTTTAGGTAAGTCTGCATCTGATTCTAATGTTTCTTAAGAGGGGAGGGGGGCAATTATGATTATTGTATAAATTTTGGTGAGGTGGGCAGGGGGGCGGTGGTTATAAAATAACACTAAATTGGACCACATCAGCGGTATTCATATCATCAATTAAAACTGTCTTGCAATCGGTATATGATTTACCAGTGAATATAGAACTATCATCATAAGAACCTGCATGCACATGTCCTAAATTGGAACTGGGCCTTTATGAATTCAAATCTTACCTCAATTGAGTTGCTTGATATATGTAACACTGTAAATATTATGCTTTCTTACAGGAACCCATCATGGAACAGCTAACATTTGTTATAGCTGTAATGATATGTACATTCCAGTCCGGAAAAAGTCAAGGTAAATAGATGTGTGCTTCCTTTTCACATTATACTGAAAAATGTGTTCTTCCTTTCACATTTGTTTTTTAAGAATAGTTGCATATAAATAAATACACACAAATATATTATATATACATATGGAATCTTTCTTTTTCACTTTTCCACTTCACAATTTCTAGGATTTAGATAACAAGTTGTGTAGTAAGAAAGTCAAAGAGTACTCAACTGCTCAAAATCTAAAAATTGCATTTCCTGCCCTTAAGAGATGCCTTGCATCAATGACGCAAAATGATATGCTGATTTTGGCCCTTATAATGAAAATTATACATAGTATTTCTGTGCACACGATACAACTATCATTATTTCAACTACATGTAACTCCAACTAGGACCATGTTGGTCTTGATCCTTGTCAAATACAACGTTTCCTACTAAAATTGTAATTTTTTGTACAGACCTTAAGGTAACAAGTTTCACCCTGGATGAGAAAATTGTAGACTCAGATTCCTACACTAATGTTAATCTACAAATCGAGGCTGTGATACCAAACGATGGGATTATACCTGCGTATGGCATCACCATGTTTCTGTCCACGGACAGGGATATCAATCCAACGATAGATAAGCAGGTAATCCCAATCTTCTACTTTACATTCAATTTACATGATGAATAGGCCTACCAATCTCCCAAAGAAGGTCGGGGCATGTAAATCCAAAAGCAATTTGTATTTAAAAGCAGATAAATGAAAGCTTCATGTACCCAGTTAATTACCTTTTCGGCAGCAATTGGTACCATTAAAATGTCAGGACATGCTTCAAATCAATTCTGAATTTGATCAGCCCCTTCCATCCGATAAGGCTATAATTATTTGGCCTCTCCGTGAGTGTAGCACATGAAGATGAGCCAACTTTGTTGATCAAAATAAGACATTTGCCTTCAGCTTTAGGGGAAATATCAAAGCCTACGACTTTCTTTTAGTTCCAAGGATTTTCCATCTTTTGGTTTCATCTTGTTAGTTCCTAATAACTGGACAAGGTCGTGGGAGAGAAGTAACATAATCACTGTACTATATACATCTAGAGTTAGCTTTATGGAATGACCTTTTCCAAATCCTGAAAGTTCTTTCAGTGAGGTGAGTTTCAGCATATTACAGCAGTTTCAGCAGAGTAGCAAAGAGTAGCAAAGAGAAGTGTGTCAGTATTACCTTGAGCTGAATTTCATTCTGTAATCAAGACTTTAAAAAGGATTCCTGTAATTTCAATTCATATTGTGGCGTCAAACTTTGAACTTCTTCAATTAAAAGAAATTTAGGGAATTCCAAAGAGAACCCCTACTAATCTTGTGGAGATCCAACAATTCTTAGGGGCTAAAGGGATTTCTGCCATGATTTTGTTTTGTATAACATCATATCCATAGGCAGAGTTCCGATTGTGACACAATACCATGGATCATTTTCGTAAAGATTATTGCAGATTTACGCCTAGTCCCGACACATTAATTCGTGTTCAGCGACCTTTACATAACTCCTACATATCTACAATTTCAACACAAGACATTTTAATGAAATGTAAGGGGAGAGATTCTGTTATTTCAAACTTTATGATATAAGATTTGAAATAAGAGGCTACGGTATCAAACTATTTAATGCTTGACCAGAGGTAAAAACCATTTTAATGAAATGTAAGGGGAGAGATTCTGTTATTTCAAACTTTATGACATAAGATTTGAAATAAGAGGCTATGGTATCAAATTATTTAATGCTTGACCAGAGGTATAAACCATTTTGATGCTTAACGAAAAGGCCTTGGCTCACATTTTCGAAACAGATTAGGCTAGTAATATAAAGGCCGTATTCTATTATGCAAAACTAAAAAATGCCAAAGATCGGGACCAAACATCGTGAGTGGGTCAATTTCAGGTTTCAAATATCATGAACAGAGCTCCCGCTATTTACTAATATGTTGGTAAATATCGTTAGGAATGCTCCCGATCATTGGTTCCCGATTTTTTTCATAACCAAGATAGGGAGAATTTGCAGGTATATTCCAGCTCAGGATGTATGGCAGGTACCCCCAAAATCAGAAAGGCCTCCCGATCTTTGGACTTTTTGTCAAACATCGGCAGAATTTACATACATTTTGTGCCAAACATCGTATAGTGGAATGCGGCCTTAACTATCGGTAAGAAGACTCCCGATCTTTGGCTCCTGATTATTGGGACCCCGAAGATCGGGAGCCTTGAAGGTATATTCCACCTCAAGATGTTTGGCTTGGATCCTAAAAGTCGGGACTCCCTTACGATCTTTGGATTTTTTGTCCACTATAGGCTGGTTCCCACCTTACGATTTTTCCTGTTATGACCCTTGTCATAACAGGATCAGTATTGAAATGTTACAAAATCGGTAAAGAATCCCTTGACAACTGTGAGAACAGCATAGATAAATTTAGAATGTCAGAAAAGCCATCGTAAGTGTTCTAACAGAATTGGAATTAAATTTCTGTTCCGATCTAGTTACGATGTTGTCGTAACCCTTATCGTAACAGGATAAATCCTAAGGTGTGAACAGCCCTTAAGGCAGCATTGAAGGGAATCGTGAGCCAAAGACGTGTAGTAAAATAGGTACAGCCTTAAGGGAAATTTTGATTAGGGCCTCGCGATTCTGACTTTTACAAAGATTAATGATTTAGCAGATTATTACAACATAGGCCATAATCTTAGAAATGGAGTATTGGGTGCATGATTTATTTGTGACAAGCAAAATCTGTAATGAGACACTAATCTAGGTTGTCCGAATTAGTTAAAAAGAATATGGCCCCTGATCACCTTAAACCACGATTTTTCATCACTAAGCCCCCCACTCTCCATCTCACTAGAGTCAATGTGTTTTAGGTCATACTCAGACGCAGCAAGTTATATTAATAATTTCAAAATCGCATCTTTCATGAAATGGAAAATGATAAATTATTTTCTTTATCAAAAGATTAAGATATAGCCACATGCATTTAAGACATGCTTATAATGTGACATTCTTCTCTTCATAGTCAACAACCAAATCAAAGACAAGCAAAAAATGCCGGTTTTGAAAATGAACATCACATTAAGAACATTATCGTAGGGAAATGATGAAATTCAAAGGTCTGTCTTTGATATATAAATACTTATGCATTGGGCTAGTCTTCTTTTGGCAGTTGAATTATACTTTCATATTAGTGATAATTTGAAATGCAAAGTCTTGTGACAAGAACGCTGACCACTCCGACATCCTTGTTATGAAAGGTATCATAACACCCCTTCATAACAGGAAGAGTTTTAATAAAAAAATACTCAATGTCTTGTTACACTGGCATCCCTACAACTATATCTTCGATATAAAGAATACACTGTTGCTGTTTAGTTTCTTTGATATGAATTAATGTCACCACTCTATAGAGAACATTGTAAGTCATAATCAGCGTATCACAACGGTAAAAGTACACAATATTGGCATTGCTGTTTAATCTCCAGCTTTTTATACCTCTTTCTGTGATTGATGTAATCCACACTACATTAAGACATGATATCTCACCATGAACAGTGCCAGGGCCCATATCTTCGTAACTGACTTGGCTGATCAGGGAAATCTTGATCAGTGTTTCACGATTAGAGATTCTGTCTATCATAAATAGATTTCACATCTGAGTATCCCTCGTTGATACTATTTTGCAACAATACCATCAATTTTTGTAAATGACAAAATTGCTGATCTTGAGGCCCTGATAAAAAATTCCCTGATCAGCCAAATTAGTTACGAAGATAATGGGTCCTGGTAATAATGGGGATGTGTTGCTCGTTGGCGCAGATTCAAGTGCTCCCACCCCACTTCGGCCGGGTGGTTCCACCCCAGACGTCGTCGGGTCATCTGGACCTCAGCGGTCCGGGCCTCAAGATCCCCGATGTACACACTGACCCCACTGACCACGTATATTGTGGGAACATCTTTGTCGGGGTCATGGTCGACGGGACTACTGCGACGCAAGGTGTCGGTCGTAAGTACCCCTGCAATAGATGAAATTGTAGCTGTTTCTCTACATTGATTTAAATTATGTGAACTAGCAAGGTAATCTCTCCACTTGAAATACTGTACTGGATAATAGTAATAAGCGACAATCATATATAGAACAGTTATACGTTCGAAGCATGCGTGCATCTGAGTGACGTTGAGCAAATATGAGCAATGAAATGAAATCCGTCACTGGGCTCAATTAATCAGCATCGTCAGTTTTGCAAGGAATGTATATTATTTGGTAACGGGAATACGGGACAAAGGTAAATAGCTTGTGGTCTGGCATTGTTATCATATGAGGCACGTGGTCCCTTAAGATGGAAATCATTCTGATTTTTGGCTCCAGATCGTGGAAACGTGAACGAGACAGACGAGCAGAATAATATCAAATACTATCCACTAACCATCTACTGTGAAGGAGGTATGTCGTCTTCACATTTCTCTTTTTATACCAAATACGAGTAGATTTTGATTTTCTTTGATGTTATGATGTTATACAAATGTAGCTGTTTATTTCTGGTTTATTTCTAGAAAATGAAATCAGTTAACTGATAATGCTTATTGGTCTCCATCAAAATTAATACGATTATAACCAAACTTTCACGGAAGACTGGTGAAAACATATTGCCTGAAATAAGTATGAAGGGTATTTTTGACGTTCCCTTGAATTAGGCCGGATATATGTAGTTCTATGACGCAACTCACGTACGCAATTAGTGCAATTAGCAGGTTTTTCACCTACAACCGAATGTATGTGAATACCTATGTATAAAGCTATGATATACGCTATGATATACGCAATTATATATATAATATAAGTATAATATCCCTTGTATAGAAAAGATGCTCCAGGCCATTGATACAATATAAGAATCCAGTGTTAGAACGCAACAGATTTGGTTTAGAATTAGTTTAGATATGGGCCTTTACAATTACTTCCACTGAAACGGTAATATATTTTGACAAATGACAAGACGATATCAGAACGTATCGTTTATACAAAAACAAAATTAATGTGTTGTTAAGGTTTTTGTCTCCTGTTTTTCTTTCTTAAAATTTCATTTTCGACTGTATAAGAATAGTGACACTGGTCTGAATTGGCGCTGGCTAATAACCTGATACTTTTCTATCTATATGACATGAATTGTGTATACCGTCGTCATACCTTTATCAGCATATGGTTGCATTTTCAAACATTCTCGATGTTTACATCGAGAAATTTGTACTTTAACATGCCGTGTATGAAGTCCCCGTCAGGGTCCGCTGCATAATAAACTCCAATCGATTTTTTCGAGGAAAGTCATTTAAATATTCATTACATCCTTCCCGGTAGGACGACCACTGTTACAATAGGATGGCGGGCGTGTGTTTACTTGACGACACTTGACGTGTCATCAATTATTGGTACCATCCATATGGTAGGGATGACTCGCCTCTGCCTAATCTATCCCTGAGTTCTGACAAACAACGTATTTATGACGTTGCACTAATCCATTATGTCTTCCATTGTATCGAACATTCAGATGCCATGATATAGCCCATTTAAAACCATGGAAACATGGAAGGATGTCTAATTAGGTCCTTAAATTGTGTTTCTTCAAATTGAGATAAGAAAACAAAACACTTTACCTATTCTCACGACTTTACCATGAGTATACCTTTTTAACCCCGTGACAGTAAATGAGATAATGCAAAAGCGTTGCTTTGAAGGTATGCATATATATGTTGCCTCGCATAAATATCGTCTACAGCTGGTCTATATGAGATGCATAGGTCTACAATAATAACAAGGTATAAAACACAGAACTGTATATTGCCTAATATTTATACAATAGGAAAAATAAGTACACAACTAATGCCATAAGGTGCCCTACATTATATGCGTTCACTTATATCCCATTTATCACGGCACATCACTTGCACGTACTTGTTGGGAGCCCATGATACTGCCATTTGCTTCTAAAATTCTGAGGCCTGTTAGAACGCATGGAGTAGTCTTAAGTACGCAGCATAATGTGCCAAGGTTGGGCAGCTACTTTTTGGAGTTAAAATATCGAATCCATAATGAAGGTTTATAGAATGAGGTCCAAACACATGTAGATTGTTACATGTTAACTTGACTTTCCTCTGATTTGACCAGACATGCTGGAGCTGTCCGACTTCAGCTACACCCTAGGCTACAAGCAGAGCATAGTGCCCAAGGAAGTGGACATACCCGTCTGGGTCAACGCCACCGTGACCACTCTGCGACCCTACTCCCTGGATGTTGCCATCGGGGCGGCACAGTTTGACCTGGTTCTCTACCTGCAGGACACCACCGACCAGCTCGTCACAGGTCAGTGCACGGTCAGCAGGGGCCGTCCCTCGGGGGCCGTCCATTAATGATGTCACACACAAGAGGGTTGGAGGGGCTGGGGTAGTTTGAACAGTACTGCCTGGAAATGGCTCTTATTTTCATGTTTGAAACAGAAAATTCAGTGTGACGGGTGGGGGTGGGGGTAGGGGGGTGTGGGGTCGAGTGAAAAAGTGTGATGCTTGGTCCGTATGCAGTGTGGCTAGTATGTCTTATATATGTATATATTTATATATTTATATAAATAATTCAAAAGCCCAATTTCATTATGTATGAATAAATTAAAAAAGATAAAATACTGGTTGTCTGTGCGGGAACTTTGAATATTGTAAAAATATTGTTAATAGTTATTTTTTTAATGTTTTATCTGCAACCATTCTAATATTGCATAACAAAAATGATCATTATTAATTTTTGTGTTTTTGGTATTGATTTGTGACGAAAATTGTGTTTCCAGACCAATGACGATCTCAACTTTTCACTATTAAAAATGAGTAAAGGACCTAATATATTGTGTTCTCATAGCCATGAACTCACTAGATGGCACCAACACTTCTAGTAGTATTTACCATGTGTTTCAAGTTGTAAAAATGACCAATAGACCATAGTGAACTGCCATAGGTACAGAAGGGCCTATCACAATTGTTAAACTACTTCTGCTAGACCGAGGGCTTCGATGCTTGCCTCATAAACTTCCCCAACACCCACCGTTGACCCCCGTGCGCGGTTCATGTTTCTGAGACATACAAGACCAATCGCCCATCGGTTGCTCCACTGTGAGCCTGGATGAGTGTTTGTGTAATTTGGTCCCTTTCGTGCTATGATAGATCAAGCACGACTTGAACAAGAACTGGCGAGAATACAAATATCTAAACAGGGAAACTCCTAATTCTCCCAGAGAACATCACAATAGCATAAAATTGACAGGGGTTAGGTTTAACATTGGAGTGTCACAGAAGCATCCTATTGGTCAGAGCTAGTTTCCCCCCTCCCAATCCTTAACACTTGCAGAGTGGAGACGGAGCACTAGGTTATCCTGGCATAGGAGGTTGTGTGTATGCTTGTAGAGGTGTATAACATAGCCTTCGACTTCGACTACCTTCACAAAAAACTTGGATTATTACGCTCTCTGTGAGCTTTAGCGAAATTGTACCTATTATGGCAAAATACAGTTATACACAAGTATCACTGAGAAAAAAGTGCCTTAGGATAAGGGCAATGATGAGGTATTATTCATAATTATATAATGTATAATATAATCATTTTTCAATGTAATAACCTTTATCATTTTATGTTGTGAATGATATGTAGGACCGAAATCTAGACCCTAATTTAATATTAAGAATGTTTAACTATCGAAAAGATGTGATAGTAGGTAAATATCGTGAAAATGCTGTTGAAATTAGTATACTAAAGAGCACTTTCTTCAATTCATCTAGATCTACTTCGATTTATTCCTTTCACCTTCCCTATCCTTAACCCCTTCAACCCTCTATTCCTGAGGATAATAGATAAAAAAAGGTTTGTGGACTACAGGAGAAATGCTTTTTAAAGCTGCAAACCATTTGAAAATATTCCTTTTAGAAGCTGAGATATGGTCGTTTGAACTTCCCTACTTCTTGTACAATAGAAACCCTCCACTTCTGATAGTCCTCGTTGATTCCATGTTATGGTAACTTTAACTTGACCTTGTAAATTTAGAATAAAAACAATTTCTCATTCAGAAAAATGTATAAATACAATAACTTTTGATTGACTTGGTCTTTTATCTAACTGTTTGAAATATAAGCTAGAAAAAGATATTTCCTACATTACCAAAGAAAATTGTTCCATTGACCCTGAATGTTCTTTTTTCTGTAACCATGGCAACCTGACAACCTTATTATATGAAGGATTTCTGTGAAAAAAACATTCCATTGCAAATTTCCCATAATGCATTATTTGCAAAAGATTTGATATTTCTATGAAAATTATTGAATTCTCACGAAATTTCTATCTAGGTCAAATTTTTCCACAAAATTACACGAAAAAATCTTTTTTCACCAATAATTCCTTAATTAATGCTTTCAAGAGGCTGATTTCTCAGAATAGGCAGATTTGCCCTATACTGACCACAACGGCCTTTATTGGAACACATGTTCTAAAATATCTAAACATCATAGAATAATAATATGTAAAAAGCATAAGGTTCCTTGGAACTTTGGGAATATTTTGATATTTACCCCATGAGTGTAGGTGAAATACCCATTTTATAGTCAGAATAATACCCTAAAAGAGGTGCCATTTTATGGGTAAGACTCATGTGGTGGCCAAATATGGCCTTATGGGGTGGAAGGGGTTAAACAATGGCATTTAACTTGATCTACAAAAGTATTCAATAATTGTCTGCCTATATATTATTGTTAGTTAGAGTAGGCAGACATACAGGTTACAGGTTAAATAATGTGTGTAGACATAGGGCACATTTCACACTGAGGCGATTTTATAATCGTAAGTGCTAAGATAATATAAGCACTTGACAGAAGAAAATTCTCAACATTTACCTGTGACACAATATAGCCCCTATGACAATGAAAGTATCATCTAAATAATTTTTATTAGATTATATAAAATTGGTTTGTAAAAAACATTTTGGTGTTATAAAAAGGTCCCTAAACCCTATTTAGCAATATTATTTTATGTGTAGTTTAGGCATAGTTTATTTAAATATGGTAAACGATATAATTTTGTATGAAAACCCACTATGATTATTGTGTCGTCTGCTTTGTAACCTATATAGTCCCTGGAATGGTTGCTTTGTGATAATTATTATTAATAACTATTATAATTATATTGTTATTATTGTAGACCTATGGCAGTTCACTATGGTCTATTGGTCATTTTTACAACTTGAAACACATGGTAAACATTACTAGAAGTGGGTGGTGCCATATAGTGAGTTCATGCCCATGGCTATGAGAACACAATATATTAGGTCCTTTACTCATTTTGAATAGTGAAAAGTTAAGATCGTCATAGGTCTGGAAACACAATTTTCGTCACAAATCAATACCAAAAACACAAAAATTAATAATGATCATTTTTGTTATGCAATATTAGAATGGATGCAGATAAAACATTTAAAAATAACTATTAACAATATTTTTACAATATTCAAAGTTCCCGCACAGACAACCAGCATTTTATCTTTTTTAATTTATTCATACATAATGAAATTGGGCTTTTGAATTATTGTAATTAATTATGATTGCCCAGGAGCTATACACTTAAGATCATAATTGGACTCTTTTCCTGCGAATTAAAAAAAAAATACATGGTGTGAAATGGTTCTAAACAGCCCAAAGAGCAAAAATATATAATACAAGTTAAAAAACAGAAGCCCAGAAATGCAACCATCTTAAGTACTTACTTACGATCATATCTTTTTATGATAACAAAATTTGTACAGTGTGAAACGCCCCCCCCCCCATAATATAGTACATTGCAAGAAGTGAAATGTAGGGTGAAATGTGTATAACTCAGCGGCAGGGAACTGAATTCTCAACGAATGATTATCTCCCTAGGTACGACAATAAACCCTGGGGCCACCGATATCACCAGGCATGGAAAATATTACCCTGAAAATAACAAGGTTTTACAGGGACGAGCTCAGGGAGAAAATGTATATCTGGAAAATGTCGAGATGTGGGTTGACAACACCAAGCTGAACATTCCGCAAACAGGGGCCTTAAAGTTACACCTGATGGTTAAAGAACCATCAACTAGTAGCCAGTCTGAGATAATACTGGCTAACAACTATGCCTCCGCTGAGACAACACGTAACAATGGACCAGAGGGTAAGTACGACCATGCTTCTAGCAATGTCATTGATGGCGGGGCTGTGAGCAGTATTCTTGTCGACATGAAGTCTGCACTTTTAGAGGGAAAGGACAGAATTGAGAGAGTCTGTTCTTGGTATAACTATACTTTAGGTGTACATTGCCCTTTTCATCTTTTTTCAGTGTAATTGAAAACTGTAGACCTATCAGTGTTGTACTTGTCGTTGCAGCACGGATGAGATGGGGCGATGTGGACAACTTCCCTAATGAATTGACAGTTGGGGGTAAGTTTTATTTTACTAAAAGAGCTCCAGTATGGTGTGATAAATTATAGTAATCAATTTAATGTCATGACACGAGTTCGTGCAATAATGATTCTAACTAACAGAAAGAAGTGTTGTACTGTGAGCACTCTCCACCACAACACCTCTCCCATCTAGAGAATCTCTGGTCACAGAGGTCAGTGGTGGAGATAAGGGCCTAAATAAATAGTGCAATGTAACACTAACTAGCTCAACATTTTTCTTTGAATCTATCATTCCTATTCAGATGGATAGAAGGCAAATCATTTTGCTTAATTTTACAAGGTTAGCAAGACCACCATCACCTGGTGACAGGGGTTCGCTTGGGCTAAACATAGCCCTTAAGCGTTGAGGACCATAAACTGGACCGCCGCTCCCATTTGCTGTGGGGGCCTATGCTAGGAAGGCTCCGGGACTAGAGAGAGTCGGGTTCTGTTTATGATGACCAGTGTCTGCTAGACCAATGAGCCACATCCACATTCACTGTGCAGCAGGGGAGTCTCCATGTCGCATGTCAAATTTAAAAAGCGGCCGTGTCGCGCTGTCGATTTTGGCAATCTGTTAGGCACCCCGAAGTGGCTGTTAGGCACCTCATACGTGACACTGAACACAAGCTCGGTTTGACCCTGCCTTCTGCTAGATGGAGGGCTTCGATGCTTGCCTCGTGAACTTCCCCTGACTGTACACACCCACCGTTGATCCCCGTGCGCGGTTCATGTTTCTGAGACATACAAGACCAATCGCCTATTGGTTGCTCCAGTGTGAGCCTGGATGAGTGCTTGTGTAATTTGGTCCCTTTCGTGCTACGATAGATCAAGCACAACTTGGACAAAAACTGGCGAGAATACAAATATCTAAACAGGGAAACCCCTAATTCTCCCAGAGAACATCACAATAGCATAACATTGACAGGGGTTAGGTTTAACATTGGAGTGTCACAGAAGCATCCTATTTGTCTGAGCTAGTTTTCCCCCTCCCTATCCTTAACACTTGCAGAGTGGAGACGGAGCACTAGGTTATCCTGGCATAGGAGGTTGTGTGTATGCTTGTAGAGGTGTATAACATAGCCTTCGACTCCGACTACCTTCACAAAAAACTTGGATTATTACGCTCTCTGTGAGCTTTAACGAAATTGTACCTATTATGGCAAAATACAGTTATACACAAGTATCACTGAGAAAAAAGCGCCTTAGGATAAGGCCAATGATGAGGACAGTAATCATTTTTCAATGTAATTATCTTTATCATTTTATGTCACGAAGAATATGTAGGACCGAAATCTAGACCCTAATTTAATATTAAGAATGTCGAAAAGATGTGATAGTAGGTAAATATTGTGAAAATGCTGTTGAAATTAGTATCTAGGTTTGATTTCAATAGATATCTTTTTAAATCTGTATGGTTTCTTCTCAATTTCAGGAAACTTGATGACTACTACATTTGAAGCCGAAATAATAAAAGGCACCTTGTCAGGAACTGTCTCGGCTGTCCACCTATATTATTCAGTCGATAAAAAGTAGGTAATTCAGTGTAGACTAAAAATCTGTCATTTGTTAATAACATTAACAAGCTTCCTAATATATAAATCATGTTGTATTTTTGGTCTATCACAAGGACTGCGATTTTCAAACGAAAATACTAAGGATTCGAGAAAGTGACGGTATTCAATACCGAGTTTATGCTACCTAATTAGCCATTCAACTTCTTATCATGATATCATGGAACCTGCTGTTCGCGCTATAGGAAAATAAATAGAGCTCAAAATAACTAACATTTATTAAGTAATTAAGCCTCTGACCAACAGTTATGAGATAAGACTAAAAAGTATTAAAAAATCTATATCATAGGACGGGTCCCAAAAAAAGCAACCTTGGTTGTATTTTCATTGCAATCACGCTGGCATTTGATATGCACGAAACGGTACACATTCGCTAGGTTCGATGAGGCAGATGAACTTTCGCCCATTGAGTTCGCCCTATCTCTCGGGACTTCGGACACAGTGACGACCGATGTTTCTACTGTGAACGTCATGCCAACACCCACCGACAAACGCTACTGTGGGGCCGTCTATGGCGTCCTCGAGATTGTGGGAGGAGGCGAGGCGACATATCACGATAATACCCACCTTCAAATGATGTGTATCGTTTGTGATAGCAGCGGTGAGCACGTTGTTAACAGACTGGATAAATGAATATTAACACTTTCTTATAAATTATAATTATTAATACTTACATACGTCATTCTTATGTCTTGCTCTATGTGAAGAGAATACAATTCTTATGTCACAAATTAAATAAATTTGTGTGCAATAATAATGAACTTACCATTATTGTCAGTAACCCGAACTTTCATTACGATCTTCGCTCATACTATTGTTATTGGGTCTATTGAAAGATCAGCCACTAACCTTTCCTTACATATATTCTTGTATTTAATTGTTCAATGCTGTGTATTGCATTTCAAATATTGTAATGTATTATTGAACTATGTTTTCACCTACTTATAATTTCTGTTTGTAACTCGTGGGCATTCTGCGAATTTAACGCACCTACTCTCTCCATGATATGTATAAATTACATTTAAAGATGAGGTCAAAACGCGAGAAAAGGCTTTTGAAAACATTCTGAATTTTCCTATAATTAATAAAAGACTAAAGCAATGAATGTTGCCTGTTGACAGACCAGTTAGGGCTGACCGACCTGTGGGTGCATGGTGCTGACGTGATGTGGGAAGACAAGCCTACCCCTGTCACCTTCACCGTCATAGTCTCCTGCTGTGTCACCAACTGCAGTAGCATAGTAAGCAGCTCAATACTATTTTTTTTCACTGTTTTCACTACTCTCTTAGTATCTCTGACTGCCAGGATGTTCTTTATAACAATATATTATTTGAGTTAAAGAATTAACTAAAACTACAGCGGCTTGCTATCAAATACTTTCATGTAGATACTTAAAACCTCACACGTTGTAATTTGGCCTCCCAATATTTAGCATTGTGGCAGAGCATTATAGGAGAAAAGGCAGGAGGGAGGCGCCAAAGCCTTAACATTAATTTGTGACTGTCAGTTGCGGGCTGAAATAAATCCTCAAACCATTTCTTCTCATTAATTCTAGAACGTATTATAGATGGTTTGTTGGTTTTCATTTATAACAGAAGTGCAGTTACCAAAAGGTCGGGTTTTTAAAATATTCTAACACTAGGAAATATCAACAGAGAGGCGTAGAAGTTCCGACGAGAGTGAGGATATTCTCGTTATAATTAATTTTATTGACTATCATATACACTTATTCACCAGGATCCCTACGACATCAAGGTAAAGCTGGGCCAAGTCAATTCAACCGAGGTGGTAATTGAAGACGCTGTAAGCAGTTCAAGTAAGTCAGGAGGTTCTTAAATGTGCGCATGCATCTACTTAAAAACAAGATTTCCTTTATCTTCTATATTATAAGCGTTGATCAATAGTTTAGGCATACCCCTTTGTGACCCCCTGCCACTCATGCAGAAAGGTAATTATCTTACAGCTCTCGTTCCCATCTTAGTGGAATTAATAATGGCTTATCAATGAATTGAATTAACTGCAGTCTGTTCACTAGTGGATATTGACTGTCATAATTATTTCTGGGTCACCTATCACTAGTAATAGTTAAAGTATAACTCAGTAATAGTCAAACTATAACTCAACCATGAACGTGAATATATATAATTATCAGCCGTACATATCTGATATGCCAACAAAGTGAATAACCTATTATGAGAATAGATGAGTATTGTTTTCCTATTCTTTTGATCATTTAGATTTTAGTGTAGAGAGGAGGGTGATACTTACTGGAACAGTGATCCTCACAGCTCCTTCTACAGCAGACTGTTCTACAAGTAACACCTTAACAGTCACACTCACTCCCCCGACGTCTGCAAGTTCTGAATGGACCGAAAACAACGTGCTCAGTTTCCCCCTACCGGCCTTCAGGTGTTCCTTTACAGGTGGGTACAATGACCATCCCCTTTGGTTGACCGAGCATTTTGCCGTTGTTATGTCTTAACTGAAGAACAAGCCGCAATTGTGTTGGTGCGATCACCTGCCCAGAGATGAACCTATAAGGATAGTAAAATCGATACAAGAAAAGTTATATATTCAAGGACATTTTTGTATTTTTACATGAACATTATGTGAAATTTACTAAGTATTAACAGCATTAAATCACCCAAGATCAAAGGACACGACGTCGTTTATATTATAGACAGTATATGCTCGACGTCGCTAGTATAAGAGAAACAATATACGCAACAAGCGGAAATTCCCATTTTGCTGTATTACTAATATATAATCATACATCAACACGTACACACTGAATCATATGAAAACGAAACGACCATCTATAAGTTCCCTTTTTTATATACTACTATAAAGTCTTATGTCTCATAGAATCAATCCACGCGACAATGTCGTCTATATTGTGAAGCTAATAAAACTATACAGGCAGTTGATTTTACAAAATTACTGACGGACATGTACACACTATATACCCTTATCGATTCGGGTGATATCGTTACCTAAATAGTGGAGGCTAATCACGCGACGTCGCCCATATAAAGGATGTACTATGTGTACCGTAGGCGACCAGCTTCAAACACCCATTTCTATATACTACTTACCTCAAGATAGATTGTTGCGTATGTAAATAGATAAATTCACGCGATCTCATCGCGTAAAAAGTGGAGCCTATTGAGGCGACGTCCCGCAAGTACAGGGTCAACGGGAATCGCCGCAATGCCCCCCGTGCAGGGTTACCCGTGTACATGGCAGCCTTCTGTAAAAAGGGGCTCAATATGGACTTTTCAGAGGTTGTTTCCAACAGTCGGGTTCAAATATACATTTATGGTCATCCCAGAAATATGTACGTGTTCAATACATTTTAGGTAGGTGATGTTACAACTAAGACTAAAAACGTTTGGTTATCAAAATATGCCATTAATCATTTATCTCAAAAAACAGATTCCATTGACATCGTGGCCGTTGGCCTAACTGTACCGTCCAACCTGGATCTGGCTAAGAGAACTCCGTTTGAAGCCACGGCCAAGTTTACCGTGGAGGGGACAGCATACAATCAGGCGGACTGGCCCCGGATTCAGTTTGAGTTATACCTGTCGCTGGATGACACGGTGGACAGGGAGGACTTCCGCGTGATGTACCCGATGACCGACTGTCAGAGGGACGCCCTCAGCCAGCCGCTGGTGGTGGGAGATAACACCATCACCTTAGAGGATGACGGTAGGAGCCAAGCTTGTCTTTTTATCTGACTTAGACACTCAACCAGAAAGGACGGCATTGATTATCTCGCCCTATGGTTACTATGGTCGACTATTCTGATAATTCTGGGAATATGTATTGGTCTTTTCAACTGTGCCTTCATTCCAGTATCTCTGTTGCTGTTTTTACAATGTATCCGTCTCTTTAAGGTCATTGTTTTCTTCGATTACAATACAAAAGCCATTCGCTAATGTTTTTCAGTCGGGTTCTTGCTTCCATCAACTGGCCTAGAGCGGTTCTGTCGGCCGGACGGGTCTAAAATGGTTCACGTGTGCATTGCTTTAGACACGTATGACCCGACCATGAGCAACACCAAAGGAGGCCAGGTTGACGAGATCATTGAGTCCAACAATTTCGTTTGCAGTTCATCGGTTAACTTCGATTCAGGGAATGTCATTGACTGCAATGCAAAAACCATAACCACAGAGAAGAAATGTAGGTTTTGTTAACATTTAAACCATAAAGTTAGCACGATACGTTTCGTATCGGTAACCCAAACTGTATTCATTCTTTGGTATGTCGTCATGTTGTCATGATAATTATTATCATGTCAACGTAACAATTAATACTATATCAGAGGGGGTTATGATATTGTATTACAAATGGGATTTGCATCAGCCGGTATCAATGGCGATTTAGGACAGAATTAGATCGAACCCCAAAAAGATAGCTATACAAAAAAAAATGGGAAAAAAATTAAAAAATTGGGGTGGTCAAAAATAGTATCTTTTAATAGACTCAGTTGACTAATGTCCCCATAATGATTACATTTGCCTTATGATCCGACTTTCTACTTGCAGTGGAGATATCGCTCTTTGACGTTCAATTGGAGTCTGGTACCCCTTTTGTGCCAGCTGGAGCTGTGTTAAAGACCGAACCCCTACAGATCACATTTGACGTAAGTACTCCTTGGTCCCACTGGCCTGTCCACAATTGTGTGTATTTGAACTACTTTATTACCTAGGGGTTTCTCACTTTAGCGGACTGGAAAGATTCATGCTAACCGAAGTATACTAAGGTGTTGTTCACTCGTATTATCATGAAAACCATACCTTTTGATTCATTACAGCTGGAAAGTAGTTGATAAACTTTTACCAAAAAATATAATGAAGTATCATGAAGAATAAGTGAGACAAAACGAAACATGGAGAAAGCTTAATTGTATCTCTCCGGGGTAGATAACGATATCTAAAACAAAATATCTACAATGATGCCAAGTAAGAACAAAACATGTCGAGAATAAAATATGAAAATGTTATTCTTTCTAGATTGGAGTGATGAATGCATACAGTGAGGTATTGGAATCTGAAGCGACCCCCGGCAATTTTGAAATCCATGTACTGTTAGCTAATCAGGATGACAATGAGACAATCAGCCTCACTTTGCCAGCCGAGGTGGCGGGCTACCAGATCCTGGCCATAGACGCTGGTCAAACCCTCCGGTTCACTGTGCCCTCAGGTAGACAATGGTCCTACATATTGTTTTGCATAATTTACCGATTTTCCTCATCGAAAAAGAGAATCAATGCACGTAATAGTTACTTGTGTTGGTGGTTTATCATGTCATCTGTCAGTCACGTCATATTTCGGCCCCAATGTTTCCGTACGTAAGTGTCAGTGCACCTGGTATGTGAAGACACAAAGTAAGCTTTCATACGTTCATTACTGCTGACATATATGCAATAAGACAAATGGAGACCAAAAGAGGAGGCTTTTCATCTATATGTGATTCTCCTATATCCACTTATATGTTAGGCACATATTGCTTTTAATATACACCTGCTTAGTGCCTCATTTAAAGGTTTACATCAAATGGCCGTTTTCCTTCATTCATTTAAAGTGGAAGTGTGAACACTGGACATTTGAAATGTTAAGCCCCCCTCCCGGGGGGTATGTGGGTATTATTCGGGGTTATGTTGAAGATACTGATTGTCACCAACGTGTCTTTCAGTGGACCTGACGACGACTGACCTAACCGATCTGTGCAGTGGTTATGAGCCAGAGGGAGCAGAACTGAGAGCATCGCTAGTCCTGAAGGCCCCCGCTGTGACGGCTGGATACACGGTCGGGGATGCCGCCAACGCCTCACTAGTCCTGGCATGTAACTACCAAGGTTTGTAGACAATGATCAAGAAGCATATTTATTATACCTTAGTGTGATACAAGTTTAGTAGTTAAGAGTTTAACTCAGGTTGATACAAACCTGGGTGATAACCAGCCTTGTATCACACTGTAGTGTGATACAGAAACTTTTTAGTTTCTAAAATTCATGAAAAAATGAAATCATTAAGAAATAAAAAATCTAGCCTATGGATTATCTGCACAACATTCCTAGCTACATTTTACTGCTTACTGTTGGTGGATATGATGAATATCAAAAGAGTTATATGAAAAAACATAAAAAAATGTGCAGCATCACAGCCCCACCATCACTGATTGCTGTGCATCTTTCCTTTGGAGCTCAGATCTAACAGAAAAGGTATAATAAATCCATAACCAACCTCGAAGGGAGTACTCGGGCAGTTATCACCCCTCGCCGGGACCCCGATATCAGCCCTCGGCCGGCCCTTCGGGCCCTGGCCTCGGGCTGATATCGGGGTCCCGGCTCGGGGTGATAACCTCCCTCGTACTCCCTTCTCAGTTGGTTATATGTATGTACATGGGGGTGGTTATACATGCGGACCCTGCGATGCAGGCTCCACCCGTATTTTAATTACTTATATGCGCGGGCCCGTTTTCTCTGTTAAATGCCTTTGTATATATATAAAACATTGAAAATAGCAAAAACCGCTTATCTCGAACCCGCGTACCATAAAATCACTATACGCGCAGACCTGAACTCAAAGTCCACCTGTACTGCAATCCTTGTATACGCGGGCCTGTAATGTATTTGTGACACATCTTTACATACTCTAGTGTTCACAAATAGGTTACAAAAAATTAAATTGTGTAACATATATTCTCTTGTCCAAATTGATTCTGACGTAAAATGTAACTCATATTGCCGTAAAAACCTGTCCTATAAAGTAAAAATGTAAATACATCAAAGAACGTGAAATGAAGACGTGAAGCCCCAGAATATCAAATGATCTGGATATGCTCATGACAGATAGCATTAAAGCACAATAATTGAACATATTATTGATATGTATGTATGTCACATAGTGAAATAGGCCTATACGGCATTGGCTTATACATGTAACTTATATAAAATTATCTGGGATTCTAGGCTCAACCCTCCCTACTTTAATGCATACATTCATGTTATGGAACAGCTCGGGGTCTACATCCGCACATACTGTGAATTACTATATGCGCGGGAAAACCCACACGTATAACCACAGCTTATGTAAATGCATTTGATTTCGTATCCTGCTATACCTAATTGTAGAAGGCGAATAAATTAGTTCCGATTTTGCTTTCTATTGTCACAATGTGAACCTGTATGTGATTGTGGGGTACGGGTCAAGTCCACGTGGGGCATAGAAAAAAGTTTAGATCCTTCAAGTAACAATACTTTTGGGGAACTACTTTTGTGCAATTGAATACATTATTTGCTTATTGATCATATGGCTAATCCTATAATTATCTAGATGCATGAATGACTGTTGTTTTTCACTTATGTTTGCACTCATTTTACACTACAAAAAGCCATGATCTCGATATCAAAAAAACAAAATTCTTCACACAAATAAGCGATGATCTTTATATTGGTCTTTGGTGGGCAGGTGGGTAGGTAGGGCCTTTGAAGTAATTGGACACGGTTGACTAGGCCTGTCTGCCAACCTGTAACGCTGGAAAACGGTCGCCATGAGAGCCACCCCATGTTTTAACCTTTCTTACTTCTAATTGAATATTTTTTTGAAACTTTAATTCCGAATTGATACAACCTAATTGTATCAATAAAGGATGTGTAAAATTTATTTGAATTTCCTATTCCAACTACTTAGCCCCTTCGACATGAGAGGGATATCCACCAAAGTACAGGTTGGCGTTCACGGCAGCAATATCTAAACCTCCCAACACCTCGCTTGCATTGGAACTGTGGTGGTGTCTTTATTTTAACACTTTTGTATATGATATTTTGGATATCTATCAAAACCACAAACAGTAAACGAGTGGAATATAGCTATGAATCTTTTGGGGGTAATCCGTATGTCAAATATCCAGTTTCTAGAAGGTTTCTATTTTCTATAAATTAATGAAAAAGAAACAGACCCGTGGTTTCTGTCGGATATTTCACTCTTACTTATTCTTCATTAAATCATGTATATAGAAAATCAGAAATTGTTAAAATCAGATATTTGACACACGGGTCAACCCCACAAGATTCTTAGCTAAATTATGCTTGCGTAATGTGTGGTGATTCAATGAATATCTAAAAAGTTACAAGCAAAAATACAAAACAATTCCCGCGATTTATGTCAGACAGTCCTCTCGTGAGTTGGGTTACGCAAAATAACCAATGTACTATCTACCACATAGTATAATCTCGGTCAGTAGTACTTTTGGCAGAGACCTTGTGTGTATATACAGATATATCGAGACTGGAAAGTCCCTCTACGTTCTTATGTGCCAATTTCCCTGGATGCAGGTTGGAACCAACCCGCTCAACCATGACCAAGGATTGATCATTACCAATGTATTTTTGGAATAGGTGGTGGCACTACACAAACTATTGTCACTTTTGTTTATAATGGTCAACTCAAACCAAGTCCAACCACAGGCCAGGTGGCACACCTGAAGTAAATAACAAGTTTACCCCAAGCTTTCCAGTCTCGATATATCTTAACAATGTCTCTGCGTTTAGGGGTTAACCTAAAGCTTAAAAGGAAATGAGAGCGGAAATCGCCTATCTGAATGTACCAGACCAGCATTTAGCCTAGATATTATTCAAAACTATATAGGTTGTGTTTTCAATTCTATGCCATATGTATTGCAGTGATACCCGAACTGGAGGTAACCCTCCCGCCGTCCTTCACGGTCTACAATACTCCCACCATCTGGCTGCCCTTCTCCGTCACCCTGACCAGTTACAGGGGGCCCCTCCCCGACCTGACGGCCAACCCGCGTGACGTGGACCTAACCCTGACCCTGGTCAGTCTAACCGACCCATCGCCGACCGGTCGGGCGTTCCTGGTGGCTGTAGCGGGGGTGCTTGGTTCGGGCACAGGAGGGTGTAAACTGGAGGACACGTCGACAGAGTGGGTCAGCGTGACGCCCGGTCCCGCCTCACCATACCCAAAAGTCGTCATCAGGGGTAGAGGTCAGTAGTCATTCTGTCAAATTACTTGCCTCAATGATGCTTCTTTTCCGTTAGGTTCCGGGACATACACCCCAGGACGAAAGTTGCATTTAGTGTAACAGGTATATGTGATACTTTGACATAACGTAAGAGGTGGAACCCCATTCGCCGTGACCGATGATTGTGTCGCTTGCAGGTCCGACAGAAATATCGTATAGAGAAAAGTTGACAGCCGATAAAATTATCGCATGCAAGCGAAATTGAAGAAATAGCATTCACACTGGGAAGAGTGGCACCTAACGATTGCAACCGATCATTTCCTGAAGTACCTATCCCATTGAATCGGCTGGAATTCAACCGAATCAATGAGACATGAAATCTCATCGGTTCCACACCTGTCGTTTGAAGTATCGTCTACACCAGAATTGCAAACGATAACTGTCCCAACAGATCGCATGCACCGCGTCGGCCACGGCGAAAGGGGCTTGACAGACCTAGGACAAACTCCCCCTGACACCTACCCCCATGGATATACCAACTGGACGCTTACTTCTTGGGCACCTACCCCCAGACACTTATACCCCCACACTTACCTCCAAGGACATGTAGATACAGTCCCAGGGCCTTGGAGTAGATTCTTCCCTCCCCTGACATAGGGTAAACAGAGTATTATCACACACTTTGGGGTATCACGCAGTTTATGCAAGTGGCTTTAAAACACAAAATATACAAATATAAAATACATGCCCTGGGACAAAATTCGCCGACACGGATCTTATAATGTGAAGGAAATAAATTATGTTTACATTATAGCATACCGCTTCCGCTACCATCACCAAAACTGAACTCTCGTTTCAAACATCTTATGAAAAGTGTTTTTACATCTAGATTCATATTGTGTATTGTATTTTTTTTCCTTTTATATAGCTGAGTTCAATATGACTGGTGCTTGCACATGCTCTGACTTCCAAAGTCACGCCGTTCTTGGAGTGACGGTCATCAACACCGCTACGACGCTCACAGCTTCTCTCTACCCGGAGACGGACCTACAAGGGAGGTTTGACTGTAAGTGGTGTTATATTGCCGACCGGTACATACACGGCCTACAGTATATTTGAAATCGCTAACTATGTGATATTTTCTCAATTTGATCACATCTTCAACAAAATTAGCATAATGGTGTGTGTTCTTTTTCATAAGTAATTCACAAATCTATCACTCTTCGACCAATTCAATTCATTCAGAGCAACGATTACCCGTTTCTCCTTGATCTATTATTAAGCGGTGGCAGTATTACCGATTAAGGTGAAAATACAATGCTTAGAGCTGATATAGAATTAAATCATTGTTGATTTCAGTATTATGTACGTGGTAGATATAGCACGAGTCTGTGGCTGTACGCGATATAAACCGAGGCGACAGCCGAGGTTTATATCAAGTGCAGCCACAGACGAGGGCTATATCTGACATATACCACGGGGGTTTAATTGGTGTTTGTCTGGGTGCTTGGTCAGGTGGTATTGTACATTTCACCCTGACCCTATATAAGGGCACTATCTTGAAAGGTTTTATATCAGAAGTCCTTGGACATTTAGACAGAGAGGATCAGAAGCCTAAGGTAAAGAAGGACTTTTGTTTCATACACGTGAATACATACGTCAGGTCCCCACATTGCCTTCAAGGTACTTAATGTGATTCGCATTGGATTATATCTATAAGTTTTAACATTTTAATTTACATTTATATGCATGTATGTGCATGCATGTATGCAAAAACACCCGTCACATGTCAAACTTTTTGAACATCAGTGTCGCCCTGTCAAATTTAAGAAAAAGCAATGTCACCATGTCGAATTTAAGAAATAACCATGTTGCATGTCATTGGACATTAATTGTAAAATTGATATTAATTGGACTTGGACTTACCTCACTTTTAGTCTCACCTGCAGATCACCTTCAATCTCCACCCCATGGCAGTGACTGCTCTTCCTGCACACTCTGGGTGAACAGACTGGTCACCTCGACACTCTCCACCACATCCTGGGTCATGGTCAATCTCCACCCTCACACACTGGTACCACCCGGCACCTGGCACCAGCTACCCTTTATAAGGAGTCCTGGCTTCCAACCTCGCCACTCCTCTGAACGCTCCACGCCAGTGCTGTCGCTGATTGACCGCTGGGCCACTGCACCACTGTACACCGCACCATGCCGCCTAAACGCCGGGCCGCCGCTACGAGGTCGGCCACGCAGATAGGTGGACAGTCAGTTATCAAATATCACGGCTCTGCTCACAAATCTGGCCGCAGCGGCTGCCCCGGCCCCGGCCCCGGCGTCCACTCCGAGCGTGGCTGACTTGGCACAGGTAGCGCAGGCGAGCATTGATTTGGACTGTCTGCCTACGGACGGCCCGACTATGGCGGGGTTTGCTGCCCTCCCACAGACACCGGCTCCGCGACTGGAGCAGGCGAGCCGACTCCCGACAACTGCACATGCGGCGCAACACACAGGCGGACCTGACCAAGGCTACGACCAGCCTGGGTCACGAGCGCGCCATAACACAACAGGGCATCAACCCCGGCCCCAGACGACATCGTGGGCGAGACCACAACCTCCCAGGATCCAACCCGGCAGCCTCAACTTCCAGCCGGTGGCGGCGGTCCCGATCAACGCATGGGCACCACCGTCTACACTCCACGACTTGGAAGGTGACACCGGCCTCACACGCCGGGTGGCCGAGGCGCTCCAGGCAGTCGAGACCCCCTTCACGAATAGCACACTTGGTTCGGGTAAGCATGTCTTCTTTCCTCATCAGCTGGTGAATAGGGGGTCTAGAAAACAAAAAACGAGCCTGGGGGAGTTGTCGATGCCAGAGTACCTGTGGGGCATGATACAACTTATCAAGGCTAAAGAGCCGTCAGACGAAGACGTGTTTTATATGAATGGCCATTTAGAGAAGTTGACAGAAGATGCCAAACTGTACGACTGGGAATCGGTTAGAGCTTGGTCTGAAGAAGTAATAACGCGCATCTCGCAGGGCAGACTTCAGTGGTCTGACTCCTACGAAATTGACCGTTTACAAACACAGTATTCCCATATCCGGGTAGAAAGCGCAAGGAGTGGTTCCAAGTCGGACAAGCAAGATAAGGGGTACAAAATGTCAGACACAATGAGGGCTGCGAAGGCGGGACCTCCGTGTAGGCAATTTCAAACAGGGAACTGCTCCCACTCCGAAGACCATATAAACAATGGGTATCGCCAGTTACACATTTGTACGTACTGCTTGGCTAACAAGTGCGAAATGCAGCCGCACCCCTTAAAAGGTTGTCGCACGAAGAAATTTAACGATAAAGGGAAGAAGGATTCTGATGACTTGGGGTTTGGGAGCGGGAAAACCAAGTAGGAACTCATCCTCGTCCCCCCCAGACCCCCACTGAATTGGAGCAAAACACTACACTGAACCACTGCACTAACGACATATCCACTGTACTAAAGGCTGAAGAAAATCCCACTGTACCGTCGTATTGGCCTGAGCCTACGGCTCATGGCCTCTCTGTAGCACCTTTTCACCTGGCCCTCTACTATGACGTTCGCCGGTCCGGCATCCCTAATTACCAATCAGTTAGGCGACAGATCCCATCACAACTAGACTGTGACGCATGGGACCGGGCCCTTGAGAACTATCATGACCGTGAAATTACCAATTACTTGCGGTTTGGCTGGCCGGTGGCCTATTCAGCCGACACTCCACCTACTCCAACGAATGTCAATCACGCGTCGGCATTGCGCCACCCGCATGCTATTGACCAATTCATTCAAAAGGAACTTTCAAAGGATGCCCTTCTGGGTCCGTTTGCCACTCCCCCGTTTGCCCCATGGACACAGACTTCCCCATTAATGACTAGAGACAAACCTGACGCGTCTGGCAAACGCGTCATCATAGACTTGTCATACCCAAAAGGGGCTAGCGTTAACGATGGGATAAGAAAGGGCACGCAACCGGGTGAGGTACTTACGTACACCCTCCCCTCAGCATTAGACTTGGCGGAGCTGATTCTGCAGGCGGGTAGAGGGTGTTACCTTTGGAAGGCGGATCTAGAGAGGGCCTATCGACAACTAAGGGTGGACCCGCTAGACTACCCCCTCCTGGCGATTCGCCACAGGAATGAGATATTTTTGGATATATGTCCGAGTTTTGGGTGTCGCTCGTCCGGATCGGCTCAACAGAGGGTATCAAATGCTGTTTCATATTTGATGAGCGGTAAAACCTTTGCAACCTTGGCATATGTTGACGACTTTTGTGGCGTTGAAGGCTCATTTGATCGAGCTATGCATAGTTTCACTGAATTTGAGAAAGTAACTACCTCTCTGGGCCTTAAGCTTTCCCCAGACAAGACGTGTTTTCCCTCGACATCTCTTGACTGGTTGGGCTATCATTTTGACACTAACCTAATGCAGATTACCATTCCAGAGAAAAAGCTGGCTGAGGTGGTTGAAGAGGCTGCCCACTGGACGGAGGCGGAAACGGCGACGAAACAACAGCTCCAATCGCTGGCCGGTAAACTTAATTTTATCGGAAATTGTATACGTCCAGCCCGCCGTTTTATGAATAGAATCCTAGCCATGCTTAGACGAGCAGAGGACACGGACAGCGTCCAACTGGATCTCGAGTTCAGAAAGGACGTGCAGTGGTTTAGAGACTTCGCTACACTAACTAATGGTAAACTGTTGATTGAGCCCAAGCTCTCAGGCATCACACTGGAGTGCGACGCGTGCCTCAGGGGGGGCGGCGGCTTCTCTGATACTCACTTTTATGCCTTTACTTTCCCACAGAAGTACACTGCCAGCTACCATATCTCCCAGCTTGAGGCCATCAACGTGGTGATGGCCATTAAGACGCTCACGCCCCATCACTTAACGTCGGCCCGCATCCTTGTCAAAACAGATAACGAGGCCACCATGTATGCATTATCGACAGGTAAGATGAGGGATGCGGTCCTGGCAGCCTGTGCTAGGGAGCTTTGGCTCTTTTCATCACTAAAGCAACTTGACATTTTACTTCATCATGTCCCCGGGGAAACTCTGGTATTAGCATCGCTCTTAGTAGATGCAGTTTTGATAGTACACTCTCCCGTAAGGCTGAGACCCTTGTCACTGCTATGGGGCTGAAGCATGCTCTGCCTGTTGAATTAACCACTGTGCTCTCATCCATATGATTCCAGACCCGCGAGCGGCAGCATTGGTCGCCCAGCTGTCGTCATCATATGCAGCAGCATTCTCCGAGGGAACTCTCGCCAACAGAACAAGACAGGCCAAGGCTTACTTGCAGTTTATGCTAAATTATAACTTCCCCCATCTGTCTCCCTCCCCTACGGAAGTCCTCCTTTACATACAGTTTTTGGCCAACACACATAAAAACGTTACATCAGTAAAGAACTATATTTCAGGGGCAAAGTCGTTTGTCATAGCAGCGGGCGGTGACGCAACTGCGTTCACGTCCCCTCTCATTCCTAATTTGTATAAAGACTTACTTAGACTCTCTACACATGTACCTTCCCAAGCCCCGCCGCTTTCAATTCAGACTATTAAGGCGCTCTGCGATGTCCTGATGGCCATGCCACCAGATGGCCCCACAGTAAGATGCGCAGTCCTTATGGGCTTTGCATCATTTCTTCGTCAATCTAACTTGTTACCAACTTCAGGTCCAGGTGCGGTACACATGCTCCGGCACCGGGATATCACCCCCGATGGCCACGGTCTGTGGCTCGCCATCAACTCTTCAAAGACAATCATTGACCCGAGACTGAGAGTGGTCATACCTGTACACCCGGCCCCTGGCCCTTATTGTCCGGTCCGGGCCTGGCTCGATTACTCCTCCCGCGTCCCCCTACCTCCGGACGCTCCGGCCTTCATGCTATCCCCGACGAGGGCCCTCTCTCTCCCTCACATGTGTTGTTACATGCGTGCGGTGCTGGCGGCCCTGGGGCACCCTGCTGCCTTCTCAGTAACTGTCCACTCCTTGAGGCGGTCGGGCGCTCAAGAATGCGCCCGCCTTGGCGCATCACAGGAGCATCTTATGAGGCACGGCACATGGGCCTCAGCCTCTATTAACTCATATGTCCCACGACGAATCTACACCTCAATTCCCACGATTTTAACTACATTGTTTGGCCAATAATTTATTGTAGAGGATGTGTCAATTTTATCTTTTATTGTGGTTTCTTGCCATTGTTCTTATTATAATAAAATGTCCAAACCAGTTTCTGTCTTGTGTCCAATTGGACATTAATTGTAAAATTGATATTAATTGGACTTGGACTTACCTCACTTTTAGTCTCACCTGCAGATCACCTTCAATCTCCACCCCATGGCAGTGACTGCTCTCCCTGCACACTCTGGGTGAACAGACTGGTCACCTCGACACTCTCCACCACATCCTGGGTCATGGTCAATCTCCACCCTCACACACTGGTACCACCCGGCGCCTGGCACCAGCTACCCTTTATAAGGAGCCCTGCCTTCCAACCTCGCCACTCCTCTGAACGCTCCACGCCAGTGCTGTCGCTGATTGACCCGCCCACCACGCCCTCTTTTTATAAATTCATCATTCAAGACTTCACTGGCCAATAATTTATTGTAGAGGATGTGTCAATTTTATCTTTTATTGTGGTTTCTTGCCATTGTTCTTATTATAATAAAATGTCCAAACCAGTTTCTGTCTTGTGTCCAATTAACTCCTAAAAAGGGCCGTGTCGATTGTAAGTGTCTAGGGCCATAAAATGTATTCATCATTCAATTAAATGTGGTCAAAACCATGCAACAGCGAGGGGTATGCATTTTTAAAACCTTAAGGATATCCCTGTTGTGAAACTGAGGGTTTGGTTATGGGACGGACCACTGACCACACTGCCAGTGCCGGGTGACCGCCGCCTCCCCCCCCCCCTCCCCACCACACAGCAGACTTCACGGCACCACTATGGCGCCGTGAGATTACACAGAAGCGTTCCGCATCACTGGTGGTATACGCGTTATATTCACGGCCTACTTGTATTGTTCTCCCCGCCAACCGTGGTTTATGTGGTAGATAGAGCACGAGTCAGGAGGGTTACGCGAAATAACCACGAGGCGCTAGCCGAGTGGGTATTTCAAGTAACCTGCCTGACGAGGGCTCTATCTGACATATACCACGGGTTTAATTGTTGTTTGTCTGGGTCTGGGAGGGGAGGAGGGGAGGTGAGGGGAGAGGGGGGAGGGGGGAGGGTGATTATCAGAGGGCTATAAAAGGGGCTGTGGTCAGCCACATATATTCAGTATGCAGTGGTCAGTCGTGGTGTGAGGATCATCTGGTTTAGTAAGGTAGTGTGCCAATACTCATATTTTAGATATTAAGTCAGCTTTATAGTTTTCAAAGTAGGGGGGCAAAAGGGGGAACTCCCCCCGTAGACCCAGGGGACAAAATTTTTGCATCTCAAAATTAAAAGATTTGTGTAAATCTGGTGTTTTTTATTTTCATTTTTATAAGGTGGGGGGGTTGTCTCCGCTAGAGCACTGGCTCTGGATCTGCTATGTTATGACATGTGTTCACATTTTTTCAGTACCATCTATGCAGTGGAGCGATGAGTGGGCGTACCGGACCCGTACCCCCCTCCCAACCCCGTTACCCCCCCCCCCCCCCGCCCACCCTCCCACTACCCCCCTCCCCCCCAACGGCTACCCCCCCCCCTCCCGATCCACCCCCCCCACCCCACACAGACTTCACGGCACCACTGTGGCGCCGTGGGGTTATGTGGAGGCGTTCTGCTTCACTGGCAGATTACGCGTTATAACCACGGCCTAGTTCTATTGTTCTCCCCGTCTACCGTGGTATATGTCTAAATATGTTTCATGTTTTAGGTGGCAGCCAGGCTCCCCCACTGGACCTGGCCGTGAGCCAACCATCGGGCTCCCTGCCCTCCGCGCCGACGACTCTGACCATCACCACCCCACTGGACGTCAGCGCTCTGGTCGTCGACGTGTCGGCCGGAGGGCCATACAACTTCGACCTGGAGCTGTGGTTCTCCGCCGACCATGTACTGGGACCCACTGACCACCAACTGACCACCCTATCTAACAGCAGCAGCAGTGCTGCGGCCACGTACACCTTCTCTGAGGGCGTATCACTGTGGACATACGCCGCGGCACGCTTCTGTGCCGAGCCGGCCACGTACTTGTTGGCCCGGGTCGTTGATACTGACGGGAACACCGACCTTGACCCTGTGGACAACTGGTGGGAACAAGAAACCTCCCTCCTCTGCCCTGGTGGTAAGTACCATAGTACCAGAATCTCAGTACAAGTCTAGACCAATCATATAGGATTAAAAGAACAGCATGGATTAGCTGTGCGCCATTGATCTGCAAATGTCCAGAATTTATTCCATATTGGATAACTACTGTCGCTCATATGTATGGTGTATAAATAGATTGAATTCAGTTCCCACGTCGGTGCAGACTATGATTGGGACTGATTATCAGATACCAGCCACCTTCAAATAGTTTGTCGACCCAAACAAAGCCTCTCGACCCCAGGGTGACCGGCCAATTTAGAAGTCAGCTATTAGACTTGACAATTTAGATACAAGATGATTGTTCAATTTAGCAATTTGTTTATGTATCATCTTCGCAATGCTTTCGAACTTCAATGATTATACAAATTGTATTTAGAAGCACAGACTCATTCAACTACTTAGACTATTTATCTATTGGTGTTTACTGGACCAATAACTTTAAACACTCTGGCTGTTGCCGGTTGTGTGCCCCATCTATCTACTGCTTTGGTCCAGCCCTGACGAGCCTTCACTCCCCAAGCACAACAGGGAGAGATTCTATCTCAGTCGTAACACTTTTTGTAGGTCTATAGTCTGTAATTTCTATAGACAGACGCCACGTCAGTACACTGGACTGAAAAACAGACTCATCTGTAGCCAGTTAATTACTGCATACACAAATTCTCCTTGCAGACATAATGCGCGTGGAGGCGGTAAGCGGGCTGGACACCAGTCTGGTCGGAGGGGGCTCCGGGGTGCTCAACATCGTCCGCTTCACCGTCACCGTCACCAACGTCAGCACCCAGGGCATTCCTGCTGGTCATCGCAATAGGCCCAACTTTCACTTCCAGGTAACATCGATTTTATCTGAATGATCTTTCAAATAGCGAACTAGTAAACGCTTCATGTTTAGACGCATGTGAACTCATGTTTGCACGCATGGTTTGAAAATGATCAGAAATCGATGCGGTGATTTTGGGAAAAATATCTTATGGGAGCCGAGCCGCTGCTTTTTGTTCCCTTACATCCTCATAGTAGATGAATTCCCGATCAGAGTGCACTTTACAGGAACTTTCAGTGAAACCTCACCGATTCATTTAGGATGATGATGCTTAAGGATCTGTCCATTGACAGCGTTATTACAATACCAACGTATAAAGACAGAATATCAATGATGTATTAAATGTCCACCTCATGTCCTTATGGCCACTATCTTTTAAATCTGTGGTTTCATGAATCCGGCTCTTGGCTGAACATAGAAATTGAACAGTTCATTTGATCTGACAGTGTATTTGAACAACCAAACAGCTGTTACGAAAACTTGAAAAATCATTTTGACTATCTTTGTACCTTGCATGGAGTAGCTTTATCACTATCAACGGCCGAACGTCCCAAAGAGCCCCTCCTAACCCCATCCACATCGTCCTTAACGCATATAACAGACTTCGGGCCTCACCCTGTTCTTTTACCCTTAACAGCTGGAGGACGACGGCGTGACGTCCTGGACGTCCTGGCCGACGCTGCAGGTGACAGAGGACTCACCCAGCAGGTTGTACGACCCCCTGCCGGCAGGTGGGCAGCTCACCTTTAACCTGGAGGCGTCGCGCTACATCACCCAGAGCGAGTGCACCAGCTTCACCTCCGCCAGGTAGTGTTTTGTTTACCATCTACATAATCATTAACTTTGGACCTTATGTACCTGTTGGTATTCTAAAAAAAATCTACGGTTTCGTTTATGGTTGTAATATTTACATTTATGGTAAAACCTCTGTGCAAAAATAGACCTTTCATCACCTTTGGGTTTTGTAAATTTATGTTAAAGACGTGGAGAGATCTTGTAAAGGGGAACAATCAAGAATTTGTAAGGTTACCAGAAGGACTCTTGTAACTTAGGTCTTGTAAAAGACTTGTTAAGGTGACCTTTCTATTACATGTTATGTACCTTATTGGCCCCATTTACTCAATTTGGATTCATTAAAGCACCCATTTTCACAGTAAATTACTGCTATTTGACTTTTAAGGCATTCTTCTTGCTCAAAAATGTAGATGTCAGTATTATGCCCCTCATTGTAAAGAGGAGAAGGAGAAACGGCTATGTTTAATAAATAATTTGAATCAAAATAAAGTCCGTCGTTTTTCAGTATGCTAAAGGTCCAGTTGTACCAGGGACTGGGCCATGGGGAGGCAACCTACGACACGGTGCCCTTGGATGATTACTACCTCCTCTCTGCCACCTGCACAGCAGGTGAGTAAAACCAACAAGCCTGCTGCTATATTCTGTATGTATTTGATTTTCTTTTAAGGCTTATGATAGCCTCCACGTGGCAACTTGAAATAAATCTCCATGAAAGCACTATTCATGTGAAAATGGTCGTAGTGGCTAGAGGTATTAGAACTCATCATGAAACTGTATAAATTTTGAGTCAAAGCCCTCCCCTCTCTCTCACAGTCTCAGTATTCAATATAACGATTCCATGTAATAATTATTGCGTAGTATGGTCATGGTTGGTTGGATTCAAATTGACTTATCTCTATTAGAATCAGTGACCGTGACTGATACACCCCTCGTCGCATATGATGATGATGTTTCTTTAGATATTGATATATCATGTCCCACACGCATAACATGAATATGATCTGCTGTTTTCGTTCTAGCATATCGGGATCTGGAAATAGGAACATTCACCATATCTGCATCGGATACAAACATAGTCAGCAGTCTCGAGATAAACGTATGTAAATGTACATGTATATTTATAGCTGAAGGATTTAGTGTTTTAGAGTAGTATAACTTCTACTCAATTATGTTATCCATTTGATCAATTAGGGAATGCATCAAATTCGTTAAACATTTTATTTACTTTACTCACTCTAAGGTCACAAAACTGGGCCTATTGTTTTAAATTAAATCCAAGGTTAAAGATTGTGCAATCTTTGCGATACCTAACTGATAATAGGAGAGATCCCCCGAAAAGGGTTTTTGTTAATGAAAGCTTTATATATCTAACCAGGCTAACAGCAGTGAAGGGGTCAGTACGCATGGGCAATACGAGCTGGAGGTGTTCCTTTCACGTGACGCCGAACTACAAGAGACTCTAGATGACCGTGTTTACTCCGCTACCGTCACTGACACAGAGACTCACACCAACCTAAACCTTGGTGTGAGTGCATAGCCTTTGATCAGCCCCTTGTTGCAATATATGACATCAAGACATATACCTAAATGAATAACTGAATACAGTAGACCAGGCCCTAAACTGGGGGGGGGGGGGGGGCAGGGGGGGGGCAAATTGGAAAAACAAATATTGAAAAGTTCCAATTGGGAAACCTCGCCACCCACTTTTTAGGTTTAAATTATTGTTATTATAAGTAAATGTTCCACTTAGGGATTCTCGACACCAATCACAGCAGACCCTGGGTATGGGCCTGGACTGATCATCTCCTTCATGAACAGAAATAAAGAATCAAAATGGTATAAAATTATAAACAACAGTAATGTGTAAAGGCAATGAATTAAATTTAATTTTTCTATCGAATATTTATAATTATTATGATATAAAAGTCATGCACAACATGGACGTTTGACGTTGTCAATAGATTTATTTGTAATCTGGTAATACATTGTACACGCAGCGTCGTGAATATCGATTTTACCTCATCGTAATCGATAAGTTTTTTGTTTAGATCACAGACGACTTACTCTATAAATACTGTGGGAAGATATACTACATAGCCAGGGTGACTCCCGTGACCAATGAAGATCCTAACCCGGACAACAACGTAGGAGCCACTCCATATACAGTTGCTACAGGCCTCTGCCAAGGAGGTTAGTATAAACAGACAGAGAGATTCATTTACGGTTTCTGACGCAGCTTACGCTGACATGCGCACACTGCATCTCTTCCAAATGGACAATTTGGATATCCCACATAGAACTTATGTTAGAAAAACGAAAGATGTGACATTTTATGCATATTTTTAAGCAATACATCGATACACATCGATACAGGATTTCCGTGTCAAGTACTGTGTCATTTTTCCCGTTTTAATGAATCCTTGGCCTAGAAAACGTGTCATGTATAGATACGTGTCATCATTTCTATTTCAATTTGTGCTCATGGATCCGGTATCTGTTGTACTAATGCACACATTGACTATTGTAAGAGCGCCTCTTGCTCTTTTGACTTTTTTTTCCCATCTCCCAGTCACATATAAGTGCTATACTTTGTGCTGCACATGGTCAGAAAAGAATAACATCATAACAAGAAGCAGACATGTAGAATCTACAACCAGTAATAAGGTTTGGATAATGGCCAATGAAAGATTGGAGTACATGTAGATCTCAATAGGGAGATGGTTAGAGCTGATTTCAGTGCAGGCTGAGTGGTCACATGAGGACTGATTGAAATGAGAAGGCACGCTTTGACATGTGTTCATATATGGATAGAACTGGGCTTAAACAATCTAGTTCTGACAACGGATAGAACCACAACAATCTTCCAATATCATTAAGTTAACTTTCTATGTAGGTGTAGACCCATCATACAATAAACAAACTTCACAATAGTTTACTGTTGTATTGTATTGTTGTCCGCCTCTTTCCGTAGATCTGTACGACATAGAGGAGGTGGTGATAGACGCGCAGTCCGACTACATCACCGACCGGCAAGCCACGTTCACCTTCAGCGCCATGGTCCACAATGTGGGCAGTGCGTCCATAGCGACCAGCACGCAACTACTACCTAATTTCCATTTCAAGGTATAGGCATTGAAACCACCATCCCTTAACAGGCTATGTACACATCGTCATGTATAAAGCGTATACATAACGTTGCCTACATAAGATAAACTATGTACGCGACAGGCATCTAATTCCCATTTCTCTTTACTACTTACAAAATCAAAGACTGTCGCATATACAATGAATTCTATTCACGCGGTGTTGCCGTGTACAGAGTGGTGTGTATTGAGAGGACCTCCCACATAAAGACAGTGCCCCATCACAGAACGTCATTGGTAGGTTGCAGAACGTTACGGTTACGTTTGCCTTGGCAATTGGCTGAATAGAATTACTTGAAATATAATTGCAAATTACATGAATAAGTATTCGTAATTTGTGTATGTCCTTTTTGTGTTTACAAATAAGAAAGATTTTAGGCACCGTTATCTAGAGAATCATATGTATAAAGAAGCAAACGTTTGTGTGAAATTGCTTATATCAAAAACATTTTAATACAAAAAGTCGTTCATATAAAGTATCTATAGACGGCGTCGCGTCTACATGGTACATTAAGCGCGACCATCTGCAGATTCCCATTTCTATACACTAGGAACTATGATAAGTTTAATCCATGTGATACTCTTGCCTAAATAGTGGAGCTTAATCACGCGACGTCGCTTAAATAAGATCTATTATGGATTATCAAAGTCCCATTTCTATATACTACTTACAACTACATTAGTAACACATGTCGCGCCTATAGCGACCGGCTATATATGCGACGTGAAATACACCACCTCCCCTTGAATAAGTCTATATTATACTTGGTAGCAATTAAACTATCTTTAAATTCCTGTCTTAGTATACTAAAAACTTCACGCATATATAACAGATCTAGAATCACACGTGCACGACAACGTCTTCTCCTAGCCGTCAAACTCGAACCAGCTATACACCCGATATTGTGTATGCGACGTCGCCTGTATATTAAGATCGATAGGTACACGACGTCGCGTGTGCACACCTTTCTCAGGAATTCTCCCATAGAAGCCTTATTCCAAACGATTCGAATTGAAACCCATATCAATTGTTCAGGACTTTCCTACCAGCAAGGTACCGCTCTATTGAAATAGGTATATTTAGATAAACTCTTTAGGTCTCCAAAGTCTCATGTCCACCTACTACTAACAATATCGCGTAGGCCCTGTACGAACAACTAGAGGCTGATATGACCATAATGTTTATTGCTGTAAATATCGACCTATCTCTTCTGTTGTCATCACCAATTATATTCATCTTCATGCAATGCGTCTGAAAACCAGTGGAAACAACCAAGAAATAATTGTTTTAATAATTGGCCATGTCAGGTATACGCCACTGTGGGCCGTAGCTTTGACCGGGCCGTGATGGTTGACGTGACCCCGGCCGTGTGGACCTACACCTCGGAGGAGGAGGCCTTAAACTGGGCCCAGCAGGACGCCGACACCGCCCACACCTTTAGCCGGGTGACGGGCAACTTGACCGTCACCTCAGCCGTCTGTAACACCGGCGCCGACCACCTCCTCCTGGGCGTGGAGGCCGCTAACCTGGAGGACGAGTGCGTGATGCACAATAACTACCACCCTTTCCCCATCACCTGTACCAGCCAAGGTAAGGTGGCAGCAAATGGATAGGATGGGAAGTGAGGTCGCGCTTGACTGTAATATTATAGGTTATTTCAGATAGGACAATCTTTTCAATGTAGAATATTTTACATGTAGAATGCAACGACGATTATACTTTAACACGCGACATCCACCATGTTTTTATCGATATGATTATAAAGTTTTATGAACTTCACAGAAAAGATCTACCTGAAATTGACATCCTCTACTAGGAAGAACATACGCTTCTTCATATTTTGCAATACTAATACACTGTTAATAGGGAGTGGGAATTATACTTAAAGGAAATTAGATATGTACTTCACTTTAGAAAAAAAAGCTAAATGTTGAACACAGAAGCATCATCCTGTCCCCGTATTAAAGTGAACCTCAATGAGCTTTATCGCCATGCAGCCGCCTCCGTGGACCTGTACGTCCGACCGCATCGCAACGGAGGACGCCAATTCCGCTTCTGCAAGAAACTGACGATGGTTCTCGGCGAGCCCGAGGAGTTCGTTTTACAAGTGTTTGCAGAAGTCAATGGTGAGATTGTTCGCTTAAGTGTCCCCCCTTGATTTCTTATTAATTGCCTTTGTGTTTGCTATTATCGCTTCCTCACGTAACGTGATAATACCATATCAACATTCGCATCACAATATCCACATGCAGTCGGTATATTGTTAATCCATTGTCTTTTTAAAAAAAATAAAAATGCTGTGGTTGCCACTGTTCCAATAAGGTGCCGGCCCTGAAGAGTGGAACCCTTTACCGGAGGACGGAGAGTCTGTGTTCGCCTATGAGTTCCGCCTGTCTACCCCTGACCCAGATGTCCCCTACATCGTGGTGCCCCATACCGTCAACAAGAAGGAGATCAACCGCGCCGTCGGCAACGATACCCTATTTGTCCTAGGTAAAATAAATATGGATCGGCCTTGGATTGGGTTAAATGTAATAAATAAATAAATAAATAAATAAATAAAATAATAAAAGGGCTACCCTATAGGCCGGTATCATAGTATAATAGTATAGGAATTGTTGCATTATACAAGGAGGCAGCATTACATATTATGAAGGGTTGCACTGCAAATCTGAGGCTATCAATGTACATTTATTTTTTTGGTAAAGCTAACCGGATTCTCATCGAGATTTATCAGACACAAACCTGTTTATAATGTGACTCAGTGAGACTCTTGCTTCCCCCTCAGACGGAGAGCTGACCTTCCCAGTGGGGCTCTTTGTACACCTGTGTAACCAGGACGACCTGGTGCTAACGGTAGTGGTGGATCCCAACGACGACGTGCAGGAGACCGACGAGCGCAACAACTGGGCCAGTATTACGGGACTCACCATAACCGCCGATGAGAACGACGATATCTGCGCAGGTAAATAATAGGGACTGTAAGGAGTATAAACATAGTAATTCTTTACCCCTGCTATATTATGTCCTCCTATCATAGTTTATTGAAGTTGTAATCTGGTGCTGGCTATTCAATATACATGCTACAACTACACCCATCTGAAGAGAAAGACGCATTACTTATACCCTATTTTAAAGCTGCAATCATAATGCATGTAACCATTCCAAAAACGAACGGTTGGTCCATCTGAAAAATTATTACCATCACTCTGGCTGTTCCTGGCGCATACGTGTGGGCTTTATAATGGTGCCTCGTTTTCTTTACACACAAACCAGCCGGCAGGAGAGGCCTGGACTGGGGCTTGTCAGACTTTACGTTGATGCCTCGAGCCGGGGCCTGGGGAGAGTACGCCTTTGGAGCCTCCTTCCAGGTGCCGCTGGAGCTGTCCTTCGGCGTTCAGTGCCGGGTGCGCGGGGTGACGCCCCCATCCTCCGTGGGGCTGCGGCTCGTCCTTACTGACCGGCCGGGCGTCATGCCTGCTGACCCCTCTGTGGGGGTCACTTGGACCCAAAATAACCTGGTCTTCACTGGGGATAACCTGTACACTGCTGAAGGTAAGGAGTTTTTCAACGCTTCAAGGGGGGGGGGGGGGAGGGGGGCTGAATTATTTGAAAATGTACTTAATATAACATTCCTGTACAAATTCAGTGCGTACATCTGTCAAAAGGGGGACGGGTTGGGGGGCTCTGAAATAAAAAAAAAAGTGGAAGGCCCCAAAGGTATATCACCGATTTTAGTATATCTGTCGTTGTGTACGTCCTATCATATCAATCGATACCAGTAAGATGAAACCCATTTGTTTTTAAGCTCAATAAAAAGAAGGCATTTATGTTTATGACAATTCATTTAAACAAAATTAATGCCGGGAAACGTTTCTCGTTTAAAAATGTCTCGGGTTAAATTGTATATCCTTATACGCATGTATGTATACTAACATCATCCATGATATGAAATAATTCATGTTCCAGTAACTAGAACACAGAGTATCATGCCCGCCATGGCGGAGTTTGGCCTGGCTCATTACTGTGGTCGGTTCGTCTACCTCGGTCTCGTCATTAGCCCTTCAACCCCCAGTGCAGAGCTCGACCCCGTGCACCCAAACACGGCCTGGCTTCAGCTTAGACTCCATTGTTCAAATATGAGAGGTAAGCTTATCTTCCTCCTTTCTGGCACTCTATTTCAGTTAAATCCCGATGTTATGGACACCATACAGCTGATACATAACATGTTATATTGCATATGCTACATAACTAATGTACTCAATTGATAATTCCCAATAGTATCATTAATATCAATTATCAAATAGATATCATTAAGGAAGATCAAATTTGCCAATGTATAAATACATAAAGGACAACATTAATTCTGTCTTGTTCTTTTAAAGGTATAGGTGTGGTCAAACTGGAGGCACCTGCCCAGACGCTGAGCGAAACCTCTACCACCCTGGAGGTAACCTTGACCCTAAGCAATAAGGGGGCGGTGATCTCAGCTCCAACCAGCTTCACGCCGGCGGTCCAACTACGGGACGCCTCTCACACTGTGCTGGGTACCCTGACCTCGGCACAGACACCCGTTGTAGCCATGTCCGACTGGCTGCCGGGGTTCCGACAAGTGTTTGATCATACCGGTGGAAATGGCCTCACGCTGACGTCAGCTGAAGTGTGCAATAACGAAGAAAGTAAGTGTGGCATGCATTATTTTGATCTGGTCCTTTCCCTATGTAGATCTTATGCGGTCCACATCAATTAATAGGTACTTTAAATATCACACGAGTTACATAATTATTGTGATTCCTGAATACTTGAAAGCATGCCATTTAACATAATTATTGAAAAGTATTAATTCTGACACTATTTCTTGTCGTAGGTGCCCGCTATGTCTGTGTGGTTATCAGTCAGGCCGCATTGACCGATGATGAAGTGGAGGACAACTTTGGCTGTTTAGATCTACAAGATGGTCCTATAACATTAGATTGCCCAAAAGGTAACTATACCATTATCATGAAGCACCTAGCGGCACCATTGATTTTTGTTTTTACATTATCTTCATCTAAATAGTGGACAGCGATTTAAGGCTATATTCCACGCTGCGCTCAGGGGTACTTGCGTCACTTCAAACAAGGAAGCGCAAATTGCTTGCATTGCAGATACCAACATGTTGGTATCTGAACGCAAGTAAAAGTGCACATAAACTTGCATTTCCTAATTACTCAAGTACAACGCATTGTAGAATATACCTTGCATTCCACCGCAGTTGCGTTCATCACTTGCGTCACGGAACTTTTCACTTGCATTGACACGCAAGCTGACGACCCAAGTGACTGGAACGCATCGTGGAATACAGCATTTTGTTTGCATTTACTTGCTTATCATAATACAAAAATGCAAGTGCATACACTAAATTCTTATTATGGTATTGTCAAACTCTATTTCGAATACGCCGAAAGGTGTAAGTGTGTACACTCAAATCTTGAAAAGCGTACTGCAAACCTCCCGCAAGATACCCAGGAGAATTTACTCAATGTTTTGGGAGAGTTACACCTCTGGAACAACATCATATCATAGATTGGGAATTTTATGAAAACACGGGTTAGGATGCTAACTGTGCATATCTTTGTTTAGATATCGCCCTGGCCAACCTCAATGTGTATCCAACTGGCACCTCCACCATATACCGGGACACAGACGTCCTTGTCAACTTTACCGTCAACATGACCTTTGCCGGCCAACCATTATTGTTGCCTACTGGTAACCTTGGGCTGGAGCTTCTAGCAAGGGCCGATGCTATGTGTGACTCAGATACTGACACCATCGTCGGCCCCCTTAGTACCACCACCCTAAACACCCAAGTAGGGGGAACGCTGCAGGATGGATATACCATCATCATATCTGGTTCCTCCTGGGTGCGCATACCTGAGGCAGAGTGCTCTGAGGCTGAACAGCACCTGTGTGTCCACTACATGACCACGACCCCTTTCAGGGACGGCGACAACACCAATGACTGCACCTGTTTCAACGTCAACGACCTTAGCACCTGCACACTGGGTAGGTTAGGTTTACTGATATATAAGACAGCGTGGTTCGACACCATATCCTGAATTCAGGTATCTTAAAGTTGTATAGGTCATGGTACGAATAATCAGCCACTGGATACACGGAAAATCTTTGGGTACTTTGGAACATTTTGTTTTTTAATCAAAAATTACAAATTCTAAATAAATTACCATTCATTATGCATGTTAGTGACACAAACCAGTCAACCGAATAGGGAATTCCATGGAATGTCGTAAATGTATTGTGTTGAAAATGTTGTCAACTATTTCATAGGTGAAGACGTCGAGGCAACCTTCTTTGCACCTTCCCTGACGACATTGCACCCTGGGGATTCGCTGGACTTTCAACTAGAGGTCAAAGTTGAGAAATACGAGGCCAACTTGTCTAAACCATTCACCTTTGAGGGGATGTTTTACTTATCTGAAGATCCTCACTTTGGCCCTGAAGATGTACAAGTATGTCACTACGTTTAATCAAGAAAACATGATTCGTATTAGTGCCTTAGTAAAGATGCAGCAGAGTCACCAAAAAAGTAGGCCTACTAGTATGTCAGCATATCTTAGGTGTTTTTACTGTTAGTTTACCTTCACTGCCATCTGAACAACAGTTCAGAAGACAGACAATGGTTTATAATAAAAACTGAAGTTAGGCATTCTTGGCATTCATCGAATCTGTCTTTTATTTTTTTAGATTCTGTACCCCTGGTTTGAATATGAGCCAGCCAAGTCGGAATATGAGCGTCCCCTGACTCCAGGTGTGCACACTTTAAACCTGGCAGGCTGCCCCCTTGACATCCCCAACTCTGCTGCTGTGTCTGCAATGTGTGGGCAGAAATACCTGCTTTATTCTGCTGACTCAGGTAGGCTATAGCTCTGCATATACCTGGACTGCACATTTTTCTTATTTGAAATATAATATCAAAAAGGGTAATAAGGGTGATGCTCTTTAAGGGAGATATCAAAACTAACTTCTTTTATTTTTATGAGCATGCTGCAGTAGGTCACTTGTAGGTGGAAGCAACACTGTTGAAAGACACATAAAGTAGCTGTATCTATGACAGAAAAGCATTGATAATAGAGTATGATATTCCATTAATTGAGTGAAGACGGCTATAAATAAATCATTATCAATTGCCTAGATTTAAAAGAAAATGCTAGTAACTACATTGGACATACATATGTTGAGAGCTGTGTCACATATTTAATGTTTTGGTAAATAATTATTGAATGCATGGTTTCAAATATTGATCATCACTTTTTTAACAATAGGAAATACTATTGACGAGAAAGATGAGAGGAACAACTTTATTGCTACTAAGGTCATCATCTCATGTGCGGACAGTGAGTGTGAAGATTTAAATTAAGCAATAGCATCTATAGCATTTGCTATGGTTGATTATAGTAGCAATGAATCAATCCAGCTCACAAATAGGAAGCTATCTTAATCATAATATGATGTCTACAGAGTGTTCATGTTGTGTTTCTGTTTCACTAAGTCTCGTAGCTCAAGAATCATCCCCCAACATTTTGGATCCCATTACTGTAGGATATTATCTTTCCAGATCTACTACAGCTCATGGACTTTTCATTCTCTGTACCGGAAACCCTGGCTGCAGACCAGGATTCGCCCATCTACTTGTCCTATGATGTGCTGAATGTGGGCCCCAACCTCCCACTCCCATCTGTCAGCTCTCCCCACTACCAGCTTGTCCTCCGCAAGGGAGACACCATCCTAGCGCTGATGAAGTCAGGATTCCCTGAGGAATACTACCAACCATTTCCAACTGGAAAAAGGCACACATTTAAGCACGTTGCTGTAAGTATATTTGTATTTTGTTAATGATTTGATAAAGTATATATACAAGCAGCTGTATTTCAATTACATGTTGAATACAATTCTAACCATTTGAAAGAACAAAGGCAAACCATCACTTTCATGTGGGACTGATTGAAGTAGTAGATTGAAGTTCTTCCTTGTTCCACATACCCTAATATAAGCATAATATGCTTATATTAGGGTTATATTATTTTATATATTAGGGTTATATTATTATATATACTGCATTCATCTAACTTCTTGATGTGACATGGTCATGGATGGTACATTTTCTCATAGAATCCTCAACCAAATTCTACATTGTCAGCATTTAGGTAAGTGATGTAGTATGCATGTTACTAATCTTCACAATACTTGATACAGGGGGTAATATCTCGGGAGGCCTTCACCCAGGCAGAGTGTAAGACACTTACGACCCTGGAACTATGCGTGGAGCGGCCTGGAGACACAGTCATGGACCACTGTCTCCAAAAGATTGTGGACCCAATGATCAAGGCCTGCAGCTCACAGTGTAAGCAGAATATGTTATTATCTGATGGAGATATATTCATTTTATTTGAAATATCAATGAAGTTTTCTTTTGTTTTTTTAAACTTTACTTTAGGAAAGCTATGAGTAGATTTATTTACACCCTTCAACTATCATTTCCTTAGAACAATGGGTAAAATTAATTTATGGAATATAAAAGTTCAAATTAAAAAGTGAGAATGTACCTCTGGAGGGCTGACCAAAGAAATATCATGCATCTAAACGCAGCCACAAACTGTTCCAGAAAATGATCATGCATCTAAAAAATGATGCATGAAAGTGTAAAAAAGACGCGTGATTGATTTGTGGAGGAAAATGTCCATATAAAAACATGTATAAAGTATGAACATTTATGTAAAATACTTCATTATTATCTATTAGAAATAAATTACAATTTAATTAGAATGCTTTTAACCAAAAAAAATTGTCACAAATCTAAGAAATCAAAATTTTGGGATCGTGGGTATAAGATGCATGAAATCTCTTTGGTCATCACCCCTGATGGTTTGAAGTATGGGCAGCTAAGATATTAAAAATTTCTACATTACCCATGAAAAATGTTTCATTGTTCTTAATACCATTTTTTTTGTTACCATGGCGACGTAACAACCTTTATGACATGGAGAATTTCTGTGGAAAAACATTTCATTGCAAATTTCCCATAATCCCATATTTTTTATGAATGTCATCAAAATCTATGGATATTTTTCCACTAGTCAGAATATCTAAAAATTACATGAAAACTTATCTTTGAAATTTGTCCTTAACTAATGCAACTGAGAGGCTGATTTCCTTGTAGGGACATATTTATGGCTCGTGCTGTTATACTTGCAGTAAATAAACTAGTATTATAGAATGATAGTCGAAAAAATGAAAGAATCCTTGGAACTTGGGGAATATTTTGTTATTTACCTCATGACTCTAGGTATAATACTCATTTTACAAATAAAGCAAAACCCTAAGATTAGGTCTCATTTCATAGGATACACCTGTGTGGAGGCCAAATATGGTCAAAGTATCACTTGGCGTAAATTTACCATTTCCATATGTCATGAATTATTGAGAAGCAAATGGCCTTTTTATTGTGGCATGTAATGATAATTCTTTTTACAAGACTGGCTGTGAAAAACAATACTCAATGAATCAAACAAATGTTTTATGGCATCAAAGCGTAGAAAATGGCTACTTTTTATGTAAGCGTCATGCGACCGTCTATAATTTGAAGACACCCTTTTTTGCCCTTCTTTCTAGATCATCGTGACTTCAATGCCCTGGCACTGAGAAGCCCCAGCATGTTCAGCATCATTGAGAACCTGACCGTGACTTGGGAGTATGAAATATCCCTGGCTCCAAAGGCTATCAATATCAAGTCTCTTGACTTCCAGTGCGGATTGTTCTTGACCCATGGGCCCAAAGATGACCCAAGGTCCGGCCACCTGCTGACTGAACTATTCTCTGATGCTGGTAAGATTAAATTATTCTGCAGGAATCTGTTTAGTTTGATTGGTTTAATGCAAAATATCTTGTTTACTTACATTCTCTAGCCATCTTTTGTCAACCACGGGTCTTGCTTTTCCGGTAGGGGTTCCAAATCCATTGATTGAGAGAAAGGAAGCGGGGCCATTGTCCTTAAATCTCCTCAATTGATGAAAACAGTGTTAATGAACGTCAGAAGCCTCTGCAGGAAATTGGTTAAACTATTATTTAGTCCAGATATTATCTCCATGTGACATAGACATTGGCAATTCAGAAAATATATGGATTTGGCCATATAAAATCTTGGAAAATGTTAGAAATGTAATAAAAAGCAAGAAAAATACCGTAAAATCCCATGGTAAATTATTTTCTATTTTTACCTCTTATGTAATCAAAATCTATTCTGATAATCTTAATATAGTTCTAACATGCTGACACAGCGCTCCTTGCAAGGGTAGCATATATTTGAGCTTTTGAATATATAAAAATATTATTTACTGATCTAGATTTTGTTTAGAATAAAACTAATTTTTATTTAATACAATTATGTAACATACAGAACCAAGCTTTAATCAAACCACATTTAAACAGGAAACATAATTTTCTTTTTGAAATACACTTCAAACAAAGCTCACTATGTAGGGCACCTCTGATAAAAAATTTCCATTTTATATCTCATTCCCTTTACCTACTATAAAGAAAAGAATTGCAAATCTTAAAAACGATTTGTAACGTACAGAACCAAGCTATTTTACCTATGGAACAAAACTTTCACTAGATTTTGTTTTGTTTTGTAGAAAATAACATTGATAATAAGTGTTGCTATACTCCTGTATATCACATGGATACAGTTGCTTCCCATCATAAGTATTTTGGTGAATCAGTACAGGAATATCAGCATAATTACAGCAGAAATAGCTTGGTTATGTATGTTACAAGTTTTGTAACGTACAGGACCAAGGCTTTGATAGTTTTACAGGATAGCTTGCAAAATATTATTGTTGGGAATATTTTTCACATTTTCTCCAGACATAAAAACCTATTTCTTAATGTTCCTGGAAACAAGACTTTACAAGGTTCTGTATGTTACAAGCTTGGTTCTGTACGTTACATAGGCAATATAGGGCATTATTTTCAAATCAAAATAGAATTAAGTTGCCCCCTTTTGGATTCCGATTACAGGTTAATATATCTTTAATTTTATAACCCAAAATCTTGATTTTATGATGTTCAATGTTTTAGCTACCTTCATTGGAAAATTGCAGAATTTTCCGGAGAATGGCTCGGTCTTTGAACTATATCTCATGAAGGATTGTAATTGGCAATGATAATCATTCTTAATAACTTTGGTTCAATACCAACTTGCTGTATGCATGACGAGGGAAAAGGAAATTATTGTTATGTTTATTGGTTGGTGGTTGGTCCAATTTATGTAGACTTCGAGCAAATGACACATAGGATGCAGGTAATTGTCCATAAGAATGAAGGTCAGGGCCAACCATCCACCTGCTGCAGGACCAGTGTAATTGGATTAGTGTCAGGATAATCTATTTTTGAGAGAGGTAAACGAGCATAGAATGGACAATGAGCCACTGGGCCATATCGTTTAGTGGTGTGCCTTGTGTCAAAAAAAGGGCTTAGGTCTTTTTTGAGGGGTAAAGTTGTTTTGAGAACAGATTTGGAAAGCTTGTAACGAGTACTTTAAGAATATAGATGGTGTTCAAATTTCTTTTTGGGTTATTAATGAAATTAGCAGTCATCTTTGAAAAAAGTAAATAGAATGATTTTAATTGCAATTATCAGTATGGACAGGTTTTAAAGCCATAATCTTTTATATTCAGTCTAAGGGCAGTATATATCATTTTTAGAAGTATTCCTTTTGGACCGCCATCTTTTGTTTTACCTGTCAGTTTTTTATATGTTCCACCTATCCGTTTTTTACATGCACTAAGAGGCACCCATTTGTTTGTTGGGGTAGTTTAATGTCTGGCCAACCACACGGGGTGTTCATTTAATCTACAGGGATATCATAACATAAAGGTTACTATTATATACCTTGATACTATAGTCCAGGAGCCAAACAATAAATTCAATCAAAATAAGGATTTACCCTACATGGTGAACACCCTGGATTTTCTTGCATTTTTCCAATTTGTGGCATCCTAGGGACCCTGAATTAAGATGGTTCTGAAGATTTGGGTATGCAAACACTGTCTAGTATCTCATTTTGTGCTTATTTAGCAAAAATTGAAAAACAGATTATTTCTTTCTTTCTCAGGAACTATGTAAGGTATAATAACATGCAACATGTCATCTGAAAGGGTATTTTTTCCAGATTGTTTGGCATATTGTTTATTCTTGTCATCAATAATGTCCATAGGCAATTATAGAAAAACTGCCTTTCTGGTCAGAATCATTGGACCTTAAGGTTTAAGGACTTAACTTGGAAGTTGATAAAGCAAGTTGAAGAAATAGATTCTTGGGATATTTAGACAGTTTTTGAATAAGAGTTCATCTAACTTAATTCGAAATGTGGCATAAAAGCCAATTTTTGCTGATTTAATACTAACCGATTATTACCTCGTTTTGTCCTTAATTTCTCAAAGGAGAGACAATATCATTAAAATGACATGACATATCCTAAAAATGCATAGATTTACTTCTTATTATCACCCTAGATGTGCATATCAATGCCCTATGACGCATTTGGGTGCTTGTACTTACTATGGTTACTGTATTTTGAGCAATTTGTATGACAATTACATGTTCATAACTCAGTTCTCTATGCTTAAATGGTAAAAATACATTTAATAGGACTTGTTTACCAATAAATTGGTATCACTGTCCAGATCCTAATCAAGGTTTCGTAGAGTTTTATATGGGAGAGCTCTGTATATCACTTATTTAAAGGAAAAGCTGAGTCCAACTCATAGTGGCCACATATATCAAGAGTTTGGAATCTAGGAAATAACCTAGGCACCAATACAATATTATGTTAACTGTAATAATATAAGCATAATATATGTCAAGGCCTTTGATAAATTGTTGGATTTAAGCGATAATCATATCACCCTTTCACCTTTGGGGTTCCAGACCTATTTGCAAGCTCGCCTGGATCCTAGTAGGATACTTATAAATAATTAGAGTTTCCTGAAACCCCCTGACCTTACAAGGGACATACAAAAGCAGCAGTCCTATTTGGTGACAGGACAAAATAAGCCTGGCCACTTAACCCCCAGACACTTTGCCCAGGACGCTTACCCCAAGGATACTTACCCCCTGGACATTAACCCCCTGGCCACTTACTCCCACTTACCGTCCTGGACACTTACCCCTCCACCACTTCCCCCGAAGGACACTTAACCCCTGGACACTTACCGAAAGCCCCCTTCCTAATACCCTCTTTCGTTTGTTTAATGATTGGATATTCATTTCCTAAAAATCTATCATAAGGGAGGGATATATATATATATATATATTTTATTATTTAGGCAATTTTATACAGCATTAAAGAGCATCAGCGTAGTAGTGAACGCTGGTCTACCAACTCTATGCTGTTTTGCACAGCATTTGCATTTGCATTTAATTGTACATTGTGTTGTGTTTTCTAAACATATAAATCAATCCAAATTAAAGTTCTAACACAAACATTCAAATCTACATTTGAATTCAAGTTGATCTGCATTCCAGATCCAAATTTGGCAGTTTGTCACTGATTTAAAAACAATAGATTAAAAGTGTGCTTTATTTGTCAGGTTTATAGACACAAGAATAATAAACTCATATTTTGTTTCTTCGCAATTACAAACTATAGAATAGGGACAAGTTAGCCTTTAAGGTATGAATCCTAAAGATTTATCAGAAGAGATAGATATATATTTAATCTAATGTCCGGGGGGTAAGTGGTTTGGGGGTAAATGTCCAGGGGTTAATTGTCCAGGGGTAAGTGTCCAGGGGGTAAGTGCCTGGGGGTAAATGTCTAGAGGGTATATGTCCTAGAACCATTTTATTTACTTGGTGACATATTAGTGATTTAGATAAACACAAGTAATCTCTGATTTTCCAGACCCCTTTCCTGGGTTTTGTTTTCAATCATGGTTGAAATGACCATGTGCAAATAGCAGATTTGTTGTAGGACCACAATCCAAGCACTATAAAATCAAGTATGACTTGTGATTCTAGTTAAGCTAAGCTTCCATTTGCAATAATCCTATTTTCTAGTGCTTGATGCAAGGCTTGGCTGGCTGTCATACCGAGTATAGTGAGTTAGGGGAAGGGAATAATAGTTTGATACTCGGTTCCAAAAGAAAAAGTTTAAATAATAACAATACAACACGTTGTTGCCAATCTTTTCCTCTTGTCCTTACATTTATGGATAAGAATACATGTAGGACAACATTAGGGATATGTTTCATGGGACACATGTCAATTCATGTACTTTTGGTTATATATAGAGCTCTGTATTAATGCCCTTTTCACTTGAAAATTGTTTATTCAGATACCATGTTTCATGTTGATGTATAGGCCTGTAGGGAGACGCACCATGGGGGCGGCCATTGTCCCCCAGTTCAGGCCTGTCGGGGGACAAGCTAGACCCCTCCAACACTGTTAAGCTACCAAAAGTCCGCTATCTTTGTGTCACTGCTGTAGGACAACATTGTCTAAACAAATAATATGCTATAACCCCACGCTCCTTTTTTAATTTTTTGATAAAAGTGAATAATAAGGAAGTTATAGCTAAACTTACCACTCCCCCCTCCCTCTGAGGGTCCCCTAAATAGGTTGTGTGTTCAGTGTCTTATCTGCACTGAGGTGTTGCTGTTGTTTTAGGGGTTTAGCCATCAGGTAAGAGACAATGCCTGAGTGGGTTGACTACCACAACAGAGAGGTGGGAACCCTAGTCTGCCACCTTTATCATGCCTCTTAACACACAGGCCTTATCTGTTAAAAGGTGTGAGGTAAACAGTGACCAATGGGGCCTGGAATGGGGGATTTGAAAAAGTGTTATAAGAGCAACTCCTGACCTCCCTATACTCACCATATATCTCCCATGTTATATATATGCTTTACCCTACATGGTGACCCACTATTAATTTTGATGAAAATTGCAGTTCTTCTGTGATTCTTTGTAGACATTATTACTAGCAAAAGCAAACAATATGTCATGTTTCATGTTGATGTATACTTACCATATAATATTATCTCCCATGTTATATGCTTTACCCTAAATGGTGACCCACTTTTGATTTTGATGAAAATGGCAGTTTTTCTGCAATTGCTTGTAGACATTATTACTAGCAATAGCAAACAATATGCCAAAAAGTCAGGAAAACTTTCAGATTACATATGGCATGTTATCATACCTTACATAGTTCCTAAGAAATAAACAAATAAACCATTTTTCACTTTTTTTTGCTAATTATGCACAAATTGCATAATCAGACAATGTTTGCATACCCAAATTCTTTGGAAAAATCTTGATTACGGGTCCCTAGGATACCATAAGTTGAAAAAAAAAATATCCTAGAGGGTCACCATGTTGGGTAGATTATGATATTCAGATTTGGCTCCTGGACTATATATAGTCATATCTATAAAGGCTAAAAGTATTAGTTTGGCTATCCAAAAACATCATTAAATTGTTTTTACACCCCTATTCATTATGGTTGTCTTGTATGCTATGTATAAATTTCACAATGAAAAATGATTTTCCATACATTTTTCAAAATGGTCCCTAAATACCTTTTAACCAAAGACGAAATTTAGACAGCATGACTTAAAGTTTTCAAAATAGGATTGAAATCTATTTTATTCTATTGTTTATCATGTTCTGTGATGTTCTTTATACATATTAGCCTAAAATGATTTTTGGACACCATCACTTTTCTTAATGTGGATGATTTGCCCTTTCCAAAACTGTTTTCAAATTAACTTTACCCCTCAAAAAAGACCTTATGACACATGGCACACCACTAGTTGGTGAAATAACAAAAGAATCTTATTCTTATAAAGACATTGCTGATTCACTGAGCCATATGACAAATTACGAATTTTTATCATCTGACCGTTCTTTAGAATGTTATAAGTCAGTAAACAAGGTTGTATCACTAGAGACTCCTTTTTCGGTGACTAGCGAAAGGTTTATCTGATCATTTATCTGATCAATATTTACAAGATACAACCTTTGGTTACTCACATAATTTCCCATTTTCTCTGAAAGATTGAGTGACCAAAGGTCATATCTGCATTGATTCCATTAATGCCACCATAGTTACTTTAATATCAAACTTTTTTTCCTCAACACCTACATTCAAGTTTGCAACATAATGCGTATTTTAAAGATAATAATCCTATTAAGCATTGATAAGTAAAAAAAACCTGTATTGACAGTTAGATAATTTCAAATTTACATAATTTGCAATTACCTTAAATCCCTTTGTCAGATACAACCTTTGGTTACTCAGACAACGATATGTAAGCTGCTACTAAGCAACAGTAGTCGGGGGAATAGTAGCTCTACTGTACATTACCTTCACGTTGTGATGGATTAGCACCCAACTAAAGGCGGTGGTCCACGAGATGATGTGAATGGACTGACAGTGAACCGATTTCAAAGTTGGTCCAGAATCGGTCCAGAAACATTGTCTGCTTTTTCTCTTCGGAATCAGCTCGTGGATTATGCCAACCACTTCGTTCTGAACCAATTTCTGAAAAAACAATTGAAATTAAAAATCGTTCCGATTGTGGTGATCATTAGGCCCCATTCAAAATCTCACATATGACTTGAAGTACAAAATACTTGATGTTGTGCTGTGTGTTGCCTAGCTGTGCTGGCAGGCAGCACCCTCTGGTGGCGACAAACGGCAATGGAAGAGATGCTGAGGGCACCCACTGACAACTCCTACTGTGGCATACAGTACCTCAACCTATTGATTGACTCTGGTGATGACATCTGCGAGCCATTTGAGACTAACAATGTTGTATCTAAAGAAGTCATCATCTTGTGCAATAATGGTAAGGGTCATTGTTGTAATAGCACATTTTTGGGTCATAATGTAGATAATAATTATGTGTCTCTTGGACTATTGAATAACATATCTAAATTTGATGATAGGCTGGGAGCAGTGACTGAAATTTGATTTTTTTCCAGTTTATTTCTTTGTCATTTTTTACGTCCTGATTCTTTTCTAAACTAGATTTATGGAGCCTTGGCCCTGTCTCCCTTGAGACAGCCGAGGGTCGCCTGGTGGAGAACATATCACTGGCCTACACCCTGAAGACAAGTGTGGCATGTGTGAAGGAAGACTGTGATGTGGCAGCCGGCACAGACAACATTGAGTTTGCCATCAGTTATGACAACGGCAGTTCACTGGCTGAGCCCTGGTTCAGGGTGACCAACACTTACCTCGGCACAGTAACCCCATCCCTGGGTGCCACCTTTCACAGTGGTCTAGTCAGGTGAGCCATGCCACCTAAAGGTTGTGTTACACTATCGAACTTTCCTCATGATTTCAAAAACAACAGGTGGGAATAATGGCTAACAATACACATAATACATTGTTGGAAAGTATTTAAAATTCATATTCAAAGTGTATATAGCTTGCAAGGGTTTCCGTTCCTACGGAAAATCTCGGCATTGCCAGGCATGGATGCACTGGGTTTTGGATGCAAGTAAGTTATTTGAGTTTCTTTTAAACAAGCATATCTCTATCTTTTGTTCAGAATGAGTTTATAGAAGTGGTGTACGTGCGCATGTACATCTGTATTGTTTTCTTATAACATACATGCAGAATTTTAATTGTTTAAGCTTTTTCATCATAGAATACCAAAAGTTTTATTTGGTTTAGGGTTCTTTGTAGCATGGGCAATCTTTAGATATGGGATGTCTGATTTATTCAATTAAGACCACCCAGGAAAAAAGACTTACTTCCAATCTTCTTTTCCTCATCATGCTAATATATATATATGGTTAAAATTGTAACGTAATCCAATTTCCTTATTTCTGTGATGTGCTAAATCACAAGGCATAATGCTATCTTTGCAGACATTTTACTATCGAGGGTACAATGTCCCTGAGGGATGAAACCTGTGGCCCTGATGGGACTGTTCACATCACTGTGCATGTCAGCTCCAGCTCTGACATAGGGGAGACAGTCCTATCCAACAATGAAGTCCGATTTCCCTACCGCTGCTCTCCAGGTGGGTGTGACTGAATTTTCTTTTGAATTCTGAACTGGTTTGTTCTCTTTAAAACAAAAGATGAAAATTAACATTTGCTGTTGCTGGTAGACATAATTATAGAAAATTAAAGATATGATGATAATATGATGATAATACTTGTATTTGAATACAAAACCTCAGAGGAGGACAAAATTATGCTTTTTGTACTTCCATGAAATATTGTTGACTGCTGCTTAAATGATAAAAATACTTGTGTCTGGATGTTGTTGTATATGATTCATTAGGAGCCATTGGTAACAACCATCAAGAACTGTCCTCTTTGCTGTTAGGTCTGCGTGCAGATGCAACATTACGTGATCTGGTGGCGTATCCCATCATCATCCCCAGCATGGCTGACATACCCGGGGTGTCAGTGCCCATCGTCAAAACGGGACAAAAAAAACCATTCACTGCATCTTTTGAAGTAATTTGACGTTTTGCAATTAACCCTTTAGCCCCCAATCCGGCCGTAGCCGCCCGAGGGTGTACTCCCCAATCCGGCCGTAGCCGCCCGAAAAATGACGATTTTCCATTATTTTTCCATATTTTTCCAAATGACAATACCTTGATAAGTTTTCAACATACAAAAATGGCAAATATATCATTTTAAAGCTTGTTTGATTCCCTATTTGATACTGCAAACCAAGTGGTAATAATTCTTATTGTCATTGGTTAGTGGTCATTTGAAATTCCTGTATCAATGGAAATCTAAGGAATTCCTGAGGGAAATCCACAGAAATCCTGGGGAAATACAGCAATGCACAGTCGCAATCTGTGGGGTCTAAAGGGTTAACATTGAATGGTGTTATAGTGGAGGATGTACCCTAAGTTTAACCCTTTAGACCCGACATATTGCATTCATGAATTGCTTGATTTTCCTAGGATTTCCTAGGATTTCCCTCCAGAATTCCCTAAATTTCTTTTAACTGAGGAAATTCAAAGGATGACCCATCCCTTCCCATTAAGGAAAACTTGCACATAAATTCACGAGGTTCTATTTTTTGTGTAATTAACTTTACTCAAGTATTCTAAAAATATTTCAAAAGTAAAATCCTGAAAAAGTCAAAATCTTAAGGAATTATTCAGGAAAGGAATTAACTTCTGGGAATTCCCTGAATGCTGGGCTAGTCAGTACTCCCCTTGCTACATCACAGCTATGGGAATTCCTTCTAAAGTTATTTTGTTATTCCCTGATTAATGAATGGTTGTAGATGGATATATATTTTGATTTATTATGAGTTACAGTAGGTCAAATATATATACTTTGGGTTAGAGAGCATAACACTAATTACAAAGTTTACACAAATTGGGATTCCCTTCTAAGGACCGATGGGATTCCCCAAGAACTATGCATGCTTCGTCATAAATTTGGGGATTTCCTTTAAAAATTTAATAAAATGCAAGTTTTTTTAAAATGTCCCATAATTATGTCTAGACTCAATGTTTTCCCTCCAATTTGCTCACATTGATAGTCCAAGTTGTGATTAACATGTTGAATTGAATTCATTGAAAAATAACTATCCCGGAGTTATGTGAAAGGTTTCCTTTAACGTTATAGAAATGGGGTTCAGAGCAAATGTTGGTCATTTTTGTGTGTTGAATATTCATACAACTGTTCACTTTCGGAAAATTTGGAAAAAGTAGGGAAAAATTGCCATTTACCCGGGCAGCTACAGTCAGATTTGGGAAACTACCAATGGGTAGCTACAGCCGGATTGGATTCTAAAGGATTATCATATTTTAAATTATATGGATATCTTTGTATATGTGACCCATTTTTGTGATTTGAGTCAGACGTTTTACCTAGGGGAAATTTAGTCACGTATATCATGAATAAATACTATTTTGTAGCCTTCCAATGACATATTGAACATCTTTCTTTCGTACTAAGTTGCTGAGATTGTTTGTGTCAAAGATATAAAGAACCGTACCGTCACTGACTAGAAACTGAGGAAATTGACCTAAAAGTTTTTGTGACTGAGCACTATCACAGTCTTTTTGAAAAGCCTTAGCAATGTACATTTCTTATCTCTCTTGGGAAAGGTTCATGATTGTCTAAGGGTAATTCAAATTAGCAGCCACTGAGGTAATTCCATAAAAATTCAAAAATGTGGTGTGAAGTACGTACCTTAAGCTTACTAGATGCAGAGATACAACTATTATCAGGTTGGCCCTGGGGATACCTCAGAAAAACGTGATGTGCCGTAAAAAACGTGATGTCCTATGAGGCAATTATGAATTATTATCTAACTATTATTGATGAAATCATACATAAATAATACACATGAAAAACATGATATAATACTTCAACATATATGCAAGATACAACAATTATGAAATTCTGCATTTAAAGGGAGCCAAAACCAATATAATCAACAAAATTTTCAAAACTCAGGTAAGTATAGAAATATGTTAGATGAGTATAGTTAAGGTCAGTGGTGAAGTATTAGCTGTGAAAACCAGGTCAAACTGAAGTAGAATGCCACAAGAGATGGTAATATTTGCATTTGTTTGTAAACAAACCCTTTTTTTTGCGGATCCACAATAATTGATTTGAACAAGGAAAATGTGTTTTTAATGATTTTTACCACATTTCATGGTTTAGATTTTAACATGGGCCAGGAATAGGCTCAAGGAATGGATTTCCATGATTATTTGAGTTTGGAAAATTTCATTGAATTTATTGGTTTTGGCTCCCTTTAACATAATTTATATAAAATTTCCTGTTTTGACAATTTCATAAATAAGAATTTTACAATTAATATTTTTACACAAATAAAAGATGCCCAGGAATTAATAAATTAGTTTGAAAACCCCCCACATATTTTTCATCAAAATGATCATTGCATTTTAAAAATAATAATCATTTGTCATATAGGATCATATATAAAAATTGTGAAATGATAATGGTATGTTTTAAAATGATTTAAAGGGTTGCATCCTGAAAAAAACAGGACGTCCCAGTTTCCCCATCATAGCCCCAAACTGATTTTTGTAATGGCATTCCCAGCAGAGGTCAGTCATAGGATGGGAACATACAATACGAGGGATGAGATGTAGCCACAGATTTTTAAAAGTTCAGTCAGCCACATACCTAGAGTTGGCCTATATCTGCCTTAGTTGAAGAAGAGGGATAAAGAGGAAGATATCCGGTTTGTGGGAGGATACAAGGCTGGGTAGGATGAGGACTTTGGTTTCTGAGTAGGAGTTGTCCTCTAGCTGGAGGATCCTTAAAGTTGACTGCCACCCACCAGCACTCTTCTGCCTGGCCAGCACCCCATTGAACTCATGCCATTATACCATGGATGGCAGCTTGTTCTGGCTGATGCTGAAAGCACAAAAAGTAGGGGTTTTGTTATTAAAACCCAGGGAGGCTTTCAACTTATCTACTTGTGAGTAGCTTTGATATTCACCTTTTGCAAGATATCGGTACTTTCATTGTATTACCAGAGATAGTTTACAGAATCAAAATTGAAATAAAAATTCCTTAGTTAACAGAATCAACATTGAAATAAAAATTCCTTACTGATAGATTTGGGCAATTACTTGTACAAATCACAATAATAAGATAGTGTTTTATTACCTGTAATAATTTACCATGTTGAAGAAGAGCAACATGACTGTACAGGTAAGTATTCAGTAGTGATCTGGGATAAAAATAGCTGTTATTGATGGAGAGCTTATATCGTGCATCTTTCTCTCTTGCCACGCAGCCCTTTAAAATTGGTAAATATTTAAAACTGGAACAGACGCATGGGCCTCCAACCGATCAAGGCACCACATTCTGCACATGTGACCTCCTTGAAAACTATTTTTTGTGTGATGATGATCAGGAAAATGCTTTCTTATTGATCTAGAGGGCCACAATCTGAAATTGAATGCTCCCATTGCCCAGTTCTGTTCGTGCCCTTTCAGCAGGTACCTGGAACTTGGGGCTAGGATGGGATGTACACCATCAAAGTGCACAACAAAGGTCTTTTGTTTCGGAGCACTGAGGTGTTGTGCAATTTTGGCACCAAAAATAGATACTTCAAATATATGAGATTTGAATAAATAAAACCTTATTTTGAAAAAAAAAGTTGATTTCCGGCTTCTAAGGCCCATAATCACAATTTTACTTCTGGCGACATCCGACATGTTTTACTAAAATGGGTCACATATAGACCTTTAGACCTCACATGTTGCATTATGAATTGCTGAATTTCCCTCGGTTTTCTATGGATTTTCCTCTGGGATTCCCTACAATCGATGTCATGAGTAGTACAAAGGCTTTCTCTCCCCTGTCATTATCCGTAATGGACATCTTGTTTGTAGTAATGATTGTAGCAATTACATGAGCAATTGTATTAGCTTTAAAATGAGACATTGATGATATTTCAATATGTCAATACGTTGTCTACTTCTTTGGGGCATGGAAAATAAGGATATTAAACTTTTCTGGGTGGTGATCGCTGGATTTGGGATGTACACCCTTGCACTGTTATGGCTGGAATTGGTCTAAAGGATAATCAGTGTAAAATTAAATTGTCTTTTTTTGGAAAATGAGCTCTTGGCATACATTTGCGCATGCTTGTACAATGACAATATTAACGATGACAATAGCCTAATTGAGTGAATGGTGGCTTCCAATTATCTTATCATAGACATTTGCTGCAAATTGTTGAGACCCTAAAAATGTTTAGATACAACAGTCTTGACGTCATGTTCCAACTTTGTTAAGTTTTTCGAAAAGGTACCTTCAGAGCCTTCCCTTTAAGGAACATTTTCCATAGAAACAAAATAAAACAAGTTTACATTTGAACAATATGTACCCTTATTTGTACAAATGCTTTAATTTCCTCTCAATGTAGGGTGTACTTACTGAGCTTTACACTTGCAGGTTGTAGGTCTTCCAATCCCAACACAGGATGGAGCTCCTCCATCGGCACCCTTTGATTTTGGCCTTTACATAAGCACTGACAGTGAACTTGACAACCAGGACACTGAGTTAGCCTACAGCATGTCTGATGGAGTGGCCAATGTTCTCTCTGACCTGCCTGACCTCCAGCGCCAAACAGTGACCATCTTAGAGACAAGTGGTATTTACCCAAGAACTTTCCAAATTCTGTTCTTTAATCTCCTCCTGGGCCCATATTGATTAGGCTAAACAGGAAATTTTTTGTTAGTGTCTCATGAATAGAGAAACTGTAATTTCTGTATTACCACACATGATAATCACTCTGCAAATATTTCTCAATGACATCATAAATTATGTTTTTCAAAAGATAGAATTGCCTATCCTGACAGTGTTCAAAACTAATACTGGCCAATCAGCCACTAATACTAGAGCAGGGCCGACATTTTTCACAGAAAATTGTGTAAAATTGGCTTGGATGACTAACAGGAATTTCTGACGTTTTTTCCTTGTTTCCTAACAAAATTATGCATGTTATATCATGATAAAAAATAAAGGTTAAAATATTTCAATATTCAGAAGGCCAAATATGCACTTTAAAAGAGCAGCTGCTATTAATGATAGATTTTATAGATGTTTAGAGACGTTTGAGTACAACTGAGATTTTGGGCCAGTAGAAAGCGGTCATGGCTGACAATAGTTCGGCAAGGTTGGCCCTGATGGCAAACCATCCAAAAAGTTAGTTTTGAACACCCCCTGAGAACTTATTGAAGGTTCCCTGGTTACCTTTATCTGTTATGAAAATATGTGTCCTGGACGCTAAAATATTTGCAAATTTCTATACACCTGCATATTGTGTAACATTTGCATTTGCTGTTCCTTCTGCTGTTCCTTCCTCTGCAAATGAATGTAGGTTGTTATCTTGTTTGCTTATCATATGAATGTAACTGAGTTATACCAATAAAAGGATTATGCATGCACTTATTCAAACCAGTATCAATCACATACATATCCCCATTGAACCCTCTGGTTTTTAGGTTTTGAAGTCCCCCCTGGTCATTGCGGCCACAGGATCATCCTTTTCTTCTTAGACAAAGGGGATAGGATCAAGGAGGCAGCAGAATCCAACAACATGGTCACCACTGCCATCTATGTGGCTTGTGATGAAGGTTTGTATGCATTTAATTCTTGTTCATCTGGGTATTATATCCCATCAAAATGTTGCTGGATAAATATAAAAACTGGCACATATAGAGTGACACTGTAAAGTGGAAGAAGGTTGATAACTTCCATCACATAATCTTTTAAACTTGTGGGTCCTTCTTACTCTGAATGTTGCTACTTCTTTTTATACACTTACACTACCATAGATAATCTCTGTCTCTTTTTCACACTTCCACAGATGTACTTGCCCTGACCCACGTTGAAGTGCACCTTAGTGGTGACATGTGGCCAGGCCTGGTGCAAGATGCCTCCATCAACCTTGGTCTAACCAATGTTGGTATGATGCCTGTCAGACCCTGTCTGGCCTTCCACACTTACCTGTCAGAGGATGCCAAGCTGGACCTGGCCACCCTACCCGATGACCCTGCAGACTCATACCTAGGGGCTTTAACCAGTGACAAATGTAAATATCCAGTCATGGTTGGGGTCAAAATTAGAAGATTATGGGCCAAGGAATCCAGATATGTTTTAAATCCATGAGGGCCTACATAATGTCTGACCTCTCCTGACATTTTTTTTTAATTCTAAAGAGAGAAAGAGGCCTGAACGGTGTCAAAATCAATGATTCATGGGTAATGAGATTCACACATGACTATTTTGAGCAATTTTGAGAAAGAACCCCAGGTCTTAAACTCTGCAGAACTAATTGACATAGAATTACTTTGTTAGAATAGAAATCCTTTATTTTTACCATATTGCAATCATATCACAGTCACAATGAAAGTCATCACATATGCCTACAATTGACAATTGCCATTGCGTCAGCACTTCAAATTGCTACAGTTCCATTTTGTGCATGTTTTAGAATCATGGTACTTTAGCTTCCATGTTATATTTTCAGATATTAAGCAGTGCCTTAGGACTGGTCTTATGCCTGGTCAGACAAGGGTACTGGAGGGGCTGAGGGCGGAGAACATCAGTATGACTGCTGCAGATTGTCTCAAATCACAGTATCTTATAGTCAGTGCTGTGCCCCAGACTGGGCTGCAGCAGGTGGATGATGCTGGGGACAACACCTGGGCAGTGGCCCTGCCCACCCATTGCCAAGGTGAGAGGGGTCCACAGAACTATCTCTTTTGTATCAAAGTAGGTCTGATAATATGGTTGTATTTACAACATCCAGTTTGGTCCTAATCTCTCTTTTGGTACAGAGTGTAATGTGTGGCTTATTTTTACAGGAGTTGTTGATCTATGGGTCACAGACCTTGATCTGTATAATGGGTTCAAAGGTCAAGTGTCATGGGAAAATGATATTGTCAAGCCAGGTGAGCCAATGTATACTCTTCCTAAGATCAAAGGCTATTAAGTTGCACTCTGCATAGGATGTACCACACAGTTTAGTTATTGTATGGATATGAAAATGAATAGTTTAGCTTGTTGATATGCACATTGGAAAAGGTTTTTTTACACTTTATTGATTGTCCAAATTGATATATATTATTCATCTATTGATATCACACTCTCCATCCCAAGCCTGGATTACCTATGCCTTGTGGCTGTCCCACAACACACTACTGGAGCCGGCCTTGGATTGGCGGCTGAACCTGGAGGGTCGGGTGGCAGTAGGCAGTGACCCTAGCACTGTGTACACCTTCCTGCCAGGCTACATTAATGTGAACGACACCCCAGATGCCTTCTGCGGCCAGGTCTACCTCCTCGGCCAGCTGGATGTATACAGTGAGGTTCTGGAGCCCGATGAACACAACAATATCAAGGCCATTCCTCTGCTGAATGAGTGCCCTACTGGTAAGTGACTCACCTGGCAGGTCCCCACCGACCAAATTAGACTTGGGGAATAGTGCATTTTGTTTACTGATCAGTATTAACCCTTTAATCCTTTCACCACGGGAAGCCACAAAAGTGGCTATTTACTAAATTTCCATAGGAATTGTATTGAAAAAGGAGGAATTGAGCTTTCAGGATCGGAAAGAATTGTCAAAAAATTCCAATTAGAACCCGAGATATGGCCATTTGAATATTTTAGCATTCTAGCAATATAGACAAAGATGAATTTGTCGTCATTATTCAAATTGGTACAAAGCTTTCAAATGATATATTGGCCAAATTTATGTGTTGAATATTTACCTAAACAAACTTCCTGGAAAATTATGGAAAAGTTATGGAAAAACTGCCATTTTTCCGGGCGGCCACGGCTGGATTGGGGAGTACACCCTCGGGCGGCCACGGGCGGATTCGGGTCTAAAGGGTTAAGACTAATTTTCACATTTTGGGCAATATCTCCTTAGATATGAACTGTAGAATGACCTATTCAGCAGTGAAAGGGTTACAAATTCAGAACTAGACCAAGCCATCATGGTTTTTTCTTCTACAGGGACCCATCTCAGGTGACCTGTGCACACCGGAAAAAGAATTAACATGCAACACAGACATTTCTTCTGCTTCCATTCTGATAAAGATACATCATACCTCTGACTCATATCAAGATGTGATATCATATCATTTTTACCTACTAACAAGTGCCTTTGGCAAATTTGATAAAATCCAGTTGTAATAAATAGAAATTGGCTCTTTCTTTCATATTTATTAACTTTGATGACTACCTTTAGATCAATTAATGAATTCTCTGATGGATCCATCTTCATGAGGATTTCTAGTTCACAGACATATATATGTCTACTTAGTGGTTACTTAACAGACATATGTGTGCATGATGGTTAATCTGCAGACATGTTTTGCTGGTTCCTAGCAGTTCCTCTAATTTAGTACACTGGCATGAAAATAGCTGGAGGGAAGTGGCATATCAGCCAATCAAAAGGCTGGTGCTGGTGCTGCCACCTAGCTGATTTGGGTAGAGTAGCATGGAGTGGAGTGCACCTCAGCCAATCAGATTGCTGCATTCTTTGGATGCCTAACATTTAGTGTAACATAAACCAACATGCATATGTAGTTGATACTGACCTCTTGAAATTAAGCCAAAAGTGTTGACCTTTATCTATCTGAATAAGGAGTGACGTCAAAATTCAAGGGCTGTGAACCTGAGATGCTGCAACAGGCTGCAGCAGGATGTCGGTTATAGCCTAGATGTGCCATGACTGGCTGCAGCACTCTAAACCCCTGTTGCAATCTCATTAAGGGTACCAGACATGAGCCTTTATCATATTTCTGTTAGTTGTAAGGAAAGTGGAACTTTCCTTTTACGTTTGTATACACAACATACCCTAAGTACCCCATAAAGGCTAATTAATTGATTGTTAATGAGTTAATGAGGTCATTTAGGTGTTCTACCATGGGTGGCCGGACGTGAGGCGACAACAATGTAGCAAATGTATTGAGCTAATTATGACCGTTGCCCGGTCTAAAACCAGGGACTCACGACCGGCTGTTGCTACACTGTTGTCACGTTGTTGCATGGACATAATATTTACTGCAATTTTACACAATTTTCAATATTTTCCTGACAGATACAGGTTGTTATTGTTTAGACATTGCCAGTTCCTCAATTATTGAAAAAAATAACCAGGTAAATCCGCTGGAAACAAAATAAGAGAAAAAATACTTCTGGATGGTTCGGACGTAGCAACCAAAATGTAAACAAAGTCTTTGTTATGAAAATGCTTATAATTTGGGATGTAGTTGGTCAATTTTGACGAACTTTTTTTTCATTTTGGTCAGAATTTTGAGCTGAATCCAAATATCCATGGTAGAACAAGCGTTTACTACGGGGAGGTGGCCCGAATCAGTGGCCCGAGGGCCACCTCCCCGTGGTGAACACTTTAGTCTCAACCCTCCTCATATCTGGCTGCAGCCAGTGGCAGCAGGCTGCGATCTTTGTACCCCTGAGTGGTGGCTAGATGCTGTAATGTCACTGACCGTTGGCTGCGACCTGTTGTGGTGAATTTTGACGTCTCCTTTAAGAAATTATAAATCTAAACAAAAATTAGGGGAATGATAATGATGCAATGGACTATTTATTGACCCTTCAATGTGTGCTTGAAGTGCATAGATGGGAGAGTCTGTTGGGCCCATTCAAGCATCTGTTCAAGCTAGGCAATTTTGGTCAGCTTTTGGGAGACTTTTGCACACGGTTCTTTATAAGTCTAATAAAGATCTACCAAGCTAGGTAATTTGTTATAAGCATTAACCCATTATTTTGATAAAAATTACATAACAACCAACCCAATGGTTTTGATGAATGTGTTCATATTTTCTCAAATGAAAAATAAAGACTTTAGTCAAAATTTGATGATGTCATATGTTTTAAGTAGAATGTATGCAAAATAAACTGGTTTAAAAGTACAAAAATTTAAGAATACAGTCATTTCCACACAAAACCCCCTAGAAAATTGAAAAATGCTCTAAAAGTTATTATCACATATGGATGTAGGCTATCATATCCAACCTAAAATATGGGGGTCACTATACTAATTTCAATAAAATATCAATTTCCAAGGTATTTTCAACAGCACATCAAATAAAAATAATATATTGATATCATTAACACTTAAGGAAATATGCTTATGGCTGTTAGACTGAAACGGCTGAGATACATTTTATTAAGAATTGAAAAAAACATAAAATGAAATGGTAGGGAAGGGTAACACTTTATAATTGTATGATCGTCACATCTGCTTTAACAAATAAAAAACTTTCATTAAGCTACTGAAATTGTGTCTCCTAAAGCCATATTAATTACCAATGATCATATATATGATCGAAGCTGTTGTATTGTATACTAAATGTTGTCATCTTGTTTCATATGCCATAGCTATATATGTAAAGGAGATATATACCTGGTGATTAGATAGTAACATATTTTCTAATTATATGACATACATATAAACATGTATACATACACATATATTCATTCACATATGCATTGCTCTACATCCATAATTTCATATTAGGAACATGAGGCACCTTCTGGCATACAGAATTCAATTTTGTAGTTTGCAGTATCCTTTATAGCCAGCACCTTCCGAATTAAATATAGAACAATGTTGACTTTAAAAAATGCATAATTTTGTAGGCCATTTGAATATTGATTGAAGGCAATTTGCATAGCAGGTATCCCCTCAAGTATGATCACCCTGAAGTATTCACAAATGAGATACAAGCTGAATAATCGTTTTCTCTTGATTGATTTTCCTGCAGATATTATGACACTACAGGTGTATTCCCTGAGTACCAGTGCCATGCCAATCTACAATGGGCTATTCACAATGAACTTAGTCATGCATATTGACTGCTACTCCAACGATGCCACCCGCTGTCGCACTGTCTCTACAAGTACAAAATACTTCTATTTCACACTGGAGGTAACAATATGTTCTTATTCATCGAAATGTATGTCTACTCAACTTTATCTTTTCCTTACATCTCTGGGTTATTTGTGAACATGGTACACCTACAGTATCACTCTTACAAAACTGTATTTGAAGAGGTGCTAATATTGCTACTTTTCACTTATCTGTACTTTGAAAATGAAGACACAGTTGTTGTTTCTTAACATTTAAAAGGAAGGATGCAAAAAAGTTGGTGCCATGTGCTGATTAATTTGTTTTTCACTACAGTTTTTAGATGAATGTTTGGTCCATGTGGCTGACCCGCAGCCAAATGTTATTGATGTGTCAAGTACGCAGTTCATAGATGCCTCCATCATGCAGGATGCTCTTCACACAAGTCAGTCATTTGCTGAATATTATTCTAATTTTATTGTACCCTTATAGTCCAGGAGTCAAATTCTTAATTCAGTCAAAACAATATACTGATAATCTTATGGGTGAAAACGTTAGTCAAATAGAGACTAACTTTCATAGTCAACTTGATGAGGCATGAGATCAGTAACTTTTTCTGGTCACTGGTGACGCACATAGCAAATGGTGGCTAATAATCTTAGTCAATAGTAACTGAATTTTATATATTTCTATATAAAACTACTCATCATAGTGTGTAATTATAGGTAAAGAAATAATACTTAATACTAACACACCCATAATCTTCCTTACACAACTCCCACCGCTCTCACACACTCGCCACAACTTCCTAACACTCACCATCACTCCCTCACACTGACCCCCACTCCAACAAACTGACCACCACGCTCACACACTCACTACCACTCCCACACACTCGCCACCACCACAATATACTCAGCACTGCTCCCACCCACTCAGCGCCTATCTCACCCACTCACTCCCACTTATATATATTCACCACTGCTCCCGAACACTTACAAGAAGTCCAATATACTCACCACCACTCCAACACAGTCACGACCACTCAAACACTCTCTACTAGTTCTGTCCACTCAGCACAATTCTTACACATGCACCACCAATTCCTCACACTCACCACTAGTCCCACCTACTACTGATCACTCCCATGCTCTGCTTCGACACACAAACAATCAATCCAATATACTCATCACCAATCCAACACACTCATCATCCCTCCAACACTGTTCCCATATACTCACCACCACTCCTACCCATTCACCACTAACCCAACATATTCACCACTATTCCAATGTACCACAGCTCCTACACACTATCAACCACTTCAATATACTCATAACCACTCCAACACACTCATCATCACTCCAACAAGGTTCCCGTATACACACCACCACTCCTACCCATTCACCAGTAACCCAACATATTAACCACTATTCCAATGCACCACAGCTCCTACATACTAACAACCACTTCGATATACTCAACACCACTCCAATATATGCACCTCTATTTCCTCACACTCACCACCACTCCTATCCACTCATCACATTTCTCACACTTGCATTAACACTATAACCAATAGTCCCACCCACAACCACTCCAGCACACTCACTACTAATCCAACATACTCCCTACTATTCTAATATACCACTGCTCCCACACACTAACACCTCTTCTATACATTCAACCCACACACACTCACCACCAGTCTTACACACTTGCCACTATTTCTACACACTCACCACTAATCACACAATTACCATCAGGCCCGCCCACTCACCACCGCTCCTACACACTCGCCCTACTTCCACAAACTCACCACCTCTCCCACAATCTCACTGCCACTCCCACACACTCAGTAAAACTCCCACATCCTCACCATCAGTCACACACACTCAACACAATACCCACACACCCATTACTCCTCCCACACACTCGCTACTGCTCCTCTCATTCATCATTAGGTTCTAGAAGTAAAGCTTTAGGTTACTTAAAGACCCAAATGCAGTCATATTCAGAGAGATGGAAGATTCTCTATTCTGTGATCAGCTCTCCTCCATAAGTTTCAAGGTATAACACAATTTGTTACAAAAAATGTAATATCTTTTGATAGAATAGTTTGTTTCACTCAATTGTTGCAACACTGATAGATAGCAACATGTTCCATAGAATGGGGCACTATAAACAGATAAAAAAAGTGGAACTATGACCTAACCAAGGGGGGGGGGGAGGGGGGTGACGCATACCCCATGTCACCCCCTTTGGATACGGGCTTGTTAGCTTCATGTACCCTAAGGTAGGTACAAAAGTTTAGTGCTGAGGGTGGTCGGAAAATGTGGACAAAAGTATGACATTACATAGAATATGCACCCTGTGGCCATGCTACAGGAGGTCACCAAACTATCCCCCTTGTCCCTACATTGGTATGGAAGTATCATCATGTAAGGGCTGCACAATATTTATACAAGGGCACAAGACCATACAAACAGAGGCATACAAACAGAGGCATGATGCACGTGTACATGTCAAATATGGATCTGTGTTGATATAATTATGAAGCCCTGCATTAATGTCTTATTGAGGTGGAATCGGTATTGCTGAAAAATCGTTTATGCAGACGCAGGCTTCATATTGATGTACACTGTTAAGCTCCCAAACCGCATATGCTAGAGGTCAGTAGGCTCTGCAACACAGGCCTATGAAAACAATGATTATTATGTACAATCTTTAGGTTATGTTATGGTATTTTCATGATTATCATCCCTCATTTAAGAAACTAACTGGAAAGTGAGGCAGGGATCAGCTAGGATTAAATCAGCAAACATTGCTTTCTTACTCAAATTTTTATAAAATGAGGAATAATCTCTTCAAAATCTGCTTTAAGATTACATGAAAAGAAATATTTCAGAATTTAGATAGCCGTCTTCAATACTCCATTATCACCTATTGTAAAGGAAGTTGCTCTGTGAGTTTAACACCAGTGTTTATGTCTATTTTTGAAAGTACTCATACTCCTAGTACAAATTAGCTGTAGGCAAGTCTGGATAGAACTCGTGACATCAGTTGAGGCACCTGGGTTTGACCATAACTTATAGGCAAAATTAATTTAGATCTAATTCAAAAGGGATAAAACCCTTTAAAAGGGAGAAATTGTAACCTTCAGAATATATAACTATGATTATATGAGTTCTTACCAATGCACTTTTATCAACAAAAATTATACAATAGTTGCTGGCCTAGAAATGTCCAAATATGACACATAGTTATGCACCAAGTAGGTCTCCTCTGATGTCACAACCCATTGTTTACATCCACTTTTGCAAGAGATATGCCACCAGCCCAACCAAAAGCTATGTCCTGAGTCAGCCTGTTTTCAGAAAATAAACTTCAATAAGACATAATTATTGTCTCATGTAATACAACTTATTTCATACATGAGGACCTTTTAACCCCTTTACCGCTGAATATGTCATTCTACAGTTAATAATTACTGAGATATTGGCCAAAATATGAAAATTGGGCATTATTGTTAAATTGTTGGTAATTTGAAGGACATGTGAACTCACCCTTTAGACCCTCACTGATACCCCCTCCCACCTTGGGGGACGCCATCACTGACCACATGTGCCAACGGTCATTCACTCCCCCCTAGGCCGCTGAGGGGAGCAGCTCACCGCTTTTAGTCTTAAAATTGCCTAACACTCAAATTTTCTCTAGATTCAACTGGCAGAATTCATTTTTATGTAATTTGGATGAAAATATTCCAAATGTTGGCACTGTGCCAGTGGTACAAACTGGACTTCCTTGGTTATTAGCAGCACTATATTCAATTTACCAGTTTCCATGGCAACTAGCATTTAGAGAAATATTTTTTTTGTTTTGTTTTAGAAAGAAGGATAAGAATTTATCTTTTTTCCACTGAAAACAGATTGTGGTTATCATAATTGAAACCAAAGTTATGAGCTTTTAAGATTATAAAATTTTTACTTAGTAGCATATTTATAAGATTTCAAATAATAACGGCAGATTCATATTTGTTTATATGGCTACACATTTGTTTAATTGGAATTCTATTATTTTCTAGTGAACTGGTTATATTCAGAATTTCTGAAAAATTCTTTCAGTTCCTGAAAGGAAAATTCTTCCTTTGTTAAAGGGGCTCCTATGGGAATTTACTATAGAGCCACTTTTGTGGCTTCCAGCGCTCAAATGGTGACACCTAAGTTTTCTTTTTGCTTTTCTTTTGAGGATCCCCATAAAGTATACCTACAACTTGTTTTATCACTTCCCAAGTTTAGCCATTGATCTCTAAGGTCCAATGATTTTGATACAGATGGCAGTTTTAGACTAACTTGTTGTGTACAATTCAGCTGACCTACTCAAAAGATTCTATTTCATTCCAAAATATCCCTATTTAGAATGTCACTGGAACATTTTATTCCCAAAATTTACCAAACAATAGTAATCTGGTTGCCATGGAGACAATAATTTTAGTGATTTATTAAAAAAAGTGACATCATGTTGGAAAATATAACTTGAAAGTATTCCCACTTCAAACAGGTAAACAATACCATTTTAAGATCAAGAGTCATGATCAAAATATTATTTTATAAATAGCCATTTATGTTTTTCAAGAATTATGTTTTGTTTTCAAATAGCTCAGTAAAATACTGAATAGTTCATGTTGTTGTCATTTTCAGGAACATTGATGTTCCTATGATCTCCAACCTGTAACTTCTTTAATAATCAAGACAATTTTACATTTTTGGTATCATTTGAAAGTTCATTCCATCCTCTTAAATGTTGAATTTCTGGAACATCCTTTCCCCCTGGTGGGTCACACATATGGCATGTAATCATAACTTATAATATAGTTTCTGAGAATGAAAGAAATAAGGTGTTATTTTTGCTAATGAACACAAAATGTAATTGTACAGTGTTCGAATACCTAATTACTTAGGAACCATCTTGATCTCTATGGTCCCTAGGTCAAGGAAATCCAAGGGGCTGACCATGTAGGGTAGATCATGTTGAAAATGAAAGGCTCCTGTAGGGTAGATCATGATATTCAGAGTAGGCTCCTGGACTATTAATGTTTCATTATGTTTTAGAGTAAAGTGTTGAAATATTTTCTGTAGAAATATCTCATACTTTTATCGCTGGTGATGTAGCTTCTTACTCTTTATTTTGAAAGTATTTTTGACTGAGGGAAAGACAGATTCAGCACAGCCATTTGAATGAGAGACTAAATTATTAAACAGATCCTCGGAGGAACAGAAGAAGGAAGAATTGTATTCTGTTTGTGAAATAAAATGTGCACTGCTCTCTTTGAAAAAAAAACACAGATCCTCGGAACTTCAGCATAGATGGTCCATTTGTGATGACCGGGCTCACCAACTGTGAAAACATCAGCTACCTGAAGGTGACCCTCATGAGGGGAGATGCCCTCACAGAAAGGACCATCGATCTGGGGCCAGCTGCCAGCAAAGTCCGACTTGTCCCCATTTCCTTGGAGTGTGACACTCGTGAGTTATTACAAACAATATGTAATACAACACTTTTCTTTGTAAAAAAAAATTTATGTCATAAATTCTAAATTGATAATGCATCATCAAATTTAAACAGAATTCTAGGTTTATTTGATGCAGACCAGCAATGAAATACTTCTCATGCAAGAATGTGAGAATCTTGTTGTTTAATTTGAGTAAAAAAAGATTACCATGAGTATGTGCTATCCATGAAGACCCCTGAGTTAACCATAAAGGTTGTTACTCTTTGACACTTCAGGTGGCGTGGACCTAAAAGTTGACTCTGTGGGGGTAGGTGGTGACCTCAAGGTGGTAAACATCTCCTCTGGCAACATGAGCATTAGTCTGTCTGTTACTGTGACTAACCTGCCTCCCAACCAAAACCCAGCCGTCCCAAACTTCAACTATGTCATTGGAGTCAAATGTAAGCACTTAACAAAATTACAAGGTACATAGAAAACACTCAGATTTGATGTTTTTATCATTAGGTTGTGACGAAAAGGGGTCTTCAACTGATATCTTAGGGGGAGGGCTGCACGAGGCCAGGCATCACAAGGCTAGGTGTGCTCTATTCTTTGAGTGGAATCACTATTGCTCTACTTGGGTTCCTCACTGGGAACAGGACACCAGGTTGTTGCCAATAAAAGAAGGGTGTTAATGTGCTGGCCCCCTGCCCGAGATCTCGATCCCCATGCCTGCTTGTATATTTGTGCTATCCCCCATATACGCCATGGTCTTGTCATGCCCAGTTAGTCCAGTTAAGTTCAATCTCCGCTTTCCAGCCTAAACTAAAGGGACTGTTTATTCTTGTGCTTCATTGTTAATTATATGACCATGGACTTTGATTTCATTGGTTAACACTGATCATATGGTCTACTTGGCCTCATCAAGGGTCATTTCAAGTTTTCTCATGACCTTGTCCAGCTGGCGGTGCAATGTTAATATCAAGTTGCAGCAATATTCTGGTTTGGTTCTTGTCACGTTATTTTGGTGGCTCCCAATAAAGTTGCTGTAACGTAATGCTGTGACATTGCACTGCAACAGTATTATATCATTCTTGTTATGCTCTTCAACATAAATGGAATTTTCTTATAGCGTTCTGTTTTGGTTTTGCCTAAACCTCACCAAAAAGATAATGTTTTGATAATGTTCTGATTTGGTGAGGTTTCAACCTCGCCATCAATAACATAATAACATGCCATCTTAGTAAGTAAGAAACGGACTAAAAAACTATGTTTGCAAAACATTTTTGTTAAATCTGGCCGGGTGATTAACATTCATACCTAATGAGCACGTCGTGTTCTGATGTGTCGATTCTCATGCTCTACTGTACCCTTATGTTACCTTTGTTATATAGGCTAAACAATTACACATATAGCAATAATCAATGCACAGGCAATTAGTTAATGTCTTTTACTGTATAATTAGTACTTAATCATTAGATTCTTTAAAACTTGTGCCACTTTGATATTCATCTCACAGTAATAAAGTAAGTTAATTACTAATTGCCACTGATCTTAGTATCACAGAATTGACCAATATCACAAGAAACTGGATAGGTGATAACAACAATGGTCAAAGTCGGTAACGATATAAAAGTTATAAATGCCATTTCAGCATCTGCACCCACAGAGCTGATAATAGAAAACTTGGGTTATGTTCCCGGGCCTGGCTTACAGAATGCCTTATCTGGAGATCTTGCCACATCTACATTAGATTTGTCTGAGGTGAGTGCTCCCTTTATTTCTACAAAAGCATATTACTGTAACATAAAAAACACTCCCGATATACAGAAGATGCAAGTCTGAGGGTTTTGGGGTAATTCCAAGCCATTTGCGCATTGCACAGTGAACATAGCGATGGGAAATGCTGGGGGAAGCTACAAGCAGATCCTTCCTACAGTGCATTGAATACAGTTGCAAAAACTCTGCCTGGAGAGTGTTTAACAGGGATTCCCCAACAATGGTGAAATTACTTGGCTTTTCATGGCTATTTTAGACCTGTTTGGGATTCCCGCGGTTAATGCCAAACCTTTTCTTGCTTACTCTATTTAGATTGCACTAATATTTAACAAGTTTGAGTGAAATCACCTGTTTTATCTCATACATTCTCATAGTAAATAGCCCCAGCATTGCCGGTTGCGATTTCCCTGGAATGTAGGTGCGAGATGTATTTTTGAGACCCTCATAACCAGTATAGTGGCCACCTTGGGTCAGACTCAGTTGAACACTATAATTATCTGATCATGAATGGCCACTATGTATAATTATGATTATATGCGTTTTGGGTGGCTTGATATAGAGTGATGGGCTATAAAACAGCTTTAAGATAGGTATCTATTGTTTTAGCCACAGTATAACAATATATTATGTGAGCTAATTTTGATAGATACACTGACTGCCACTGTATAGTGCCCCAACAAACAGGACACGTGTATTTACCAATTTACCACGTGTTTAATTTGTGTACTACTGGTGGTGTGGATATCTCTGTCTAATATAAGTTTTTCAGCAGGTATTACCACGGGTTTTCACAGGGTAAAACACCTTTGTCAATTTCATTATTACCATAATTATGATCTATGTAAGTGAGATGATGATATTAATCATTAATCATGGTAACACCTATTTTACATTATCTTATCTGTGTAACTGATATCAAATTTTAGTTTAATTTAAGTAACAATCTGGTGTCATGACGATCTCCATGTAAACTATGTATATCACACAAGATTTAGCACGTGTTATTATCATGTAATATTGGTGCCATGCTAAACTAGGGGTATTGCCTGGGAAAACCCTCTTTCTGTGACACCAGTTTTTGACACAAAGAGTAAGGAATGTATTTTTTATATAGAATTTCCCTGCTTTTTCCCTGAGTTTTCATCGAAAAGTCACATGTAAAGTCTTTGAAAGTTGATGTCTTTACAAAAGAATTTGTCCAAGTTAACCCCTCCAAAACTAGAATGATTTTTTGTGTGCATCTTAATGAGTTAAGAGTATTGTTAAAACGTTGAATAGAAATACATCTCAATATTAGGATATATAATTGAAGGTTTTTCCTATAAATACCAATGTTTCATATGATATAAATGCAATAGAATTACCAGGCTCTCTAAGCTTGTTCTGGATAGCTAAGTGGTAGAACCCTGGCATTGTATGTGAGGGGTCCAGGGTTCGAAACCCAACACTTTTGTTTTATTAGGGAGCGAGAAAACACGAGTTTTACATGTCAAAACTCGTGTTGCCATGAAAATGCAATACGTTTTTACTAGCCCCCCCCCCCCTGTGAGATGGCCACCATATCCAAAGTTTATGGCCATTATAAGAGGCAGATTTCAACTAGAATGAAGGGAAAAGATTTTGTTACAGCAAAAATGGCCACTATATTCAAAGTAAACTGTAGTTTGCATATTGTTACATAAAAACAAGGGTAAAAAGGCCTAGGTCTACTTGTTGCCACAGTCACAAACTATGATGGTACTGAAAACTTAAAGGTCCTCTCCTCAGCTTGAAAACTGGAGAATTGAACATCCTATTCATCTTTAGGCGTAAATTTGTTATCTTAAGTAGTTCTGTCCTTAAGGAAAATGGCAACTCCTTTAAAAACGGATTGACGTTTAATTCAAGGGGTTAAATTAGCTCATTGTAATGCCATCCAAACAGTAATTACAAGCTGTTTCACATCCCACTTGATACAAATGACAAAGGTCTTCTCATACAATCACTAGTCTAATATTATATTATCCTCATCTCAGGGAACCCAACAAATCAAGTTCTTCCTTATTATTATGCTGATCTATCTATAATGACCTACAAAGCTTTGTAGCAGTTAGCAATGGTTAATAATAGAACAGCACATGCACTCGACTGACTGGCTTAAACTACAACTGCAACTTGTTTAAATGGTTATTACTATGAATTAGCTGTTATATTACCCCTTCACTAGTTTACTGAGACCCTGGACTGGGATGCCCTGAGGGCCTTGTGTGACCGGAATGACCTTAAGTTGACCATCACTCTGGACCCAGACAACATCTTTGAAGAAGAAGACAAAGCCAATAATTACAAGGAGTCAGGCGATGCATTCTCTATTATTAACTGTGATGGTAAGTGTGTCACATTCATCATAGTACAAACTATCACTTCACTGAAACAAAGGATAGTGAGGTATCTGTGCTTGCTTAGATGTATTTTTGTAGTAAAGTAATTGTAAGCTTTAAGAATTAAACCATTTTATAAGGCAGATAAATCCATATAGAAAAACTGAAGTTTGAGTGTTTTTCCTTTCAGTCACCATTGATGTGATGGTACCAGAGTGCTCAATTAGCAGCCATTATTTAGTTTCTGGGAACATGATAGGTGTCAATGTCCAAGTAAGGATCATACGAACTGGTCTCCTTGATCTCTCAGACAATTGGTATCCAGACTACTACATAGCATTCCACCTGGTGGACAGAGTTGAAAGGCCCACTGTTGGTAAGTGTGGTGTCAGAATTAGCTCATGCACGTTCAGTAACCCTGTATTGCTTCTTTGATATGGAAACTGGTAGTTTTGGCATAATTCTTAAAGTTTAGATGCTTGACAATAATATTTAAGAAATCTTTGCCTGAAACAAGTACACATTCTTATTATGTATTTATTGGCTCTACTGTATTTGTAATTGACAGCAATTCATCAAAATTAATACGATTCCTTTTTTTCATTCTGAATGTAGCTATCTCAATTTCATTGACTCTACTGTATTTGTAATATGCTTGATCAAAATACAAACCTCTTTTTTTATTCTGAATGTAGACATCTAGGTTTCTTTAGAGGTTAGAACCAACCATCTTAGCTATGTTTAGTAACATTTTGAAAACAGAATCACAGAGCATTATAAGTGTCTGCCCACACAGGAAGGATGCTCCATGCGGAAATTAAGCAATACAGAGAAGGTTTTTAGCTTTCAAATGCTACCAGGTACATCAAAATTGGATATTTTTCAACGAAGTTACACGTTGCTAAACACAGGACTGTCAGTCTTATTGAAAATTGTAAAAAGCCTGGATATTGAATATTTATCTAAATATTTAGTAATAAAAAAATATTTTCTCCTTAAATAAAAAAAACAAAGTCCTAAAAAACTATAATGCATATAACTTTTGATCTAGAAAAGATAATCTATATTAGTTTGGACATGTTTTTTCCAAATAGGTTACAATTTTTGACAAAATCCTCAAAATGTTGTTGTTTCCATGGTAACCAGGCATCTAATGTTAAGCAATATATAATTATGGGGGGAAAACATTCCACTAACATTCCAAATAGAATGTTTTTCAAACAAAATGGAATGTTTTGAGTGGGTTCACTTAATCCTACACAAAAAGTTGGTTTAAGACATTTTCATCCCTATTTTTCACAAATCTACCCATACCTCCCTTAATATTAGCCTTAGAGCTTAAGATATAATCCCCTCAGAGCATCCTTTCTGTGTGTGGAGACACAACATAATAAGTATATGTTTCTTACATACAAGGCAAAACATGTTGGAAAATGGATTTAAATTCATTAAGGCTGAAGGCTAATCTAGACAAGGATCCTTTGTGTACCATTTACTGCGATCCCCCAGATTTCAAGGTTAACAGTGCTATTGTACTGTTCTGTTACAGAGGTGGCATTAGACTGTGGAGAAGCTGGTGCTGTGACACCATCCACCAAAGAAGTGCACAGTTCTGGGAGCACCAATGTCCAGGACCACAGGCTGGATGACTTGAATCCTATCAGTATCCCTTCTGATACTGCTGTCTGTGATAAAGCCTGGTGCGTCTTTCCTTAATTACCAAACTGATGCACCCCTTCTCAGACTTGATTTTTGGTTCCTTTGGGTGTCCAGGAAAGATTAGATCTTGCCATTAAAATGGTGAAACTGTGTTTTCAAACTGGATCTTTTGCCCTTATCCCGATCTGAACAAATGCTACTATATGCACTCAATCTTTATGCCCATAAGTTTGAAACGGATATACAAATTACAAAATTTGTAATTTGTATATCCGTTTAAAACTTATAAGTTTTAATTTTAATGGCAACTGATATGTAGACAGTATTAAGCCTCCTCCAAGCTGCTGGTTATTTAGTAATTAACAATTGAAGTCCCAGTAATATTGCAAAAGACCGTACATCCTTCTTGAGTTTGTTATGTTTAAAGTAAGGGAATCAGACACACATGTTTCACTCTAGGGGTAACTTTACTTCCGACATGACACACAGAAAGATGCAATCACAAGTTGCCGATCTGAAAGACTAGTTGGCACAACCACACGCAATACACCACACTACTTATTATTTGAAAGTGACAACACACATCTGTACTCTCTTGTGACCAGATATATCATTTGAAAGAGACTTGTAGACCTCTCTAAATGTTTATAACATGTCTATGATTAACCAATATTTCCACTGCCTATATCAAGAGCAACAATTTGTTTGCTTGTGCTTCCTGTCTTTCAGGTTTCTCCGTGTTGGGGCCCTTATTTCCAGCCAGCAGCAGGGTCTATCTATAGACTACACCTCATTGGACAGATCTCTGGCCAACAATTACTACTATGCCCATGTGTACATCAAATGTATACGTACGTTTCATTCTCCATTGGACTAGGAAATCCACATTAACATTACTTCGTACATTTTTTTTGGCTAAATTTAGCAAATCCAAGCTCTTGATATACTTTACAAATGGACGGATTAAATGATTTAAAATTGAGTTTTAGATTTCTAAATTATTTCAAATCAATAAAACTAATTCTGGTCTCATTTTAGGAAACCACTACGAACACTTCAGTTATGTTTTTCTTTTATGATTAAGTAGTCTTGTATCAACATTGATTAAAAGAAATATGATTTTTATGATCAGTCAATTATTTAGGTTGTATATGATACTTTGTTAAATCTATTTTGAAGTTATAACACAGCAAGAGGGTAGAAATGTGCCATTCTGTACATCTGCACATATTAAATGTTGCAAAAGCAGTGTAAAAGGCTTAATGGTAACCAAACTTCAGAAACGTATTTAACGGCTTGGGGAAAAGACTAAAAACTAGCAATATTGGCATGTCTTGCATCGTTGCTAAATATTGCTTCGGAGGTGTATTGTTATCTTGCATCACTGTAGGCATTTTAATTTCTATTTGGAATAAATCATTTAATCATTTATTTGTCTTATTCTAACAAACGTGCGTGAAGAAATTTTGATGATCATGCATATTTTTATGGTACAGATTTTCTAAAATCTTTGTCTAATAGGGTTATAGTATAATATACGACGTGATATAAACAAAGAGAAACAAGATGATGCAATTTTGCCAATTCAGTGGACATTTTATGATAATTTTGAACACATTTTTTTGAGATAAAGTTATATGATGAAATCTTTGGGGGCAAAATACAGTATCTGGCACATTCTACGGTAAGTGTTGCATTAGAGTGGTAATAAGGTGAAAAATCAATTGAAAATCATAATTATTATGATTATTTTTATCAAAATATAGGTATCATCTACTCTGTTTTAAAGACAATGGCGCCATTATGGATCCAACCTTAAGATTTTTATGAAACTTTAGGAAATAAGAGTTAAACATAATTATATGCATCCTAAAAATGTGAAAATAATAGGGGGTCACCATGGACACTTTTGTGATAGAGATGATTCCTTTAAGATAAACATTTTTGAAAATAATATGCGCAAATAGAGTTTTCATGATAAATTTCATAATAATCCTCAAATCAATTATTGTAAAATCATTGAAATCTAAACCTAAAGGCCATATTCCACTTTGCGGCGTTTTGCTTGCGGTGGGCAATTTCTTTGCGTTTTTTGTGATCACCGCTAGTAAATTAAGGCACCGCAATGTGGAATATAGAAATTGCTTGCGGTGGTACTTGCGGTGGTACTAGCATTGTGCCACCGCTAGTGCCACCGCTAGTGATTTTATATTATTTTTTAGACTGTTTAAACTTTTTGTTGACTTTTTTGTGATTTTAGTTCGATTTTTATGACTTTTTTATGATTTTATATCTATAATTTATAATGATTTTATATTATTTTCTTTTGAATGCTTGCGGTGGCAGAAACGAACATGTTGGTTTCCTCACCGCAAATAGCTTGCGGGGGCAGCTCATCCCACCGCAAGTACCACCCCACCGCATAGTGGAATATGGCCTTAAGACATATATACACAAAATCCATGCACCAGTTAGAAAATAATATGTTGTTTAATAGAATAGAATATATCTTTTATTTTAAATGAATTGTTAAGTTAATCAAACAAATTATAAAATTTCTAATAGAAATGTTCACCAAAAAAAATTCAACCTTAAGAAATTCTCTAAAACTATATATAATGTAGATATAGGTGTTATCTATCATTTTCTGGAAAAAAAATTGGGGGTCACCATGCTAACTTGGTCAGGAAAGCTACATATCTGTTTTAATATGGGAAAATGATTTTATGTGGGTACCTATGTATTTTTAGCTTTAAACCCATTTTAGAATTTTGCCATAATGAATGGAACAAGTGTTTTTTCTCCCTGAGATTGATATAAAACCATAGATATTTACCAGTTAAATGTAGTATATGTATCAAAAAAGATATAAGCAAAAATGTTTTTATTTTTATCTAAGGCTGTGTTCAACAGTTTCGAAATTTCCATGAAATTAGCCATATTTGAACAATTGTAGGTCTAAAACTAAAATAGTGCTACCTTTTTCTTTTTCATTTATGAATTGCCTATATACTACTGTACATTTTTGCCAATTTTCATAAGAATTGAAGGACTTTGGTTTTTTGGCCTGTGTATAATGGCGCCATTGCCTTTAAAAGAATAAGCTCATTAAGTCCTTTTTTTTCAGGATATAGGGCTTGAAAGACAGCAAGATATATATTACCAAAAATGTTGTAGTTTATTCCAAAACTTCTTTAGTGGATAATATAAAAAGTACAAATATAACCAAACCCCAGAGACTGGATAATCAATGTAGAAATTCAATATTACAGAAGACTGCCGTACCTTTTAAATGATTCCAAATATATCAAAATACAATGATTATCAACAAAACTACAGGCTACTTGGGTTGTCAGTAAATATATGTACTTCTTCATTTTTACAGCCGACCAGCTATCTCTACTTGATATCACTGTGTCTAGCATTCCAGACCAGATTTGGCCGTTGGCAAATAACTACATCCATTTCAAGGTCAGTTGTTTTTCATAAGATGTGAAATTCTCACTACCTGCATTTTCTTTTTATTTTCAGATAAATAAAAGAAATTTGATAGTATATACCTGAACATAGATGAAAAGTTTGTTGTTCCTTCATGCTTCTGTAGACCAAGACCATCAATAAAGGCACTCCTATCCCTACACCCAGTGGAGACCTATTCCGGCTCAACAGTTTATTTGCACCCCAGAACACATGGGATACAACTGATGGTTCACTGATCACAGACACTGTCCTTGATGGGGATGTGGGCTACAGCTACAGGGGCAGCCTGGACACTAGCGAAGTGGTAGAGACACCCAGCCTGAGAGGTCAGCAACATAGCAAATCATGTAGATAAGTTATGTCCACGGAATGAAATAAAGAATATGGCATGCTTACTAATGATGTGATGGTAAAAGTAATCACTGTAGATAGACAATCTACATGGTTATCCATTATGCAACTGACACCAGCTTAACTCAACTCACATAGACTGCTGTTCTTGAACCCTCAGATATACAATAAGTGTCAGTGATTGATATCCAAAATGCTGATCATGTTTTGGACGTTGTTCTTTCTGACTAGGTATACTACGACCCTCTCTTGCTGATTGCCAGGCAGCTACAGCTCATGGTGCCTGCCCCACCCTCTTCGTACAGCTGATACAGGCATCTAATGCCTTCACCTACTCCAGCTACAGCCAGAATGACATCCTCAAAGTCCCCATAGAGAGGGAACATTTTGTGTGCAACAATAGTAAGCACAGATACGGGTTATGATACATTGTGAAATATCGAAAAGTATTTGAGTGGTAAAGGAAATCTAAAATACTATGCTAGAGTGATGTAAGAGAAACAGTCATTGAGGTTGAACTAACATCACATTCTATTTCATTTTAAAATATCCTTATTTGGAATGTCAATGGAATGTTTTATTCCCAAAATATACCAAACAGTAGTAATTGCGATGGAGACAATAATTTTTGTAATTCCTTTAAGAAATTACAACATCATGTTTGAAAAAATAACTTGAAAATATTCCAGCTTCAAACAGAAAAACAATACCATTTTTTGATCAATACTTATGATCACAATAGCATTTCATAAATACCCATTTATGTTTTTCAAGAATTATGTTTTTTTATTGAATATCTCAGAAAATACTGAAGAATTCATGTTATTGTAAGTCTGAGGAACATTGACATTCCTGTGTTCTATAGCCTGTAACTTCTTTAGTGATTGAAACAATTTCACATTTTTGGTATCATTTGCAAGCTTATTCCATTCTCTTGAATGTTGAATTCCCCCCTGGAGTATCCTTTCCCCTTGGTGGGTCACATTTTAAGAAATAGTGTAAATATAAGGCCACTAGTACTGATGGCCATTAGGAACAATTCATTAGTATATTGCCTGTGTTATATACCTCGTTATAATGATTTGGGAAATTTATTTATTTTGCAGTCAATGTTGACCTGTTGGTTTGGAGGTTGGAGAGCCGGGACATCAGTGACATTTGGCGTGTATACCCCAACACTGAGACACAGTATACTTTGAAAATCAACCAGACAAGGGTATGTGGAAATTCAGTTTAGATGGTCCAGCTTCACACATGCACAGGATTCAATCAATATGAATTGGAAATATGCTATATGACTAACAACGAAAAACATTTTCCTTAAGATTCTGAAATTTAAAATCCAGGCTCAAAAAAGCAGGGCCCAACAACCAGTTGGTACTTAGCAGTAGGGTCCACCTCCTCTCCCATATTTGGGCACCTGCCCTGGGTCCGGGTGTTGCTGGTGCGGACCATTCCTGCTGCTGCAAGTAGCACATACCATACACAAGGACCACTGGAGTTGCTGTATGACTGGTTTATCTATGGGATAAGGCCCTGTTTATAAGTCACACCATGTGGAGGGACCTTGTGGTGTATGTTTACTGCAATCAGTGACCTTGGTTGCCACTGCCAATCATTAAAAGGCCAACAGTTTTAAGATTTAAACCAACTGATATCTAAACCCCAATATCTAGCAGAGATTGGGTCAATTTTTCATTTACATTTTAGATTTGGATACTCTGTACATTCGTAGATCAATAGTCTAAAAAGGAGTGTTTGGTGTCTATCATTATCCTTGTTCTTTAAAGAATTATTAGGCCTGGGTGACAGTTGCTGATTGGTTCAAAGGCATTGGGGTACCAGGCAGTCAGCCTCCATGGGCATCTTTTATACTTAATTTTTTTACCAGCCTTAAAACTTTCCTTTGGGAGAATCAGTTAAAAGACCCTCCAACTTATGATAATAATGGCCTTCAGCATCCCACATATTTATCTCTCAATCAAACTTAATACCTGTCATTATTGCAATGCATCCTCACCAGACGGCCAGTGGAGCTATCCCTGCTTCTGAAGACTATACCCCAAGCTACAACTTCAACTTCTACCTAAGCAGTGATTCTAACCTGGATGAATCAGACAGTATGGTACCACTAACCTACACATCTGCCCAACTCACTGAGCTGCGGAAGGGCATTGGACCAGACACTCCTCGTACCATAAGTATGCTATCTAACATGTGTTGCCTACTTTTGGTAATTAATGCACATGTAAATAGCACTTTGTTCATTAATACCTAATTCCAATATTATTTTCAACAAATTGCTTTCTGAGGGCAAATGATTACCTAGCAAACAATTACCATTCTTCAAAACTTTATTATTCATGAATGAAAGGGAAAACCTAATTTTCAGTATTTCTATCATTTCAACAATTTTTTAGCTCTCTCTGGTGCCAACCTATACATCGACATCGTACAGGACCCCTTGCTGACCCACTATTGTGGCAAGACGTACCTCTGTGTTAAGGTGGAGGACCTAAAGAACACAGAAAACATTGACCCAATCCTGTCCAACAATCACCTTTGTGTTCCCATTGACCTCAGCTGTATGAATGGTGAGCCAGCCTGAACAAGGCAGCAATGTGGTGCCAAGTCACTTTATATTACAATTATATAAGTGACATATTGAGGATTTAGATAAAGTTACCTGAAGTTTATATATATACATAATTTTATATATCCCACTTATATATATACTTAATGAACACATATTACTTACCCTAATGTCCCTCCCATCTACTTTATAACAAAAGCCTTTCCTTTAATTACAGATGTAATCTCTGTTGAGGAGGCATCATTGACTTTGTGCAAAGGTCACCAAAGACAATTCTATGCCAAAGTGAGCACCACGTTTTGTCTGAACATAAAGATTACCTACTTGGCAGATGAGCCTCAACCAGACAGTTTGGACCGCAACATCATCAACATCAGGGTCAGTCCTATGGTGTATTACTTGCAGACACATGTAGAAGCCTCCTACTCTCATAGAATATCTGGTCTCCCCAGTCTAAAAAAGTCAAAACTTGCTGATACTTACACTTAAGATAGAAATGATAGAAAATGGGAGAATATTATGGAAAGGGTACTAAAACATAACTAAAGAACATTTTTTCAAACTTGTAATGTAGAAAATGTGTTTGTCTTCTCAAAACTGAAAACAGTAATTGGAACAAGCACTCCTATTAAAAGTTATGGCACTTTTGATATTCTCAAAAATCAGAAAATTTAATTTCTTGATAAACATAACTTTAAAGGGAGGGGCCAGTGAAATTCAGTATTCTTTCAATTTGTATATTATGTCTTAGATTTAATGAAAGATGAACATAACATTTGTATCGCTAATGGTAACTCCGTTTCTTAATTAATGAGGTTTTCTTATGAGAATATGGCTTGATACCCTTGCACACTGAAACTGGATGTCTGTGTGTGACGTCACACATAGAAACCATTATTTTCAATTTTTGAAATTGCAAAATCCATATAAATAATTTTTCATGGATTTTTTATGCATAAATCAACCAAAATAATTATTTTGAACACTATTAGACTGATTAAAAATGAAGGGAAAATTTAAATCTAGTTATTTTTGAAGATTTCTATTTTCCACCTTGTCTATGTGTGACGTCACACACAGAAAAATGCATTTTGCATGCCCCAACAGAAACAGACAGGGATAGTAAATTTGAATTACAAAATTGTGTATAAAATTAAAACTAATAAAGATATTCATGTGAAATTTGGTACACTGATTACTAAGTTAGGGAGGATCACGACACTCTGATTATTAATATTCACTGGCTCCTCTGTTTAAGTCGCCATAACGTGGAAATAAAGACAGAAATTGGGTATAATTGTTCTCAATGTATAAGAGGTAAGGAGTTTCATACATGTTTATCTCAGGTTCTATCAGGAATATTCTAAAATGGTTTGCAGGATATGAAAGAGTAGGTTTTCTACAATAAGAAATATGCAGACACATTTCCCCATGTTTCATGTGACTTTGTGATCTGATTAATTGCCGATTAATAGGTACCTTTTCCCTGATATGCTCCCAAATATGGAATACATCTTAACACAGATGACCTTTTCAATGTTTCAATGTGAAAGGAGCCACTCTGTGTAAAATTGTGAGCCCCTTCTCTTAAAAAAACCCTCCTCTTTGGGTGAAGTTTGACACAATATGATTATACCATTAAACTCTTTACTTTGATTTCCCATTCAGTCCTTTGCGTCTATGGATGCAAACTTTGACTATTATAATGACATAGAGCTCAGCACTACCTTGTCAAGCATAGAGGGCTTAAGAAAGGGCTTTAAGCCACAGGAAAAGCGTGAACTCAAGGGCGACATAATACTCTACATGGGAGGTCTGGCTGCAGACAAGCTTGATCCAAGGTAGGATTTTGCTGAAAGAACCAATACTTGAAGACCATCAATAATATACCGGCCTAAGATCTGTTTGAATTCTTATCCGTGGATATTCTGATGGTAGATGGATTAAAGGTGAATCAACAGAAATTTATAACTTGGGCAATGATTGCCTAAAAAGCAATTCTTTATAATCTTGAAATATAATCATCTTTATTCTTTTATCTAAATAATGAAGTAGTTATTGATTGCTAAATCTCCAATACATTGTTTCTATCGTTCATAAATGATTACATCTAACTTCCGGATCTTTTATCATTTTTTATTTCTTCAACAGATATATCATAATCTTGGTGATGCTTGGGGGGCAACAAGTTGTGAAAGAAGATGTGATCCTGAACAACTTTGAAGCTATTTCTTTAAGTCGTTTATTCAACTCTTCCCAAGGTCAGTGACTGACTGATAATTTATGTTATTATGAACCTAACTGAATTATAACACATACTTATCAAGACATTTTGGAGACACATAAACAATATCATTGTAACTGAAGTACTGATATGATTTTGCATCAATATTCTACAACCATTTTTACTGTTATCAATGTTTGAAAGAGCTGCTATTATTTATGGAGAAATTAAACTTAATTACTATCTTTCTGATGCTACACTGTTCTCCCACCATTAAATGAAATAACACACATCAATGAGCTACACTGCATAAACCCAATAATTTGCAGATACCGATGACTTGGTTTTGTCACAATTCAATCTAACAAGTGGTGCTGTGTTCAGTGTGGGATCAGAGGCCACCTATTCACTCACTTACCAGGTGGGACTTGGTTTGATCAGTAGACTACTAACACAGCACTAAATCATTTTACCTTCTGCTTTACCATATATTTCAAATAAGAGAAATAACTGAAACTCAATAAAATATGATTGGGTTAAACCCAATCAAATGTAAAGATTTGAACTTGACGTTAACTTAGTCACAGTTAACCCTTTAATGTGCCAAAATCTTTTGGAATAGGTTCTTTCGGTTTATGATAACCAGGTTAGGGACATGACATGATTCTTGCAACGTTCCAGCATTTTGCACCGATGCAAGAAATGACAACGCCCAAGACTTCACCTAAAATTTGTTTAATATCCATTTTAATGTGTTTCTAATGAAACAATAGTTTAGAATTAAGGGGAAAATGTAAACATTTTCTTTCCTCCCGGAAACATTTCTTTTTTTTTCAGAATGGATGATAAAGATTTTCTTTAAAACTTGAGAAAATTTGTGATGAATCAGTAAAGACAGACGCCATGTTATTTGTGTTTGTTTACATCGTGTGGTAAAAATACTGTAATTCTATTGATCAAAAAAGATTAAACAAAGGTTTTAGAAAATCTGTATGGTAAAATGTTGTCTAATCATCAAATAATATTTAAATTACACTATTCTTTATTTGCATAAATTTATTAGAATTTGGCAACAAAGATTAGATGATTTTTTTGATTTGTTTTTACATTTTGTTACATCACATGGTATAGATACTGAAATCCTATTGGTCAAAAATGGTTAAACAAATATCTTATGAAATCTGTATGGTGAAATCTAAATAACATCATTCTTTCTTCATAATACATTTGTTAGAATTCAACAAAAAAGATTAAATGATTTATTTCGATTAGAAATTAAAATACCCACTGCAATGCAAGATAACAATACACCTTCTAGCAACGTTGCAAGATATGCTAACATTGCTACTTTCAGTCTTGTCCCAAACCTGATAACCACAAGAATGTTTCAATTTTGTCCTGGTAAGCTTATTCCATATCAGAAAGGCTCAGTTTTCTGACTAATGTTTGACTCCACTGACAGGCCTTGTCAACATACGAGGAGGACACCCCAGAGAACAGGAGAGCCCGCCTCCTGAAGGTCTTAACATTCACATTTACCATCTACCTGTCAGAGGATGACCTGCTGGATGAGGGTGACCTGGCCATTTACAACTTCACCTTCTTATATATATCAGACACCATAGAAGGCTTCCAATTTGTGAGCAATACATCATGTCATTAACAAAGCAAGCCCAATCAAAGCACCTATCCCTTACTCTAGCCAATACATACTTTAGCCCGATAGGGTGGGGATGAAATTAAAGAAAATGTGCGTATATAATATTATGCATTTAATGGAATATCCATTGTAATAGGATAGGTGACCTTCTGTTTATGTTATGTGGCTGTATAAGTACTTGTATCAATGAATGAACACAGTAAAACACTATAAAAATATATTTTGTGTAAGTTTCATACTGCATTTGACCTAATAGCTGGGTTCCTGGTAATAGGTCATGCCACCCTGCCTGGAGCCCCGTCTTTGCGGTAAAGTCTACCTGTTGGCCATGCTTGACTCCTGGAACCAGGTGTGGGAGAAGGACGAGTACAATAACTTGGTAGCCATGGCTGTCACCACCTTGTGCCCCTATGGTAAGCACCTCTTCTTTGAAGGCTATAGCAAGATAGTCATAGTCCGTCCTATTCTACCTATCTGTGTGTATATTTCATATCCTTTAAGCTTAAATGAAGAATGTATTTTCTTAACATCGATCACATTTGCTGTATGTTAGTGATTTGCTTAACTCAATTTGCCACTAGCTCTCTATATTATAGTATGGTAACAGATATGTTTGCATGGTAGACTACATGTTTTTACAGAATTAGCATAAATGCAAATTGAGCAAAAATATGTAGAGTCAGTGGGGGTAATTCCATCCACTTTTGGTCTGTATTGCCCTAGGGAGCCAGGTTGCTAAGTATATTCATTCTTTTATGTAATAGACATGTAAAATACATTTTTAGAACACAGTTCAAAGAAAAACAAGGTTTGTTTATATCTTATTTTCTTAACATGACAAGGACCTGAAATAGTGTATGCTTGGAGGGTATCTCCATCCGGGGGGAGTGTAATTCCATCGAGCATGATATAGAAACTGGCTACTCTATACCGAGCAAGGGCGGACGGCCATTTATTATATACCAAGTTCGGAGCGCCTATTCCTTCAGCATTGTACTCCCCCGTTTGCAAAGGTGGAATAACTGATGGCGTTATGTCACACTGTGGCATAATCAAAAATTATTGCCCTGCTCGTCTCTGTGGGGCAATAACGATGCTTGCCGGCGTGGGAACTACGTAAATAAGCCTCAAACTACGCAAAAATGGTCTTATTTGATGAAAATACAACGTGAAATCGATTTAATTACCGTCAAATATCTCCGAAAACGTTGCTTCCACCGCCATATTTGTTCTAGTTTCCTCATGAAACGCCAGACAGCGTGCGGGGGGTTGGAACTCTCCAGTGCGGGAGGCTAGGTTAAAATCAACATGGCGACGCCCAGCACGGACCATCGGAGGGGGTAAATAAAGAGAATTTGTCTTATTTTTTAATGGTCTCGGGGTCTCAGGGTCTTAGTCTCAGGGTATTTGATATATAATAAAACAAGAACTAACCTCGGGAGCACTCAGCCATGATTATTGCCCCTTGTCTCAGTCCGTGTTTATGGTCTCAGGCAAAGCCCTCAACCATAAACACGGACTTCGACAGCGGGGCAATAATCATGGCTTCGTGCCCCCTTGGTTAGTTCTGTGTATGAATCTACCATAGGAATTACTTATTTTGTCTTGACAATGGAGAATTTGATTAGAGCAGCTGCCAAGAATGATTTATATGAACAGATCATATTGAGGACAGGCCCAGTAATGCCTGAGATCCTTAGGCCGACGGCATTATGCGATCGATGATCAATATCAAACAATTTCAGCAAGACTATCAAAACTACTTGAAAAATTATTAATTTCCATCAAGACTAGAAAACCTTTTTTATTCTATATACTACAACCACAGGTGACTAAGTAAATCATTTTAACTTATTGAAAACTAAATCTACACAATTGCGGGAACTACTGTGGATTAACCTATGCTAATCATGTTTCCTATAAACAAAATGGCCACCAAAGAGGATTTGCATAGGATGAAATTTATGACCTTGATATTTCCAACCAATCAACATTGGGATTCTGCTATGCTGCAGGATCTTAATATAGTATTTGGAAAAAGTAAATTCATTTGGAATTACAATGAAAAACACTTTAGGGGTAATCTATATTAAGTTAAAAGTACTTTATTAAGGTTATCTAAAGAATGGACGGAATTACCCTCCTGGACGGAATTACCCACACTGACTCTAAAGCATGAAAATAGATATATAGACATTAGGCCTTGGGCAGCTTGTACACCTCAGGGGCCGACTGTAGGTGCAGTTACTTGGTCTACTAATGACCATGGCTTTAGTATAGTCCGAGGTCGGCCGGTACCCCTCACAGGAAGAATGTGAGCCTTTTCGTTATTTTAATCTTGGCCGTGTCGTAAGAAAACTGAGGATCTTTAAACAGAATGTGTCAAAAGTATTGATGCTGCTGTTGGTGCTGTGTGTACATGTGTCAATTTCTGTATGCAGCTCACACTCTGCAGTATTCAGTAGGTTTTCTAATGGACAAGTATGAAATTTTTTGCAATCATAACAGTTTATGAGGGTAATATGTTGTTATACATCATGAAAATTTCTAACTTTGCGCTTGTATCTTATTAAACACAGCATAATTGATATATTTGGGTTGTTTTCAGGGGTCAACCGTAGTTATTTTTTGCAATTTTTCATGGTTGCTGATAATAAAAGGTTAATATTGAGTTATGTATAAAGGTCAGATGCTACATTTGCCTATATTCTATGAAAAGCTTATTAATATTAGTCCCTAGTTTCATCAATTAGGTTTTGAAATAGAAAATATCACATTTCAAATATGGTACTTTTCATATATAATGTGAATAATCAGCCACGTTTTGTGCATATTCCAAGGATAATTTGTCAATTTAAAGGGTGGAAAATGCTTTAAAAGATCTGGAACTCTAAGGAAAGATCCTTAGTACATTTATCTCTTGTGAATATGCCAATAATTGATGATACCTTTTCCTATCACAACTCAAAACCTTGGAAAAGCGTAACATGTCCTTTGATCACTATTTGCTGCAATGATCTATCCAAATGGCCACTATACCCGAAGTGAGAGTAGAGGGAGGTTGCATTTTCTTGACAGGAGTTATGCTAACCAAAGTGACACTGTGAGTTAATTCGTGACTAATGCTCTTTGAAAATGTTTTAATGCTATTTCACTTAATCTATTCAAAGTGGCAGCTCAAATTTAATAAAAAAAAAAGATAAGGCTCTGATAGACATGTAAGGTGAAGATTTAATTGAAATTATGACAGTGCGTGTATTGATCAAATTTAAAGTTAAAGTACACTGATACTGATCATGTAACAAATCACCCAGAGGGGAGATTAACAAGTTTATGATCTTTAAACCCACGTTACCTCAATAATTTCCCAAAACAAAGGCCTACTGTCATCAAAGTAGTGCCGACCTTGGAAACCCTACTGAGAATTGGCAGCAACAATCGACAGGGTGAATAGTTAAAGTGTTAACAGTCTTATCTAATGGTTAATTAAATAGCATTTGATAATGTTGAAGTAAGTCATACATTCCCTTTCATCCTTGTTATTCCCAATACCACTTCCCACTTAACATATCATTGATTACAATATGGATATTTGGTGACAGTATGTTAGAAGCTCATTATACTTTCATTCCCCACATAATCTATGTGCAAAAGGAGCCTAAATGGCCACTATGTCCGAAGTGTGTGGCCACTATAAGCAGCAGTTTTAAACTAGAATAAAGGGAAAAGATTCTGTCCCAATGAATTTGATCACTATATCCGAATGGCCACTATATCCATGGCCACTATATCCGAATTACACTGTAATTATAGTATTATATGTAAGTATGTATGTATGTATGTGTGTGTATACGTGATAACATGTTGACAAAAAGAATAAGTTTTAGGAGGGTTTACATGCTGACTTTCCTTCTTTAGGGGTTGGGAAGGGGTGAACTGATGCAGGTGTCAGTTCACTACGCAGTGTTTTAGCTAGCTTAGTCAAAGCAAGGATCAGGGCTAAGATTGACTCTCAGAGTGACTGTGAACAGAGAGTGTAGAGATGATGTCATAGGTCTGAGTAAAAAAACATGCAGCCTACTGGCGCTCCTCTCAGAGTGAATATGTTAGCCGAGCAGGCAAGTCCGATTAGTGTTATAGGCTTAGTGAACTCAGGTTACTGTCTGGGTGAGTGAGCACAGCCAGGTGGGTGGAAGTATTTAGGAGTGTTGGTTGTTTGGAGTTGAGCGGACAATCTCTCAGTTTTGGCATAGTCAACTGGAACTCAGTGATGTATATCGAAAAAAGGCTAGAGAGGCATGGCGGGGAGATAGAACGTGCATGTAGGACGGTGGTCGTTATTCTGTGAAAATATTTGGTCCCAACAGTGGATGGCTATGCAGAATCTTGGAGTAGTTGGATGAGCAGTCAGAGAATCTGAAGACCTACGATCAAAGGAATATAAAGGAGTACATAAGCAAGATCATACATTTGAAAATTGGATATATCCTTGAGAGATCAATGGCGGCAACAAGTGCATACATCCCCCCGCATGAGCGTAGTACACCCAAGCCTGCGCCACCTGAATCAGCTAAGTTCCAAACTCCTCCTACCTTAACTGATATTTTTGAACCACGTTGTGTTATTGGTGAATCAGATATTGGTGAAATCTTTAAAGGTAACATTACAACAAGGAAATCATCAATTGCTGGATCTAAAATGCATGTTTCTGGTGCCGAGAAAATGGTCGTGGATGAAACAACAACAACACCACAGGTAAACCCCGCTGGGAACCAGAGCGTGATGAGATCGGTTGCCACTTGGACCGATGGGGAGTGTTCGGAAAGTGACTGTACAGGTTTGGACCCACCACATCCCACAATACTGAAAATGCTGAAATCTATAAACGATCAGCTCACCACACAAGGGGAAACCCTTAGACAACAGGGAGATACCTTAAGATCGCTAAACATCTCCTCTGTGAACAATCAGAAATCAGTTAATTTCGTAAATGCAAATGTACAAGATCTGAAGAGCAAAATCTGTGGCCTTGAAAAGGAGAGCAAAGAGGTACAAGGAAAGCAAACAGAGATGTTAAGCCATGGTAGAGACTTGGAAAGAAGGATTGAACAGATAGAAATGCAACTTGCGCAAATGGACCACACATCAAAAAGACGAAACCTAATTATAGTTGGAGTCAACGAAACGGAGGGTGAAAGCACAACAAATATAGCTCTTGACATTCTTTCTCTCATACACCCCCAATACTGGAAACACATGTCAACATATCAATCAACCATCTATTCCATCTGTTCGATGAGCAGAGGGTCATATAGTCTATAACCACTAACTGTGTTTGATTACATCACTCCACCTTACAACTTTAATCATTAATCAAAATTATCAACATCATGTCGCTTGAAATACCATATCATGTTCATCATATCATTCATCTTCACTCAACAGTCAGGCATAATGAGTCTACCAGTGTATTTGTGTAGACATAGAGATACTGAATCTTATGATAAAAGTTGTGAAACAGAAACCAATACACCTGATTGTCTTATATCGTCCGCCCCAAGGATCAATTACAAACTTTATAAAAATGTTGACAGACTCAATCAATACTATTAATAGGGAAAGAACCAATGTATTAATAATGGGTGATTTTAATATGGATTACTTAAAGGGAATGGACAGAAACAAATTGAAAGATTTTGAAAAGAAACTGGGACTGGAACAACTTATCGACACTCCAACCAGAATCATCTGGCCGGCTAATTGACATGGTGTTTACTGATATTACTTATATGAACTCATCGGGGGTGGTGAATTACAATATAAGTGACCATTTGCCTGTGTTTTGCATAAAAAAGAAACCTCGAAATCACATCAAAAAGTCATGTACTAGAGGTCGTTCTTACTTAAGATATGATCACGAAGAATTTATAAGAAGCCTCAAAAACTCTGACTGGACCCAATATGATCAATCAGGAAATCCAAATGACTTGTGGAATATTTTTGAGAAAAATATTGAAAACTCCTTGGACCTTATGTGTCCCATACATGATTTGACCATAGTAGAAACTAAACCATGTTGGCTGACAAATGAGTTACTTGTACTGATGAGAGCCAGAGATAAACAATATAAAAAAGCTAAACGTACTGGTGCCCTGGGTGACTGGAATGCTGCGCATAGGGCAAGAAATGAGTTAGCCATGCAAGTTAAGACGTCTAAAAGGGATACTGTACGACAGTATTTAGAAAACCACAAACAAAATCCCAAAAAGTTTTGGAATAAAATCAAGGAGTTTCTGCCTGGCTCAATTTCATGTACAGTACATCATTTGGTTAACGAGGCAACTGGGGAAAAATAATAATAATACTGATCTGAACGATCACATTAACCAGTATTTTTCAGGTATTGGAGAGGCTTTAGCATCAAATTGTAACCCATCTCCTCAAATACTACATGATGATCTTGCTGGAACACATGACTTATTAAGCTCTGAAGTTACTGTAGAGGAGTTGGATACAGCTTTGAAGATGATTGATATAACAAAATCTTCCTCAATCGATAATATTAAAACTATGGTTATAAAAGATACTTTTTTAAATCAAAAAGGAAGATTACGTAACTTGTTTAATTGTTGTTTAAGTTGTTAATATTTCCCTACACAATGGAAACTCAGTACCATAGTGCCATTACCTAAGGTCCCAAATCCCAAGTTTGTATCCGAACTCCGACCAATTGCACTGACCCCACTTCCAGGAAAGATCCTTGAAAGGATTATTTGTAAGAGACTGCAATCTTATCTTGATAATAATAATTTGTTATCAAAAATCAACATGGCTTTAGAAAAAATCACTCCACTATATCAGCCATAACTACATTATTAAATAATGTGTACTTGGATATTGATAGGGGATTGGACCCATTCATCATTTTCCTGGACCTGAAGAAGGCATTCGATACTGTTTCACATAAAATACTAATTGGGAAATTTCAGAAGTTAGGTTTACATAACAATAGTATTGAATGGTTTCGGAGTTACTTAAGTGACCAACAACAATGTGTTAAACTAAACAGCCATATTTCACATGTTCTTCCAATTACCTACGGTGTACCACAGGGAAGTATATTGGGACCCATCCTCTTTTCAATTTATATTAACCCTTTCCACCCTCCAGATGCTTTGAGGCATCACCAGCGAAAACACGCCAGATGCCTGGAGGCATCACCAGCAAAAACACGCCAGATGCTTTGAGGCATCTTTGCCATAAATGTTGTTTTAGTTAATTTGAAGCTTAATATCAAAGTAAAAATAACAGTTATTGTTTCAAAATACTGATATTATCCCTAATATGCTATATCTAACAATAAAAATTGTGAAAATAATGTTTTGACTTTCATATAATATATTATAGCATAACTTATGTCTAAAAAGTGTCATTGTGTCATATGTTGCGTATTTTGAGACTATTTATTGTAGTAGTTTGGCAGTTTTATAAAAGTTTGATGAAATCTGGGTGGCGTATGGAAAGGGTTAATGATATCCCTGATATTGTAAACTGTGGAATCCAGTTGTATGCGGATGACACAGTTATCTATCATTCTGATCCAGATATATTACAACAGAATCTCGACAATGTGGTCAAATGGTGTAACAATAATTTACTAACCCTTAATGTCAAAAAATCACAATGGTTACAAACAGCAGTGAATAATGTGTCCAACGACTGCCAATTTGTAGTAGGAAATAAATCCCTTGTAAAGGTTGATCAATATAACTACCTAGGAGTTAAAATAGATAACAAATTGAATTTTGCACAACATATGTCTGCGTTGTCGAGAAATGTCCAATTAAAATTGAATTACTTTAAAAAAATACGTATGTACTTGACTTTTCATGCTGCAAGGACAATTTATATGTCATCTATACTTCCTGTCCTGGAATATGCTGACTTTGTGGTAAATCAGGACTTCAAATATGTCAACCAGAGATTGCAGAAACTACAAAACCAAGGAGTTTATACAGTGAAAAACCAACATTTCTTACCATATGACCAGCGAGAGACAACAAATACAATCCATAGGGATTGCAGAATCCATAGACTTGTTCACAGGAGAAAATGTCATTTATTACTTTATGCATATACATTACTCTCAGATGTTGACCTAATGGACAATCGGAACTTGCTAACTAGGAGACATCGAGGACTGTTATTTAGAGTTCCAAATTACAATCATTACAAGTTCCCTAAAAATCCAATGTATAAAGCGATTATTGAGTGGAATCGTTTGTCAGTGCCCTTAAGATGCAGTGAGGATAAAGCTACCTTTAAAAGGAGGTTAAGTGCATCTATTGAAAATCCATATGTAAAGGTACTGATCTAGAGATTCTAAGATTGTTCCATTGTGTATATTTCATCAATCCATCTCATCTCATAACATACCCCACCCAAATGCCGTTTTAATGGCAATGACATTGTAATAGTTTAGTTGTACTTAATAAATACACCCACTCCCCCCTTTGAGATCTGTACGTAGTAAGTGGGAGTGGGTGGAAGATCGGCTATGCCGAACCCTTATGACCCAATAAAAAAAAATTAAAAAAAAAAAAAAAAAAAAAATCATTGACACTTGGATTAATAAACTTACTAACACTCGCATGAACTATCCTTTCATGTGAGTGTTCTTTGTCAACTGTGAATTACGAGCTACGTTCTAGGATGACATACAGTCAAGATGAGATGGAAGACTGCAATATACAGCTATTGTACTGGAATCATGAAGACAGAGACCTTAGATTTGGTAGACTAACAGATAACAGTAAAATAAAACCCTAGTTCAGGGGTGAGGGGTGTGTGTCTGACACCCTGTGAGTCCCCCTGGCTGTTCCTGCTCCCAGTGCAAGCCCAACAAACACGTGTTTAACACCAGTTTAACTACAAAAAAGGTGTGCAAGCTATATTTATGAAATCAAAATTGCAACTCATTAACAAATTGAATTATCATATTTTCCTTTCCTTGTAAAACAAGATTACTATTTTTGCAAATGCTCATTGAGTAAATGGGTACAAAATTTAATATGCAACCCTTTATAATAACAATTTCAATGGAGACAGTTATAGACACCTTTTTTGTAGCCTAAGAGTGGAAGTCACCAGTTCTCTGAATGTTGTTGCCAGCATTCCTTGGTCAGGTGTCTAACTGATGTTTAAATCCTGTTTAAATGGCGTCTCACTTGTGCTCCACTGGTGTCAAACTGGTGTCAAACTGGTGTCTCACTGGTGTCTCACTGGTGTTTAACTGGCATCTAACTGTACCTCTGACCATTTTGTCAATTGCACTTTTATGGATTTACACTTAATTTGAATATAATACATGCCCAGAAAGCATGTCAATTAACCTTTTCACTGCTGAATATGTCATTCTACAGTTCATATTTAAGGAGATATTGCCCAAAATATGAAAATAAGTCTTAAAAATGCCTAAAACTCAAATTTTCTATAGATTCTTCTGGTAGAATTAGTTTTTATGTAAGTTGGATGAAAACATTCCAAATGTTGGCACTGTGCCAATTGGACAAACTTGCCAAATGGGTCATGCTGTGATTAATCTGCAATATGTTCCAATTATTGGTTTCCATGGTAACCAGCAATTGGTGAAATATTTATTTTATTTCTTTAAAAGATAACAAAAAATGTTTATTGTGTTTGAACACAAAAAAAACAGTTTGTGATTATCATAAATGAGACCAAAATTATGATATTTTGAAAATCATTTAATTTTGAACAAATTAACAAATTTCTATTAATTTGAATCATGATGACAGATTCATCTTTGTCTATATTGCTACAAGGTTGCTCAATTGCAATTCTATTATTTTCTAATGAACTGATGCTAGAACATTCAAATGGCTATATCTTGGGTTCTAATTGGAATTTTTTGAAAATTCTTTCAGATTCTGAAAGCTCAATTCTTCCTCTTTCAATGCCATTTCTATGGAAATTTAGTATAGAACCACTTTTGTGGCTTCCCGTGGTGAAAGGGTTAATTTGGAAGTAGAATGAGTATTATGAAAATGCTGTATGAAAATGGTTATATATATTTACATTTTACTAAGAAAAAAAAGGTTTTTCCCATAGTATAACACCAGTTTTCTCACAGAAAACATCGACCTGAAAACTCAAGTTCAAAAAACGTTTAGAACACCAGAAATGCTGTTAACGAAATCCTGAGTCCTGGAGGAGTTTCATACAAGTGTTTAAACTCCATTTTTCTCCTGTCCTCAAACCTCCACAACACGGGACTTTGTTTGCTGGGAGGGGTATCAACGTGTAAGTCCCAGCACCTGTGCTGCACTACACACAGCCTATCTATAGAATTGAATCCGGCTACAAGGTTTTTTTCAAAGGCTCATAATGTAGGGATTATTTTGACATATGTATGTGTTTGTGCTGATAAAATCTCATACACTAAAGGATTTAGAAAAAAGTTAACTTTGAAAATTATCAGTTTTTTCAACTTTGACCTGTATTTATGTGACCTTGACCATGAGTAGGGTCATCTGAATAGAAACCATTTTTTGCACCACATAATCCTCTTACCCCACCATCAATTTCAACATGATAAGATAGATGGTTGTGAAGTTACAGTTATTGGTATGATATTTGAAGACCTAGTATTTAGTAACATGTTTTCAGCTTCGAGTGGCCATTTTGAAAAAACCCATAGGATTTGAATCCGGCTACAAGGGTTTTTCAAAAGCTTAGAATGTAGGGATTGTTTAAACATATGTATGTGCTTGTGCTGTTAAAATCTCATACACTAGAGGATTTAGAAAAAAGTTAATTCATAAAACTATCAGTTTTTTCAACCTTGACCTCTATCAATGTGACCTTGACCTTGACTAGGGTTATCTGAATAGAAACCATTTTTGCACCACATAATCCTCTTACCCTACCATCAATTTCAACATGATAAGATAGATAGTTTTGAAGTTACAGCTATTGGTATGATATTTGAAGGCCTAGTTTTTAGGAACATGTCTTCATGTTTGGGCGGCCATTTTGAAAACCCCCATAAGAGTTGAATCCGGCTACGAAGGTTTTTGAAAAGTTCAGAATCTTAGGAATTTTTTTATATATGTCTCTGCCTGTTACTTTTTTGGCAACCTGAATCTGGGATCTTTGGCCCACATCTGCTCTACTATTGAAGGGGGGAGGGGGAGTGGGGGTCCCATATCACATATTGATTTAATTTAAAAAGCACCTGTATCACATGTCACTAACAAAAATGTCATGTCGCTAGTGTCACAAACAAAAATGAAAGATACATTATTTCATATATTTATGGCATTAGCAAGAGCAATCCGGACAGCACATAAATATTTATATAATTTCAACCTAATTTGTAGCAACCCCTATAGCAGAACAACTTCTCAGATATAGTGTGATTTACTGCCGTAGCATGTACACTACATTCATAAGACATAATAATTATGTATACATTATAATACCCGACATATGATGCCAGATTGGGCCCTACCTGTGTATCAAAGTTATCAACCCTCTGGTATTCTAAAAGCAATAAAAACAATTTGACTCAAAACGAGTCAAATTGACTCTTTTATGAAAGAGAATCACATTGACTCCAAAAGCTTGTTCTTCTGACGACATGTTCTGGGCTTCCTTTTAGAGTCAAGATTAACAATGCATGTCACTAAGATCTATGTCCCTTGTCAAATTTAAGAAATACCTGTGAGGTCCTGCCGATTTTAAAAATCAGCTTTGCCGTATGTCACTAAAGGTGATGTGTCCCATGTCGATTTTAGAAATGCCTGTCATTCTGTCGATTTTAAGAAAGGGCCATGTCACCCTGTCGATTTTAGGGGTCTATACCCATTAGGTGCTCCCACCAGGGTAACATCTACAGCCGCACAGCCCCAGCCACCTGAATACCCACTCCCCGCCAGGGTAACATGCCTTGCCCTACATCAGACATGATCAAATAATTATGACTAAATATTTCGATATATTAGACATTTCAGCAGTCCAGGATTAAATCATAGTAATATGGATACCTACAATTTTCAATTCGACTAAAAACCTGGGTAAAAATACATTATTTTCAGGAAAAAATATTTCTGTTAGGTTTGTCTATGAATTGTTCTGGTCTGTCTTCAGTGCTCGCCTCTTCCTTGATCTGATATGACCAAAAATAGTATTTTGATGTTTATAACTCTCAAGTTGACTCAAAACACCTTGGTCAAATAGATCATTTTCAGAAAAAAATATGTTGCTTTCAGAAAAAAATAGAAATAAATAATAATGTATTTTTGGAATTTATATCAAAAGCATGACAACTAATCATTGTCCAATTAAAGCAATTTACAATTGGTGTCCAATAACTAAAACTCATAAGCATCTACCTAGTATGTCAAGAGGGATAGTATGAAGAATAGTATGTTTGTATTCATATGATTTATCTGAGAGCCATTGATCCTTTTTCAGATGTGGCTCGGTTGGTGTCAGCTCCAATTAGCAACCTGGAGACTGTTTACTACAAGAAGCCTGGTACAATTATACTCTCCCTAAATGTGGACATTTTCAGTGGTGATACATTAACCTTTGATTACCAGACCCTTACAATCAAGGTCAGTTCCTCACCAGATTTACTTAATACATTCACCACGTCCTTGCAACATTAATTCATTAAACTAGAGTTATATTAGTTATGTTTGTATTACCTGACCCCCTCACAGATCATCAGTTAGCTTACTGGAGTAATAATTCATCTAATTTATCTTTATTGTTATTTCTTGAACCTGTACATGGTAAAATTGCAGAACATATCTTAAAAACCTTGAAATCGTAACTATACATTTTGAAATCAGGCACTACCTATCAGTAAAGATTTTATGTTAGATCTGTTTTTCCCAACATTGTATCAAAGGAGTTATCAAGGTTTTCAGTTACCATATTTTCACCCTTTCACAGTTGTTGGCAAAGCGCCCAGGAGGTAAGATTGCCCATGATATCTCACCATCGACACCCTGGACAAACATAGTCGGGGAGAATGTTGACTTTACCCAACCTCTCATTCCTGGCACACCACAAACATTTCTGTCAATTAGGAATAAGTTGGACCTAAGTGCAGCCTGCTCTTCTGCCCAAGACCCATTGGTGTCTGGGACAAATGAACTAACAGTGACAGTGGTTGTGGGGGACCTTAAGCGACAGGCTGGACGCCAGGACGGTCTCATGTGGAATAACTTCAAACACACCACCATAAATGTTGACTGCGGTGAAAGTGAGAAATTACTTTTTGTTGGTGTTTTCTTGTATCTAATTGGAGTAATACACAGTGATAGTGCTTTTACAGATTCAATGCCATGACTGTTACATTACAACCTCTACCAAATATATTGTTTTGCTCAAGTCATAAATCTTTTAAGGTTATGCCAGTGTCAGATCAATATTTTTTAAAAGTTGTGGGTGCACTAACAGAAAGGGGGCTAGCATTACACATTGACACTTTAGACCCCAATCCTATTGCTGCCCAAGGGTATACTCCCCAATCGTTTTCTCCATCATTTTTCCATATTTTTCTAAGTAGGACACTTTGATCTGATTCATCCTACTAAAGCAAATAATATTATTGTTTTAAAGCTGATTTGATTCCCTATTCAATTCCACAAAAAATATTTCTATAACGTTAACTAATAACCATGGGTCAAGCCTTGAATTCAATAATTAAAGGAAATTCTGGAATTCTGGAAGGAAATCCATGGAAACCATGGGGAAGTCCTGGAGAAATCCAGTAAAGTATAAATGCTATCAATGAGGTCTAAAGGGTTTTACATCTAAATTTAGCCCAGGAAGGAGGGGATACCCCACCCTCAGCCGCCCAAGCCTTGGCAAATTATGATAAAATACAATTCACATTTCCCATAAGTCTCTTACTACTTCAATTTCAATATTCATACTTTCAATATTTCTCATATTCATTCTTTTAGGCTACCTGGATCTGTCGATAAAAGACTTTTATCTTGGACAGATGGACAACCAGACAACTAAATTGCATTTTGGTTATAACCCATTTGTCCTCAATGCCCTGGTTACGACAAGTATGTATGTTTCTCTAGATGAAGAATTAGAACAAGGAAGTAGTCAAACACGCAATAGACATAGGAAAATAAACCATTGATCTTTGCAGATAATCAGGAGATTTACTGCAACTTTTGTTTGTTTTCATTAACAGAAGAACAGTCATTTTATTTGGAAGACTAACACTCTCTTTCACTGAAGTACAACTGAAGAACCCAAGTGAAAGATGCATCAACAATCCATCCATATGAAGCTGAAAATAACATTTTCTATAAAAGAGACCAATTGTAACCTACCATCTTATGGTTTCTATGAAGACTGTGCTACCATTTATACACTACTTTTAGTCCGCAATAAAACACTAGTGTCTACTTTCCATTCCCCAGGTACAGCATCCGCATACAACAATCTCATTGGCCCAGACCAGATCTTCAACTACAAGTTTAGATTATTCTACTTACTGAAACGTACATTGTATTTCGAGGAGGATGGCACAGAAGTAACAGAAGCCATAAGTGATTTGCCACTACTGCCCTATGATACCTCAGGACATCATGATGACATAAATCGACTCATCCAGAACCAAGATACGCTCTTCCTCTCAGGTTGTAACTAAGAAATTCTGCATTGGCAAATAAGATTTATTGAGGGAACTTTGCTGGGAATCTCAGTACAAGCCATACTTCATAAGTATAGTGCACCAGAAACTTTGTCTATCACTGATTGCTGGTCTACTAATCACCTATGGCTGCTACTGAATTACCCCAAGTAGCGCTTCTCCTCATTGGTCACATAACATTTTAAAACACTATCAAGATTTTAGAGATAATTTGTTCAGTGGACTATAAGATTCCATTTTAGTTACTGATTAAAAAATGTTTCTTCTTGGTTGTTTACATCAAGGTTGAATTGAAATGTATTTCATTTTTTGTAGATACCGAGGAGGGGTTCGAAATACAACGAGAAGACTTTTTCAAACTGTGTTTGGCACACAGTGTAGCAGTTAGCGTAACTCTTGACACTGATATGCAGGTGGCAGAAACAGATGAGTCCAACAACATTAAGTCACTGACCTCACTAGTCAAGCCAGATGGACCACTCTGTGAAGGTGAGAGTCCTAATCTAACTAGTTTTTGCACAGCTACAATGTATCCCGGTGAACTGTGGGGTTTACTTTACGCATGAAAAATTTGTCTTCATTCCACTAAGTTTCCATGTGAGAATTTCCAATAAAGTCTTTGCTGATCGCAGTTTTCCATCTTCTTACAATCAGTAATCATCCTAGAACCTAGTTCCTTATTCAGGGTTGACAGAGAACACTTGTGTAAAAGGTCAATATTTATTTAGTCCGAATGTAATAATATGCTCCACTCAGCTTCCTTTGACCAATCCCAGTCTTAGAGATTGTCTGCTCTACACCTCACAAACCAGTACTCCTATCTTAAGTCACCTATCTATCTCTCTGCTCACATGCCCAAGAGTTATGCAGTTCTCCAAGCCCACGGGTTTCGGAGGTGCCTTCAGAGGCCACTTGTTTCAATCTGGCGAGTACCGGTACCAACATATTATGCATTTATTTGCCTCACTTCTGACATCATCTATCTACTCTCCAATCGCACCGCAGCTGTGCATAAGTCAGATAGTCTATCTTAGTATGGGTTGTTTATCTTTTCAGCCTTTGTGCTATATGGTATGCAACCACCCGTGGCCAATTATACCACCTAAAGGGCGCAGTCATGTTGTTGTGTCCTTAACGTGACTATACCCATGGGCGGATCCAGAGGAGTGGGGGAGAGGGGGCACAGGGGCACGCACCCCTCTCTTTTTTCTTGGAAAATGTTGCGTTCTTTGATTGTAACATTTAACCCATAAGTAATTAGGGAAAACCATTTTCCAATAGTGTGCCCCCCTTCCTTTCTCAAAATCTTCGGTCCACCAGTGGTACCCTCATAAGGCTGTTGGAGGACATAGAGCTGAGCTTTAATTTCCTATTCAAAAGCATCAGTAGTATGGTTAATTTAATAATGATTTGTGAGCAAGCACTATTGTATCTTTTATAATATTTTTCATTCCACACATATCCCTCGTATGGTAAGGTTTATAGGACAACTAGTTTTTGTTGGTTGTTCTCATGAAAGGAAAGTCATAGTGGACTAGATTGTAAGTACTATGAGAAACATCCCTGTTTAACTGCTGGACATGTGATAGACATTTTGCCTGAAGATAAGTATGTGAGGGGTATTTGTAGAAAGGTATCAAACATAACAATAAGGTTGAATATTTAAAAGAGTTAGTCAAGTTGAACCTGTCTTTACTGGACAACTGTCTACAGTGGACAAATCCTTTCGCTCCCCTTTATCTAAATATGATATTCTCCATCTCAAACGGACCTCTATCTTCAAGGGAGAACAGACAGATTCTTCAGCTATTTTGTGATGTTTTTCTCTCTTTAGTTTATGGATATGAGGGTTTGGAGTTGACTGGAAGCCTGGCATGCATGCTTTCTTCCTGTCTGGCAGGTGTGTGGAGTAGACTGGGAGTGACTGAAACTACTTCTCCCTTGAATGGAAGGTCGGCAGTGGTGTGTGTTGAAAGGAGCTTCTTACATTGTGGACCTAAGGCATGGGGTTGCTAGGCAGAGCATGTTTGTCATACATGCTGGGGGATGTGATTGTATATATCAATAAATGATTTTCCAGACCATGCCCCCTATTGTGGAATTCAACCAAAGAAGAGCTAGCCGGACAAGCTTGGGGGGTTTTCTCTCTTTTGAGACTCTATACAAAGACTGGTTGTACCAGTGGGCCGTTGCACAATACCCATCGTTGTTACAATATGTACCAAATTAACTATCCCTTTCTTAAGCCACTTTGCATGTAATTAGACCGTTTTTCATCCTCAAAATAAACTTTTTTACAATGCTGTAAATGAGCTGTATTTTTTTTTTACAGGATATAGTCCTACATTAGTCCCTCCATACATCAAGTCCCAGAATTCCATTTGATATGGTAGAAAAAAATATATAGGCATTTATTAAGAAAGATATCTTAACACAGTTAACAAAGTATCATTATTACAATAAGTCATTGTGCAATGGGCCATTGTGGCCCGTTGCACAATGTGTTTCCTAGTAACGAAAATAATATTATTAACGAAATTAATATTTCTGAACGATGGTTTTGACACAATTGTTTTCTATATTTAGAATGCCCTCAGAGAGCTGTAACTTTTACTGAATTCTCTCTAATCGTTTCCCTTTTCACATCAATTTACAGAATTCAATTTCATTCATTAGAACCAGAGATTTTACTATTTTTGTAAAATCGTTACAACAAAACTTTTCGTTAAGATATTTTAACTTGATCCTCACAACAAAATTCTATTGTGCAATGGGTCACAGTGGCCCATTGCACAATGAATTTTGTAACAATGAAAATCAGTTAAACAATGAAACATTTCATTTTTACTTTTGTCGTAACAACAATCATTTTGACAATTTAATTTTTTTTTTAAGTATTTAGAATCTCCTCAATGAGCTGTAACTGTTACTGATTTTCTTCTATTTTTTTCCCTCCATAATTATGGTCAATTCTCAAGAAACGTGCCCAATTTGGATATTACAACTTCAGTGTTTTATTTCAAAGTTATCTAACTTAATTCATATCTGTTTTTTGCATTTTAGTGTCAATACCTAATATTTCTTCATAGTAAACCCTACTTTTTCATGTCTTAGTGAAATATTTTATATATTGTACCTAAAAATCACTTGTACATTTTCTTGGTCATTGTTCGTGGGGGCACTTTAAACCATTGTGCAAATGATACAGTGTTTGGCAAAAATCATGAATGCAATTCAATTATAGGTCTGAAATCCCTGTTAATATTTATATCAATAGGACAATTATTAAAAAGTTTATAAAATTATCTATATTGTCCCACCTAAATAGCCTTAAATTAATAAGTTGTGTACTTATGCCTCTCATTGTCTGTGGGGGGAATTCTGTCATTGTTCGCGGGGGCACTGTCATTGTTCGTGGGGGCACTGTCATCATCCATGGGGGCAAGGTCTAAATCAATGATATTGAAGAGGCCATGAATTTTCCAAAAACCAATATAAGTGTTCCCAACTTTGTATATAGATTCTCTAGTAAGACATCCTATAAAATATACCAGAAGTTTGAAAAGATTTGCAAAAAAAAAATCACCCTGCAGACCCCCATTGTGCTGTATTGGGCACGTTTCATTAGAATTGACCATATATCAGTTTACAGAATTTAATTTCATATGGTAGAAATAAGATGTAAAACTGTTGCTGTTAAAAAAACGATCTTAAAGTTATCTTAAAGTTATTGTTGTTATGAAAATCAAGTGTCCGAAATTAAGCTGCACCCTGCACCTGGCACGCATATTTTCACGGCCGGGCGCATGATTTTTTAGGGTATGCACCCGTAATGTGCACAATTTTCATGTTTTTTTTTTATTACTGTATATTAGGCGGGTGCATGGACCAAATTTCGGGTGCACAGCTTCAGGAATTGTGCACCCAGCAAGTGCATACATTTTTATCTTAATTTCAGACACTGAAATCCATTGTGAAACTGGCCACAGTGGTCTGTTGCACAAGAGAATTTCATTGTGAGGATCAAGTTAAGATAGCATAACAAACAGTTTTGTTGATACGAAAATTTCCATTGTTACGAAAATAGTAAAATCTCTGGTTCTGATAAATGAAATTGAATTCTGTAAATTGATATAAAAAGGGAAAGAAATGAGAAAAAAATCAGTAAAAGTTACAGCTCTTTGAGGGCATTCTAAATATGAAAGAATATTAATGCAAAAAAAACGTTGTTATGAAAATATTAACAACAAAAAGTTTTGTTAATAATATTATTTTCGTTGCTAAGAAAATCATTGTGAAAAGGGCCATAGTAGCCTGTTGCACAATGACTTTTCGTAACAACAACAATTATAATATAACATTAAGATTGTTCTCATAACAACAATAGGTTTTGTAACAGCAGCACTTTTATATCTATATCTCTGTTTCTACAGGACAAAATTAGATGTAGAAGGTACAGCTTATTGAGGACATTCTAAATAACGATTACTGTTACGATAAAAAAAACAACAAAAGGTTTCGTTATTTAATTGATTTTCTTTGTTATGATCGGTATTGTGCAACGGGCCACAGGAGGTATTAGATCTAATATCTAGAATAAGGTTCAGTGGCCTGTTGCACAATGACATTTCGTAACAACGCAACCTTGAGGATAACTTTAAGAACGTTTGAGTAACAGTGCAAAGTTGCATTGTTACAAAACTCTCATATCTCTGTTTCTACTGGATCATGATTAAATTCTGTAAATTGATCTAAAAAACGGGGAAAAAAATATCTAAAAAACGTCATTTAAAGATTACGATAAAAGTTACAACAAACTGTTGTGCTGTTTTATTATTTTTGTTGTTCGAAACTCATGGTGCAATGGGCCACAGGGGACAGGGGGCAATTGACAGAAGTTTTCATTTTGATGGATGTTTGGGGGAGGTGTGGACTGGACGGGGGGGGGGACTAACAGGGCTTCTCCCTTTGATGGGAGGTTGGTGGAGGTGTGTGGGAAGAGGAGCAACTGACAGAGCTTCTCCCTTTGATGGGTGGCCAGTAGATGTGTGGAGGGGACAAAGGGTGACTGGTATGCCTTCTGCCTGTGAGTGGATGCCGATGGAGGTGTGAGGGGCCAAGCAGCAACTGATATTAAAGTTTTATTTTCCCTTACATGGGTGGCATGGGAGGGGTGAGAAGGGGAACCATATATAATCCCTCTCTCTTGAAGATATAGATTTGTTTAATGATAATGTAAACACACACACACACACACACACACACACACACACACACACACACACACACACACACAAATATATATATATATATATATTGCCCAACGAGGGGAAAGGATGTTCTGAGGTTTCTATATTTCTCATTAAATTTAAGGAGATATGAGTAAGTTTGTGAAAAAAGTGAAGATATTTCACCAGACCAACTATTTGCGTACTATTCAGTGATCACACTCAAAAACATTCCATTTAAATGGAATATTCCATGACTTGGAATGTCAATAGAATGTTGAAAATTGCCCTCCCCCTTCCTCCTGTAAATGCAACACCTATACGCATGCTCTCCATGTCCCCAAATGCCTAGTTGGGGAAAGGATGGCCTTTTATAATTTTATCTACCAAAACTTCTGAAGGTTGTACACGGTGCCTTTCCCTCTTTGCAGGACAGGACTTCTCTGTGAAGCAGTGGGCAGTGCAGGGCCTGTGCTTTGACCTGCTTTATCCTGAAAAGCCTGTGCCCTACACCCTTCGGGTTCACACCTTCCTCTCCGGCACCCAGGATGTTCACCTGCGCAACCTTGATGGACTGCCAGCCAATGGCACACGCCATCACTTTGAGATCTTGGTGTTCCTATCTTGGGACAAGAACAAGTCCCTGGACATAAATGACGATGTCCTCCTGGACACTCAGTTGTCACCTGCCCAGGACCGAGCACTAAAGGTAACAAGCACTAATTTACATCTGATGGTGAAATTGCTTTTAATAGGTCAAGAAAATAGGTTAATCTAGTGTCTATAGTATTTTGTCGTGCTGTGTTGTTGTGTTGTGCTAGAGCCATATTAATTCTCGACTTGGATTAGGAGTATACAAGTTATGACCTTTCAGTAGAGCTTGATAAATCCTCTCTAAGCTGAGATACAAGCCACCTTTAAGTGGCATACACAAGCCATGGCCAGGTAAGGCTTGGTAAATGAATACAAAGTAGAAAGAGCGAACTAAACAACAACTGAAGAGGAGGCCATTTAATATGGTTTATTTGACAATTAACTTAACATGAATAACCTTATGACAGAACAGTACTAGTAGAGCAACCCTCTAACCCCTTCAACCCTCTATTCCTGGGAATATTAGGTAGAAGATATCTCTAGACAAGAGAAAGTAAGCTTTCATATGCTGCAAACTTTTTTCAAATATTCCTTTTAGAAGCTAAGATATGGTTGTATGAAGTACCCTACCTCTTGTATAATAGAAACACCCCAGTCCTGATTATCATATAACTTTCCATATTATGGCAACTTGAGCTTAACCATATTTAGTGAGAAAAAGAAGGCATATCCAATTATAGAAAATGATAGAAATGTAATAAGGTTTGATTCAAAAGGTAGTTTCTCTACCTGTTTGAAGTATTAGGCAGATATTTTTTACATTATTCACGAAAATGTTCCATTGACCCTTAATATTCTTTTTTCAGTAACCATGGTAACTTAACAACCTTAACCTTAACAACCTTCTTAAATGAAGAATTTCCTGGAAAAAACATTCCATTGCAAATTTCCCATAATGCCTCGATCATGGAAAATTAAATTTGGTTATTTATGTAAACACCATTGAAGAAATATGGTTTTTTTCCAAATAATTCCTTAATCATTGGAATTGAGAAGGTGATTTCAAGGTTTTGCCATATTTGCCCTAAATTGGGTATGATGTCCGGTACTTAAATATGTGTTCTAAAAGAACTAATTATCTTTGAAGGATAATATGAAAAGCTGAAGATTCCTTGGAGCATCAGGAATATTTTGATACTTACTTTTTGACTGTAGGTTAAATATTCATTTTGCAATTAGAAAATAACCATAACATTATGTTCCAATTATGGGTAACATTATGGGGTGGAAGGGGTTAAATCACTGTCTTATCCATAGGGTGAAATCGACCTTACCTAATTAGTTCAATATTAATGTTTTTTGTCTACAGAAAGACTACTCAGGTGTGCAGGAGCTGGAGGTGGATGGTGAGCTGACCATCCCTGTTGACAACAGGACATATGCTTATTGCTGGCATCCCATCAGCCTAGGTGTCTTCATTGATTCATCCATGTTTGAAGTCACCATGAAAAACAACTATGCCTTCTATGATATCATATTTGATTGTGGAAGTAAGTTAGCTTGAGTTGAGAGGACTAAATTGCTAGATTATCGGGGGGAATGTGTATGGAGCCCATGCACATATCATCTACCATTGAATACTGTTTTTCCTGAAATTACTTCATAATTTGATTAACATCATTTTGAAATGATACATAATGAGTAGTAATTCTGCTGGTGGCTTGCTAGGAATATTACCTTGATCTGTGATGGTCTATAAAGCTATTCCCTCCAAGAAATGCATGACCATTTTAATCACCCCTCAGATGCTATCGACGAGTGTGAACTGGGCCTATCCAACTGTCACCCGAATGCAACCTGCAAAAATGAGGACTACAGCTACTATGACTATCGCCGGGGCAGTCTGGCGAATACTCTAAAACCTCGTTTCAACTGCAACTGTAAACCAGGCTTCAGGGGCAATGGTACCTTCTGCGAAAGTAAGATGAATGGACTAGTACTTGCAATCATATCCAGTTAAGTTCTATGTTTTTACTTGAAGGGAGCCACAAGCATCAAGGATAGAGTGGGGAGATGAGTCCCCAATCTGGATCAGTTGTTCGTAATTTGTCATAACTCTGTTGTGTCCTTTATAATTTCACAGCCATTAAATGTTTAACGTCCATTCAACAGTATTTCAGCTTCATCAAGACCAGGTATCACTCATATAATTTTACTTGGAATTCGAAATTAAAATGGAAAAACGGGTTATGGTGGCAAAAACGATATTTTAACTTGATATTTTGAACATGGATTTCTCACTTAAAAAATGGTCATCAAACTTCTAAATCATGTCATACCCATCCTTATAGTTGGTTGGTTGGTTGGTTATTGGTTGCTTTACACCCTAATTAACTGCCAGGGTCATATCAAGGGTGGTGATGGTGATCGAATCTATGAGAAGGTAGAGACCATACCCCTACACTTTTACCGAGGCAGGTGTTCTTTAATGTGCATGGTCCCATAGACAGGGCCATACACACAACAGCCGGTGGCACAAGGCCTTTGATATCCCTGTCATTGTCACAGGGGGAACGCAAAGGGGAGCAGTGCCCAGCCCCACTGCAGCGTCGATCCCGGTCCGCCCGCATGCGAGAAGGTCGCGCTAACCACTGCTCCACCGTTGCGCCCCCCATCCTTATAGAGAGAAGCGTGTCTCAAAATTTTGATTTCGGCCTTAGTTACTTTTTTATGATATAAAACAAAAAATATGAAAACAAATGTTTTGAAGTATTTTCTTCTTTGAATTAAAACCTGACTTGGACCTTAATCAGAATGAATTACTGTAAACATATCAATTTATGCACTGTACATATTTTCACACATTTCGTGCACCACTGATAATGTGCGAAAATATGATGTGAGTGAAAAATATCAGTATAATGGAACAAATACAAATAACTATCAAATACATGAAATTGTGAATATGCAGAAATTCTAATCATTGCTTGGTGCGCAGCAATTTAGCAGTGCAAAAATATAACATTCACAGTATGTGTTACTATAATTTTATTTTTTTAAATGCGCGAAAGGTATTTTAAATGATTCTATCATAGGTTGATGCAATTTTTGTTTGTATTCATGCTACTTAGAAAAAATAATATCAAGTTGTGGGGGAGTCAAAAAGAGTATAAACAACATTGAGTTGTTGGAAACTCTAGATCTAGTGGGAGAGAGAAGGACCAAGGTGAAGGTTGAATCTGTGTCAGGGTCTTAGGAGGACCAAAGAGCGGAACAAAGGTGCCTACTCCCCTACTTCCGGTTAATATAGTGTACCAAATGACAAATAACAAGTTCACAATTTCAAACTTGTGTGAAGAGGTTTTCCCTATTCCCATTGGAATACCATTGGAATACCTTTTAGATATATATAATTACAATAATTACAAAGAAAGGCTTTCTGGCGAGGCTTGTGTAAAGGATACAGGAATCTAATCATATGACATACATTTACCAACAGATGTAGACGAGTGTAGAGAGGATGCAGATGGAAACTTAACACACAATTGTGACCAGGCAGCCCACTTGAAGTGTGTAGACACAGTGGGCAGCTTCCACTGTCAGTGTGATGACGGCTTCACCGAGGTCACTGACTTTAACAGCGGCGACCGCCACTGTCTAGGTGAGCGCCCACTGGCCTGCTTTATGGTGCAGATCTTTATATATATATGGTTCATACCAATACACAATTTCTCTGTACTTCCTAAGAAATTGGATTAGCCCTAAAGCAAATATAAATATATGTATATACACTTAACTCTGACCAAGGTATTGCTACAAGTTGCCATTTCCATTCCAATGTTGTTTGTCAATGCACACTGAATCAATAGCTCCTGAGAGCTCCCTTTTATACTCTTAAATCTAGGTAACATAACTCTACATGAGAATGTTTCTCCTGTGGCTCTGCTGGTCATGGTGTTCTGTTGGTTTCTGTGGTTTCTGCAGTTCTGGTGGCTCTGATGTCTCCAGTGGCTCTGGCAGCTCCAGTAATCTGGTAGCTCCAGTTGTAAAACAATGAGAGTAAACATACACAAACATATATATCATTATATATATGAGGCTCTTTCATTTCAGGTTTAGAGTCTTTCATTGACTTGCTCAAAGGTCTTACTACATCTGCTGTTTTTTGCACTCTGTAGATTGTATGTTTTTACATCCCAACAGATAAGGATGAGTGTTGTTCAGAGAATGAATGTGACAAAGAGGCTATATGTACCAATACAGTAGGGTCATATAAGTGTACCTGCAGAGATGGCTTCACCGGCAATGGTACTCACTGCACCAGTAAGTTGAATAACACAATTGGCATGTGTTACTTTTACAACCTTTCAAAATCTATATCTACCTTTAGAACAAACCAAATAATGCTAACAATTATGCTTTGATTACCAATGAGTTATTGTTTGATGCATAGGTCTTGCTAAATGAGGTAGCCATAAGTTGGATGCCTGCAATCTCCTTTACCACTTTGTCATTACCAAAATGTAAAGCACTACTAATACACATCATGAGGTATCATATAAAGTATGAAACAATATTTTGCTACAATCTACAATCTACTACTATGCAATGCTGTTCAAATAAAATGATAAGATAGTATTCATAGTCATGATCTTTCCAATAACCAATTTCAGACATAGATGACTGCGAGGGGAAAATCTGCCTCCATGGTGGTAATTGTTCTGATCAGGTGCTGGGATTCTTCTGTGAGTGTCCTTCCCCTGCCTACCGGGGTGACTTGTGTGACATTGGTGAGTAGGATGAGTAGGATGAGTCATTTGTACATTGGCTGTTTGATTTAATTTTACCAGACCATTTAGAGCATCAAAGAATTGGTATGTCATACTGCATTCTTATTTTCTCCATAACTGTGCATATTTCAATATACCATGCTACCCTAATATTTGTTCAAGGATCATTCATTGCCATGCATACTGTGCAGCATATGCAAAAATATATGGGCATTGATATATCAAATGTTGTAAGAGCAATCATAAAAAGGGTTAAAACCAAATAAAGTTCGTTGGCTGCCTCTTTGGGCCCAGTGGGGACCCAGCTTACATGATTTTGATGTATCATTCTACATAAACCTCTTATCTCGCCTGTCTTTACTTATTTGCAAAAAGTATTATCTTAGGTTTCAATCTAAAGTGTAATAGTAAAGGGTTATCAGATATTGGTTTGTTTTACGAGTAGTGATTCTTTATTTATGCTCAAGTACAACACACGGAAATATAGACATACATTGAAGCATCAAGACCTGTTTGAGTAGCTTAACCTCTATAATACCTTAATATTTGCATAACTTGACTGATTATGTTTTACGTCTTTTGGTTTATGATGCCAATTAGTGTTTGTTGAACATTATGGAATATAATCTTTGTCCTTGCTTTCCCTGGTTGTTATACATCAGCCATGTTTACAGTAATTTCTCCTTCATTCTTTTTCCAGTGGACGGTAGTTGGGGAGAGTGGGGAGCATGGGGGCCTTGTGCTTGTGGGGAGAGGAAGGCTACCCGGACCAGGGAGTGTGACAATCTGAGCCCTGAGGGAGGTGGCCTGCAGTGTGAGGTGGTTGGTGGGCTGGGCAACCAAGACATCCGCAGCTGCAACACCACAACATCGAACTGTGACAATTCAGGTATGTAACAGGGTCCTTCTCTCCCAGTAATCTTCCAACCAAAGGCTGATTAGTGACTCAACTGGCACATTCTACGTTAAGTGTTGCATTAGTGTGGTAATAAGGTGAAAAAATCAAATGAAAAGTATAGTTCTAAGATTAATATTTTCTCAAAATATAGGTATCATTTAGTCTGTTTTGAAAGAATTAGCTCGTTAAGTTCTTTCTTTTTCAGGATATGAGCCTTCAAAAACAGCAATGTATATGATACTAAAAATGCTAAATTTAACTCCAATGCTTCTTTAATAGATGAGATAGAAGTACAAATATAACCCAACCCAATAGACTGGATGTTCAATGTGGCAATTCAATATTACAGAGGACTCCTGTAGCTTTTAAATCATACCAAATATATCAAAATACAATGATTAGCAACAAAATTACAGGCCTTGGAACATAGGACTATCAATGTACTTGAAAATGTCAAAAAAATGCGTGTCCAATACTTAATGTTTTGCACATACTTTGAAGGTAAAATCTCTCGTAGATACTATTTTGGCATAATTGCCAAGATTAGCAAAAAATACCAATAATTGATACAATATATGATTTGATGTTTTTGACATTACTAAAAATACATGTTATTCTGTTGTTATGAAACGATCAATACATAGCCATGCTATGCCAGACACATATCTATTATCTGAAATCTCTCGTAGATACATCTCTCGTAGATACGTTTTTACTATTCTAAACCACCTACAGCTCATAATAATGAGAGCAGATAACTGAAATTTAGTATTATGTTAGTTTTATATGGAGATCTTTTGGAATTAATTAAATTTTCTCCTCTGAATTATCTCTATAATTGCTAAATCTCATCTCTCGTAGATACCCCCCTTAAATATATGGGCAAAAAGTGTATATTATACCAGCAGACAATTTTTATTTCAATTAAAATATTGTCCATCATGTTTTTTTTCTCATAAGACTAAGTGTACCTGGCATTTTAGTAAAGAAAATAGTGGCCTAGCATAATTCTTCCCCCTGTGATACCTATTTCCCTAAAAATCTCTCGTAGATACTAAAAGGAGTGGACATTTTCCAATAAAGTAGAAAAAATTGAAATTTGTAGATAATAATATTTTAAAAAACATAACACTATGGGGAGTTATAGGAAGCTCAGAGCGCAATACATGTTTCGGCTGTGAATTGATTATTTTGACATCTACATTATAAAGTGAGAAAAAGAATTCTCTGAGGACATCTATTTTTGGAGGTTTTTGGGGGTACACATCTTTTCAACAAATTATAAGTTCAATTTTATCATATTATGTCTGATTAACAATGCTATATATCAAATATTTGGTTTCAGCAAAAGGATCTTAGAAAATTGAATTGCCAAGAAAAAAAGGGGAATTGAAAGAGATTATGAACCTTTAAATGTTGAGGACACCCAATGCAACACTTAACGTAGAATGTGCCAACTGAACAGCTGAACAGTTGAGTTGAGTCTCACACAGTTCTCATATATTGACTGGGGGTTAGAACCAGCGTTTTGAGTTATCTGCACATTGATCAGTTCATCCTTTTGTATGCTATGTGCTCATCAACAAATCTTGGGAAGAACTTAATGCATGGAAAGTGATGATAGCTGAAAAAAAAGAAAAATGTCTCTAATCTTGAGAAGGTGTAGGCTTAAGGCTCAACAATGTTTCTTTTATGAATTAGGGTCTTTTATAAAATGGAGTCTCAAGTATGTGACTGGCTTTTTAATCTCCATAATACATATCCAGGTTCAAAGGATAATCTCTAGAACAATAATCATACAGGAAACAACATATATGATGTGTCAACAAATCAAATGGCTTATTGCACATTACCCTGCCAGCAGGTCAGAATATGGTGCACCAAGGAATACTGTAAGATGCTCCCCTCTCAGGATTAATCTATGTTCTCAGACCTGTTTGTAGAAACTGAGTGTACTTTGCGATTGGTCATACTTGCAGGCTTCACACCAGTTGTAGATGATGGCTGTTCAGATGGCTACACACTCAGACAACGTCCTGACCACTCATGGGGATGCATTGGTGAGTCCTGGATAGTGGAATGGAGGCACAAATTCATTCTCTTGGATGGCTCTCTGACCATTCTACAGTCAAGCCCAGAGTAGTCCACATTTTGCCTATTCCCCTCCCATAACATTCAATTGCAATCAAATAATGTTGATAATAGGTGAATGATGCGATGCCAATTCATTCTGGAATGTGTAATAATGTCAATCTACTTTTTTCTTTGATTCCCTTCCAGTACATTTCGTGTCATAGGATGTATTCTTATAAAATCTAGATAATTATATCTACATTCAATATCTATCTAAATATTTAGTCATAAAATAACATTTTCTCAGTGAATTAACAAAAAGCCCTAAAGGCTATTATGCTCATAACTTTAATCTAGAAAAGATAATCCGTCTTAGTTCTGACAGACAATAATATTCAAGTCATATCTAATGTTAGGTAATGTATGGGGAAAAGAACTCCATTAACATTCCAAATATTATGTTTTTCAATCTATATGTAAGGGTTCAGAGTGGGTTAACTGCATTCTACACAAAAAGTCGGTTTAGGACATTTTTCAGATCTACCCATATTTCTTTTAATACTAGCCTTAAGGCTGTATTCCACATACCGCCGATATCAGCCCTCGACATGGCAACGTTCTATACTGGCAACCTGTTCTTTCTGCTGCCGATTACGCACTTTCAGCTGCCGAAATTGCGTAATCGGCGGCCGAGAGTGCATAACCGGTGGTCAGTCCAAAATCAGCAGGAAATATTTACCAACATGTTCGTAAATTTTATCGGCGATGCCGGTGATTTGAAATCGCCACCTGCAAATAGCATCGGCAGCAAATCAGCAACGCACCTTCGGTATGTGGAATACAGCCTTTAGAGCTTCAGATATAACCATCCCGGAGCAACATTGTGAGTGTGATAATTGAAGTTGGCCTGTTACAGGGATCAGCCTTGTGGTCATAAAATAGTAAATAAAATCTACTGCCCAGAGTTTTCTGGTTTTCTAAGCAGATGTATATCTAAAGAATCCACCTGTTATCTTCTCTTGGTGCTAACTGATACTTGGAACTTTATGGAAAGCCACTTTTTCAGACATATTCTGTTTGTTTATTAGATGACGATGAATGCAATGACTGTCCTGGACGTTCTGTGGCGACAAACAACTGTGATCAGGATCTGGGCATCTGTATCAATACAGCTGGCAGCTACAGGTGCTCCTGTCCTATGGGCTACATCCTGGAGGGTCGGAGGTGTATGGGTAAGTACAGCTAGGGGAAGAGTCAAGATATGACATAAAATTCTTGACTGGTTTCTTGTGTCTGAGATCTATAGTTTATTACCATTAGGCCTACATAATTATGATAGTATTTCATGCCATTTTACTCCCTCAAAATACTATCGAGGAACAATAGATCTGTCAAATATAAATAATCATTAGTGTTGGATTTCACTGTATTTGTATCCAGAGTGGTTATTGAGATTAAACTATTGTCCACAAATGAAACATCAAACCAATTGCAAAGTTATGGCTTCATAGGACAAAAATGCATAATAATGCAAAAAAGAAAAAAAAGTAATACAAACTTGCTTGTTTCTGCCAATATAAAATTATTTTCATTGTAAACTAATTGGAGTAGGATTTACCATCTGAATTGCAAAAAAATCCATTTTGCCTTAGTAGATTAGGTAAATTTGATTTACATGCTACCATTTTTGGTACAACAGATATTGATGAGTGCACCACTCAGGACCATGGATGTGACATCAATGCCCAGTGTGTCAACAAAGGTGGCTCGTATGAGTGTGACTGCAAAGAGGGCTACAAGAAGGAGAAGTTTGGCGACCCCCTCAAAGGGACCTGCATCTGTATGTCTTAAAACAATAACCTGAAATTTTATAATCAAGGCTATATGAAGGCCAACAGGTTATTTGAACAAAGTCACTATGACCTAAATACTGAAGCACAATGCCTTTGCACTTCAATATTAAAGAGACTTTATAAAGTCAAGCCCAATATATGCATGTTCATGAAAATAAATCTTTCTTTAGTTTTAAGCTCTTTCATAACCTCAATTATTTGAATACACAAGATAATCAAATCCCTATTTGTTTCCAATTATTGTAGTGGAGCGTCTACTTCCTTATGGCTTAGAGGTGGGTGATGAAGCATTAATGCAGGAGTCAACACTTTATCCTGGAGAAGTGGTTTCCCACCTTATACATGTACCCCATGGACTTCCCCTCTTCGGTCAGCACCTCGCAGAAACTCTTTATGTATGTACCCGGTGCTAACAGTTATCTTTCTTTTCATGAACACATATTAGGATGTGACAAAGTCAGAGAAGGGTTTGTAGTTAGAAACTAGTTGCTGACATTATATTACTCTAAGCACAATTATCTTTATCAAGTTCTCGCAAGTCCACACCAGACACAAAGTATGCAAGTTTAAATATTTTGCCAGAACATAAAGATTTAGATCTTTTATAATGGTGAATTAAAACTCCAATACAATCATTATATATTCAATAATAATAAATTCCTATAAAGTCATAACTTGCAAAATTAGAATTAAGTCTCCCTACCATGGATAGCTATAAATCATTGCAGAAAATAGTGATCAATAAACTTAGTAAGCTTTTCCAAGGTTTTGAACTGTAATAGAAACAAGTATAAAAATTATTGGCATGCATTAATGAGAGGGAAGTGTAGTAAGGTACTCAAGGACCTTATTTAAATTAGTACCGTGACTACAGTCACAATACAATTGTCGGGTAAGCACTACAATCATGCGTCTTTATGTTAAATAAATTATAAATACAAGAGACATAGTATCCTGACACACTGACTGGTCCAGTATAATAGCATGATATACTATTGTCTATTATACCAATTGAAGCCAAATAAATTCAATTATATAGTTATAGCAGTAGTTTACGGAAGACAATATTGAAATTAATTTGGTCAGTGTAATATGCATGAGTTTATGCTATATCGCTGTTAAACAAAATGTATCCAAGTTCTCACCAAGTTCTTAAATGTATAATATTATTCATTTTGTGTCAACTTAATCTCTATAGGGAGTTAACTCAGCAACACCGTAATATGGGCTCCTAGAATAAACAGTCAAGTTGGGTTTAGCAATGGGGAATCCTGACTGGATCATGTGCTTCAATTGGTCAAACCTTTTTTTACCAAATTTATCTTTCAATTTGAACATGATATTTAATTATGCGTATTTCTGTACACTAATAGGGTATCAATTCGTGCTATTTCATATAATTTTATGGTGTTGATATCTCTGGGATTGTGGACATTGAAACAGATGCACAGGGCGAAGTTTGGCATACTTTGCAATTTATTTAACTCTGCTTTGGTGATAAGTGGCAAACAAAAGTCTGCATATTCTACCGCTGGGAGAATCATTTGTTTATAAATAAGTAATCGTCTATTCATAGTCAAATATTTACGCATGACAGTCAATTTATGAATTTGCATAGCGAAATTCGTTTTAATAAAGCTTATATGTTTTTCATATTCAAACATTTATCCAGTATTACTCCCAATTAGGAATTAAGACCTAATATTGAACTTTTCATAGAATAAATGCAACTGTACCATCTGACCCTTATGTCTAACTAAAATGATAACCTTTTCACTTCAACAAACATGAAAATAGGCAAAAAAATACTATAATTGACCTCTGAGAGCAACCCAAATACAACAATTATGCTGTTTTCGGTAATATGCAGGCAAACAGTTGGACATTATTATCATGTATAAGCACATGTTATCCTTAACTGATAAGGTTGCACTATTCAATTTTTACTATTCCATTAGAAGACCTGTTACATAGTAATCATAGATAATTGTGTATACAGACTGAGATCGCTAAAAATCACCGATGGCTATTGCAAAAATCCAGGTGAAATAGAGAATTTTAAAAAGTTGGCTAATCAAAATGGCATTTGGTTAATCAAAATTGTTATGAGTTTGCCATTTTGGGGCTTGGCGTGAACCCAGACGGATATGACAAGAATAGGCAAGATACCAACAAACATTCTATCATTGAATTCAAATTGATGACCAGCACCTGGCACATTGGAAAATCTGCACAAAATGGTAATATTTCCATTTCGGCTTCCTGACTGTGCTGATTTGCTGAACATAAAATGTGAATGATATATCATTAGATTCCAAATTTAATTCTGTAAATCTTTAGAACAATACTGAAATGATTGGAAATTACCAAAAATTGTAAGAATCATAAGAATTTCTTGCAATTTGCTGCAATGATCTAGTATTTTAGGCACCTACGGGTTCATTTTAACAAATTCTGTTAGCACCAAAAGAATAACTATAGAAATATTTGTATATTTCTATAGTTTTTCTTTCATCCTTCATCACAGATAGAATTTAATATTATTGCTATCTGTGATGAACGATTTCCAAAATTAACTGGAAAGATTTTGAAATTTTCAAAGATACAGTATAAAAACGAATAGTTAGCACTAGTTACCAATTCATTAACCATAAATAATTCTATACTTAAGCCTTATGAGGTTTCTACATCATGGTGTCTTCATCATGCATTTTGATTTAGGCTGGCCTGCACGTGCACGTAAAATAAGGAAATAAACTTTCTTTAGTGGGGAGAGTTGGAGAAGTGCTTGTGGCGTGCTTAATGTCAAATGTGTGAAATAGGGTTATACCCTTTACAGACTAGCCTCAAAACGTGCTCATTATGACAATTCAATACAGGCATATTGCTCTTTGTGGGACTAGTCTGTAAAGATTATTTCATGCAAGCCCTATAAGGGGTTTTATTAATCAAACACGCTTACTCTTATCATAAACCTGTGTTTGGCATTTGTTTTCCTAATCACAGATCTCTGAGAATGGTGTGATTGTGGCAACGAGTGCAACTATTGACACAGCCCGTCAAAACCCATATAAGCATACAGAGGACCTGGAGAAGAAAACCTTCTTGCCTGAGGATAAGGTGCTGGCCATTATTGCCCCCTGGTGGACTGACTGTGAACTCAAAGAAAATGTCTCTAATGTAAGAGATTTCTTTTCTGTATAGATCTTTTTCATAAGTGTGGCGTCACAGTATCATTATAGCCCAAGCTAATAGTGTTGGGGTCAAGGTGCCTATAGAAGGGTCCACTGTGCAGACTCATAGATATGTGTCTATCGCTCCACCTAACTTGTATGTAGACCAAAAGAAAAACATAAGATGTCTACAAGTTTTAACCATTTACATTCATAAATCTTAACTCACTTGGTACCAATTGTTGTGCATTATACTTACAATACATACAGATCTTCTTTCTGTGTCACTAGATATGGTATCAGAACTACACAAGACCTGACAAGCAAGTTTACCCCAGGTTGATGGAGATTTTAGAGACCTTTGGATTTTCCCATGTAACCCCTGAATTTGTCCTTAAAGTCACCTGGCAAGACATGGTACCTTATTACCGGGCATCAAAAACAGAAGTGAGTAATTGTAAGGTTCAATCAACACATAGAACTGTACACAACTGATTAGTGCTGTGTTGCAATGGGTACCCTTTTTTCCTGCCATCCTATTTTTCGGACACATTTTCTCCATGGCCATAACAAATTAAGTGAAATTTGCATTTTTTACCACATTTATAAAGCCATTGTGATCATTCTATTTTTTCTATTTAATTTTCAGTTGAGTACATTCCAGGCAATACTGTTTACAAACAGCATTCACACATGTGTCATTTATTTGTACGACCTACACCACATGACATGGAATCCACAGTATTTGTAAGAATTTCTACATCTCTTTATTCACTCAAATTGAAGCAGACAGATATAACAAACTGATCTATCTCACTTAGTAACTCAAAGAGTAATGTCACATACCCCTTTCATAACAATGTCTTACAACATGAATTGTCAATTTCTTTTTTGGGTAAATCATCAGTATATCCTTGACCATTATTTAGGCGCTCACGGCCATATGCCAACCCTGCTATAGGCTACACAGTTAACTATCATGTGGACCGCTCAGTTAACTACTCCGAACACCTCGGCAATGCGATCTACTCACCTGACCAGGTCATCTTTAAACCCAATATAACCAATGACACAGGCATTGTAGCCTTGTGCCTTGATGACAACCACATAGGCTACATCAACCCCCGGCGCCAGTGCATCGACTGGTATATGGTAAGCTAACACAACTGCCTTTTCCTGATTGTTAAAAAAAGAAACTGGTATTACATTGTGCCACACTAAAGAGTATCATAAGATGACCACATTTGAACTGGAAATGTAAGTAAGATATGGAAGTATATTGGTAATCAAACCTTTGCATCTATTTGTCTAGTAGATGATAACTATAGATCTATTTTGTCTGTGCACAAGATGCCAAGATACAACGTACAATTGAGAATATAAAAAACATGTAAGTAAAGTTTCTTTCACTAAGCAATTGATTAAAAGAATACAGAGTTTCAGAAAACGTAACCCATTCTTTTGTTTAATATTGCAGACCACAAATGCAAATTATTAGAAATCATTGTATTTGGCCATTCCTTATAAAGAGATCAATCATATGAAAATATGTTTTTAGATGCAACATAAAAGATTATCTTATTTGGTGTCAGGCCGAGCCAGACGTTGAGACCTGGGGGGCTGACCTAATAGGGAGCTGTCCACACTACATGGCCCAGGCACAGGCTGATTGGCGGATGGAAGGAGAGGGCAGTCAGTCCTTAGACTTCCGTTGCTTCAAACGCGCCTTCTCCACTCCCATGGGTAAGTTTAGCCCAGTCACTTCTAAAGTCTTTGCTCAAATGCTGATTTTGCTGCCAATTTCGAAAATCAGCATTGGGAATTCAGACAAAATAAACAATTTACATATCACCAGGAATTTTGCCATTCTCATTAAAATGATATTATAGAATTTCCATGCCTCATTGGAGAAAATCAAACAAATACCAATTTGTGACCATCAAAATCATTCAATGGAATACAGGTTTCGGCTTTGTCTTCTTTTATATAAAATTACAATTAGTATATGCAAGGTCTGATATAGGAACAGTGTCATTTTATTTGCAGTCTGACAAACTCTAAGTTCTTGTGTGAACCCTCAGGTGCAAACATCCGTTGCTGCTATGATTACGAAACAGGCGCCATCCTTAACAAGGATGCCGTGCATGTGTGTCTAAACCCCAACTACTATAACCATGGTTTCCTCTACCGGTATCCTAAGGTAGGAGTACAACTGCTTTCTGATCAACAGCAAAAACACTAAAGATTGGGGGGGAAATCTGTTTCCATTAATGTCTTTTGAACTAGTTTGTCTCAGAAATGTATTGAGATATGTCAGAATAATCTGATCTACATAATCAGGCTTAAAGCTGTTATTCCAAAGTTTGATACTCATATATATGATCATGCTTGATTAACATCTGATATAAACAATATGTTAAGTTTACATTACATTATCAGTGGAAATTTCTGAAACACTATTTGAAAGAAAACTTGGCTATGCAAAATTATTCCGAAAAATTTGCATTCCAAAGAATTTGGTGATACTTGTCTTTGGATCATCACGTATTGAAACAGTCAAACAACATCCATCACAAATTCACAATATATCGTCACAATATTTCTGCTTCCATAAAACTTTGCCAATATATCGTCACAATATTTCTGCATCCATAAAACTTTGCCAATATATCGTCAGCATCTCGCATTAACAATATACGATAAAAAGTGGCCAAATTTGGTGATACCAAATTTTTGGTATCCCCATGATTAACAACACTTTATAAACATATTTTCTATCCTCCAAATTGATTTTAATGGCAACTGCAAGGCACTCTGGGATACTTCCAACATGGGTGAGCACATAAAAAAGTGAAATGAGCTTTTTCTTCATGATCAGTTTTCATTATGTTGAGTCTTACCGTGCATTAGTGATTGAACCGCCTGTATATATGCTATTTTCATCATGGACATGTTTGGCTTGATAATAAAGGCCTCTTAAGTGTTTTTTTTAGTTCAGAACAAATAATTTAATGTCAAAGTGAGTGATAATAGATGAATTAAGACGATTAAATTACGATATTTTTTAAACTACTGTTTACAAACACTTTTGGGTTTGGGCCTCCACATAAAAAGATTATTCTTAGAATCACTTGCTATCTCAGGATTAGATTTATAGTTTAGTTTTTTAATGGTGTTTATTGATTTTTAGGTATTAGAGACGTTGGGGTTGTTTTGGTCACAAGTTTTCTTTTTGGCCAAAAGGTAAGGTTAGGTTGAGGTAGGAGGGGTTATCGAGCCTGGCGTGTTCCGGACATTGGCGGGAGTAAAAAGGGTGGTGTGCTGCCCTGCCAGGTCTTCCACATGGGTTGGGTCACTGCTTGCCTAGAGGTTGGTAGTGTGTGGCCAAGTGGGTCGCACCTTCATCCCAGTGGTGACAGGCCAGCTGCTCACTATCTCGGGTTTTCATACCCGGCCAGTCTTTCTGTCTTGGGTTGATCTTCTGGCTGATTCTGGCCTTTGTACCATCTTTGGGTTTCCAGACCACTACCCAATAACAGTCTTAAGGTTTATCTGCTCACCACCAGAAAGTAAATCAGGACAACAAGAAAGGGACAAGGAGGAGATACATTGCTAATCCACTGTCGTCCCAAGGAGTCTAAATCTTTTAGACTAAAGCTCACTACATCAACCACTGCCTGTTTTCAAATATCATATCACACTACATGGTTGTGAGTGAACCAGAGTGAATAGTATAGTGCCCATTATGGGGGAACTGGATATGAGTCCTACCACATTTAGAACCAACATGCCAATTCAGGCATATTCAATGCCTGAATTTAAATCCAGAAATATTTTCCTGGACGCCACTCAACCAAGTCAAATTAAATACACTAAATAAAGTGAATCCAACACAAAACACTTTTCAAGGACCTCATGTACCTAATCAGGGGAAATGAGGCTCTGAAACTTGTGCTTGACAATTCTCTTAAAATGAAACCACATTTACTCTCCTCCCAATAATATCTATTAATGCTCCATCATTAACAAACACTTTTAAGTGCATGTATTGTAGACAGGAAGGGGATCTATAGATCTGATCAGCAGGAAACAGCTTATTTTGTGTTCCTTTTATTGTAGTATAGCAATAGTTAAGAGCTCTGGCTAGATATTATTATTGTTTTTTTTATATGAAGTGTTGTACATTAACAGGACACATTTTGTCATTACACTTTGAATGTGCCATTAGATTTTGGTGAATTTACAAGAACATAGGAAAGATGAACTAGCAGGAGGTGACAGAAAATGTTAAGGTTTTTGAGCTGTTTCTTGTGTCCCAGATCTTATAGGCCTATAAACTCACTATCATTTTATATAGTGACTAGTTGCTATGTAACAATCAGTTGCTAAGCATGCCTGGCCTTCCCAACAACTATGACATCACTCACATGGAGATTGTCTAGCAACCCATGCATTGCTACGGTTGTGGAAGTTGTTTACTTCCTGTGTTCTGAACACAACAGTAGTAGCGCCAGGCTGGAGAGCATCATCGTCAGCACAGTTTGTCTTACAGTACCTAGTGACATGCATATATATGTGTATTTTCTTCCATTCATAAATATAATTCACACTCATGGATCCTGATTGGTGGTGTTGTATAGCAGCTCCATTTCTTCATCATCAAAACCAGGAGTGCTGCAGGGGTCCCTTGTTGTCGGTATCTTGTGAACACCACCTGAGATCTTTTTCTTTATCATGACCTGCAGCAGACATTTTCTTTATTTGCCTTTTTGGGGTTCTGCTGGCTACATTGCCTGGTGATGGGCTCTCACTTGTTCCTGGCATCTGAGCAGCAGTAGCAGCAGCGGCCTTAATTACCACGTCCACCTCCTGTTGTCTTCTGTGCTACTGGAGTGGAAACCTTCTTGGTAGCTGCTTTCTTCTTGTTTGTGGGAGCTGGGATGGGGTCCGGCTGAGGCTGAGGCTCTGCTACCTTGCTGGGCTTAGGGGTAGGTTTAGTTTTGACAGTATCTTCTGATTCCTGTATGATCGGTCTCTTTTTCTTGGGACGTTCCCCAGAGGTAGACGCAACAGCTTCAGGTTGGTTTTTCTAGGGAACCTTCAGTTTAGGAAGGGATGAATCAACAGCATTGACTTCGATGACTTTGTCGTCAGTGGTTTCATTTTTGAGCATTTTATATTTACCCATGTAGAAGGACAGCTTCTGATCCGCTTGGATAAGGTCTTTCTCACATGCATCATCTAGCATGGCCTACAGCAACTACCAGGTCTACCTCACAAGCCAAGACGTCCAGGATGGAGCTGATTTTCAGTTTGTAGTCCATGGTAGTCAGGTCCTGCAACTCACCACCGACTGAAGATATCTGTGATTAAAGAAAGAATAGTTATTTTATTTTCATGTTACGTGTTGTTTCCATTTGTACAGTAGATACGGTATAGTATTAACAACATCATACTTCTATTTATGAGATGCAAAACAACGTCTCACACTCGTTGGCAGGATGATGACATAGGTTCAAACTTGGCTCTTGCAGAGAACCAGTGTCTGGGCCTGTACTTGGCAACATCATTAGTAATAGATAGGAGTGTTGCCAAGAACCAATAAAGTGCCAGCAACATAGGCAGTCACTTCTGGTAAAAAGCACACGTGGCCACGATGACCTAATTCAGTTTACCAGCTCTCAATTGAGTCAAACCATATATATAGGGACGGTAAGTCGGGGTGGCAATAATTTTTTATGACGGTAAAACATGGGTGACGATATTTCTTTTGGATGCACTTTTAAAGTATCACCACATGACATGCTCACGTCATTAATATTATCGCATATCACCAAATTTTTATGGAATGCATACCAGGTAACACACAATACTGTATAATAGAAACTTGATCTTGTTAGTGAAAGGATGTCCACTTACTAGTGGCCTTAATAAATGATGTGACACAATACACAGTGATCTTTTTGGTGTGGTTGGCAGGACTTGACCCCTGGGCCTAGGAGCCCCCATTACCTGTATGACCGTCTGCCCTACCAGACGTGCTGCAAAGACCACGTCAACTATGGCCAAAAGTACACTGCAAGACGGCCACTGGCTGATTCAAACCACTATGATCCACTTGTCCCAGGTAAGGGCATCTATACCCAAGACATAATGTGTATAAAGAATGGATATCAGAAATTAAAATTGGATTATATTATAGGGAATAGTCTGCTTTCGAATCCTTTAAGCGCCATACCCACTCACTGATTTTGGCTGAGTTGGCACAGCTATCGACGCAGCTGTTGGCGCTGACCAGTATAAGTATAGTTTAGGACAGAAAGTGTCAGATCTGGGCATTTACATGTAAGAGGTTGAGGGTGGGACGTATTCATGCAGCAATCAGGTTGGGATACCAGACCAAATTTGGGGCATTTTAGAAACAAATTCCTCTTTAATGTTTGATTAAGTTCGTAATGTTTATTTTTGTATATGGGTCCTATCAATATTTTTCATAAAAATATTATGAGCAACAAAATTGAATGTCTTGAATTAAATGAAAAGGGTACAATAATTTGACACATTCTATTTAATTTCCTCCAAATTATCCATGGTGTAGATGTGTGTCATAATGCACATACAGAAATACAATGCCCCAATCATATTCAATGAATAAAACACCATGAATTATAACAGAAAAAAATTCTGTTATAATTCACAGTGTTTTATTTAATTTCCCATTTAAGTTTCCATTTAATGGAATGCTTTTTGGCTTTCTTGGTATAACAAATTATACACATTAAATTTTATGAAAAACTAACCAAAGGGGAACAGAAAATGTAACTCAACAAGTGTCATAGTGTCATATCACTCTCATCATATCTAATTATGAAGTAAAATGTTTTTTTTAAACATGTACGCATCTATCTATTACGGTATTAGATCAATCTAATTAATATTCATTAGATCAAGTGAGTCACATGATATTTTTTGGCGGCAATCATTGGTTTCAAATCTGCCATAGGCCTCACATGTTTCCTGCTGCTCCAGAATGTTTTTAAATGTTTTGCTCATTTCGAGTTTTTTATTATACAGGTCACAATTCAAACAACTGTCTGATCTCCCATTGTAATCCTGTTAACTATTTACAACTTGGTCATCTAAATTATTCTATAGTAATTCAACAAGTATCATCTATATAGAATTCTATGTACATTAACATACAAGATAATGAGATGAGATGTAATGAGTGATGATCATAGGTTCTATTCAAATTTTATAATTGTGCAAAATTACTCCTCAATATTATCAATCTCACGCACATGAACAGGTAAAGAATTCCACATCTGCCTTTTACGTCGTATGTCAATCATTTTTATATTTAACATCACGTGGAGATCATCAATATGTTCATCCTTAGGATCCCTAATCTCAAAACAATTTCTAAGTACATCATTTCGCATAATGTTATTTTATCAATAAAAGGGCCAACGTTACGTTTTCCGGATTTGGCAATTACAAGGTATATATTATCTTGTTCTCCTTGTAGTATTAGCCTGCTCCCTGTCGCCACCAGTGGTTATTCTATGTACTACTATGTACCACCTCAGTACTGCCACCTGTTATTAAATAGCTTAACTACCCAAAATGGCCTCATGTTTACACACATTACCATATGGTGGCAGCGGTTTTGACCCATAACTAAGGACACAACGCGGTGACACTCAAATCTCCTCGGCAGGGAAACCTATAAGGTACCAGAGACTAAGCAGGGACACTCAGGAGCAGCCCAAATCCCCTGGATTATTCGCACTGGACTCAGACTGGATCCCCCATACTAAGCCTATAGGAGAACACAGGACTGTGAGCACATGGCATCAAACCAGCAACTGGGCCATCCTCCAGCCGTCTAACGTCGCCTGTAAGATGTCATACTGTTAGACATTGACTATTGACTTTGTATTTTGTGTAAATAGCCTGTATTTTGCCCAGCTTGACCGAAAAACATAAAAGGGGAAACCCCTGCTCAAATTTTCATGTAAGTAGTATATGGAAATTTGACATTTGCTCAGGCTACAAATACAGTCAAGGCTAACAACATAGGATACTATACAAGTCTATAGGATTTTCAACAAAATTTGAAAAAATAAGCAAAAATGGCTACCTACCAAATTCCAGCACCGTCAGCCATGGTTCTGCACGGGGACGTCGCAGAAAATTGGAAAGACTTTGAAACTGCCTGGAACTACTATGTCATTGCCACACAGCTGACTGAGAAGTTAACAAAGGCCGACGGCTCACCTAACCCACCCGGGGTACTTCAGGTGGCCGCCACGCTCTGCACAATAATGGGTGCTGACTGTCTCAAGGTTATGAAGAGCTTACCCAGTCTGTCAGAGCAGGACAAAGTGAACCCGAAACGCATCATAGAGGAACTACGGGGCCACTTTGTACCACAGCGACATGTACTTTTTGAGCGTTACAAGTTCAACAGCGCCAATCAGAAAAGTGAAACCGTGGACGAATACGTCGTTCGCCTACGACAGCTTGCCGAATCCTGTGAGTTCGGCACACTCAAAGACAGCCTCATCCGTGACCGGTTGGTTATCGGCACTACAGACGACGTCTGCCGAGATCGCCTCCTCAGAGAACGTCCCGTCCCTGACCTCAACCGTTGCATAGAGTGTCTTCGTGCCACTGAACTTTCAAGGAGCCACAAGCAACACATGTCCGCTGCCACTACTACCAAGGAATCGGTTGACTACGTGAACGGTAAACCAAAACAGAAGAACAAGAAGACTACGCAGAAAGGGAAACAGCCAGCCGGCCAGCCCAACAAGCAGAAGCCACAGTCAACGGACAAGGCTGAATGCGTCTGGTGTGGCGCAACTCCGGCACATCCCCGAAAAGTCTGCCCTGCCCGTGATGCAAAGTGCCATAAGTGCAAGAAAAATGGACATTATGCTAGTGTATGCAAGTCGTGCAAGTCCGTCCACGAAGTAGAGGATGGTGACTACGTCGACGTAGCATTCTTGGGCGAGGTAAAAAGTCCTTCAACCGCTGACTTCTGGACCGCAGATCTACACGTCAACCAGCACCCCACTACTTTCAAGCTCGACAGCGGAGCTGGGGTCACTATCATCAGTGAGAAAACGCCCTGGCTGAAAGACTTTCCTCCACGACCCAACACACGTCAGTTCCGTGGAGCAGGGAACGTCGACCTCACTGATCGCGTCACAGGAACGATCCCCAACGCCACACTGGAAATCAACGGTGAAACCACGCTTGAGGACATCTTTGTGATGCAGGGACAACACCAAAACCTGCTAAGCAAAAAGGCTTGTCAAAATCTTCAACTCCTTAAGCCGTCAGAAGCAGTCTACAACGTAGAAGGAGTACCAGACTTCCGAGCTGAGTTCCCAGATCTATTCAAGGGACTTGGCTGTCTGGAAAATCCATACAGGATCGCGCTTCTCCCCGACGCTCAGCCCGTGTGCCTCTACACTGCTAGGAGAGTCGCGCATCCTCTTCTGGGAAAAGTGGAAGAAACACTAGAAACAATGAAGAAGCAGGGAGTCATCTCAGAGGTCAAGGAGCCAACGTCATGGTGCTCTGGGATGGTGTGTGTTCCCAAGGCCAACGGCTCGGTACGGATCTGTGTAGATCTCACACCCCTCTACAAGGCAGTTCAACGCGAGATCCATCCTATGGCCACAGTCGACGCAAATCTGGCCAAAGTCAAGGGTTCCCGAGTTTTCAGCAAGCTGGACGCTAACTCTGGATTCTGGCAAATTCCCCTTGACAGCCAGTCCCGGTTGCTGACTACCTTCATCACACCATTCGGCCGGTTCTGCTTTAACCGCCTGCCGTTTGGGATCAGCTCAGCGCCGGAAATCTTTCAACGCACGATGACTAGTATCCTCCAAGGACTTGACGGGATAGTCTGTCACATGGACGACATACTAGTGCACGGCATCGACCAACATGAGCACGATCAGCGTGTCAGGGCAGTGCTACGACGACTGCAGACTGCTTGTCTCACACTCACAACAAATGTGAGTTCTCCAAAACGAGGATCACTTTCCTGGGACACATCATCACGTCCGAAGGAATTGAGGCAGACCCTGAGAAGACGAGGGCCGTCCGGGATTTTCCAAGACCTGGGAACATAACTGAGCTTCAACGGTTCAACGGGATGGTTAACCAGCTCTCAAAGTTCATCCCAGAATTGGCTACCATGAACGAGCCTCTACGCCAACTGCTCCGAAAAGACCGCGAGTGGATCTGGGACACGGCTCAAGAGGACGCCTTCAATGCCATTAAGTCAGCGCTTTCCTCAACGAAAGTCCTGGCTCACTACGACCCCAATCGACGGACCATCGTGGCAGCTGACGCGTGCCAGAATGGCCTGGGGGCAGTGTTGCTACAAGTGGACGCTGATGGCAACAGGAGACCAATCTGCTACCCCCCAAGGTCACTCACAGATGCCGAAACACGATACGCAGTCATCGAAAAAGAAGCACTCGCGGCCACCTGGGCCTGTGAGAAGTTCTCAGACTACATCCTCGGCATGCAGTTCACCCTCGAGACCGACCACAAGCCACTGGTACCTCTACTTTCATCCACGGACTTGGCCAAAATGCCACCGAGAGTACTGAGGTTCCGGCTCCGCATGATGAGGTTCAACCCCGAGGTGGTCCACGTCCAGGGAAAAGACCAGACTACCGCAGACGCCCTGTCACGAGCTCCGGTCAGTAAAGCGACGGCTGCAGAGATATCACAGGTTGACGAGGTCGAGGAATTCGCTTCGTTAACCATGAAATATCTGCCAGCAACAGAGGTCCGGCTGAATCAGATCAAGGAAGCCCAAGACAAGGACGCCATCTGCACTGAGGTTAAGGCCTACACCAAGGACGGTTGGCCCAGATACATGCCTCAGCAACCTTTACTCCGACCTTACTGGGAAAAGAGGCACCACCTTACTACCCAGAACGACCTGCTGATGTACAACGATCGCATCGTCATCCCTCAGGCTCTCCAACTCGAGGTGCTTGAGCAGATCCACCAAGGTCACCTGGGCATCACAAAATGCCGATCACGGGCTATGAACAGTTGTTGGTGGCCACTCATTAGTAAGCAGATCGAGGCTATGTGTAACAGATGCCCCACATGCGCGATTCACCGTCCTGAAAGGAAGGAGCCCCTCCTCGCATCGTCATTCCCTGAGTATGCCTGGGAGCGAGTAGGAACTGATCTATTTGAACTAGACAAGAAAATATACATCGTGGTCGTAGACTACTACTCCAGATGGATCGAGTGCAGATACCTAGCTCAGACGACATCAGCACATGCCATAGAAGCTCTAAAGTCAATCTTCAGCGTTCATGGTATACCTGACTATGTCATCTCTGACAATGGGCCGCAATACGCTTCAGAGGGCTTCAAAGCATTCTCCAAAGAGTACAACTTCGTTCATATCACCTCTTCACCGCTCTACCCACAGTCTAATGGTGAGGCGGACTGCGCGGTCCAGACCGCCAAAAACATCATGAAGAAGAACACCGATCCACACCTGGGATTTCTGGCCTACCGCACCACCCCTCTCCAGAATGGACAATCTCCATGTCAACTTCTGATGAAGCGGAACTTGCGGTCAACTCTCCCTACTACTCGAGACATGCTTCAAAAGCCACCAAAAGATGACCAGGAGAAGCTGCGGGCAAAGGAAGAAGACTACAGGGATAAGTCCGCACACAACTTCAATCTCCGCCATCGCACAGTCTCCTTACCACCTCTCACTAACGGAGACACTGTGTGGATCAGGGATCAAAATAAGTTTGGTGAAGTCCAGGAACGCCTCACCAGTCCCCGGTCCTACCAGGTCATGACCGAGACAGGATCTTCAATAAGAAGGAACAGACAGGCTCTCGTGCACACCGGCACCAATGAGAGATCACCAGCTCGTGACCAACCAGCGAGCTCAACACCTGAAAGACTGTCCCTCGCTAGAGCTCCAGACAGCGAGGCTACGGGCATGACCACTAGATCAGGTCGTGTCATAAAACCAAGACAGAGGCTAGATCTCTAGTGTGTACTGGGCAGAATAAACCCCAAAGTTCTGAGGTAGTCCGCCTATGACGAACTACACACACTTCTCTAAACAACGTCTAAAGAAGATCATAGACTGTAAAAGAAGCTCGTAGACTAATAATTGTTCTCAGTCTTAAGTAATCTGAAAAGACTATCCTCCGAAGAATTATCTATCTTTAAAAGACTGTTTAGTTGACAAACATTAGAACTTAACTTTTATTCTAAACATTGAACTATTGACTCAGTCTAAAGTCTAAAGTAAAGATTACCATCTTTAACCTAAAAGGGGAGATGTAGTATTAGCCTGCTCCCTGTCGCCACCAGTGGTTATTCTATGTACTACTATGTACCACCTCAGTACTGCCACCTGTTATTAAATAGCTTAACTACCCAAAATGGCCTCATGTTTACACACATTACCATACTCCTAACTACTTCAAATATATACACAGATAACTACCCTAATGTACATTATTTCGCATAATATTATTTTATCAATAATAGGGCAAACGTTATGTTTTCCGGATTCGGCAATTACAAGGTATATAATATATAGAACAAGATAATATTATTATCTTGTTCTCCTAGCTACTTCAAACATATACAGAGATAACTACCCTAAGGTACATTCCACGTTAAGTCTTACAAAAAATATATTTTATGCCATTTATACACAGAGAATGTTATTCATAATGGTTGAGTTCCATTATTAATGAAATTGGTGACATTCTGCATTAAAATGCATTAAATTCCAGATTTTTTTCATTTTTAAAAAATAATTTATTACCAATTTCTATGTGTTAAGGATAGACAACACCTCTCAGTCCGCCATTTGGGACAATCTATGCTGCGCTGTATTCATTAAGGGTAGAGTTACATAGTTGATATCAAATGACAGACTTTTATTCTTTGAACATAGATATCTCAGTTACCGTTTCAGATATCATTTTGAGATTTGGACTATATGTCAATAACGTTTGTATGGAGGGAAGCATCGCTCAGATTTCTTATTTAGGCATTGGTTTTTGTTTCATGACAAAATACGTGAAACTTTTTATTATTGTTTTCAACATTATTTTCTAAATTTAATAAAACTAAAACTAGGACCTAAATAACAAATCTGAGACAATATTCCCTTGATAGGAATATTGTCTATATGCTGTAAAAAAAATTCATAACTTTTCATTAAAATATTAAGTGAGATATCCATGTTCAAAAAATAAAAGTTAAAAGAGGTGCTTTTTGTATTCCCGGCATGCTACATCAGTCATAAAACTACACATTTCAATATGATTCATATGGGTAGATAGGGTTCTAAAGAGGGTATCTAATAATATAAGACTCATAACTATGCTACGGTTTACCATTATCAAATCATATTCAAAGACAGTCCAGCGAATTGGCTGCCCAGAGGTGTCTATCCTATACAACGTATATAGCTCCAAAATACTGTGTCCACAGGAATTAACAATTTTTCATCATTTTGGAAGAAAATTCTTTTCTTATGGTCAAATTTGTTAATGAATGTCATCTAATACTATGGAAATATTATTCTTATTATTCTCAAGTTTTATTTTCTAGAAAATTACATCTCCTTTGCAATTTTGAAAATTGTCCACAAATTTGAGTAACCTTCGTCAGTATGATATGGAAGGAGCCCTTGGAATATGCAAACTCATCAATGTATTAATTATCATGCACTAAACATTAGATATGCAATACCAGCAAACGACTACAGTGTTTTCATAGTTACCTTCATTTTTAAACAAAGACTATGTTTTTGGCCATAACATGTAAAATAGTAACCTCCGTCAGAGTAACCTCCGTCAGGATAACCTCCATCATGCAATATCTATTTTCTATCATTCATATTTAGTATATTCTTATTTTTGATGATTATTTATAGTTAAAATGAACCAAAATAACATAGTAAATGTTGATTTTTATATATTTATAAAATTAACTTGAAAAACTGACGGAGGTTACTTTTTACTATAAGAATATTGAGTGTTCATTATACAGATGTTTGTAGATTCTAAAATAAAACCTGCTATGTGCAAAAAGTTTGGCAATGGAAAGTCTGTGATAGAGGCATTTACAAAACCATATCAATTTTATTCAAAATTTGATTTAATTTTTTTCATTTTCTATATATGAAATGCAAGACTTTACGTGGATTGTGCCCCATATGATAATCAGATAATAAACATTAGCAGAGAAAAATTATATCCAATATGAATTTGCAACATAAAGGTATGTTCACCCTAAAAACGCGAGAAAAATCTATTTGAATTTGAAAAAGTATCAAATACATAAAAAGAAGAAGAAACATGCCATAGTGATATATGTGACATAACACATAATTATATGGAAAATTGATTGTTTCAAAATTCTTTAAAAAATGGAAGTTTGTGACAGCAAAAGTAAGTGCATAGAGATCATTGTTTTGTTGCCATTAAATTGATGATATATAATAGTTTATGTGAAATATAATTATCACTATCACCATATTTAATTATCAAGTAAAATGTTATATGTGACATAACACATATATGGAAAGTTGATTGTTTCAAAATTCTTTTAAAAATGGAAGTTTGTGACAGCAAAAGTAAGTGCATGGAGATCATTGTTTTGTTGCCATTAAATTGATGATATATATATATAGGTATCATTGTGTCATACTACATATACAAAAGAAAGTAGTCTTATGTCTTGTATATGTGTGTCACTATAATAAGCAAATATAGAATGACTATTTGGCCTTTATACACTTGTCTTAGGGATGATATATCTTCAATTGTTTTCAATAAATGCTTTGAAAATGCTATAGTTTTCTTTTCATAAACATGATAATAGTGCATATATGCATATAATGCATATGCATATGCTTATGCATATATACGTATATGTATCCTTTGTTTCTGACAGCTTTAGTGCATGGAGGAGTTCATTATAGATCATTTGGAGGACGCATACAAAGTTTCAATGGCTTTGGAGAGTATGTGGCCTGCAAGTCCAACATTGCAGGATTTCATCTGGAGATGCAGACCCGCCACAGTCTGCTGCAAGCAAACAAAGATTATGCATATGTCAGGTGAGAAAGAAATGAGTGAAGACGCGTCCCCACGTGGCGATTAAACCTCGGCGACTAGTTGTGGCCCAAAATACTAATTAACGTTGGTCACCCATCGATTAAGGAGTTGGGAAAAAAAACTAATCGCTACATTGGGACGCTCTTTCCATCAAACTGCCGGCGATTAGAGGTCATATTGGTCGCCCTTCTCATAAATTAACTGCACTAATCGGCGGTGACTAAAGAAAAATATTTCAAATATTTCACCCAGAAACCACGGCGATTAGTGGTTTACTTGCCAGACATCACGGCGCCCTTGTATGGTAAATCGTCGGGCCATCAAACCACTGGTTATCATATTGGTCGCCGCCGTTGTGTCTCCCATAGAGCAGTAGTCGCTGGGGAATGCATGGACTGGGTACTTTGGGCCACCATACACAACTAGTCGCCACGTGGGGACGTGGCTTAAGACTTCTTTATCTTTAAGATGTGAACACTGAGATGCACTGTAACTGTTGAGAGATTTTCTCTGAACACATGACTCAAACTTGTTTTCTTTTCACATTTTGAAGTGATTTATTGCTCTTATGTGCACAGCTGTTAGGTTTTGAAGAGTGCAATCAGCATGGCACTGGGAAGTTGGTGCTAACAAGCCTATTATCTATAGGTTGAAAATTGTTAATGGGCATGCATCAAAGGTGGAATCTTTAACATACGGCGCTGCTCAGGGTTCGATCCTGGGACCCTTAATTTTTATCCTTTATATCAATGATATGTTTCAAGAAGTAAAGAATAATGAGGAGATGTATGTATATGCTGACGACACACTTCTTCTCACTACTGGGGAATCGACTTTCGAGGCACAGTTAAAAATGCAGTTGCTACTTGATAAAATTTTTAATTGGTGTTTTGCAAATAAGTTATCTATTAATAATTCAAAAACTAAATATATGTTAATTGGCTCTAAGGATCGAAAAGAGGGTGTGGATATGCGAATTGACACGACTGTAATACAACAGGTACATAGTTATGAATATCTTGGTATGAAATTAAATGATAAATTGGACATGAATCAACATGTTGATGCAATGTATAAACAAGCTAATTCAAAATTGGGTATCTTATGTAAAATTAGGAGATATATTGATGAAAAAAACGCTGGAAAGATTTACAAGGTTATGATACGACCTCACTTAGAATACATTGACTTTGTTGTAGAGTCAGCAGATATGTATTTAATAGAGAAGGTACAGAAATTAGAAGAAAGGGCTATCAGACGAATTGAATATTGTTTTGACTTGTCGGCACGGAATGATATTGGAATATTACGTAAAAAGTATAACATTGAATCAATTAAGATTCGGAGAAAAAGGTCTTTATTGAAACATATTCATAGATACTGTCAGCAAACTGAACATTTGGATACCTATCGACCAAGCATAAACTTAAGAAGTAAAAACAAGGTAAAATTAAAACGAAAATTTACGGTACAATCAAAAGTACAAAAATCCCCCTATTATAGAGGGATTTGTTTATGGGATGATCTTGATGAAAGCCTACAAAAGGAAACAGATATTGTCAAGTTTACGCAAAAGGTAAAGGAATTATTCTAATTTGAAACATGTGGTATGGACTAATGTGAATTGGTGTGAAGTTTAAAATAGAAGTTGATGTACAGCCTTATGTAGATTGCTCAAATGATATTATTGTATATAACTAAATACTGTGTTGATAAGACATGTGAAATGTAGTTGATATGAATATTGATTTTGGTGGTGTAAAAGCTGAAAGGAAGAACTTGTGTAAACAGGATTTTGGCTAAATTAAAAAAAAAAAAAAAAAAAAAAAAAATCAAGGTAACACTCAAAATGCTCTCTTTTTTTAATTACCTTGATCTATGGGAGTCCTAAAAGTGTACCTCAAATTTCTTACTTTTGTTAAAAGTCTGGCAATGCAAGATGAAATCCCTAGGCAATTATATTTGATGTACAATACGTTCTTTGAATTTATAACGTCCTGTTTCATAATAAATACCTAAAACAAGCTGACAAGGCACAATCCACTTCCAGCCTTGCATTTGCTATCACCAGTGTATCCATGCCCACAAAACTAATATTTTTGAATCATCAAACCTCATAATGCATTTTATCTCGTTCTCTGTATATTGAGATTTATTTTGATACATAATGATGATATGTTATACAGGGAAAATTTGCACTTTAATTCATTCAGAATTTGTGTGTGTTAAAAGCTGCCTGTCGCCAAAGAAATATTTTGTGCCTACATTTTCTTATTTTGTGCCTACATTTCCTGATTTAAACTATAAACAACATTTAAATGATTTAATGTCAATCCTGGAGCAGAGCTCCCATGATGACGGGCGTTTCATAAAGATTTCGTAGCCAGTAAACGGCCTTGACAGTTGTTATGTCCAAGTCCACTAGTTGCTCAAACGTGTCCGCAGCCCAAGAACCATCAAAGGGATTACTAGCCAATAAAATAATTCTTAGCAGGGCGTTCTGATGTTACAGTGGTAGGGTGTTTGCTTCGTCATCTTAAGGTTGGCGGTTCAAGCCTCTGTCCTGCTACTGTGGTATCAGGCATTCTCCCTGTGACAACAACAGGGTCATCAAAGGTCCCGAGAGGACCAACGGCTGTTGTGTGTGTGGCCCTGTCTATAGGAGTATGCACATTAAAGAATACCTGCCTCAGTAAATGTGTAGGGGTATGTCTCTACCTCCTGATAGATTCCATCACCAAGCTTAAGGAGTAAGGGTGAAATAACCCAGTGTTCTGGAACCACTGAGTCTGGTTGTTCAAAACGGCAAGCAACAAGAACTCTTAGCAAATTTTAAGTAGCCAATAAAAGCCATGGACTGTTGTGGGTGTACAGACCCATCGTGTAATAGCTAATCTGGGTCAGAACAGATCTATACTATAAACGGCTGGGTGTCTCCTTGACTGAATCTCAGTGTATCGACTGTGGCAGCTGCAGAGTAGGCTAGGCCGGCCCAGCCGATCCTTGCCCACTGGCTGTACAGTGTGCTTTAGGAGCTGGGCTGATTGGTGCAGCTCCTAAATCTGGCAAACAATTTTTGTTCTCAAACTTTCAATTATCATGCAGAAACGTCAAACAATCAAAATGAACTATTCTTTCCTATGAAAATCAAAATGAACTATTCTTTCCTAATACTTTTTACACCACAATGTACAGCTTTCATGCTCCTATCATGTATGAATTCTAAGAAAAATGGCCCGACAAAAACAAAATCAAGTTTGGGAAGCAGCTTGTTCCTGTGCTTTGTCCCTTTGCATTTTGGTAGTGTTGCCTGGGTACCAGCACAAAAAGGCTATATGAAATCTATGCCTCTAAATGAGATAACTTGTTTTTTAGCATAAAAATTATCCTAAATGTATGCAAAAATTGTCTCCTAAAAAGAGCAATGTCTGAGATTTTACTATTAAGCAGCCAGGAATGATCTGTTTATCAGTGGTTGTTGATTGGAGAGTGATAAATGTATAACATGAAACAAGGTATTTTGATTATATTTCTGATGTATCTTTTTAGTGAAAAACAACAATGATTAAGATTTCTTTTTTTGACCAGAATAATGTCCGAGATTGCTGCCAAGCCTTAACCAGGTTAGGGACGAGACCTGATTCTTGCAACGTTACAACATTGTGCACCGTTACAGAAATAGCAACGTCTGTAATTTTTACTAATACTTTGCTAATATTTGTTTCCTAGGTATCTGAAAAAATATTTTTTGTTACTAAATACCAGAAAAGTTAGATATAACTATTCTACCCATAATTGCTTCATTTTACAGCTCAGAGGAGAAAAGATTACTCTAAATTGAGATAAAATCTGTGCTGAATCGGTAACAATCTGCAACATATTTTCTTACTTTTGTTTACATCACGTGGTACAAATACTGGGACCCTATTGGTCAGAAATCTTTCAACAAAGATTTTAGAAAATCTGTACGGTGAAATTCTATGTGAGCATCAAATATTATCTTAATTATATTGTTCTTTATTTGTATACATTTATTAGAATTCGGCAACAAAGATTTGATGATTTATTTCATTTTTTTTGCATTTGTTTACATCACGTGGTGTAAATACTGGGAGCCTATTGGTCAGAAATCTTTAAACAAAGATTTTAGAAAATCAGTACGGTAAAAATAGGTCTAATCATCATATATTATTTAAATCACACTATTCTTTACATTCATATATTTGGGAAAATTCGGCAACTAAGATTAGATGATTTATTTAAATTAGAACTTAAAATGTCTGCAGCGATGCAAGATAACAATACACCTGCGATGCAAGATTTAGCAACGATGCAAGATAAGCTATCATTGCTAAATTCAATCTTGTCCCGAACCTGTTAACCAGAATATCAATATTTCAAAAAAGTTATTCATTTAAAGGGTAATGATATTATGCCTTTTGTACATAAACAAAAGATCTGTCGTTAGTTTTCATGCTCAAATTTTGGATTGAATGAAATATGCCCAAGATAGTAATGTCCTAGACAAAATGATGTATCTTTGTCTGTTTTTATCTAGTTGCCAGTGAAATCCACCTGGTGTAAACTTTACCAAAAAAGGTTTGATATTGAAAAAAAGACTATATTTGGACTCACCTGTTCTCAATCAAATATTACAAATAAACCTACACATGTTTGATTATTTACCTATAATCACTTTAAGTAATCATCATAATCTCAATAACTGTGTCATGCCATGTTTCTCTATTTTATGACATTTTAACCAGTAATTATCTAATTCTTTCTTCTCATCCATTCAGATATTGCGCTTAATTGGGAGACACATTGTATAGGGTAAAGTGTCAAAAAGTTACAAAATAATACTTAGCTCAGGAGGCACACTTTATCATAAAAATGTATTATTTTTACTCAAAAAAGCTCCTAAAGCACACTGTACAGCCAGTGGGCAAGGATCGGCTTGGCCGGCCTAGCCCATTTTGCAGCTGCCACAGTCAATACTCTGAGATTCAGTCAAGGAGACACCCAGCTGTTTATAGTATAGATCTGCTCTGACCCAGAGTAGCTATATTCATTTTTCTTTGCTTTTTACCTATAAATGCAAAACTTAACATGGATTGTGCCATAAACCTGGGTAATAACTTTCATGCATAGATGTATATTTTGAAATTCTGACTATAAGATTTACTTATGTTTCAGTGGAGTGGCCATCCAGGTGGGCAGTGAGCACAGCCCAGTGGTGGAGATTTACAGCAGCTCATCCAACACTATAGATGTGTTTTACAACAAGACCACCTGGGAATCTAGCCATGACACGCCAGACCTTAAGATAGAAAAACTAGGTATGTTTTATTGCTTATCCATATGAACTCAGAATAAATAGAGATACTAGAAATATTTTGAATAACCTTTTGTTTACTTCTGGAAAAGATTTCTAGGATTCAGTGCAAGAGGGTGCATCTAATACCTTAGCTTCGGTTTCTTGATTTTTTTAAAAATCAGCAGCAACAGCTGAGGTCATACCAAGCCAAAGTTTGATAAATGCTTTAGGCTTATTCAATCCCTAGTGTTAGTATTCATGATGATACATTCTATAGGGAGATGGACAAGAGGCTTCACACATTAACATATGCAATATGAATGTTTCACAAGGCACCACACAATAGGATTTAGATATGTCTGTACAGGGGATAAAGATCTATGAGATCCTTGGAATGTGCTGAGCCAATATTACCTTGAACCTGATGTCCTGTTTATACTTATTAGTTGTTTTATTGTATCATTTTGTTTTCTTTTGTCTTTTTATCAAAGTGCCTCACTTCACTAGGGCAATTTACTTATGAGCCCACATAAATCAGTACAAGTACTAGAGTAGAAGTGCTGGTTTTCGCACATTAAGTAAAACAAATTGAAAAATAATGGAATATTGAAAGAATAATACATTTATCTAATATTTTTTCACCTGAACTAAATGAAATAAAACCATAGAACACAACTATGAAAGAAATTTTGAAAACAGGGAATTTTGCCAATAACATTAAACATTCCTTTTACATGTTGTGTAGCTAGTTTTTGCGTACTGTAGCCTATTAATTTTTGTGCATTTTGTAGCCAGTTTTCATGTATACAATATATAATCATTAGAAAAGAAAATCATTGAATAAGTATCCGAAAAGTATCTATAGATATTGGTTATGTTATATGACTGTCAACATTCAGATGATTCATAAAAACAGGTTGGGACTATGACGGGAAAAATGGGACATCCCGTTTTTTCAGGACACAACCCTCATATTAAAACATTTCATTCTCATCCTACACTTTTTCATAATTGCCTGTTATTATGGGGCGTCCTGTTTTAGATGACATCCCGCTTTTTTCTGTGGTATCCCCAACCTGAAAAATATGCAGTAGTATGGCGTGTTGTCTTTCAAAATATAAAAATTCAGATCACCTGTAAATGTGTCTCCCCATACAGAAAGGAAGCTCCGTCCGGGAATTAAGCATTACAGAGGATGCTTTTAGCTTTCAAATGATACCAAGCACATACATTTTCATTATATGGCCAAAAACGGGAAAAACAATGGTCAATTTTCTAGATTTTCTTGAAACATTAATTTCTACATTTCATTAAACAAAAACCAGGACCTATATCCAAGGCCTCTATTTACATGTAAGGAACATGTACCTAAGATTTCAAAACTATTCACTAAATGCAAACTATTTTTTTCTAAATTTTGAGAAGTTAGAGATAGACTCTATTGTACTGACGTGGATGGCCAGTCCATGCTCAGTTAGCTTTGCGTAGTGTTTACACACGCGCATGCCTTAGCCTTGTCAATGTAGAGGAGTGAAGGTGGAGTCTAGGTATGACATGTACCATACTAAAAGGGGCGTTCATCGCCTGAGCTCAGTTAGTGTTAGCTGAACGTTGTTGTGAGTAACCATCCTGGAAAAGTTGTGCTCTAGAAGCTGAGTCCTGGATTTGGGATAGAAGCTGATAGACTGTTAGAATTGGCAGGAGCTTTGATTGAGTGTTACTGAGGGGATTCCATCCTTGGAGCTGTTCATTTTATATTTAGATCTTGTCATGGAACTGCAATACACAGGAATAAATAAAGAACATCCTTTCACGCGAGTGTTATGTCTTACATAATACAGAACTATTATTATGTATTGGACGACAGCAGTCCAACGTGGCAGAGACTGCTATAGGAGCTAGCTATTATCCAGAACTAAATTAACTAACTAATGACATATGCAATCAACGGATAATTAACCCTCTATAGTTCACTGTATGCATAGACTCTGTAGCTATAGTTGTTTATAGTTAAACCTACACTTAGCACTAACCCTAAAATAAGATTGTGTTTACCTGAGCAGATTCCGATGGGGTATCACTGGTGTTCCGTGAAGGTGTGGTACTGGAGGTAACAGTCAACCAGACGCGGCTGAGAGCCCTCCTGTTGCTACCAGAGAGCCTCCACCAGGGGGAGCGACCTCCGGGTCACAGCTGCTCCATCAAGGCCAAACTTTGGCCAGATGGTCAGCTAGATGGTCTGCTGGCCAGGGACAGCACCTGCCACAAGGAGTCATGTATGTTCAATTGTATACTTACCTTTTGCATTTCCTCATGAAATTACACAGATATATTGATGCTATATTGACCAATAATGATCGTGTTTTTTGTCTGTGAAAAATGGTATTGAGATATGA